>OX335682.1:4800000-6031053 GCA_946894065.1 Acleris literana | reverse complement strand
ATCGCCTTTCCTGACGATGCTCTCAGTGTGCCCCATCTTAACTAATTCATTCATAACATGTGTCACAACGTAATGTAAATAAACAAGTGTTCCTTATATGTAACTATGTTTCTAATCATGGTTAAAAGCTCCATGGTGTTTAGAAAACTGACACGTTATTCTGAAATGAAAAGAGGGTCTCTGTTAAGGGCTATTATGTGAAATAATTTAAAATTGAAACTTACGATTACGATTTTTAAGTCCCACTCTTCTCACACTCACACAGCTAAAATAACACTTGTACTCGTGGGTACATTAAACTTCTTTTACGAGATCATGAATCATGGATTTACTTTATTGATTTGTAGCACTATCGGGGATTACTACGAAAAAAAAAACATAATTAAAACGAATCATTGAGTAAAGTTGTGAACTTGTGATTGTGCTTTGACAATTTGACATTAGTATCTTTTTAAATCTTGTGCCATTAAAACTCTTTATGAAAAGAGTTTTAGGTTTATTTCGTAAAAATAAAATCGTCCCTACACGTTACGTTTTATCAGAATTACATTTAAAGCTGGCATCATACACGTTGTTGTAATGCTTGATTAAAATTGCTGCTGTCACTTTCTTTGCTATAGCAATAAGAATATCTACCGCACTCGGAGACGTCAATTAAATTTAATGCTTGATTAAAGTTGCGTCTGTCACTTTCTTTGCTATAGTAATAGAATAAGACAACACGTTACTAAACAAGCATTAAACTTAATTGACGTCTCTAAACAAGCATTAAACTTAATTGACGTTTCTGAGTGCGGCAGTTAATGGTGGTTATTTAGTTGGAAGCAATAGTTTATTAATCAGAAAGTTTTGGGCAAAAATTTAATCATGTTGACAAAGAAGATCCTGGCTAAAAACACTTTTAAAAAAAAGGCCGCGGATACTAAGGATGTTGATATAACCTGTTTTGTGTGAGATTTAATTTCTGTATTTTATTACTTACATATTTATGGAACTAATACGAAAAATATTTATAATAATTATGTATGGAAACGATCAATATACGGAAACAGTGTCGAGGCGAGACGTAAAACGGAAACTTATTTTTGAAATAGAAAAAAAAAAACTATTTAATAAAACATAAAAATAAGGATAAAGATGTATGTTCTGGAAGTAGCCCCCTCGGGCACTTCTACACGTTAATTTCTACCAGCGCTTCAAGACGAGACCACAGTGAAGAAGACATCAACGTCGTATTATGTACAATCATTGGAGTAATTGGGAACACCAAATAAAAAACTACTTGCTTTTAAATTTTTCACCAGGAGATACCGACACAACATTTCCGGTCATTTGTACCAAGTATGGCGACCCTTCAAGGGTCTAATTACGTAATGACGAAAAGGAAAATTATGGTCATAGCGCTGGTACCGGCGGCCCAAACGCGTGGACGTTAATCGAACGTGTCGGATAAATTACGAAAGTCGAACGATTTGTACCACTAAAATTCTTGTATTTTCCGATAGTCGATGAAAAAAGAAGTAGGCGGTAGCGTAATGCCATACTTCTCCGTTGAGGCCCGCCATACCGACGAAAACACGTTAACTAAAAAAAACAATCCAACCATTTGTACCAGGCTAATTTTTGCACAGCTAATCATCGTCGAGTAGCCGTTCACGAAAATCACCATGCCATATGTTTCCGACGACGGTTCCAAATGGCCGCCCACGCGTTTGGGCCGCCGGTACCAGCGCTATAACCATCATTTTTCTTTTCATCATTACGTAATTAGACTCTTGAAGGGTCACCATACTGGTACAAATGACCGGAAATTTTGTGTCAGTATCTCCCGGTCTACAGTCTTTTGTAAGGATCTAATTGGAAGCAATAATATGAAGATATTTAAGATATTTTGGTATATTTGGTATGGTGATATTTGGTATTGGTATGTACAGCTGTGAGCTAACAAGCTCGAATCATGTTAGAATTCATTTTCGTGATATACATTTATATTTATATTTTATTTACTTAAATGTCAGCTATAAGTTCTAAAGCTTGACTGATACCAACAACCGTATATCATTCGGCTTTAGCGGCGTTCATTGCGATCTGAAAAACATGTTTAATTATACAGAGGAAAGATTCGAATTATTTATTTTTGTTCGTTTTTAGTAAAAATTGGGTCATGCTGCCAATTTCACTCCAAGCTGCGATTTATTATGTAAAGCGGTTTTAATTAACCTTTTTCGAATGATGACTCGGTAGTGCTATCAAGTGCTATAATGTCTTTGACAAGTATCAAACTTATGTCAAACTGTCAAATGTCAGAAGAAATCATTTTGAAAAATCTGAAAGGGTTCTTGTCTAGCTGTCATTTTGAAAACATCTGTCTATTTATTTCATTTTTTGTAAATTACTTTATCGTTGATTTTGGTTCGCAAATTCAGGGCAACTTTGTGAAGTAACCTCCAACACTGACGAAGAATATGCATCAAATAAAATAACAGTGAAAAGTTGATTCTGAATGAGCAAGCGGTCAAGAACACTCCAAGCCATTGAAGTGGATGCCCGTCATCTTCAATGGTGTGCCGACTGGGACTGGAAGACGCCGACGACAACGACGATTCACCGTACAATTGCTTAATATACTTGACATTGGCAAAATTACATAACTTGTAGACGCCATTAAAATAAATAAATAATAATAAATCTGAAAGACATCGTAATAAACGTAAAAGATATTGAAAGATACGTTTGGTGGTTCAAAAGTGGAGCTATTTTAACCCAGATCTTAAAACTAGTAAGTATTTCTGCCTGGTTGTACGACTAATTTTTCTTTAGAGATATAGCGATGATCCAATTGTGTTGAGTCCCGGAGAAAAAGGATAATATCTCCTCAAATATTGTAGGCAAACATATAGCGATTTTAGTATTTATAGTAACAAGTCCAGCATTTGCATTCAGAAAGTATCATTTGGTGAACTGGAACTGATGATAAAGACCACGGATGGCCACCCTAACTCCTCAACGGTACTGATTTCAAGGGTGGCGATAAGATATCTCGATTAAGATAGTTGAGCGACTACAACGAAGAATATTTACTTGTTGAAATATGACTATGACTTTCCCGCGGCGTTGCTTGAAATAACTTAAAGTTTCATATCAACCAAGAAGTGAGACTACGTAACAGCGTATTATGATCACTAAAAAGAATAAAATAAAAGTTTTAGAAACTAAAAAACCGTCTTCAAAAACGCAAAAAAAAACTTTTAAAATTGAAGGAACCAAATAGGTTAGTCCAACTAAAGTTGGCGACCACAATATTTTGAACAAAAAAGCCGACATCAGTTGGATTAACCTATTAGGTACCTACAATTTTAAAAGAAGTTATCTTTTGCGTTTTTGAAGGCGGTTTTTTATTAGGGTTTCGTACCCAAAGGATAAAAACGGGACCCTATCACTAAGATTCCTCTGCCCACCTGTCTGTCTGTCTATCTGTCTATCAGTCTGTCAGTCCGTCTGTCCGTCCGTCCGTCCGTCCGTCCGTCCGTCCGTCCGTCCGTCCGTCCGTCCGTTACGTCCGTCCGTCCGTCCGTCCGTCCGTCCGTCTGTCTGTCTGTCTGTCTGTCTGTCTGTCTGTCTGTCTGTCTGTCTATCTATCTGTCTGTCTGTCTGTCTGTCTGTCTGTCTGTCCGGTCTCATGAACCGTGATAGCTAGACTGTTAAGTATTTTTACTGCCGCTATAACAGCAAATACTAAAAACAGAATTAAAATAAATATTTAAGGGGAGCTCCCATAAAACAAACGTGATTTTTTTGCCGTTTTTCGCCCAATATTAATAACGGCAACAAGTAAATGCTTGAAATATTCACAGAATATTTAGTTGTATATTCACTTAAAAAAACCATTAAATTTAAAATAAAATAACTATTTAAGGAGGGCTCCCATACAACAAAGATTTATTGATAATGGTACGGAACCCTTCGTGCGCGAGTCTGACTCGCACTTGGCCGGTTTTTATCTTTGTGATTATCTCAATTAGTACGTCAACGGTTTGAATTACTCTTTCAACATTATGTTTCTGATGGATACTTTCAGATGGTTTAAGTACGGGTACAATAAATCATGGATTTCAAATGGCGTTGCGGCATGCTTAAAACGCGGAATTTAAGACAGATTTTGCTTGATTGTACGTTGCATAGGACCCATAACGGTGGAGATTTTTTAAATCATGGATAAGGCAAACGAATCGCGGGTAATGAATGGGCAGACTCATGGGCGAAAGACGCAGTCGTATCTGCTCCTAAAGAGCACCTATCCGTTCAGTCTTCTGACCTCCTAATGATGGCCCGTTCGGATGTAAGAGATTCGTGGCAAAAAATATGGGATATTTCTCGATTAGTTAAGGGCCGATACTACGGGGATATACAGCCAAAAATCCCCCATAAACCGTGGTTCTTCCGCTACCAAAAATTTAACAAAAGAGCAACATCCACCATATGCCGACTCCGACTCGGTCATGCGTGCACTCCAGTCTTTTTAGCCAAAATTAGAATCCGGAATCACTCTCTTTGTGAATGTGGCTTGGACGTCAGTTCACCTGAGCACATATTTTTCAGCTGCACTAAATATACCCAGTCCCTTTATGACATTCTCCCAAAAGACAACCCTAGACCTCTTAACTTTCAGTCCCTTCTTTCTTTTGTAGGATCTCCTTTTACCAAATTCCTTGTTAAATATGTTCAGGTACATAATATAAAATTATAACTACTCTTACTACACATCTTATTATTCTATCTCGTTGTTGTCCATTAGTTTCTAACTTTCTTCCCTACCTGTAACTTTCGCTTGTTTGTTATCGTCCTGTTTCGTCTGTGTCGTTTACGTTATTTTATTATTACTTGTTTTAGGTTCCGGTCCGACCCTCCCACAAATCGTCAATACTTTTGAACCCAACTCTCTGGACGTGACCGAAGTCTACTCAGACGTTGGCAAAATACATCTATTGCAAAAGATGTGAAAGGCATAATTAAAAAAAAAAAAGGCAAACGAGCATTCAGTTCAGCCCAACTGATAGTAAGTGGGATCTGTGACGGTCTGTGACCAGATAGGGCTACGCGTTTTCAAATCTAGCTTAGATGTTCGTTGTATGGCTCTAAGCATTAACTGTCAAAGTTACACTAAGTATTACGGCTTTTTAACCGACTTCAAAAAAGAGGAGGTTCTTTGTTCCACTGTATTCATTTTTTATGTATGTTCACCGATTTCTCCCTCAATTATGGACCGATTTCAAAAATTATTTTTTAGTTTGATAGAGTATACTTCCGAGTCCCATTATCACCAAATCAGTATCTGATGAGGGGATCCATGAGGAATTGAGGGAACTCCTCAAATATTATATAGCGACATACATAATATAGCGACTACATTACAGGCTCACCATGTTTGGATTTGTTAGTTTCGGGTCGATAAGCGGATGATGAAGGCGTACCGGTCGTAGAATTTTCCTTATTCGTTTTTTCATTACGAACGAAGATCTTAACGAATCGAAAAAAAACGGTCTTAGGTATTTAGTACTGATGTTGTTTTTATTATGCCCCAAAAACCGTAGTTTTCTAGGGAATAGCGAAAAACAAATTAATCTTCTATTAGATAAGAATCACTTGCCTCATCTATCATACTTGAGAACGGTTTAACAAGGTTTGTATGAATAAATGAAGAAATTCATAAAAGCACGAATAAAATACCTAGTGTAAACACTAATAAGTAAATGATATCTAATATTGTCAATGTATTTTTATTGACGTTTAAGATCTGATCTGATGATGAACTCGAAACGTGGCCAATATTACGTACGTTGTGGCATTTTATAAACAAATAAATACAGATGTAGATACTAATAATATACTCTGTTTTAGGTAAATTAAGGCGAGCAACACTATGACTGAAAATCAAACTTCAAGAGAAGAGTGATAAATATTAAAATTAAATTCCAGTACTATTATTATAAATACGTAGGTCAAAATGCGAAAGTGTGCTTTTTTTTACAAGCTTTTATTTTACTTTCACTGTTCTTATGAATGTTCGATTTTTTCAGTGGCAAATGGTAGGTAGATACGAACGAGTGATGGTAAGTGGCAGTCACAAGACTGTGAATGCGTTACCTAACCATGAGCAAGCGCATTCGAAAGTAGCGCCTCGACGCCAACGACTTCCGGAGGGTGCCATGGTTTACTAAGGCACCCTCAGACCTCCGGTGTGCCACGGTAGACGGAGGGATCCCCTGACCCTTCGTCGTCTGCGCTCCGCTTCCTCTCGGCTGTTCGGCGAGAGGTCCCCGCCTACGATGTTGGTGAGCAGGATCATCAGAAGACACTATAAGACTAGGCCCAAAACTGGAAAACGCGTCTCTAAACCAACGCAAGCGGCAAATCATGTAACAGTTAGGGTGACAACGTTATCCGAGCGTTCAGACCCTGCAGAATACCGATCTGTCTGTCGCCATTCCGAAATTTGACCCGGAAGAATGTTATACCGGAAAAGGCGCAGCCCATACAAAAAATTTCGTCGTACATTTTGTAAATCGTTGTTCCGGTACTCTAAAAAAGGACCGATTGTTATAGTTTTTTAATATGTTGTAAAGGACAATATAGTCATGGTAACCCAAATCTTTCGTCTCTCCGGCTCCTTGTCTCCCCCAGCTAGAAAAACTGTCGCTTTTTTCCCTTTTTTGCCTATACTGTTGTTCATTCTAGTGCTAATCATGGTTCTGCAATATTGTAGAATATAAAATTTGCCAAAACTTTTGACTTCAAAGATTTTTTACATGACCCTTAGGGACGAAGATATGGAACCATCTATGGAGAGTTACCGTCGAAAATTGCTACCTTTGTCCAGTTTTCCTCCCATATTTCGTCCGTCCGTCCGTCCGTCCGTCCGTCCGTCCGTCCGTCCGTCCGTCTGTCTGTCTGTCTGTCTGTTTGTCTGTCTGTCTGTCTGTCTGTCTGTTTGTCTGTTTGTTTGTTTGTTTCGTGAACGCGTGGAGTATCGAGTTGAAATTAAAACCATATACGAGTACTTCGGTCTACAAGTTCTTTGAAGCTGTGAAAAAAATCAAACGTCTACATTAATGTAAAAAAAGATATAGCCATTTATGCCAAAAAAAACCTATATTTTGACACTCGAGGGAATCAAAATGTATAGGTTATTTCCAGTTGACCTAAAACTTTGAAATTTGGCAAGTAACACCGTCTTTTACTACAAATATAGGAATAAATCTGAAATCTGTACATTTTTAATTACATAATAAAAAAAACGGTCTTTATGCAAGGAACGGCGGTCCAAAATTTTGAATTGAGTTAACCGTGGCATGTGTTGGACCCTCGGTGGGCGAGTCTGACTCGCACTTGTCCGGTTTTTTTAATATTCAAGCAAATCAAGCTCGTGAGGTATTTTTAATGATTTTTGTTTTAGAACCTTGATAGCCCATTAATCTACTGTTATTAAACGAGTAGGTATGTTGATAAAAGTCTACCAGAATATCATGACAAAAAGGGAAATTCAAATTTAAGCCTTGCTACTCCAGGTTAATAGGATTTAAAGGTCTTGTATACTTGATTTTCCACCAGTTCTATAAAAGTCCCGCCCTCGCTTCGCTTCGGTTTATGCCAGTTTTCTGTAATACCCGTACATAATCCAAAACCATACCACCATACCATACCATACCATACCATATAAACCTTCCTCTTGAATCACTCTATGTATTAAAAAAACTCGCATCAAAATCCGTTGCGTAGTTTTTAAAGATTTAAGCATAACTACATAGGATTAGGGACAGACAGCGGGAAGCGACTTTGTAGTGATGGTGATAGAACAACTAACAATAACAGTCAACGGGACCTTATTACTACGTTCGTCCATTCGTCTGTCAGCGGGCTATATCTCAAACTAATAGGTAGACAGTTGCAATATTACAAAGTGGGTATTACTACCAATTACCGCTATAATAATAAATAATTAAAATAAAATGAAAAAATAAGAGGCCTACTTATTTAACAATCGCTGTATCTCTTGAGCGAACGAGTATTCTTTACAAGTTTTTGAAATGTGAGTGTACCTGAGCATGCTGAAGATTTCGTGGAGGGATAAGGTGCGAAATGAGACTGTGTTGCAAATAATGGGGAACAATCCGGAAGTCCAATATAACTTGAAATCAACAAGGGCAATAGCAGAAAGCAGCTTTCTATGAAACGAAAATTCTGCGAAGTGATACGTTCTGTGAAATGAGTGTCTACAAAACAAGGGTAAACCCCTAAGCTCCATCAAAAGGCGTCAAATGGCATACTTTGGTCACATGCGAAAACAAGGGAAAATTCAAGGACGCTGACCACTAGGGGCACGTTTTATAAAGCTACGAATTACAATTTTACAGGTCTAAACTGGCAACACTGTTAGTGACGCGATTGGTTTAAAAACAAAATGAATAGAAACGCTAGTTAGCGCAATGCATCTTGGCAGGGCCCTCTGATATCGTCAGTATGCCTTTCAATAAATGTAAGTCTCACATCAAGCGCTGCTTGTTGGGTAGGGCATACTATACTGTAAATGACTTTATCGGTGATCAAGATGTATTTAAGTAGTGGCTAGGGTATTATTTACTTAAGGTAATTTCTTAAGTATAGGTTATTTCTGATATTTCTATCTTGATAAAAATGCCTTTAGGCAAACTGTGTATTCAAACACGAAATTGTATGTTTACTTTTTGTACTTTATCTTTATTAGTTCTTGTGTGTACTTTTTACGCTTTTAAATGAGAGCACACTGTGATGTTTCTCGCCGCACAGCTATAGGTACGAGTATCACACAATATTACTTTTACGTTGTCCGGCAGCATGAGCACGTCGTGCTCGCTCAAAGTTCTTTGCTTACGGCGGCGTCGTTGATCGGGTCGCCACCTTCCCGAACACATGCTTGAGGCTGCGATACGCGATGACTGAGATACGCGTCATACTCTTGAATGGGTACTGTTTGTGGGGTCCGGTCTGTTCACGTCTGTTTCTCAGTTAATTATTCCAGTTATGGCTTTTGACGTAGAGACCTCATCGCGTTGTTCTCCTAGTCATTATTTTTAGTTTAATGTATTTGACATGTACTGTTTTTAATTTTTACATGTTATGTTTTTATTTGTGCTAGTTTTAATAATTTCTATTTGTTGCTTTATTACCTTATAATTTAACTTATTTTTAATTATTATTGTATTTTTAACCGACTTCAAAAAAAGGAGGAGGTTCTCAATTCGTCGGGATTTTTTTTTTTTTTTTTTTAATGTATGTTCCCCTATTACTCGAAGACCACTGGACCGATTTGAAAAATTTTTTCGTTGTTCGAATGGGTATACTTTCTAGTTGGTCCCATTGTCACCACGTCAGGATCTGATGATGGGATCATGGAGAAATCAAGACAACTCCTCAAATATTATAGGCACACCTATAGCGATTTTGGTATTTTTCACTGTAACTCATGCATTTGCTTTTGAAAAGTACTATATGGTGAAGTGGAACTGATGATGAAGACCACAGATGGCCACCGGAACTCCTTAACGGTACCTATTTCAAGGGTGGCGATAAGATATTTCTATAAAGGAAGTTGAGCGACTATGACGAAGCACATTTAGGTTTAAATATGACTATGACATTCCCGCGGCGTTGTCTGCGGCGAGCTTGAAATGTTCTATAGTTTCTTATTAATATTTAGAAGTGGAGCTACGTAACAGCATAAATAGGATCACTAAAAAGTATAAAATAAAATAAATGTTTAAAACAACAAAAAACCGCCTTCAAAAAGCAAAAAATAACTTCTTTAAAATGGTAGGTAAATAGGTCAGTCCAACTGAAGTCGGCGTCCAACAATATTTTAACCAAAAGCAGACTTCAGTTGGACTGACCTATTTACCTACCATTTTAAAGAAGTTATTTTTTGCTTTTTGAAGGCGGTTTTTTATGTTTGAAAAAAAGACCTTCTGCTGGAGTTTCTTGTGGCGCTTCTTCTCCGCAATGATGGTCTTGTCCGAAGCGTTAGTAGATTCACTCTATATTACCGACGTGTAAAAGAGCCCGTATGTGGACAATTTACTGAATAAATATTTTCATTTGATTTGATTTTGACTTAATTTTTAAATAAGCCCGGTTAACACACAAACGAAGTCGACTAAAACACAGTTCCATTCGTTGTCATGCTTCTACTACTAAATAAGCAAACTAGCCGTCTTAGGCCTGATTTTTCAATAACACTACTTTTTTAATAACAGTACTGTTGGGTAAATTTTAGCTTGGTCCTTTTCTTTTATTTGACATAGAAAAGGAACAAGCTAAAAGTTACCCAACAGTTACCGTTATCTGGACATTGAAAAATCAGGCCTTAGTTTACCTGTCGTCATAGCCTCGTCTTGCCCAATATCCTTTAATAAGAACGAATAAATTTAGTACGTTCTGCCAAGAAATTCAAATTATTCATACAAAAATGACCTTCAAAGAGGACAACCCCTTTCTATCGTGGTCATATTGATTTGTCCCATCAATAAGCCTTTTAACCGTGGTCCCACCGCTATGCCCCACTGGTGGGTGCACAGGTAATTTTTTTCCCCGTAGACCCACTGTACTAGAGTTTTGCGTTTAGGGTGCGGCTCCACTGAGGCGGAGACGAGCGGAGCGGGGCGGAGTTGTGCCAATATTAACCAATAGAATATAAACTAACATGCTCGACGTGACCGCATGCGCCTTCTATTGGTTAATATTGGCACAGCTCCGCTCCGCTCCTCTCGTCTCCGCCTCAGTGGAGCCGCACCCTTAGCCCGGGGTCCCACCGCTGTCATGTTTTTTTGTCAAGTGGGGGCCGACTGCCCCACGGCACTAATAAACCGCACTATTGACCAAAACTAGTATAATAAATATGAGGTAGGTTTAGGTTATGTTAGTTGTTCAGCGGCAAACCACCCAGGAAAAAGAGCTCCGCGATAGCGCAGCTCCGTCGACTCCGTTAAATTTGAATTAGAAATATAAATCATTGGTCAGTAGTGCGACTTAGTGGTGCCGTTGGCAACCATTTAACAGATCAGTGGGTCTACGGGGAAAGAAATTACCTGAGGAATTACCCGTGGTCTCACTGGCACTGCCGGATTGAAAAGGATATGTTAAAACTCTAGTGCAGTGGATCTACGGGGAAAAAAAATTACCTGCTCACCCAACAGTGGGGCATAGCGGTGGGACCACGGTAAAAAGGGGCATCAATGGACCACAAGGGAGAATTGTTTCTCGTAGTCCCATTAGTATTTACAGTTATGGAAATAGAATAAGAGAATACGTAGGTAGGTTTCGGTTATGTTAGATTTGTCGGTTATGTTAGCCACACCACCCAGAAATAGGAGCTCCGTCGACACCAATTTCAGAGTGGTTTAGCCCTCCGAGCCTGCTGCAAAACTAACATTTTTAGCAAACCACGCTTCCCTATTTTAGTATACAGGAAGTAGATAAATACTAATGGGACTACGAGAAACAGTTCTCCCTCGTAGTCCTATTGATAGGAAAAAATGAATGGACCACGCGAAAACGGGGCAGGACATTACGCAGGACAAGGATAGAGCGAACGCGAACCTAAGGGTAACAACCGTTTTTAGGACCGATTTTTTTATCCGTAGTCATGGTAGCTTAGCCAAACGGGTAAAAATGAGGCCACTACTGCTCGGAGTGAAATTGGCAACATGATTTTATTTGGTAGTAAGTTGTCACAAGTTTTTTTAAATATATGTCTCTGTCTAATCTGTATTCAAAGTCCAAGAGAGGTCTATTGTCAGCACAATAAGAATATACAGCATAGAAACCGGACTATAAGATGTAGTTTGCATCAGCTATCTTTCTCTACTTTTTAGATTACGTATTAAATGAGAAAAAATGAAACAAAAAGTAGGCTGTTTTTTCTTCCTTAACTGTCATTGTCACAAGGTTTTACACAGGGACTTCTTTGTCCTTCCTATAGGAAGGATTTGTCTTTCCTTGTCTATAGGTCCAAATACTATAGGTGCTTTTAGGTCCAAATCACGCCTTACTTGTGACGATGTACCAAATAAAGGAAGAACGGCTATAGATTCATCTTTTTCCAACTCACTATGAAAACCACCAGTAAAAAGAAGTGAACCATAATGTATTTTCTGCTTGTTTAGTACGGTTTCTATGCTTTTAGTCTTTATTCTGTGATTGTCAGAGTCAACGTTGAATTTGACGTTGTGGCCGTGACATTAAAAGGAGAAGAAACAGCCTACTTTTTGTTTCGTTTCCTCTTAAGAAATACGTAATATAAAAGGTAGAGAAGAATAGCTGGTGCAAAGTTCATCATATAGTCCAGATTCTTAGTACTCTATGAGATACCAATTTGATTTAAATCTATCAGGAAGCAGTGTTTGTCAATGGGATCTATCTTTGATGCCATGCAAACCCTTACATCAAATTCGCAAATTTTGTATTGGATTATTTGCACTGCTATAGCATTGCATTTTCTTGAAGCTTCTTATTGCGAAAACGAGTAAGATAATGACAGGTTAACCTTGTTGTACAAAATTTGGTCACGGAATTATCAACAACTTTTTGAGAGTTGTAGGTAGTTCCGTAGCTCTGCCTACCCCGCTCTCAGAACGAAGACGTCAGTTTATGTACAGGTTATTGACTTAACAGTTTTGTTTGTAATGTGTTAGATCATTTAATTTTGGTCCAATATTTTGGCAGAGGGGAATGTTTGTGTAAGACGGAATGAATATGTACAGTCTCTGAAGACTTAGAAGGTGCTTCGTGTTTGAACTTGTCTCTCGCTCCCATACGCTCTTATTAAGAGCGAGTGAGAGAGAAGTACAAACCCGAAGCACCTTCTAAGAGCTTTCGCGCTGTACTACGTAAGTTCATCGATTCCATGGCATGGCTATCGTAAGTTTGACATCATCATAAATTATAATGAATTGTGCGACAACCTTTATATCCATCGACAAAATGTTTTGCATTCGAACTGTTGGCTACTGCCAAAAATACCATGCGGATCAATACGGAGGGCCATAATCGGATCGTGCAATCCATGTCTATTAGAACTTTTAGAAGTCTATGAATTTATGGCTGTCATTAGATGTCATTGTTAAATTATGTTATTTTCCGATATTCAAGTCGTAATTATTTTTGCTGTAAACCAGTTATGTGGGCCACTTTAGAGCAGAAAACTTTGGTAAATGGTTAGATCTCGACAAGACGGACGATAGGATCACTCTTGGCAAAGCATGAACAAGAGATCTAGTGAATTTACATTTAAAACCAGCTAGTGTTCCAATTGCAAAAATGAAAATACAGTAAGTTTCACTAAAATTAATCATAATTTTTTAAAATGTTAACATGATTTTTGTTTACATGGGGCGAACTGTTTGTTTACATACCATACAACGTATGGTCTCAGGTCATTGACCTTGAAGTTTTGACGTTAGTTACTACGAACGTTTGGGGTCGTATAGTATCAACATCAAAATGTCAAGGTCAAGATATCGGCTGCGATACATCAAGTAACTAAATGAATATAATTAAACCTTCTTTTTTTTTTACATTAACAGAAACAAAAATGAACTATACCCCCGTGATCAGAATCGTGCGAACTATTACCGCGCCAAATTTCTCCAAAGGTTTTCCAGACACCCTGTAGTGTCTTAAACTTTTCAGTTTGTTAATCATTGATGTTTTTAATTTTAATTGACTTTATTTCATGAGTAAATTAACTTGTGATATTTAATTTATCATAATAATATACTTCTTTTATACGAAGTGTTTGTAGCGATGCATAATTATCGTTAAAATAAATGTATTTCTTTTTTTCAACTAGTCTTGTATTTTAAATGTTTATAAGCAAGTATATGTTTATATATATATATATATGTATGTCTTTATATATATATATATATATATATATGTAGATGTTCGGATGTTTATATCTAATGGAAGAAGAAGAAGAAGAAGAAATACATTTATTCACCAACCATAAGGCACACATATACATTTTTTTAAAGAAAATAGTGAAGGTAACAGAGAAGGCACGCAATGGAGGATTGAAAATATATTTACATACACATACAAACACATTCGTATTAATTAATTCTTTAGGATAACATTTAAAAAAAGGATTAATAAATGTTATCTCATATTTACGTCGTTTTAATATCAATAACCTTTTTTGACATCTATCATTGAATACAATTATGATTTTTTTAAACTGCAAGCACTGCAGCGTAACATCAATTTAGGCAGTTCTCAACATTTAAAGAATGGTAGTTACATCACTTACGCTTATTAGAAATCACACTGATTATTACCTTTCCATACATTTAACAAAATCATTAAAAGCGTTTTATCGTATTGAAAAAAAAAGTCAGGTTGCTGTAACCGACACTAAAAAGAAACCTAGTCACTTCTGGTACACGACAGGCATATGATCTAATAGGGAATTTGAAAATACATATGTAGTATAAAAATGGCACCGATCGCTCAAATAAAAAAAAAGATATGATTTTTTTTGTAAAATTTCAAAAGTTTTTTGGCTCTGGTGTAAAGTTTGATTTTGCGGGTTACAGCGTTTACGCTTTTTACCGTCGAAATAATGAATATGACGTGAAGCTTGAATAAAATATACATTTTATAACATTGTGATAGGAAATAAATTTGATAGTTGTTTTTGCACTGATATTAAGTTAAGATAATAATTATAGAATATGAACTTCATTCTACTATTTATTGAATGCTGTCAGCATCAGAAAATAGGAACACGATGTTTTCAAAATCTGTAACAAAAAACGATAATAATTGTAAGCTTTGCCGACGAATATCAATTCGATAAAAATCATTATAACATTGATGTTATCATGGTAATGCTCTTTATCGATAACAGGAATGGAGTTTAGTAAAGTTATGTTGAAATGGTTTTCAAAATAAGAAGCATGAGTAAAAAACAAAACACTTAAAAGTATTTATCTGTGAATTTAACGTTTTATTAACTCCACGTGAAAAAAAAACCTTAGATGTCACTTGTCTCTTCTTTTTTTTAATTAAGAAATCTGAAAAAGATTATTCTTTGTATACAACGGTCGTAATTTATCTATTATGACTCTCTTGCCCACTCATATCTCAAGAGTTTTAATGAAAGTTGCATGTTAACCCTTTCCTGAGGGTATAAAAAGAATAAGGCCGGGATTACACCTGTAAGTTACTACGTAAGTTTTGAAAAAAAGCTATATGCAAGAGAGAGATGCAGATATTTGCCACTCACTCTTACCTATAGTTGCGGCTCAAAACTTACGTAATAACTTACAGGTGTAATCTCGAGCTGAGGTCAAGTTATTACCGTCGACATCGTTGTGACTCCAACCGGCACCATGTCACCAGCTTTCAAAGCCAAAGGTATTTGGACGTTCTGAAGAAACAAAACAACAAGCCGTCTGTTACTGGTGTCCATGCATTCCCACGGCAGACCATATACGGCACCAACGAGAGTGTCACCCTTTTCGTAAAAAAACATTTTTCTCGTCAAAATTATTTTCTTTTGTTACTACAGTAACATTTTTTATATCAAAGTAGGCCAAGTAGGTAAAGTTGTTTTTTAGAAGTTATGATTAATTAAAAATTTTAATGCACAAACAGCCTTGGCCAACGGTGTTGAGCACCCCACGTTTTCCTTTGTAACTTATAAATAAAGTGTTTGAACATGTTCAAATCATTAGTAGATATCGTTTCGAAGTAGCTATTTGCGTGTCAAATCTGAAGCTAGAAAAAGTGCTATGGTTTCATTACGGCTTAATTTCGTGTTACCCTTTTACCAATACTCCTAGATCTCGAAAGGACTAAGTGTAAAAATACCTAAATCCCAGAATACCTAATTTTTTTTCTCATAACACCGGATTCTCAATATGGCTGAATTTTAAAATGTCTTAGGCTCACAATTACCAAACTTCACAACACCTTTATCTCAAAACATCATATTTTCAAAACAACCAAATACCAGAATACCTAAATGTTAAAAGTCTAGTTAACCTTCATGTATGATTGTTGATTTTACTATTACTTTACTATCTTCTCTAATGCTGGCCACTTAAATTCAAGTGCTGATATAAAGAGGTTTACCCCCTATGCAACTTGGAAGATTTCATTACAAGAGTATGTGAAAACGAATTTAGGCATTTTGAGACTGTGACATTTTGCCATTCCGGTGTTTTCGGCTTAAGTTATTTTGAAATTTTGACGTATCTATGATTCGGTATTCGAATGAAATGTACATTTAAATATTTCGGTATTACGGAAATTAAAGTTTTTAGGTTAAAGTCATTTTGATTTTCCATCATTTTAAGAGAGAGGCAATTTGATATTAAGGGTTTACAGGGACCATGGCAATTCAAAATTTCGTCAAATTAGAGAATAAGGCATTATGCAATTTAGATTTATTGAAACTGAATGGTTTTTTTTTCATGGAATTTCCCTTAACGTCAATAAATATGACTAATCTTTCCGATAGATATACAACTTTCTATCATAAAAGATATAAATGCACTTTTTAAAGTTGGACTTTTATATGAAAAACGCATTTATGTTGATCACCCATAATCTTTGGCCAAGGCTTTATACATGATTTGACCGTTTAAACAGTGCTTAAAATAAAAAAAATATTTAATTCACTTTCTGATTCGATAAAAATTAATTTAATTTTCTTGAAATGATATTTAAATGAAAGTAACCATATGAAAAATATTATTTTTAATCGAATTTCTTACGTAAACATGTTTGAAAACGATCATTGCCTCAGATTTTTAATGCGCCAAACCTTAGTAAAGATACTTGTTTTGAAAACATATTAAAATTACAAAAGCAAAATGTGACTTTATTTCAAGGGTCTAAATCGTTTCATTATGTTAAATTCTTACCTTTGAACTTAGAAGTTCAAAAATCGTAGATAGTTGAATTAATTGTTGAAATACAACCACTGTTAAAAGGGCGTACTTTCCCAATGCTTCAGCAGTCTAAAACAAAAAAAAAGTTCGTATCATAATTATATTTTCCGAAAATGTGTACGTTATGTTTCTACTGTACCTCGAGCGCGACTTTCGAATCGTATTTACACTTTTACACTTCGAAAACGCGTTCAAAACCTATCCGCAACTAGAACCCCTAAAATGGACTCACGCTTTCATACATTACTTTACTTATACTTCTAATTCTAATTCTAATTTTATTTAATGGCTTTCACTCCTGTTAAGGCGTATTTTGCCAATGTCATGTTATTTATAGACACTCCCATGTACTTATTAGAGAAATAAGCCGTGGATATCACTCGCAAAGACTATTCTGCCCTTGTAAATAAAAAGGGCGCATGTGCAAAATGATAGTCAAAGCAAATAGAACCCAATGTCTTAAGAAATAAGGTCACTAATACATTCGTGATCCTATGAGACATACGCCCTTTTTTCTAATGAGGGCAGTATTGTTCGGTAAAAGAGTATTTTCTCTAATGGACTAAACAGAAGCATATGGAGTTAGCTCCACGCGCTTCTGTCAAGTCCTACTTATACTTCACCTTTACTACTCGATGAGACGATACGAAAATCAACGTCAATGCCAACTTGCTATCAAGTTAAAGTACCACTACACCACTACTACTACTAACTAGAGGGCGCTGATATTAATCGCCATACCAATTTTAATGATGACGCTACGTTAACGTTACTAACTCGATACAAGGTAAAAGTTCGTGCTCGGGGTACTGATCGATTTGATTATTTAATTACCAGTGAAGAACATTCCAGAAGCAACACACAACCGGCTAGTTGGTGAAATGCGTAGTACAAGCATAGTGTTACACTAAAACTGTCAGAAGTTTTAGACATGAAGCTATAACAAAATAAATAGATTAATAATAGTGATTCAGATAAACGATAATTAGGTATTCTTTTTACACAGGCCAAGTTGCATTTGAGAACAAGGGGATTATTATGACATAGCTATGCAGTTCTGTTTACGCTGAGAGAAAAGGACAGAGTTATATAACCGCTATAGATTTGTCCTTTACGTTCATCATGAACTGCATACTGTCATAATAATCCCCCAGGACCTTTTTCCAAAGATTATCTGAATAAATTTATGAGAATCCGACAGAAGTTTTAGACATGAACCTATAACAAAATAAATAGATTTAAAAAAGTGATAAGGTTAACCGATATAATAATTATTATTTTATAATGGTCAAGTTGCAATTGACAACAGAAACTTTTTTCACAGGTGTTCTGAACAAATTCATGCTTTTAGACGTTTGTCTCAAAAGCATACTATTTTTTTTTAATTTATACAAAGAAAAGAAAAAAGAAAAAAGAAATTTCTGCTAATGGCTAAAGAGCTTAGACAAAACATGGTATTTTCAACGTCACAGCTAGTGATAGACATAAAAAAAAAAACGTAATTTCAAACAAAGTAACGTCATTCCAACTACAGTCACTAGTCTAAAGCGGACGTAGCAAACACTTTTTTTTGCAGTAAATAATAGTAAATAAATGAAAAAAAAACTTTGTGTTGGAAACAAATCTCTATAAGCATTTATTATTAGAATACCTTTAAAAATAATGTGTCAATTACTTACCCTTTGATTTCCTTGTGATGTTGAATCATACCCTTTAGTCGATGGAATACGTGAAGATTCTCTTCTGCTGTATACGCCAACGGAGGATAGTTATCGCAGATCCTAGGTTTGGGCCTTGGAAAATCGTCCAAATCATGCTTGAGAATGGATATATGGCCCCAAAGATGAATCACAAAAATACATATCAGAAGGTCTATCACTAAAACTCCGCTGGTTACGATGTACGTCATATACCAGTTGAAAACAAACACAATTGTGTAGTAATAAGGATTGGTATATTGGTCAAATGGTAATTCGTAGAACACAGCGTGATCAAAAGTTCCATTAACAGGTCTGGAGGCGCTATACATCCCATGTTTATAATTATTATACATAGGGACCACGTTGAACGTAAAAGGCCCTATGTACATTTGGTAGTGGATGACTAAAGTCACAATGGCACAAATTTTCTGAACCCGATCATTTATCTGAAACGATTACTCTTATTATATTTTTTAACATTTTTAGTTTTATAACATTATTTTTACCAGACAAAGCAAAATCTTAGATATTTTAAGTAGCTATGTTATTTAAAAATACTTTTTGAGGCTTACTGTTCTTGTTATTTGCGATTTATTCCTGTAGTGTATGATATGAAACTTGGTAACAAATTCTTTTATGACCAAAATGTACTTCTTGTGGAACAATAAAATCAACCTTTGCTGAAAAAATATTTAGAAATATTTTTTATTTGGTCACTTACCTACAATATTTTGGTGAAATAATAGAAATGCAATAGAGGAAACATTATTGAACAAAAAGAGCCTGCTTTTGTTTCATACATAATATTCAATTACATATTCGCTAATAGTCGGTTTATACTTACAATATAAAGAAAACTTATCAAAATCGTGATATACGAGTGGCCTAAATCAATAAATTCCAAAACGTTCTTTTGCAAATACATAATTTCCGCAATTATGGCTAAACAACAAACAATAAATAAGAAGTGATTGTAAAACATCAACAATTGCGAGCGCAGGCTTTTATCCCCGAACTGCTTATTCGGCCACACCGCGAGACAATTCAATGTGAACCTTGTTTTTCTCATGTATTGTAAATCGAACACAATATCGTAGTCACTGAAAAGAATAAAAGTTTATTATTTTCATTATTTATATTTTGATTTTACCCAAATTATCAACACTTACCTGTCTGCCATTATTACTGCTTATATTGGAAATATCAAGTCGTCGTATTATTGTTTGCTTTCAATCAAAGTGTTTTCAGTTTTATGATGTTAAAAAAAATGATAATATATGGGCCACAAAAGAAAAAAATGTTTAAAGATCTTAAAAGAAAATAAATAATTGTTACTGGAAAATCAGCGTCAGGTTCATAGCATTGTATAAACCTGAATGATAATGCTATAATACGATCTCATTACCTGTTACTAATTCTTTTAAAATTAATTCATGTTATTTTGTTATAATGCACAATTTATAACAATTACCAGCCTAAGAATAATAACATAATTATAGAATTGATAGTTTCACTGTACAATTTCATTCGAAGTTTTTGATTTGATTTTAACTAGGTTTACAAGAAAAAAAATCCAAATAAAATATGAGCTTTAATAAAGGGAGCACCCTAAATCTCGAATTATTTAATTCCGAATTTGAAAATACCGAATTTCATAATCCCGAATTTTTACAATACCTAAACATTATAAGGCCGAATTATCAAAATCTCGAATTTTATATTACGGAACATTAAAATCACGAAAACGTTTTTCCGAATATTATATTTAGGAATGTTGACAATTCCGAATTTTCTTTTTTACGAAAATTATAATTCCAAAAATTCCTTACCAGATTGGTACCTACCTAATGTAAAATTCGGAATTATGACACTAACCACTTGAATTGAATTGAATGAAACAAAAGGTAGGTGCGATTACGAGCACATTTACTAAATTAGATCAATCAGACCTTGATAGGTTAGGTTAGGTTAGAGTTGCATCAAAGCGCGAAGCGCCTTACCTACGCGGCACAGGTGCTCCGCGTAGCGGAGCTCCGTCGACTTTGTCGGACATTTCTTACAGTTTTTGAGCATTATGCATGCTAAACATTATACACGGTATTATACAATAAAAAAATCAGTCGCTTATTTGAAATAAAAAATCTTAGAGAATTCCTCCGCCTCCAGATCTGCTAAAATTTCGGAATAATTGAATATTCGGGATTCGGAATTGTGATATTCGGAAAAATATTTTTCGTAAATTCTAGTAATTCGGAATTTAAAAAAATCGTGATTTTGAAAATTCGTGAAACTAAAATTCGGAATAGGGATGATTCGGAAATTTCAAAATCGGAATTCGGAAATACGTATTTATCATATTTGGAAAAAACATTTCGAGATTATGTACAATGTGATAGGATATAAATTTGATACTTATGTTTTTTTATTGATATTAATTAAGTTAAGATAATAATTGAAATATAAATTTAATTCTCCTATTTGTCTAATGCAGTCAGCATGACAAAATAAGAACACGATGTTTTCAAAATCTGCAACAAAAAACGATAATAATTGACACCATGCATTATGCATTACACTAACTAGCGCTTCTATTCGTTTCGTTTTTAAACCAAGGTAAATGACGCGATACGAAGCGTCACGTGATCTACCAGTGACGCAATTGGTTTGAAAACGAAACGAATAGAAACGCTAGATAGCGTTATGCATCTTAGTAAAGGCCTCAGAAACTATTTTAAAAAGTGATCTGAAAAAAATCATGCTCATAGAGGTTGGTCTCAAAACCTTATCATATTTGTAAAAATTTTTTTTGTTCAGTATTTGACGAGTATTTGGGCGGGATGGGCGTCCTTAGCGTTGGTCCGCAACCCATCGCGGAGAAGGAATAACTCCAAAATCAAATCAACGTACGGAATGTAGTTTCCGTTAGGCGCATACTGGCACAAACCAAATTGCGGTAACTGCACTGGTTGATATCAGAGTAAGATATCAACGTAGGGCGGTGGCGGATGAATGTCCAGTACATCAACGGCGGCGCCCATAGGCCGAGTTAGTAGGCCACTACTTACCTGCCCACCCGCACTGGACGAGCATGGTGGGTTAAATGTCCACACCTTTCCCCAATGAATACCCACAACCCAAGGCCCAGGCCCCTAGTCCCCGGCTGCTCCGGCGGGCCTGGCTACGACGGTGTGCCAGGAACCCCCGGAGCAGGGGGTGCTAAGAATCCCCGGGGGAGATCTTACCGTCACACGACCACGGCTACGAAAACGGACTCTGAAAACACGCTGCACGTCATGACCTATAATGTACGAACCTTAGGAAAAGAAGATAAATGAATAGAGCTTGAAAATGCATTAGAAAACATATCGTGGGACATTATTGGTTTATCTGAGATGAGAAGAGAAGGAGAGGAGATATTAGACCGCTCTCTGGAAAAGCTGGAGGCCTGTATGGAGTAGGCTTTTTAGTAGCAAAGCGTTGGACCAATAACATCTTAGAGTTCAAAACCTATTCTGATCGTATTGCCGTGCTAAAATTCTGAGTTACACAGGATAAAGTACTGACTGTTGTCCAAACCTACGCTCCTACGTCAGCGCACCCAGACAAAGAAGTAGAATCATTCTTTGATCTCCTTGATACGGCTTGCAATGAGAACCGAGAAAACTGGACCACTGTCATAAGTGATTTTAATGCAAAAATTGGCCCAAGACTCGACATAGACAACTGTCACTTACAGGGACTGCATGGCCTCAGCACCCAAAACTCACGAGGTACACGCCTCATCTGTTTTGCTCTTGGCCAAAATCTTGCTATCAGCAACACCTTCTTCTACAAAAAGCCACAAAGAAGGTGGACTTGGATTTTGCCAGACGGTCGCGTGAAAAACGTAATCGATTATCCCTCAGCTTGGATCAGAATAGTTCAGGATGTCAGCGTTATTAACAAAATCAAATTTGCTTCAGATCATAGACCACTTCGCGCTAGACTTGTTTTCAACCTGAAACTACACCGTTTTAAATTACTTAAGACCCTGAACCAAACACCTGAACAGAAACACTCTAATTGCCAACAAAGAACAGTTTAATTTAGAACTTAAAAATGTCGTTGAAATACTACAACAAACAGGGAAAGCCGATGTGCAAGAACGCTACATGAATATTCAACATTGTGCTAGAAAGGTAAGTAGTAAAATCCAACAATCGAAACCAAAATTTCAAAATCTAACAACAGAAACATTAAATCTTATTGAACAGAAACAGAACTACATTGATACAAGCAATGATGAATACAGACTATTAGATAGAAAGGTGAAACGATCATTAGAAGAGATATCAGGCAATACAAATCAAATCTAGTCAAATCTAGTCCAAAACGCATTAGAAACTAATAAATCCCTCAAAATAGCCATAAAGGGAAAGTCACAGAGTAAATCATGGATCACATGCCTAAAAGATACAGTGGGAAATAAGCAAAGAGACAGAGCAAAGATCTTAAATATTTGCACTGAGGTTTACCAGAATCGTTACTCCAATATAGTTAATACATCTGACCTGGAATCAGCTTCAGCCTTCTGTTGCCCTGTTGTTATACCACCAATCACAGGTTTTGAGGTTCATTGCGCACTTCGCTCAATTAAATTTAACTAGAGTCCAGGCCACGATGGCATATCAACTGAAGTCCTGAAGTTAGGTGAACCCATTTTGCTTCCACACATCACAAACTTTCTCAACACAATTATGCGTATCGGCCGATGCCCAGTCAACATGTGCCACTAGGAAATCATTCTCCTTCACAAAAAGGGCGAGCGATCAGATATCGGAAACTACCGCCCTATCAGCCTTACATCCCACGTGTACAAGGCTTTTATTAAAGTGATAGAACGCCGAATATCTGGTCTACTCGATAAAGCTCAACCACCCGAGCAGGCTGGGTTTCCACTCGGTATGTCAACCATAGACCACCTGCACACCCTGAATCAGATTATTGAGAAGCATCAAGAATATAACTTCCCACTTTAGGTCGCTATCGTCGACTATTCAAATGCATTTGATAGTCTGACAATTCATCCATATTTACAGCCCTTCATAACCAGGATATAAACTTATACTACATCAACCTTATCAAAAAAAAAAAAAAAGTACAGCATCAATTAAATTGCAAAATCCAGCACCTTCATTTCGTATTGAAAGGGGCGTCAAGCAAGGCGATCCTCTCTCCCCCAAACTATTCACCAGCGTGTTGCAAGAGGTTTTCAAAAAACTAGAGCCAGATTGGAAGAGCAGGGGAATAGACGTCGGTGAGGTGAAGCTTACAAACCTTCGTTTCGCCGACGATATAGTTCTGTTCTCTAATTCAGCTTCTGAGCTACAGACTATGCTGCAACAACTCAGCCATGCGAGCCTCAAGGTTGGACTGAGAATGAACATGTTAAAGACCAAGGTCATGTCTAACAGCAAGGAGCATACGGTGGACGTGGATGGGGTGAGAATTGCATATGTCTCGGTTGACAATTTAGTAACACGCGCGCCAAATTCAAAGATAGAATTAAACTCTTAATAAAGTAAATGAGATTGTGATACTTAATGTACATACTCACGGAAAGAACACACTTTGTAATTTATACGTTTTTGATAGTTTATTTATTAGCATGGCCTGTCTAAATCTATTTTATATTAAAGCATGCTGTTTGTTGCCCTGTTGTATGTTTCGTTCCTACGGCACTGCCACTACTTTAATTATTGTTGTATAAGTCTTAGTGGGAACTGCCCCAGGATATAGGCTACACTTATTTAATTTTATATTCAACTTATATATTCTGTTTCTAATGTCTGTGTCCGTTTTTTTCCCCAATAAAGAAAATAAATAATAAATACATCTACCTAGGCCAAATATTCTCTTTCCAGGCACGACAAGACAAAAAAGGCGAAAGACGTGTCGACAATACCTGGAAGAGCTTTTGGTCTATGAAGGAGCTCATGAAGGGACAACTCCCGTTGTCTCTGAAACGCAAGCTCATGGACCTGTGCATTCTCCCCATCGTTACCTATGGAGCCCAAACCTGGTCTTTGACTGACGCGCAATGGTTCAAACTCGGGGTTTGCCATAGAAAGATGGAGCGCAGCATTCTCGGTGTTCAGCTCTTAGACCAGATTCAGAATACTGAACTGCGTTCTCAGACAAAAATAATAGAAGTAGCTCTGAAGGCTTCCCAACTAGAGTGGGCCAGCCACGTTGCTCAAATGCAACCTAATTGTTGGGCCAGGAGAGCCATACACTGGCTCCCGGAAAATGCTACGAGAAAGCGTGGCCGCCCCAGGAAGAGATGGAGTGATGAGTTGAGGGAAACCGTTCAAGATCGAATAGAGTGGACGAGGGGGAGAGAGGCCTTTGCCCAGCAGAGGGACATTATGAGCTCATAATAATAAAAATAATAATAATTTAACGAGAAAATACATAGACCAATTTCTGCTAGTGCTGAAAAAACAAGATTTTTATCAAAACACCTTTTCAGAAAAATCCAGTTGGTTCAATTCGTTAGACACCTTCATTTGGTCAAAGGAGAAACATCTAAAAAATCTCCATGAACAATATTAATTCTAAAAGTTGATTGAACGAAGGAAAGTGCTTCGGAGCCTTGCTCATGCTCAATCTCATTTCACAGCTCATAACTTTTGAATGAACAAACTGATTACAATAAAACTTTGCTAAGAACCACCGCTATCGATCTTATTTGACCTGTTCGAGGTGTAAGCACTCTTACGACCTAAATTGCACTCATTCAGAAAAACTGTTTGATTTAATGAACAAAGAAAGGAAAGAGTCTTGGACCTGTATCAAATGTCGCCAACGTAAAGTGTTGCCAAGAATAGCAAGCACACCAATCACTACCAACAAAGGTTTTGCCGTTGCTTCAACATCAAAACAATTTTCACGAGCTCAGGCGGAAAAAGAAGCCAAAGAAACACCTCATGCATCTCCAACCCAGGCAGTATTACCTCAGTCGCAACAGCAACATCAGGGTAACTGTTCGGTGGACAGAGTCACAGTTAGAAAATATAATGTGCCAATACATAATTCATTTGATTCGCTGTCTGATGATGAATTTGACAGTTCAGTAGCCAGAAATGATACCCTAAACAGGAGCTGTCCAGACTTAACCATAAATTATAAAGATGATGTGGTAGAGTTAAAGGACAAAATTACACATCTACAGGGAAAACTGGAACACTCAGACAGTTACATTACAAAACTGTTGTTAGAGAACGAAGACCTTAAAAACCAAATAGCTAATTCAAATCGCCAAATTCAACACCTGAAGGATATTTGCACATCCAGTGTAAAACCTGGAAAAAAACATACGCCCCAAACTAAAGATCAACAGTCACAAACGTGGGATAATGAAGGATATATTGATCAGTTAATAGAATACCCCACCGAAAAAACGAAAATGTCTGAAAGTGATTTAATATCCATTCCCACTTGTAATGGTGTACACGAGCAAACAACTTTGAACAGACAAAGTGGTTAAAAATATATTCTACACGCGTTACAAAAAACCCAATGCAATCAAAGCTTTGTGTTTTTTTGCAGTAATTGCATTGCCGTTGTAATAACAATTCAATAACGATCATTAAAGCATTGTTATTACCATGGTTATGCTCATTATGGATATCAGTAATGGAGTATAGTAAACAATTGTTATAGCAAATTTAATGCTATTAAAATACGTCAAAATTGTTTTAAAAATAAGTAGTAGAAGAAAAAAAAGAAAAAAAGACACTTAAGAGTATTTATCTGTAAATTTGATGTTTTATTAACGCCATATGAAACAAAAACCTTTAGCGTCATTTTTCATAAAAATGTTTGAATAAAAAAAATTGAAAACTCTCTTCTTGTCCACTCGTATCTCAAACGTTTTAATGACAGTTGCATTATAATCCTTTTTTGAGGATATATAAAAATAATAAGGTGAAGTTATTACCGTCGACATCGTCGTGACTCCAACCGGCACCATGTCACCAGCTTTCAAAGCCAAAGGTATTTGAACATTCTGAAGAAACAATACGACAAGCCGTCTGTTACTGGTGTCCATGCATTCCCACGGCAGACCATATACAGCTCCGACGAGAGTGTCACCCTTTTCGTAAAAAAGATTTTGGTTCTCGTTAAATTTATTTTGTTTTGTTATTACACTTTTTACATCAATGTAGTCCAGTGTGGTTTCTTTGTACAATAAATTATTATTTTAATTTTGAATGCACACACATTCTTTGGCCGTTTTAACTCTTCCACGAATCAAATTGATTTATTTTCCTTGAAACGATATTTAGGGAAGTACATGAAACTTAGTCATATCACATAAAAAATATGACTTTTTATCGTGTTACTTACGTAATCATAAGTTTAAAGACTGTCATGGCTTGAGTTTTTTATAAAGATAATTGTTTTAAAATTATATTAATAATAAAAACGTTAACAAATTCGTTACTTTATTTTTAAGGGTTAAATGGTTTCTTTACGATAAATTCTTACCGTTGAACTTATGAGTTCAAAAATCACAGATAGTTGAATTAATTGTTGAAATACAATTAATGTTAAAGGGGCGTACTTTCCCAATGCTTCAGGAGTCTAAAACAAAAAAAGAAGTTACCAATTATATTTTCGGAAAACGTGTACGTTGTTATGTTTGTATGTTGCTCGAGCACGAACATTAATTCAATCACTAGGTCAAGTTTTCAAACCACCTTTACAGTTCGAAAATGCGTTCTGAACCTATCCGCAACAAGAAGCCCTTAAATAAACTCACGGTTTCATAAATTTTTTTACTTATACTTCAACTTAACTACTCGACGACTATACGAATATGAACGTCAATGTCAACTTGCTGTCAAACTTAGTTACTACTACACCACTCTGCTACTAGAGGGCTCTGATATCAATCGCCATGCCAGTTTATCGATGACGATACGCGTTACTTACTCAATACAAGGTAAAAGTTCGTGCTCGGGGTACTGATCGATTTGATTATATTATTACCAGTGAAGAACATTCCAGAAGCAACACACACCCAGCTAGTTGGTGAAATGCGTAGTACAAGCACAGTGTTACACTAAAACCATCGGAAGTTTGAGACATGAACCTTTAACAAAATAATTAGATTGAGAATAGTGATTGATTCGGATGAAAGATTTTCTTTTTTTACTGGTCAAGTTACAATTGACAACAGAAACTTTTTTAAAAGGTGTTCTGAATAAAATTCATGATTAATAGAGGTTTGTCAAAAAAGCTGTGAATTATTTGCTGAGAAAATAAAACAAAACAAATTTCTGCTAATGGCTAAAGAGCTTAAACGCCACGCGGTATTTTCTATGTTAAAATTAAAATAAACAAATGGTTACGAACAAAGTAACGTCATTCCGACCACTAGTCCAAAGCGAGCGTAGCAAATACTGACAATATAGAAAATCTCAGTAAATAATATAAAATAAATAGAAAAAAACACTATGTTTTTGAAACAATTTTTTATAATCATGTTTTTCAAATTAAACCGAATCAAATCAAATTCATTAATTTTTAACCAAAATACCATCTCAAAAAAATGTGTGTCGATTAACTTACGCTTTGATCTCCTTGTGGTGTTGAATCATACACTTCAATCGATGGAATACGTGAAGATTCTCTTCTGCTGTATACGCCAATGAAGGATAGTTATCGCAGATCCTAGGTTTAGGCCTTGGAAAATCGTCCAAATCATGTCTGAGAATGGATATATGGCCCCAAAGATGAATCACAAAAATACATATCAGAAGGTCTATGATACAAATTCCGCTGGATACATTATACGAAACATACCAGTTGAAAAAAAAACACAAAAGTGTAGTAATAAGGATCGGTATATTGGTCAAATGGTAATTGGTAGTATACAGCGTGTTCAAAAGTTCCATTTACAGGCCTGGAGGCGCTATACATCCCATTTTTATAATTATTATACATAGGGACCACGTTGAACATAGAAAGGCCCATGTACATTTGGTAGTGGAGTACTAAAGTCACAATGGCACAAATTTTCTCAACCCGATCATTCATCTGAAACGATTACTCTTATTATATTTTTTAACATTTTTTATCAGACAAAGCTTTAATGCGTGTGTTGTTACGTGCATGTAGAATGTAAAGTTGAGTGCAATAATTTCCAATAAACGTACGTTTGGTAAAGTGTTGAATTAAAAAGAAACCACACTGTTTTCGGAATAAATAAATATATTAAATATATTAAGGAGGTAAATATATTGAGTAGATGTTATTTAAAAATACTTTTTGAGACTTACTGTTCTTGCAAATTGCGATTTATTCCTGTGATGTATTATATGAAACTTGGTAACAAATTGTTTTGTGACCAAAATATACTTCTTTTGGATCGATAAATTCAACCTTTGCTAAAAATATTTTTTTTTATTATTAGGCATTAAGAATATAGAAAAAGTTCACGTTAAGTTATTTCGTGAAATAACTACAAATGCTTTCGGTAAAACATTTAAGGGTCTATATTTGTAAACAATAAAAATGCAATAACGGAAACATTATTAAACAAATACATACGCTCGAAAAAAATAACCCTCCTTCTGACGCAGTCGGGTAAAAAGGGCCTAATTCTGTTTCATACATCATTTTCAACTAACACAATCGCTAACAGTAGGTTAATACTTACCATATAAAGAACAGTCAAAAACATCGTGATATACGTGTGGCCTAAATCAATAAATTCCAAAACTTTGTTGTTCTTTTGCAAATACATAATTTCCGAGATTATGGCTAAAAAGCCAACGATAAATGAGAAGTGATTGTAAAACGTCAACATTTGCGAGCGCAGGCTTTTATCCCCGAACTGCTTATTCGGCCACAGCCCGAGACAATTCAATGAGAATCTAGTTTTTTTCATGTATTGTAAATCGAACACAATATCGTAGTCACTAAAAAGAATAAACGTTTATTATTTTCATTATTTATATTTAGTTTTTTATCCAAATGATCAACACTTACCTGTCTGCCATATTACTGTTTATAGTGTAAATTTCAAGTCCTTGTTATATTGTTTTCAAGTTTAATGATGTTAAAATTTTTTTTGCAAATTGTGGTTATAGAATTATCAACAAGTTTTTAGAGATGTTTGTAATTCTGTAGCTCTGCCTACCCCATTCTGGGAACGAAGGCGAGAAATTATGTATGTATGTATGTAAAAAAAATTTTAATGAGTCACAATAAAAAAATGTTTTAATAGATCATTAAATAGAAATAATAGAATAAATTGATGTTTCGTTACTGGAACATCAGCGTCAGCTTCATAGCTTTGTAGAACCTGAATGATAATGATGTAATACGATTCCATTTACCTGTTGCTAAATGCTTAATTATAAGAATTATTTATTCATTCAAGTTCCTTTGTAATAATGCACAATTTATAACAATTACCAGCCTTAGAATAATAACATGTATGTAGAATGATAGTTTCGCTCGACAATTTCAATCGAAATTTTTGATTCGATCTTAATTAGGTTTATAAGAAAAAAAATGTTATATTAATATGACGTGTAGCTTTAATAAAATATATATCCTATAACAATGTGATAGGAAATAAATTTGATACTTATGTTATTTCATTGATATTAAGTTAAGGTAATATGAAAAATAAAGTTCATTCTTCTATTTATCTAATGCTGTCAGCATGACAAAATAGGAGCACGATGTTTTCAAAATCTGCAACAAAACAACGAGAATAATTAACAACAGGATCATTTTAAAAGTGTTCTGAAAAACAAAGCATGGTCATAGAGACATGTCTCAAAAGCATTTTTTTTTGTTCATTATGTACTTAGACTATAAGTAAACACATACAATTTCTGCTAACTGGCTAAAGAGCGAAAAGGCCACGTGGTGTCTACTTCATATAAAAAGAAAAATATTTAAAGAATATTTTTTTATCAAAACTCCTTTTTAGAAAAATCCAGTTGTGAATTCGTTAGATACCTTCATTTGGGTAAAATTAAAAAAAACTGGACGTACAATATTATAATAATACAAGTCGAATTAACGAAGGAAAGTGCTTCGGATCCCTGCTCATGCTCAATCTCATTTTCACATCTAATAACTTTTAACTTTAACCACCGCAATCGAAAAGTATATAGACAAAGTGGTAAAATGAATATTCTTCACGCATTCATAAAACCCAATGCAATAAAATCTTTGTGATGTTTTTGCTGTTCTATTATAAGCTTTGCTGTGGAATATCAATTCGATAATAATCATTATATCATTGTTGTTATCATGGTTATGCTCATGATGGATATCAGTAATGAAGTTTAGTAAACAATTAGCATTTTTTATATTGTTATATCGAATCTGTTTTAAAAATATGAAGCATGAGTAAAAAACAGAACACTTGAAAGTATTTAGTTATATGTGAATTTGACGTTTTATGAACGCCAAGTGAACCAAAAAAAATATTATAGATGTAACTTACTGAGACAGAATATTTATTCATTAAATAAACATAATATTTACAGAATTCAACATTAAAATAATAAAAAGAACTAAACGTATTTATATTAAAATTAAACCAATTTACTCAAATATTAAAGATATAAATAATTATCACCACTATAAAAGAACACCCCCTCTAGCAGGTCCGCTCGCGGCATGGTCCCTATGATACTGGCTGCATTACCTCTGGATAGCTAGCCCAATCCTATCTTTGTTACTTACTTGTCAATTATTTTATTTTAAAGTCAAGAAAGCTGATAATAGTAAATTGTTCAACAAGGACTAAAATAAGCCATAATGACACGAGATGTTTAGCGACGCGAGCAGAGCGTTTATGGTTGTTTAGTCTCGCGTTAAACACTCTACTTTCCACTTTTAATGCGAGGAAAAAAAAAAAAAAATACTTTATTTATTGTAACAATGTTTCCAACAAATTTGTTGCGCGTTTTTTTTCGTTAAGTAATCAGATTCAATCTTGAAAACTTCTTTAATACTAATTTGACCACGCATAATAAAATGAATTTATCCTTCATATAATTAAAAATATTCGTAATCATTAATGTTGTTTCACGAAATTAAATGGTTTATATTTTTGCACATTTGTCATTTTGAGAATATTTCAACGCCCTAAAACATGCCTATACACAATCGCTGAAGAGGCGATAATTCTGCATTCAAAAACACAGTAAGGGGTTTCAAAAGTAAATTAAAAAAAAAAAACTTTAGTCCCTAGAGACTAATAAGGACCTTTATTCCCTATGTGCAGAGATTAAAGTAACATTTTAAGAGCGTGAAAAGTGAAAAGATTATTCTTTGTATACAACATTCGTAATTAACTATTACCTACGACTCTCTTGCCCACTCATACCTCAAGAGTTTTAATGAAGTTGCATGATAACCCTTTCCTGAGGATATAAAAATAATAAGGTCAAGTTATTACCGTCGACATCGTTGTGACTCCAACCGGCACCATGTCACCAGCTTTCAAAGCCAAGGGTATTTTAACATTCTGAAGAAACAATACGACAAGCCGTCTGTTACTGGTGTCCATGCATTCCCACGGCAGACCATATACAGCACCGACGAGAGTGTCACCCTTTTCGTAAAAGAAACATTTTGATCGACAAAATTATTTTGTTTTGTTACTACACTTAGTATTTTTAGTAACAAAGAAGTCCAATAAATTTGTTTTGTAGAGTAAATGATAGGTTTTAATTTTAAATGCACATACATTTTTCTGGCCGTTTTACTGACTTTAAAATGAAATTTTATTTAATTGAATTCCTGACTCGATTAAAACTGGTTTTATATTTTTTCTTTTATAATTTTCATAAAAGTTGGACTACCGCGTAAAAATATGACTTTTTATCGTGTTTTCTACTTAAGAGGATTGTGAAGCGACGCATCGCTGTAGCTGTCAAATATTTTCCATACAAAATTTACTCCGGTGAATAACGGTTGTAGTGATTATGAAAAAGTAAGTCTGCATGTTTCTGGTTTTGTTTTTTGAATTTGTTTCGTACTAAGAAATATTATTGTTGGAAAGAAAAACATACAGACATAGGTTTTTATAATATTATTGAAAATATAAAACAAACAAATATGAAAATATACTATAAAAATTTGATTAGGTTTAAGGGAAGAGAAACGTTATCTCATTTTTATGGAAATTTTTAGCCTTAAAATCCTCTTAATCGTAAGTTTAAAAAAGAACAAAACTTTTGTTTTTTCTGCGCTAAACCTTAATAAAGATACCTGTTTTGAAAACATATTAAAATTACAAAAGCAAAATGTTTCTTTATTTTTAAGGATTAAAATCGTTTTTTTCAAAATAAATTCTTACCTTTGAACTTATGAGTTCAAAAATCACAGATAGTTGAATTAATTGTTGAAATAAAATCAATGTTAAAGGGGCGTACTTTCCCAATGCTTCAGGAGTCTAAAACAAAAGAAATTGGTAATATTATTAGGATTTCCGAAAATCTGTACATTATGTTAGTACTGTACCTCGAGCACGAACAATAAGTTCAATGATTAAGTCACGTTTTCGAATCGCCTTAACATTTCGAAAATGCCTTCTGTACGTATCCGCAACACGAAGCCCTAAAATAAACTTGCAATTTCATACATTATTTTACGTATACTTCACCTTAACTACTCGATGACGATATGAAAATCAACGTCAATGCCAACTTGCTATCAAATTTAGTTACTACTTCACCACTCTGCCACTAGAGGGCGCTGATATCAATTGCCATGCCAGTTTATCGATGACGATACGTTAACGTTAGTTACTCGATACAAGGTAAAAGTTCGGGCTCGGGATACCGATCGATTTGATTATTTAATTACCAGTGAAGAACATTCCAGAAGCAACACACAACCGGCTAGTTGGTGAAATGCGTAGTACAAGCATAGTGTTACACTAAAACTGTCAGAAGTTTTAGACATGAAGCTATAACAAAATAAATAGATTAATAATAGTGATTCAGATAAACGATAATTAGGTATTCATTTTACACTGGCCAAGTTGCATTTGAGGGGTTATTATGACATAGCTATGCAGTTCTGTTTACTCTAAGAGAAAAGGATAGAGTTATATAACTGATATAGCTTTGTCCTTTACGCTCACCGTATACCGCAGCTATGTCATAATAATCCCCAGGACCTTTTTTCAAAGATGACCTGAACAAATTCATGAGGTTTGTCTCAAAAGGATACCATTGTTGTATTTTTTTGTTTCAGTATTTACTGAAAAATAAAAAAAACTACTAATGGCTAAAGACCTTAAACGCCACATGGTATTTTATACGTCACAGCTAGTGGTAGACTTCAAAACACAAAACGCGGTTTCAAACAAATTAACGTCATTCCGACCAAGCGGGTGTAGCAAAGGCTGTAAGTAATTATAATATATGAAAGAAGTTTGTTCTTTATAGCATTATTTTTGTCAGAACATCGTTTTAAAAATCCTGCTGACATTTAATTTTAACTTACGCTTTGATCTCCTTATGATGTTTAATCATACTCTTTAGTCGATGGAATACGTGAAGGTTCTCTTCTGCTGTATACGCTAATGAAGGGTAGTCATCGTCGATCCTAGGTTTGGGTCTTGGAAAATCATCCAAATCATGTTTAAGAATTGATATGTGGCCCCAAAGATGAATCACAAAAATACATATCAGAAGGTCTATGATACAAAATCCGCTGGATACATTGTACGAAATATACCAGTTGAAAACAAACACAATTGTGTAGTAATAAGGATTGGTATATTGGTCAAATGGTAATTGGTAGTATACAGCGTGATCAAAAGTTCCATTTACAGGCCTGGAGGCGCTATACATCCCATGTTTATAATTATTATACATAGGGACCACGTTGAACATAAAAAGGCCCATGTACATTTGGTAGTGAATTATCAAACACACGATAGTACAAATTTTTTCAACCCGATCATTCATCTGAAAGGATTACTCCTATTATTATTATTATTTAGTTTAATAAGACTTTTTTATCAGACAAAGCAGAATGTTACATATTTTAAGTAGCTATATTATTTAATAATACTTTTTGAGACTTACTGTTCTTGTAAATTGCGATTTAGTCCTGTAGTGTATTATATGAAACTTGGTAACAAATTCTTTTATGACCAAAACGTACTTCTTTTGGATCAATAAAGTCAACCTTTGCTGAAAAATATTTTTTGGAATATTAGACATTGTAAAAATAGAAAGAGTTCACGTTAACTTCAAATGGTATCTGTTTAGATATTAAGGGGATATTGCAAACAGTATAAATGCAATAGAAGAAACATTATTGAATAAAAAGGATCACTTTCAACTTATGCAATTGCTACAGTCGGTTAATACTTACAATATAAACCGAACTCATCAAAATCGTTATGAACGTGTGGCCTAAATCAATAAATTCCAAAACTTTGTTGTTCTTTTGCAAATATATAATTTCCGAGATTATGGCTAAAAAGCCAACGATAAATGAGAAGTGATTGTAAAACGTCAACATTTGCGAGCGCAGGCTTTTATCCCCGAACTGTTTATTCGGCCACAGCCCGAGACAATTCATTGTGAACCTTGTTTTTTTCATGTATTTTAAATCCAACACAATTTCGTAGTCACTAAAAAGAATAAACGTTTATTATTTTCATTATTTATATTTTATTTTTTACCCAAATGATCAACACTTACCTGTCTGCCATTATTACTGCTTATATTGGAAATATCAAATCCTCGTAATATTGTTTGCTTTCAATCAAAGTTTCTTCAGTTTTATGATGTTAAAAAAATGATAATATATGGGTCACAAAAGAAAAAATTGTTTAAAGATCTTAAAAGAAAATAAATAATTGTTACTGGAAAATCAGCGTCAGGTTCATAGCATTGTATAACCTGAATGATAATGCTATAATACGACCTCATTTTCTGTTACTAATTCTTTTAAAATTAATTAAAATTATTTTGTTATACCTAATGCACAATTTATAACAATGACCAGCCTTAGAATAATAACATAATTATAGAATGATAGTTTCACTGTACAATTTCATTCGAAGTTTTTGATTTGATTTTAACTAGGGTTACAAGAAAAAAACAAAATAGAATATGACGTGTAGCTTTAATAAAATATACTTTTTATAACAATGTGATAGGAAATAAATTTGATACTTATGTTTTTTCATTGATATTAAGTAAGTAAAGATAATATGAAATATAAAGTTAATTCTCCTATTTATCTAATGCTGTCAGCATGACAAAATAAGAACACGATGTTTTCAAAATCTGCAACAAAAAACGATTATAATTGACAACATGCATTATGCAACATCTTAGCCTAATTGTGCAAATTGTGGTTATAGAATTATCAACAAGTTTTTAGAGATGTTTGTAATTCTGTAGCTCTGCCTACCCCACTCTGGGAACGAAGGCGTGAGATTATGTATGTATGTATGTATGTATGCATTATGCATTACATTATAAGTAGCGCTTCTATTCGTTTCGTTTTTAAACCAATAGAAACGCTAGTTAGCGTAATGCAACTTAGTAAAGAACTCAGAAACTATTTTAAAAAGTGATCTGAAAAAATCATGCTCATACAGGTTGGTCTCAAAAGCTTATCATTTTTATTTATTTTGTTTTTGTTCAGTATTTAATGAGAAAATAAATATACAAATTTCTGCTAATGGCTAAAGAGCTAAAATGCCACTTGGTTTTTTCTACTTCACAGCTAGTGCTGAAAAAACAAGATTTTTATCAAAACACCTATTCAGAAAAATCCATTTGTTAATTCGTTCGATACTTTCATTTGGTAAAAGGAGAAACATCTAAAAAATCTCCATGAACAATATTAATACTAAAAGTTGATTGAACGAAGGAAAGTGCTTCGGAGCCCTGCTCATGCTCAATCTCATTTCACAGCTCATAACTTTTGAATGATCTAACCGATTACAATAAAACTTTGCTAAGAACTACCGCTATCAAAAAGTAAACAGACAAAAAAGTTAAAAATATAATTCTACACGCGTTACATAAAACCCAATGTAATCAAAGCTTTGTGTTTTTTTACAGTTATACAATAAGCATTGCCGTTGTAATAACAATTCAATAACGATCATTAAAGCATTGTTATTACGATGGTTATGCTCAATATGGATATCAGTAATAGAGTATAGTAAATAATTGTTATAGTCCATTCGCTTAGGATAGTGTCGCTACACTCGCACTTACTTGTGGTTATTGTAATAAAATACGAATATAATTCGATATAAACTGCCAAATTTACTTGCGGCGTAACACCCGCAATAAATAGCTATTTTAATACTATTAAAATACGTCAAAAATGTTTTAAAAATAAGTAGTAGAGGAAAAAAAAGAAAAAAAGACGCTTAAAAGTATTTATCTGCGAATTTGACGTTTTATTAACGCCACATAAAACGAAAACCTTTAGCGTCATATTTTGTCATGAATTTTTTTCCACTCGTTTCTCAAAAGTTTTAATGACAGTTGCAAAATGATATTTTCTTGAGGATATATAAAAATAATAAGGTGAAGTTATTACCGACGACATCGTCGTGACTCCAAGCGGCACTCCACCGGCATATCGTCGCTGCGCCTACAAAAGTCGCTACCTATGTGTTTTTTTCTCACTTTTGGGTTTTGATGCCAATTTGAACCTTATATCAGTATGCGTATGCTCCAAAAACATTGTAGCGCTAACTTCAATATTTCTGGGAGTGACAAAATTAGCTATGTGAAGTTCATATATTGAATGTTCCTTTAATAACAGCTTAGTGAAAAAAATCACATAACTAAAATGGTTTTACCCTATTAACAATCCAGATATTGCACCCGATATGTGTTTTGAGCGGTTCACTAATGTTTGACCAAAAAACGTTTCATCAAATGATTCATTTCACAAACATATCATTTGACAAACCTCTTTTTTTTCCGAAACTGTAAATATTTATTTCCCGACCCAGCCTTAATAGTATGTTTGTTGCGCTTAATGTATTTTGATATTAAAAATCAATGCATAATTTTTTACAGCAAAATTCAAATTCATAATCAATTTAACAGATTCATATTAGTATTTATTTAATTTTCTGTACATTAAGTTTTTAAAATGAATAGTTGCAGAGAGAGCAAGCTCCTCACAATGCGTGCCGTGTCGAGGAGTACTGCCTTCTGTATCTGGCCCTTGATCCAGCCATCTAGTGAGAGTCTTTTGAGGTGTTGGTCGAGACTCTTCGCTATAAGACCATTAGCCGAAACAACTATCGGGACAATGATCGTCGAGTCAACATTCCACATGGCGAGCACCTCGTGAGCCAAGTCAAGGTACTTGCTGGGCTTGTCTTTCTCAGCCTTCACGACGTCATGTGGGATGGTGATCTCGAAGAGCACTATCCGGCATTGTGATCGATCTGTCAACACAATATCAGACTTATTGGTGACAAGAGTCCTGCTGTCTGTGATGACAGATCGATCCCAATAGAGCTTAGCACGACCATTTTTGAGAACTGGCGCCGGTGTGTATTTATAGTAAGTACGGCACTTCAGACTCAACAAGACTATATTAAAGAGCAAGTTGCTGATGGATGATCCTGGCCACGAGGTTATGTCTGTGCAACTACTTGCCGTTGGCCAAATGCGAACAACCGGAAATTGTATGTCTGAGGGACTCGCCGGGGCAACGGCACGCTCGACAAATGTCGACCGTTCCATCCTTTAGAATACATTTCCAGTAATGGTTCGTCATTATGACCTCAGCAGCAATTGCACAGACAAAACCTTTGGTTTCCCCAAAGAGGTCACCAAACCGCAGCCAGTGCACGGACGCTAAAAAGTCTATGTCAGGCCTTGGTAGAAGCATCCGTGTAGCTCCTCCAGTTCGTCAGCGCCGGTTCTCGTTTGCCAAGGAGAGAAGCTTGAGGCTCTTGTCTACTGCAACCACATCACGATGCATCCCACACTCATTGCCAAGGAAATAATCCCTGAGATTGCACACCTCGCGGTTGTGAAGATTCTTAGCATTTAAAATGCCACTGCCTCCACATTTCCTTGGGATGTACAATCTCATAACAGACGAGCGTAGGTACAACATGTGATGTGATTTAAACAGTAGACGGACCGTCCTATCCCGGGCCTCCAGCTTAGTCTGAGTCCACCTTAGTATGCCAAAGGAGTATGTGAACAGCGGCATCACCCAGCCATTGAAAGCGCGTACCTTATTGCCACCCGAAAAAGACTGTTAATGTCTTTAACACTCACGGGACTATGGGAGTCCCGGACCTTTGGAAGGCGTACATGTTTAATTTAGTAAAGGTGATGGGACACAAACCGGCCATTGTCCCTAAGTTCAAACTATAGAAGTATGCTCCCACGGACAGCTACCGGTTAGTCTAACATTATTTAAGAAGGATGGGAACATTAATAATAGGCTCTACGAATGAACTGAAATAGATTGGTGAATTAGGCTATTGATGGAACTACAGCGCCTGTCTGGCCAAATATTTTGGTTGAAATGGCAGGCGGTGACTCGCCAACTCCTCGCCAGCAGCAAGGAGGCAACAGTTCCAGAGGGGCTAAGTATAAGGTGCCCACTCGCCACTTATGCAACACATCCGCCCTACGAGCATATAGCTCTTGCGACTCCACTCTGACCGGCCAATAAAGGCAAGCCAGAGGTGAGGGTCTATTCCTGGTCATTCTAAACCACAGCCGGCTGGTGAAGTCAAGCGTGAGCGCAGGAACTTTTGTTAAGCGGCCTAAGAAGCGCTCCTGTATTATTATTATTAGTATGGGTGTGTATTGGCAGTTTATTACTTTTAACTAAAAAAGTTTGAGTAACTATAAGACGAAAATTAAAAACTAAAAATTCGTAGCGCACATTCATTACAGTAAGGTCTATTGTAAAAATAACTATGAGTTTTTAAAAAGCACCATTACAATTAGACTCCATAATGTCTAAAAATAGCTATGTACTCAGGAAACACATGACGGATATTTAAGAGCTAAAATAATTATCGCTTTGTAACAAATTTATGGAAAAGTGTTTTTATAAGCTTTATTGTTAGTGATATATTTTAAAAAAGAATCTTAATTTACGTAAAAATCGATATAATATTAACATATAAATTTCCCTTTATCTGCTTTCAATCAACCGAGAAAAACAGTTTTATGTTTCTCGTGTAAAGTAGCTCCAAAACACATAGCGATTCGTGCAGGCACAGCGACGATATGTATTATATGAAACTTGGTAACAAATTGTTTTGTGACCAAAATATACTTCTTTTGGATCGATAAATTCAACCTTTGCTATAAATATTTGTTTGATAATTAGGCATTATAAATATAGAAAAAGTTCACGTTACGTTATTTGGTGAAATAACTACAAATGCTTTCGGTAAGAATATTAAGGGTCATATTTGTAAAACATACAAATGCAATAATGGGAACATTATAAAACCAAAAGGGCCTAATTCTGTTTCATACATCATTTTCAACTAACACAATCGCTAACAGTAGGTTAATACTTACCATATAAACAACAGTCAAAAAAATCGTGATATACGTGTGGCCTAAATCAATAAATTCCAAAACTTTGTTGTTCTTTTGCAAATACATAATTTCCGAGATTATGGCTAAAAAGCCAACGATAAATGAGAAGTGATTGTAACACTTCAACATTTGCGAGCGCAGGCTTTTATCCCCGAACTGTTTATTCGCCCGAGACAATTCAATGTGAATCTTGTTTTTTTCATGTATTGTAAATCGAACACAATTTCGTAGTGCCTAAAAAGAATAAACGTTTATTATTTTCATTATTTATATTTTGTTCTTTATCCAAATGATCAACACTTACTTGTCTGCCATATTACTGTTTATAGTGTAAATTTCAAGTCCTTGTAATATTATTTGCTTTTCAAGTTTTATGATGTTAAAAAAAAAGAGTCACAATAGAAAAATCTGTTAATAGATCATTAAATAGAAATAATAGAATTAATTGATGTTTCGTTCCTGGAACATCAGCGTCAGCTTCATAGCTTTGTAGAACCTGAATGATAATGATGTAATACGATTCCATTTACCTGTTGCTAAATGCTTAATTATAAGAGCTATTTATTCATTCAAGTTCCTTTGTAATAATGCACAATTTATAACATTTACCAGCCTTAGAATAATAAAATATACAGGGTGACATCCAATTCGTAATACAAATTGTTATTTTCTGGATCTACTCATGACTAAAGATACCGAGTATAAACATAATTGAAATTTGCAAATGCCTTTTGCCTGTTGTCACAGAACAATTTATATCTCTTATTAATTTATATATCTTAGAGTGTTTCATATCCTGTTCAAAATGTGTAATGAATGCCATGTATTTCTTCTTTTTTTATGTGACAATAAATCTTTTTATTATTATTATTATTATTATTAAATTTATACGTAAATACCTAAACTTCTTCAAAAAACGACAAAAACTACCACTAGCACTTACTTTAAGACACAAAAATAGACTAAATCTACCTTCTTCAAGATTAAAACTTCATTCAGATAGCACGCATGTCATGTCCATTAAAATTTATAACAAATTGCCAAGTACATTACAAAATAATTATCAAAAATGAAAATAGCTTTGTAAACACACCTAAGCGTTTAATAATAGAAAAATGCTATTATTCAATAACTGAATATTTAGATGATAAGTTAAAATGTTAATAGATGAGTAAGTAAAGAATAAACCTCCCTTAGCAAATAACCGCTCTCACTAGTTTATAAGTTGCTGTGCCCCACAGGGTCCATAATGATCTCATAACTTTTAAGTTAATTTAAGTACCATCTATGTATACTTTATGGAATGCAATAAATAATTGAGTATTGAGTATTGAGTATGATTACGATCAAGTTTTAATATGGGACCAACTACGAAAACGTAAATACAAAATCGACGTCTCCATACAAATTGTGAAACCAGCTGATTGCTTTTAGTATGGGAGGTTTATTTTTTCCTACCTATTTCGATATTAGTCCTGTAGTAAAAGTTGATCGTAATCATGAGTAGATCCAGAAAATAACATTTTGTATTACGAATTAGATATCACCCTGTAGAATGACAGTTTCTTTCGACAATTTCATTCGAAATTTTTGATTCGATTTTAATTAGGTTTATAAGAAAAAAAAACCTAATATTAATATGACGTGTAGCTTTAATAAAATATATATCCTATAACAATGTGATAGGAAATAAACTTGATAATTATGTTATTTCATTGATATTAAGTTAAGGTAATATGAAAAATAAAGTTCATTCTTCTATTTATCTAATGCTGTCAGCATGACAAAATAGGAGCACGATGTTTTCAAAATCTGCAACAAAACAACGAGAATAATTAACAACAGGATCATTTTAAAAGTGTTCTGAAAAAAAAAGCATGGTCATAGAGACATGTCTCAAAAGCATTTTTTTTTTGTTGATTATGTACTTAGACAATTAGTAAACACATAAAATTTCTGCTACTGGCTAAAGAGCGAAAAGGCCACGTGGTGTCTACTTCATAGTGTTAAAATATTTTTTTTTATCAAAACACCTTTTCAGAAAAATCCAATTGAGAATTCGTTAGATACCTTCATTTGGTAATATGGTAAAATTAAAAAAAACTTGACGTACAATATTATAATAATACAAGTCAAATTAACGAAGGAAACTGCTTCGGATCCCTGCTCATGCTCAATCTCATTTTCACATCTAATAACTTTTGAATGATCTAACCGATTACAATACGAGTAAAACATAGCTAAGAACCACCGCAATCAAAAAGTATATAGATAAAGTGGTAAAATGAATATTCTTCACGCATTCATAAAACCCAATGCAATAAAATCTTTGTGATGTTTTTGCTGTTCTATTATAAGCTTTGCTGTGGAATATCAATTCGATAATAATCATTATAGCATTGTTGTTATCATGGTTATGCTCATGACGGATATCAGTAATGGAGTTTAGTAAACAATTAGCATTTTGTATATTTTTATATCGAATCTGTTTTAAAAATATGAAGCATGAGTAAAAAACAGAACACTTGAAAGTATTTAGTTATATGTGAATTTGACGTTATATGAACGCCAAGTGAACCAAAAAAAAATCTATAGATGTTACTTACTGAGACAGAATATTTATTCATTAAATGAACATAATATTTACAGAATTCAACATTAAAATAATTAACAGAACTAAACGTATTTATATTAAAATTAAACCAATTTACTCAAATATTAAAGATATAAATAATAATCACCACTATAAAAGAACACCCCCTCTAGCAGGTCCGCTCGCGACATGGTCCCTATGATACTGGCTGCATTACCTCTCTGGATAGCTAGCCCTATCCTATCTTTGTTACTTACTTGTCAATTATTTTATTTTAAAGTCAAGAAAGCTGATAATAGTAAATTGTTCAACAAGGACTAAAACAAGCCATAATGACACGAGATGTTTAGTGACGCGAGCAGTGCGTTTATGGTTTTTTAGTCTCGCGTTAAACACTCTACTTTCCACTTTTATTGCGAGGAAAAAAAACGACATTTTATAAAAAAATACATTATTTATTGTAACAATGTTTCCAACAAATTTGTTGCGCGTTTTTTTTTGTAAAGTAATCAGATTCAATCTTGAAAATTATTTTAATACTAATTTGACCATGCATAATAAAATTAATTCATCCTTTATATAATTAAAAATATTCGTAATCATTAATGTTGTTTCACGAAATTAAATGTTTTTTTTTATATTTTTGCACATTTGTCATTTTGAGAATATTTCAACGCTCTAAAACATGCCTATACACAATCGCTGAAGAGGCGATAATCCTTTATTCAAAAACACAGTGATTTGTTGTTAAGGGATTTCCAAAGTAAATTAAAAAAAAAACTTTAGTTCCTAGAGACTAATAAGGACCTTTATTCCCTATGTGTAGAGATTAAAGTAACATTTTAAGAGCGTGAAAAGTGAAAAGATTATTCTTTGTATACAACAGTCGTAATTAACTATTACTTACAACTCTCTTGCCCACTCATACCTCAAGAGTTTTAATGAAGTTGCATGATAACCCTTTCCTGAGGATATAAAAATAATAAGGTCAAGTTATTACCGTCGACATCGTTGTGACTCCAACCGGCACCATGTCACCAGCTTTCAAAGCCAAGGGTATTTGAACATTCTGAAGAAACAATACGACAAGCCGTCTGTTACTGGTGTCCATGCATTCCCACGGCAGACCATATACAGCACCGACGAGAGTGTCACCCTTTTCGTAAAAGAAACATTTTGATCGACAAAATTATTTTGTTTTGTTACTACACTTAGTATTTTTAGTAACAAAGAAGTCCAATAAACTTGTTTTGTAGAGTAAATGATAGGTTTTAATTTTAAATGCACATACATTTTTCTGGCCGTTTTACTGACTTTAAAATGAAATTTTAGTTAATTGAATTCCTGACTCGATTAAAACTGATTTTATATTTTTTCTTCTATATCGCATAAAAATATGACTTTTTATCGTGTTTTCTACTTAAGAGGATTGTGAAGCGACGCATCGCTGTAGCTGTCAAATATTTTCCATACAAAATTTACTCCGATGAATAACGGTTGTAGTGATTATGAAAAAGTAAGTCTGCATGTTTCTGGTTTTGTTTTTTGAATTTGTTTCGTACTAAGAAATATTGGAAAGAAAAACGTACAGTCATAGGTTTTTATAATATTATTGAAAATATAAAACAAACAAATATGAAAATATACTGTAAAAATTGGATTAGGTTTAAGGGGAGAGAAACGTTGTCTCATTTTTATGGAAATTTTTAGCCTTAAAATCCTCTTAAACGTAAGTTTAAAAAAGACCATTACTTTTCTTTTTTCTGCGCTAAACCTTAATAAAGATACCTGTTTTGAAAACATATTAAAAATACAAAAGCAAAATGTTTCTTTATTTTTAACGATGAAAATCGTTTTTTTCAAAATAAATTCTTACCTTTGAACTTATGAGTTCAAAAATCACAGATAGTTGAATTAATTGTTGAAATAAAATCAATGTTAAAGGGGCGTACTTTCCCAACGCTTCAGGAGTCTAAAACAAAAAAAAATGGTAATATAATTAGGTTTTCCGAAAATCTGTACGTTATATTAGTACTGTACCTCGAGCACGAACAATAAGTTCAATGATTAAGTCACGTTTTCGAATCGCCTTAACATTTCGAAAATGCCTTCTGTACGTATCCGCAACACGAAGCCCTAAAATAAACTTGCAATTTCATACATTATTTTACGTATACTTCACCTTAACTACTCGATGACGATATGAAAATCAACGTCAATGCCAACTTGCTATCAAATTTAGTTACTACTTCACCACTCTGCCACTAGAGGGCGCTGATATCAATTGCCATGCCAGTTTATCGATGACGATACGTTAACGTAGTTAATCGATACAAGGTAAAAGTTCGTGCTCGGGATACTGATCGATTTGATTATTTAATTACCAATGAAGAACATTCCAGAAGCAACACACAACCAGCTAGTTGGTGAAATGCGTAGTACAAGCATAGTGTTACACTAAAACTGTCAGAAGTTTTAGACATGAAGCTATAACAAAATAAATAGATTAATAATAGTGATTCAGATAAACGATAATTAGGTATTCATTTTACACTGGCCAAGTTGCATTTGAGGGGTTATTATGACATAGCTATGCAGTTCTGTTTACTCTAAGAGAAAAGGACAGAGTTATATAACTGCTATAGTTTTGTCCTATACGCTCAACGTATAATGAACTGCATAGCTATGTCATAATAATCCCCAGGACCTTTTTTCAAAGATGATCTGAACAAATTCATGAGGTTTGTGACAAAAGAATACCATTATTGTATTTTTTTTTCAGTATTTACTGAAAAATAAAAAACTACTAATGGCTAAAGACCTTAAACGCCACATGGTATTTTATACGTCACAGCTAGTGGTAGACTTCAAAACACAAAACGCGGTTTCGAACAAATTAACGTCATTCCGATCAATCGGGTGTAACAAAGGCTGTAAATAATTATAATATATGAAAGAAGTTTGTTCTTTATTTTTGTCAGAACACCTTTTTAAAAAATCCTGCTGACATTTAATTTTAACTTACGCTTTGATCTCCTTATGATGTTTAATCATACTCTTTAGTCGATGGAATACGTGAAGATTCTCTTCTGCTGTATACGCTAATGAAGGATAGGCATCGTCGGTCCTAGGTTCGGGTCTTGGAAAATCATCCAAATCATGTTTAAGAATTGATATGTGGCCCCAAAGGTGAATCACAAAAATACATATCAGAAGGTCTATGATACAAATTCCGCTGGATACATTATACGAAACATACCAGTTGAAAAAAAACATAAATGTGTAGTAATAAGGATCGGTATATTGGTCAAATGGTAATTGGTAGTATACAGCGTGTTCAAAAGTTCCATTTACAGGCCTGGAGGCGCTATACATCCCATGTTTATAATTATTATACAAAGGGACCACGTTGAACATAGAAAGGCCCATGTACATTTGGTAGTGAATTATCAAACACACAATAGTACAAATTTTTTCAACGCGATCATTCATCTGAAAGGATTACTCCTATTATTATTATTATTTAGTTTTATAAGATTTTTTTTATCAGACAAAGCACAACGTTAGATATTTTAAGGAGCTATATTATTTAATAATACTTTTTGAGACTTACTGTTCTTGTAAATTGCGATTTATTCCTGTAGTGTATTATATGAAACTTGGTAACAAATTCTTTTATGACCAAAACGTACTTCTTTTGGATCAATAAAGTCAACCTTTGCTGAAAAATATTTTTTGGATTATTAGACATTGTAAAAATAGAAAGAGTTCACGTTTCGTTATTTTGGTGAAATAAATTCAAATGCTATCTGTTTAGATATTAAGGGTCATAATATTGCAAACAGTACAAATGCAATAGAAGAAACATTTTTAATAAAAAGGATCACTTTCAACTTATACAAATGCTACAGTCGGTTAATACTTACAATATAAACAAAACTCATCAAAATCGTAATATACGTGTGGCCTAAATCAATAAATTCCAAAATGTTGTTGTTCTTTTGCAAATACATAATTTCCGCGATTATGGCTAAAAAACAAGCAATAAATAGGAAGTGATTGTAAAACGTCAACATTTGCGAGCGCAGGCTTTTATCCCCGAACTGCTTATTCGGCCACAGCCCGAGACAATTCAATGTGAACCTTGTTTTTTTTATGTATTGTAAATCGAACACAATGTCATAGTCACTAAAAAGAATAAACGTTTATTATTTTCATTATTTATATTTTGCTTTTTACCCAAATGATCAACACTTACCTGTCTGCCATTATTACTGCTTATATTGTTAATATCAAGTCCTCGTTATATTGTTTGCTTTCTATCAAAGCGTTTTCAGTTTAATGACGTTAAAAAAATGATATATGGGTCACAGTAGAAAAATGTGTTAATAAATCTTAAATTTAAATAAAATAATAAATTGATGTTTCGTTACTAGAAATTCAGCGTCAGGTTCATAGCATTGTAGAACCTGAATGATAATGCTATAATACGATCTCATTACCTGTTATTAATGCTTATAAGAATTAGTTATTAATTCAAGTTCTTTTGTAATAATGCACAATTTATAACAATTACCAGCCTTAGAATAATCATATAGAATTAAAGTTTTATACAGCTATTTATGTAGGCGTAGACGAGGAGATGATTCCGTCTACTACCAACCCACCAACCAAACATAATGACCAACCGAATGGAGGATTCGGTCGGTCTGTTGGGAAAAATGTACTTAACTGACTAATCCACTGGATGATTTGTTGGAAAAAATATACTAATCGATCAATCAGTTGGGGTGTCTAGTTAGTATGAATGGAAAAAAATACTAACACACCAAACAACAGGAGAGGTCGGTCGCTTTGTTGTGAAAAATATACTAACAGCCTATCTAGAAAAAAAGACAAACTGATCCCAAACATTGGCAGCTTAACAGCTGGTTGTTTAAGAAACAAGTACTAGCCGATCTTCTTGTTGGCAGTTTGGATGGTAGGTAACTTGGGAAAAAATAACTATCAATCGGACAACCAGGTTGTAGGTCAAGATGGCCCCTATTACTAAAACCAACAATCCAAGATTTCGTTTAGAAAAAACATACCAACCAACCAAGTGGAATGTTTGGTTGGTTGGTTGGTAATAGAGGATCCCGTCTTGTAAGTACGACGATACCGACAAAAGTGAATAAATAATTAAATAATTTAAGCATTTCTCGAGAAAATGGAGGAAGACCTATAGTTTTGTTTGACATGAGTAATACATCTATTTTCTGGGGAAATGCAGCCGACTAGCATATATCTGTGCACATTTGTACGTGCGAAAGTACGAGTAGAGGACACCTACATGAATTCAGTATGTTTGACAGAAAATGCTGTAGGTAACAAACTATCATTCTATGTGACATTATTCTGCAGTTGTATTCAATATAGAATTATTTAATATCAATCAAGTCTTGAAACGATTAGTTCCTGCTACTTAATGCACTCGTAATTATTGTGCGATTACTCGAAGATGTTTAATGACTGCTTAGGAAAAAATATTCCTTTAATGAGACAGGCTTAAGGCATGTGAATGTTACCACCTGGCAAGGAGTTCTTTACACGTGCGGTCAATAAGTTTAATAATTGAGCCACTGTCACAGGTCGATGATAAATCTTGACATATTGCACATTAATTCAACTTAATACTGATATTGTTGCGGTTAAAAATAATTATCTTTTATATCAGTTCCTTGTCATTGTTACAAGGTTCTATGAATGTATGTGTTGTGAGAGCTAAACGTGTAGGTACTTAGATAATCATACATATGTGGGTAGACTGAATAAAGCAGTTACTTGTCACTAGTGCATCGGCTGGTTTCATTTATTAGCTCCTTAAAATACTACATGGTGTCAGGTGTGGTTTTTGTTGAGCATTAAGTGAATGTGAAGTGCTACATTAAGTGTAAAGTCATGGATGATAAAGGTGAAAAAGTAACTCCCGGCGTAAGAGCGTCGGCCGCGGCGGCGACTTACTCGGCGATCCAGCAGCCGGCCGCCATGAGCGAGGAGGGCAATTTGTCCTGTAATTGGCGCGAGTGGAAATCTGCCTTTGACTATTATTTAATTGCATCAGGCAAAGAAGATGTTCAGTCTCGAGAAAAATGTGCATTGTTTTTACACATTATTGGGAAATTCGGTCGAGAAATCTTGGAAGAATTAGACGTGGATGAAAACACTAAAACTTGTTACGACGACTTAGTGTCGAAATTCGTTCAGCACTGTGAGCCCGCTCGGAATGTTAATTACGAAAGGCATATCTTTTTTGAGACTTACCAACGAGATGACGGCTTCGATAAATTTCTAAGTAATTTAAAAATAAAGAGTAAGTCATGCGAGTTTAAAGATCTGCGCAATAGCCTAATTCTCACGCAATTGATAAGAGGGCTCAAAGAGTCAGTTATGCGTGAAAGAATGTTAGCAAAACAAAAATTAAGTCTGGACGAAGCGGTGTTGTGGTGTCGAGCGGCGGAGAGCGCCGACCGGCAGGCGGAGGCGTGCGGCGGGTCGGCGGCGCAGGCGCCCGCGCGCTCGCTCGAGGCTCTGGGCCGCGCGCCCGCGTCCCGGGTGGCGGCGGCCTGGCCGCAGCGCGGGCGCAGCGCGGCGCGTGGTGCGCGGCATGCGGCCCCGCAGCGGCAGAGCAGCGGTGACGCTTGTGCTTACTGTGGGCGCAGGCACGGCGTGAGTGCCAGGTGCTGGGCGCGCAATGTGAAGTGTTACAAGTGTGATAGTGTTGGACATTATGCGAAACTGTGTCGAGTGAAGCAAGTAGGCGAGGCTTTGGAGGACGAGGACTATAGACAGGACGACTACGATGAGAGTGAGTTAATTTTGAGTAGACTACAATTAGATGCGGTAGACGATGACGGCGACTCGGAGCCGTGGTATGAAACTGTGTTTGTTAACGATGTTAGCGTTATCTTTAAGTTGGATAGCGGCGCCGACGCGTCAGTTATTTCTCTTGAAGCGTTTAACAAGGCACATTTTCAGCAGAGTGTTTTAAAAAATTACAAAATGGTGCTTAGAGAAATAAGTAAGGCGAGGTTACCAGTAGTAGGGTTTTTTGAACCAGTTTTATCCTGTAATGGTCATACAACTCGACAAAAAGTGTATGTATTAAATGTACGTTGCAACAACCTTTTGGGCTCGAAAGCATGTAAACAACTGCATTTGATAGGGCGTGTTTGTGAAGTTACTCATAAGATAAGTATTGATGAGTCTGTGTTTGATGGAATAGGTTGTTTACCTTCAATTTCTAAAATAATAGTTAATGAGAACGTGCCGCCTGTTGTAAACGCCTCAAGAAGAATACCTATTAAAATGCAACCTCGACTTAAGGAGGAGCTCGGAAATATGGAAAAGTTAAACGTTATAGTAAAAGAGGAGGCGCCGACTGACTGGGTCTCCAATATCGTTATAGTCGAAAAACCAAATAAAAAAAATCGTGTCTGTTTAGATCCATTTCACTTAAATAAAGCCGTTCGCCGTTGTCATTTTCCACTTCCAACGTTAGATGAGATCACTAGTAGCCTGTCAGGAGTCCAATATTTTTCTAAGCTGGATGCTAAAAATGGTTTCTGGATGTTGAAGCTAGATGAGGCCAGTTCGAAACTCACGACTTTCGCGACACCATTTGGGAGATATCGCTTTTTGCGAATGCCATTCGGCATCAACTGTGCACCTGAGATGTTTCAACACGAGATGTGTAAGATATTTTCTATGCCAGAGGTAGAGGTATACTCGGATGACGTCTTGGTTTGGGGCACCACTATGGCTGAGCACGACAGGCGGTTAGAGGAGGTCATTAAGTGTGCCAAAAATAATGGGGTCAAATTTAATAGGCAAAAATGTATATTTGGCGCTGAAGAGGTTACTTTTCTGGGCCATGTGTTTAGTGTTAATGGGATTCGACCGGACACCCAAAGAGTCCAAGCCATCATAAAAATTCCCAAACCAAACGATAAAAAAGAACTAGAGAAATTTTTAGGTATTACAAACTATTTGTCGAGATTTATTCCGGATTATTCTACTGTTGCAGCGCCTCTCAGAGAGTTACTTAAAAAAGATGTTATTTTTGAGTGGTGTAATATTCATAGTGTAGCATTTAAAAGGCTGAAAGCGTTAATTAGTGCAGCCCCAGTGCTGCGGTACTACGACCCGGCGGAGCCGGTGACATTGTCGGTCGATTCTAGTGGGGCCTGTCGCATACGCAGCGCGCACGCTCACGCCCACAGAGAGACGTTGGGCTCAAATAGAAAAAGAGTTACTGGCGATACTTTTTGGGTGTGTGCGGTTTCACCAGTACGTTTATGGTCACGATCTAGTCACTGTGGAGAGTGACCATAAACCATTGGAGGCTATATTCAAAAAGTCGTTGAACGAGACCCCAGCAAGGTTACAGCGTATGCTGCTTAGGCTACAGTCATACTGTTTAAATATCGTGTACACACCGGGTAAATTGATGTTTATCGCGGATGCCCTGTCGCGCGCGGCCGTCGAGCGCGGGGACGACCGCGACGTCTGCGATGATGTCACGATTCACGTAAATGCGATGTAAGAAAGTGTAATGCCACACCGCAAAAATTAGATCAGATTAAAACTGAAACGGACAGGGACGACATATGGCTTTGCTTTATTGATTATTACCACAAGGGTTGGCCTAATGAAAAAGAAGCGGTTAACATAGAAGCTCGTTCATTTTGGTCGGTTAAGGAAGAGCTGCATGTTGTTAATGGGATCTTGTTTCGAAATGATAAAATCGTTATTCCTAAGTCGCTTCGTAAAGAAATGGTCGGACACGTCCATGAGGGTCACTTAGGCATAGAAAAAAGTAAAAGGCGGGCGCGTGATGCGATCTGGTGGCCGGGCATGGGCGCCGAGATTGAGGAGGCGGTGGCGCGCTGCGAGACGTGTGCGCGGCACCGCGCTGCGCCGCCGCGCGAGCCGCTGGCGCCGCACGCTGTCCCGGCGCTGCCCTGGGAGGTGCTGGCTGCGGACATCTTCGAGCTGAAGCGGGTTCACTACCTCTTGGTAGTGGACTATTATTCAAAATTTGTTGAAGTAGTAACCCTACCTAATTTACTTAGCATTACTGTCATAGTTAAAATGAAAAACATGTTTTCTAGGTTCGGAATTCCCCGGAAAATTGTGACTGATAATGGCACGCAATTCACATCTGCTGAATTTAAAAGATTTGCGACGCACTGGGAATTTGTTCACGACACTAGTTCGCCTCTGTATCCCCGTTCGAACGGTTTGGCCGAACGTAATGTTCAGACGGTAAAAAAAGCTTCTGACTAAGGCAAGTGAAGACGGAACTGAGTGGCAATTAGCTTTGCTCAATTTCAGAAACACACCAATAACAGGCGAGCAATATTCACCTGTACAACTGCTGATGGGTAGGGTGTTGAACACCAGGCTGCCGGTGAGCGAGCAGGTGCTGGCGCCGCGCACGGCGGAGGCGCACCAGGTGAGGGGCGTGAGAAAGGTCCGTGTCGACAAAATGAAGCGTTGCTACGATAGGGGCACTAGGCTATTAAAACCATTGTTTCCTGGGGAAGACGTTCGCGTGCGAGATGGCGCAGTATGGCTAAAAGCCAGCATACTAAAGCTGCTAGGTGAGCGGTCTTATTTGTTGAAAGTGGAAAATGGCAGCGTTATAAGGCGTAATCGATCTCACATTCAAAAATTATCCGAGAATACTGTTCCAAACCCAAGGAGGGACCAAATCCGCTACGAACCTCTGTCGTGGGTCCAGGGGCCCCACAGTGAGGAGCCCAGTCCACCGGCGCCCGCGTCCGGGCCCGCGGCTGCGCCCGTGGCGGCCTCGGCGGCGCCGCGACCGACCGCGCCATATGTGACTCGTAGCGGCCGTGTCGTGCGTTGTCCCGATAGATACGGTTTTGAAACTTAGCTTTTCGTGTATCTACTTTTCCGTTCTTTTATTATTATTTTTATATAGATTCTGGTGGTGGTTATTATTAAAGTCCAAAAAGTGGTACTTTGGCATTAGATTAAAAAACATTAACGTTTGTAGAATTACTTAAACATTAGACACGCAAAGTACATATTTTATGTACTTACAGCACTCCCAGCTTCTTAATATCGTTCGGCTGGCTATTGCTATCACATTTTCACACGCAGCTGACAGTATATTTGCCACTCGTGTTTCATACAAAAACGAATATTGCCGAACTACATTAAGAAAATGGAAGCATTGTGCCTACCTGGTTGTTACGCCAACCGTGTCGCAAGCGCACAACTTGTATATAATTTACATTGCTTTATTTAGGAGAGGTATGGCAAATGTGAAGTGTTACAAGTGTGATAGTGTAGTTACGTTAGGTGATTCCTTATTTATAATTAGTCTTTCTCTTATACTAACTTATAGATATGGTTAAAAGATAAAATGAGGGAGATGTTGTGAGAGCTAAACGTGTAGGTACTTAGATAATCATACATATGTGGGTAGTCTGAATAAAGCAGTTACTTGTCACTAGTGCATCGGCTGGTTTCATTTATTAGCTCCCTACAATACTACAGTATGTGTAGTGGTTTAACAGTTAAATTTGTTAACTGTACAACAACAAACTTAATGATTAATCAATTACATGATGATGGGCAAATCAGTCTGTGTGATCAATAAAAACGAGCGTTATGTCCCCTTATAGGTTATTTTAAGTTCTAAAACTTCTACTATGACCGGTGGACCCAAATATTAGGATTAAAACAATTATCAACACATAACAATTGTGGGAGATATCAAACATAACCAAAGGTTTTTAGTTATTCTAGGTTCGGCCATCGAAATTTCTAACTGAGACTTGATATTTCCCGACATAAAAGAAGTTTTAGAATATAAAAATACCAAATTCGATAAGATATCTCTTATAATTGGTTCCTAGGCTGGTCCATGAGTATATACATTTTTCTGCCCTTACTCCTTTGAATGAGTTATAATTTGTAATCGTATAATATACCAACTGACGCAATTACTCACGACACACATCTGCTGAGCAAAATCAGTAAATTTAGCTGCAGAGACGATACTATACCATAAAACTGGTATTCACATCAAGGCCGTATATTAAGTAATCGCTACCCTGATAAATATGAGGTCAAATCTATTGCATTTCCATAGAATTATAGGAATGTGGAGAGTTAGAAGGGCGTGTGTTGCGAAAGTTATACTCAAGTACGAATAAGCTTTAATATTGTATAGAAGAAACGTAATATTTTATCGCTTTCACTGCTAGCTAAGCATATTATTATATCCGTCTTCCTTACTTTGTACACGCTTTGTATACATTTTAGTACCTTGTCACTTTAATCGCTGTTATGTACAGGGTGGTACTCGATAAACTGTACATATAGAAAGGGATGAAATTTTAGGTTAATTTATCGGTAAAACATTTTTTTGTGCTACTGGTTCTTTTTTTACAGATTGTCAAACTTTTTAATAAAGTTAGGGTAGTACAATACAATACAATACAATACAAAACACTTTATTGAAACACCACATACACCAAGTAACGAATATACAAGAAACTAAAATATAGATTACATAGTGAGTCAACAGGCGGTCTTATCGCTAAATAGCGATCTCTTCCAGACAACCTTACAAAGAAGAGATGGTTAAATATAAACGATAGAAATAGGCAGGCGGTGCAAACTGAATTAAACAATTTAAAAATACATATAAATATCCCTTAAATAAATACATATAGGTACGTAAATTAGAAATACATAAATACAAAATAAAAGGTAAGAAGAAAAACAAAACTAACGAAGTACACTTACTTGTGACGGTGTAACTTTTGATCTAATAGCCCAAAAAAGATAAAACAAAATGCATAGTATTGACATTCGTTAGGTTTATAATAATTGATAACAATATTAGACCAATTAAAAAAAAAACTCAGTAACTGCTTTTTTTGTGGAAAATTACTGTAAAAATATCATTTTGTTTTCATAAAAACACGATTGTTTCAAAATTTTGCAGATATTTTACTTTTTTTTAAAGTTTCTAGATCTAAAATTAAACAAAGAATAATAATAAGCAAAAAAAAATTTGTGAAATATCTACAAAATTTTGAGAAAATCGTGTTTTTATGAAAACAAAATGTCATTTTTGCAGTAATTTAAAATAAAAAATCTGTAAAAAGAAATGTGATTAAATTTTTGTTTAAAAATTGTTTTACCGATAAATTAACCTTATTTCATCCCTTTCAATATGTACAATTTATCCAGTACCACCCTGTTTTATTATGGCAGTATAAACATGACATTAAATAGACAAGGTACTAAAATGTATACATATTTATGAACTGGACTGTATGTTTTTTAAAGTATGCGACCTTTGTATGAAACAAAAATGTGGTGGCTGGGGAATAATCTGGTTTGCCTAGCCAAGACGCATTCTGTGATTATTATGGTTAAGGATTCCCATTAACTTGCGATACGATCGCGTGGAGGGGTTATGTCAGTTTCATATATTTTGTCAATTTTCGAAAGTCGTTTACGTTATGGCCTGGCCACGACATGGCGCGAATTGCGGCGCGGCGAGCGATTTCCTAATACATTGCGTGTGATGCCAACTAACTGCAGAACGTTGCGCGTCTCGACCGTGTAATGTATTAAGAAAACGCTCTCCACGCCGCAATCTGCGCAATGTCGTGGCTAGGCCGTTAGCTTTATTCATCTTGCAAATGCCGTTAATATCAAACAACCATAAATAAGGAATATTTCTTTATTTACGCTTACAACTAAAATAATTTATTTTGATAAACGGTCTTCCCTTTAATTTCTTTGTAGCAATTCCACATAAACAAAATGGTGCGTCATTTTGTAAAAGACTGGTGATTTCAAAATATGATGGCAACAGTTCTAATTCGAAAGTATACGTACCAAACATGTTAGTAGATTAAACCGCCGATAAGACCGCCTATTGACTCACTATGTAATCTATATTTTAGTTTCTTGTATATTCGTTACTTGGTGTATGTGGTGTTTCAATAAAGTGTTTTGTATTGTATTGTAGATTCTCTGTTCTGTGGTGTTCCGCAAGGGAGCGTCATTGATCCTATTATATTAGCGTTAAAAGCATGCAAACGACCAAGCAGATCACCGCTCTTGTGTTTCCAATCAACGACGACTTTAATTTTGACAGAAATTGACGCTGATGATATCATAATTTAAAAAAAGGAAATTGTAACTACTACTCACGGTCTAAGTTTCCCAAATCCTGGTCAATGTGTACCAATTAGTAACAACCCCCTTAACCTAACTGAATGAACTACCTAAATGAATTACCTAATTAACTTATCTAAATTATGAATGACAAGAAACCTAGCTGTAACTAATCCCTACCTAGCCTAGTCATTATGGTGCTCAATTAAAACCGACCTATTTCCTAGCTAATACAATTATATAATAAATGTAGAACAAGTCCTGAACCTATATATTTATAACTAATTTGGCCAAGTGATCGTTTAGTGTCTAGAAAATTACGTTGTGTTCCTGATAGTAACCTAAATACTTTAATGCATATGAGCTGATACATTTAATTAGAATAACTTATTTCCCTACTTCTTACCATCTACAAAACCCTTCAACATTGTAAGGAAGTCTTACTAAATAGAAGCGTTTATTTAAGTTAGAGTTTAAAAGTAACTTATAGAGAAATGAAGATATGAAGCCTAGGTAATACAATTAATTTATCAAATAAATCCTGAAGGTTATAATTTTCATTAGAATTATATTTATATACCTAACCTTATCAATCCAAGAGTTAATATTCCTACATACTAATATTTTAAATGCTTAAGTGATATTATTAGGGCTAGAAATCTGATTTTAATTACTTTCTAAACCGATTGTTATATACTTCTTTAACAATGTTTTACAATTAGAATGCTTTGGAGCTATTACTTATTTGTTGTCTTTACTTAATATCATGAAATCTTTCAATCTACTCTCAATAGAAGTATCAGGCTTCATGTATTTGTAAGTTAAATACTCTAATGACTTTATCTCTTTAGAATTACTAAAATGGATAATTTATATAATAACAAATATTTTAAATTAAATTGATTATATATAATATTATATATATATCTGAATAAATTTAGTATTTATTTTAAATGAATTTCAAGTATGGTAAAAAAGAGCTATAAGCAACCCTAACAGTTTACATACTTAGCATATCAACATAATTTGTTTAGTGTATAATTCATGACTTAAGAAGATATAATTTTGCAGAAATTAAATCTTATGTTGATTATGTGTTTACAACATTAAAGCTTCCGATTTAGCCCCTTTTGATTCTATAAGCCTAAAATAAACCTATCCGCCTAACTTACTTGTGGATGAGTTAAGATCTGTATATAAGTATTGAAATGGAGATTATGGCCCCTCTATAAGAGAAGAGAGAAATCACACTGTTCTCTAATATTGGAATGTTTATTTGCCTTTCCTAATTGCCTGATAGTACCTGACAGATCCTAATAGTACCTAATAGAACCTAATAGTAAACGTTCCTAGTCTATAATGCAGTTAATAACTATCTATCCTACATCTAACAGTAAGTATGCCTTATTAATTATCTAATTTAGTTTAATATTTCTAACTTTAAAAGTTCAGAATAGTTTACTTAACTTTATTGATATCCCTATCAAACTAATTATGTTAATTGGTTTTGGCATGCGTTTGTCAAGTAATTTAAAAGAACCTAATAGTTAAGAATTTATAGTAACTCTAAATTTCATAAAGTCTGTGTTTTGTAAGTTCTAGCTATATCTTGTACTCCCTGAAAATATACCTAAATACCTAAAATTAAATCTATTGGCTAATAAATTTAGTACTATCATAAAAATGATTAAGTATTAGAGATATTGTTTATGTTACCTTGTAACTATAGTATATCTAGGAAACCTGTGTCTAACATAAAGGAAATCTAAGAGTATAGAGTTGTTTTGGCCACTTTACAGTGAGGAATGGCCCCTCCTACGCCATAGGTTTGCTAACCTAAGACCTTAGTCTTTCCCAATAGCCATCCACCATAGACAGGACAGGCTCCTTGCCGATATGTTCGCATGGTCAGTTAGTAGTATAGTAAGGGAAGATTTGGGTCAAACTATAATATGAGCGTTCTTACTCACATAGTCAATAAATAATATTTTATCCTTCAATAAGGTTATAATCTCAATGTAAAATTTCTCTTGCATTATTAACTCTTAATTCTCCTTTAAGTCTATATCTGACTAAATAGGAAAGTAAGTATCCATGTTTATCTATATTAGTAAAACAGAGGGATAAAGAAGTCATTTAGTTTTCTAACTAGATTGAATTCTATATGATAGTATTAAACTAGCTATGTTTAGGTCAATCTCAACCTTAAGAACCATAAGAATATTTGTAAGTAGGCCATCTGCCCTCTATCTTTGTACAATCTGGTACAGATCTAGTCTCTAGCTAGCTTGACTGTTCAGTTCCAACATTATAGTTAGAAGGCGTCTATTTCAAGACTAATTTTGGTTAAACCAAATCCAACTCTATTATTGGGTGAGTAATGAAACAAAACTCCTTTCTACGGGGCAATTCCACACTCAGAGACATCTGCTCTTAATAGATCAAAACTGGTTTAATGTGATTCATTCTTCGAATCTTATTGTCTTGATTATGTGTCTTATAAGTTATAATCAATCTAGCTGGAGTTTACCTTTAGATCTAAAGTACACTGCAAACACTGATTCTTGCTCATCAAATTAAATATTCTAGGACAAAAAAATATATTTCATTCTTATGTTTCTCTAAGCAAAGACCGAGCCCCACACAGCTTATAAAGCGGTAACTTATCACATTTAAATCATCCAAAGTCGGCTACGCAATATTCTTACGCCTTCGTTTCATACTAACAAATACTAAATAAATAGTTTTTGCTTAGGATAGCTAAGTCTTGACGTACTTAGAACCCTAGCTTCCACAGATTACTAAATTTCTAGGACTTACTTGATTGGATATTTGCCTAGACAATTTGGTACTAAACTAGATTTTAATTATTTTATTATTTAATCATGTGCAAAGAGATTAAAATAATTTCCCTATTAAATTGAAATACAATTTAAAAATATCTACATTTTAGTTATTTATTAAACTCATTTGCTACCTCTGTTTTATTTTGTTTTACATGGCAACAAATGACTTCAATACCTAGCTATACACGTTTAGAACGTGTTTGTTTATAAGTTCTTTCTCGGTGTAAAGAAAGAGCTTCTAGCTGTCTACTCCCTAAAAACCCTATTAGTCTACTGTTTTAAGGCAATTAAAAGTCCAAAACGACCTTTATAGCTACGTTAATCATGTGTGTAATGTAATGCTAAATCCGGTGTAAGATAAAGCATTCTAGACCAGCTATAACCTAGCATAACATCGACTTCGGGCAGCAAAACCCTGTGTGTAGCCCTAATGCTCTTCCACCAGCTATAATAGCTTCAAGACGGCGTCCAAGCGGAACAAATACCTAAGGTGGTCGATATATAAATATATAGATAAGTGGGACCAACGCTGAGTATATTTCACATATCGCCCTCACCACCCTTACGGCTGACGGATCCAATTGGTTCTTAAATAAGGTAAATAAGCGAAATATAACTAGCGATGTCTGACATACCGAGTTAAGGTGTCAGTCCTTATAACGCGAGAAAACCCCCTAACTTACTCAGTTAGTGAGATAAAACCATCTGTTTCTTGATTGCAGAAACTTTCAGGTCTCATCTCATAACCAAAATGTAAGCGTAGTTTTCTAAATAATCAACGTCTGCCTGGATCTCAGCAATCTAGACTACCAGTACGGCGTCATAGCGGAGATCTGGAAAATCAAAAGCAATGTTAAAAACATGATATAACACATAGAAATACATACACACTAAATTAACAAATAGAGCTATAAGAAAAATAAATAAATTAATTAGTTTATCGCAATTATGAAGTGCAGCTCTCTCGTTCTCCGGGATCTCTTACACAAACACATAAAACACAATAAAATAACCACCTAAAAATAAAGAAACCAAATAATATCGTAAATAACCTCCAGCTCCAAGATGCGGCAACAACTCACCCATCCGACGATCTCCAGTAAAAAAGCGCGCTAATTACCTTTCCACCTATATTTATAGACTTTTACTTATCCATACGAGGTTATTTTCTAATTTCGATATTATTTTAAATAACTTAAGATCTAATATCAATCTACAATATCTCCCTTTCATCTTCCCTCTCTGACAAAATTTTACGACTGCCCTTCTATGTATTCAAAATCCAAAATTATGACTTCAGATTTAATGTTCATTCTCGATTGGCAAAATTCCCTCTCTAAAATTTTACGACTGCCCTTCTATGTATTCAAAATCCAACATTATGACTTCAGATTTAAAGTTCATTCTCGATTGGCAAAATTTCCCTCTCTGCGTCCATGATAAAAATGGCGTATTTCCTCAGCTGTTTTGCTTAAAGCTAACATAACAATTTGCAAATAAGATTCACCTTCGCCTGCCTAGCTGAATTCTCACAATATTTATTCCTAAGCTTATGCTTTTTCGCCCTGACTTTCCCTATTAATTTAATATTTTCTTGATTTTATTGATTTGTTTGACTTATTTTTGACTTTTCTTAGTTATTTATTATTTAATTAATTCCTTTTCCTCTACCAATAATGGATTTGTTTTTAGATAATTTTTATCTTTTAAATGAGACCTAGAATCCTTATTGTTTTAGTTTATTTTACCACATATTTGGATTTAACTTGACTATTTTAACTTTTCACTACTTCTGTTTTAATAAAGTATTTGTTTGCCTTGTTCCTAGAGTTGTAATCGATAATTAATAACTCTTACCATCCATATTTTTATTTTGTGAAGTGATGGAATTAGCTTAAGATGAAGTTAGTTTTCCGTTACAAAATCCGCCTTTACGGAATAAGTCAAAAAATTTGAAAGGTAAGCGGGAAAATAATTTAGACACCGACACTTTGTTATTGTATTCAATAGGGTAACCCAAAACAATAAAAGTCAATCTGAAAAATACTACAACTCATATAATCGAAATTACACCTTCGTTTTTCATCAACAATGATCACAACATTTCTTCTCTTTTTTACGCACCGCATGGAACATTCCGTTAGAATACAAATAAATATTTTCATTTTACAACTGATAGTTATCCATTCAAACAATACACTACAACGGTATTTATCAATAAAATCGCTTATTTACAATAAAATTTGCAAATACAACTTGTATTTACATAATTATATTTAAGGTACCGTCTTACTGATTGTTAGAAATAATTATTTACAAATCCTACGTAACTATAGGTATGACAATCTTAAACAACTTTGGTCAATTTCTTATTTTAAATAAATAGGTTATGTCAATTCCACTAATAATTAGGAATTATTACTCAACGAAGTGTTCGAAAATAACTAAAAAAGTCCAATTCGATTTTCGCTTTTAAATGCTAGGATAAATATAATCGAATTATAATACTAAAACTAAGCAAGCGCCTTTCAGTAAATTAAACAAAACGTCACGGCATTTTGTGTTGGTTGCCAGTACATAAAAGTCCTATAATGTTGAAACCAGGTGGACCTTTTTCATGACATTGAATGCTCTATAAATGCAATCGTGTTGTGTTTATTTTTTATATTTCTGGCCGCGTAATCATACTCATAGTTATAAGGCTGATTAGTCCATATTGTGAACGGTATGTAAATATGTACGATCGTATATGTACTCGTATCTATGCTCCATGTAACCATAGCATAATACGGAATATTCATGATATTTTTTCACAGCCTCATTAAAAGCAGAGTCATGTAACAATTAGATGAGAAAAAACATTTTTTTGAATAGCTACTTATAAAAATAACCAAGATTTAAGCCAACAAAGAATTTTACGTGGGGTTTATACTATGGCGGACCTGTTACAATGACGTCACAGTGGACTTCGGATCTCTCTGACTTTAAAATACTTGTATCATCTGAATTTTTTGACCGATTTTAATTTTTATTTCACTTTAGGTGATCGCTTTTATGGTATTTTCATATTTTGTTGAGAAATGTGATTTAAAAAATCCATGCATGGCCATATTGGACTAAAATAAAGGTTTTCTATGATGGTAATAATGAAACAAAACAATATGATAATGATATCGAAGGAAGAAGGGCTTACAAAACGTGGAATAAAGGCCTGTTTTGAAAATCGGTCAATCTTAGTATGAGAGCCCAAAATATATTTATCATTGAATAATAATTTTTAAATAATATTAGTAATAGTAAAATAGGTTTTCGAACACTTTCGTGAGTTAATATACTATAGGATATACAAATATAAAGCAATTCTTATCACTAATTACAATAAGAATCAGATTGTAGGCACGACAACGTTCGCCATTTGAATTTATATTGTGCGTTTGATTATGAAAAATACTATAAATTACTGTGGCATCTTTTTTTGATGTTTTAAGTAAAACGTTTACCTAAAGTACCTGCTATATGTATTCTGCGTGTAAAGTGAGAACAATCTATGTAATAATATTATTTAACTGTGAGTATCTATGGATACAGTCAAATTAATGGAGTTGGGTAAATAATTATTTTAGTTTTATTTGGAGAGGTTAAGATATGAGACATTTTCCTTAAGTTTCTTAAATCCTTACGCACATTATAGAATTTGCCTACGATATATTCGGACAGTAATTAATACAATGTCAGTTTTTATTCTTAATACAGATTAATAATTTCGAGGATGTTAAAAATACTAGGGAATTGGAAATTTAATAATGTTTACTTTATTTCCAAATTGGGAAAGGCGATATAAGACTTTTAATCCTATGAAAAAGGTTTTATGCCTAATTTAATATTGATCATATATCTAAAAATACTAGTTGGTGTTTTGCATAAAAATCCTAGGATATATTACACATCTATTTAAAAGATAGTAATGAAAACGTTGGGACTACCACTATTATTTTTTTAGCCTTACAATTAGACTTTGGTACGTTAGACTGGTCTTGTGTGACTATTAATTTGAAAAATGAATAACTATGTATTATTATTACTAGGCCCAATATCAACGTTGTAACCTAGCTACTGTTTAGTTGTATTTTGAGGATTCCAGAATTCGATTCATATTATTAATTAATATGGCTCTTTGACTAAGAGGCCGTGATTATTTGCTAAATAAAATAATTGCCAAGTGCTACTGAAAAAACACGCTAAATACTGATTTGTTTAGAAAAAAGAAACGCTATAAATTTATTTATATTTCTCGGACGCGTACTTTTGATCGTTTAGCTTATTATAATTATTGGCTTAATAGCACTTATTATGTGTAAATAACGAAATACTACTTTAACTAAAACGTACAAGTTATTGATCCCATCGCACGTACTCTTTACACTAAAAATTCTGATAATCCTATTAAATATAACGCTCTCGTTTTAATGTTTTATCTATTTACAAATTCATAATTTACTAAGATAAAAACTGAATTATCGAAATTTTCGTAGTGTTTTAGGCACTATTTAGACAGCCATCAATCTTAATGTCTTATCAAAGCTTGACCTAGTTAGTCTAACGTTATAAAATTTGACAAACTACGTGTCAATAGGCAGGTAGTAACAATTTAATTTAACTATTCCTAAATAAAATGTGTATACGGCATGATCGTATGTGCTGACATTTTTCTTGTCTTGTTACATAAATGGATTTAATTTTAAGGCTAACTGGCAAACAAACTAACATAATTATCAAAGACCAAGTTCTGCTTTATAATAAGTAACTATACAGGGTGGTACTCGATAAACTGTACATATTGAAAGGGATAAAATTTTAGGTTAATTTATCGGTAAAAAAATGTATAAAAAAAAATTTTTGCCACATTATTTTTTTCAGATTTTAAATTTTAAATTACAGCAAAAATGTCATTTTGTTTTCATAAAAACACGATTTTCTCAAAATACTACACACTATTGTTTTTTTGCTTATTATTATTCCTCGTTTAATTTTAGATCTAAACAATTTAAAAAAAAAAGTAAAATATTTGCAAAATTTTGAGACGTGTTTTTATGAAAACAAAATTATATTTTTGCAGTAATTTTCCACAAAAAAAGCAGTAACTCAGTATTTTTTTTAATTGGTCTAATATTGTTATCAATTATTATAAACCTAACTAATGTCAATACTATGCATTTTGTTTTATCTTTTTTGGGCTATTAGATCAAAAGTTACATCGTCACAAGTAAGTGTACTACCCAAACTTTATTAAAAAGTTTGACGATCTGTAAAAAAAACCAGTGGCTGAAAAATTAAAAAAAAAATGTTTTACCGATAAATCAACCTAAAATTTCATCCCGTTCAATATGTACAGTTTATCGAGTCCCACCCTTTATTTTTTAGTTCTGCACAATATAGTATATAAATATTAGAATAAGTTCACCAAGGCGTAATTTTATTATGGAACATTATTTTTTATATCGCAACTTATTTTAAATTTCATAGGAACTCAAACCAATAAATATAATTTATTTGCTCCAAAAATAATTAAGTTTAGATGTGTACAGGTATAATACAATCAAGATCAATTGGAAATGGTCGTTGACCGTGTACAAAAGTATGCATTATCAGCCCATTTGAACCCCGACCCACCATAGAACTGTGTCACAGTGACGTTATGATTCAAATAATAGTTATTTATGTAACTGGTACATAATGAAGCTTCTTAAGGTACGAGTGCTGGTGAGGCTGGAGAGGTTAGAGCGCGAGCTCGCGAGCGCTCTAAATACAGGTACGAGTACCTTAAGAGCTAATTATGTAACGTTGCAAACATAACTTTTTCTACAAGCTTAAAATTTAAATGACAAAAATAAACAATCGCAACGTTTCCAGTGTTACTTTTCCTCAATTTTTCTGCCAACAAATTACTTGTCAGCAAAGTAATTCTCATTATTCCGATTGGCGTTAATATTGTGTGAAATTTATAATAAAAGTTTACAAATTTCATGCAAATTTTAATAGTTACTAAAACAGTTCTGACAATTTATCATAAAAGTTGAAATGCAAACGAATGGCCATTTTGTTGATATCCATATTGAATATTACCATGGTAACCAAATAACAAATCGATGGATATTAATCATCTATTTTTAGTAATTTAATAAAAATGTGAAACACATAATTAGTCTCAACATTAATTTTGTTTTTAATATTTGTAGCTTTAATTGGTATTTATACATTTATAACGGTTTATTATAAAAATTAGGATGACAAGTGTTCACTAAACGCCAAGACTGTTATCCGGAATAACCATAACCATGGTAATAACAATGTTATAATAATAATTATAGAACTGTTATTACTATGGCAACGTTCATTATAGAATTGTTTTCACGCTTCGGTTACGCTATTGTTCGTATTCTGATACCATTAACGATATCAATATTAGCGATTTATAGTACGCGAGTAGAAAAATTGTTTTATAATGTCACTGTGACACCGTTCTATGGAGGGTCAGGTTCCATTGGTACGGTGGCCAGATTTCATTGCTTTTCCGTATAAGAGCTCTGGCGAACTGAGTGAAATTCAAGCTTCAAAAATAAAGGTCGAAAAAACCAACGTTTCACGCCTGTAACACACGACCGTGAAAATGAAACGGAACCAGAACAAAAACGGAACACAGCGTTCCAATAAAGTTCAAATTTTCATAGTAATTATCTGAGTTCAGTCCTGTTTCATTTTGGTTTAGCAGCTAGTGTGCTAGTGTGCATTAAGTTTGCCCGTTGAAAGACTTCGTAAAAAGGCTTTGGTCAATTACTTATAATATGATTAACATTTTATTCATTCGGACTAAGTACATTTTCATTTGAATTTAATTCAGAGCATAAAAACTTTTTATATGTCCCTTTTTAGACCTGCCTAATTAAAAGACGTAATTAAAAAGAAGCCTATAATACAGACGAATGTTTCATGTTAAGCGAGCTTTTTACTACGTCATTCCATCGTCAATGTAAAATATTATAAACTTCTTAAAACATAAATCAGAATAAATATCATTCATAGGTATTATGTTTTTACATTTCCAACAACACAAAATATATTTATGTACCAAATTTAACAAACAATTACAAGGGTAATTATTTAATAAGTTTCCTATATACGCACGTAATTTACATAGGTACAATTATGTAGAAGCAAAAATGAACTTTATCAACAAATAAGTAATACGCCAGCACGATGTTTCGTTTTTATACTCAACACTTAAGTACAAGAATACAATATTATTATAAATACATGCAGTCGATACAGTGTGTTTTTGGTTCTTTCAATATCGGATAAAACGTGAACAGACGTGTGTAGGTAAACTATTCTATATCTATCTTGATAATGTATTCAAAATATATTCTAACGTACTCTAAAGCGCGTATCAATAAAGCATTTTTTGTATAATCACAACAGCAAGTCCGTTCCTAATTTATTTTCACTATCTAAGCAATATATTTAGAAAACAGTCCCCACACATCCGAAACTTTTAGGGAACAGCGAAAAAAACCACGGCTGACCTTGTCTCGCTCCGCGGGGTAGTCTTCTGGCTCGAGAATCATTTCAACGTACTGTTTTGACAATGTTTCATTAGAAACGGTTTCTTTTTCTTGGCTTGCGTTAACCAAAATTTATACGTTAAACTTAAGTTAACGAACAGGGAATCTAGTCCAGATGCATAACGCTACGTTAGCTATTTTCGAAAATTGATTAAATGTATAGGATCGACGTAAGCTGATGACAGATTACGTCCACAGCTATGTCAACTCGACACATTTCGAGTCAATAGAAAACAGAAACGTTAGCAGCGTTTGCATCTTCGTGACGCTTTCAGGGCCTTGTGGAATTTATTCTATTTGCTCATTTTTCGTCCATATCTTAATAATATTGTTGACGTTGATGACTATTACTTGTAAGTGAATAAGAGCTGTCATATCGTCAAAAACTGTTTAAGATAATAAAAACAAGATGGGCTAATAACATGTGGAATAGAGACGTCACTATGCAATCCCTAAAGACGCGCCACGCCACTCAGATAGAAGTAGCACTATTTCGAAAATGTACGCAAAATTTAGTGGAACGTGTCTTCCTCCATTGTAAGTAAAATTATTTTGGATGACGCAAGTCTTTAGGCTAAAATCACACTAGAGTGGTAAATTTATTAGCAAGTGCTTAACTATAGAAACGGCATTTGTATCGTGTGGTGCAATTAAACTTGCCTTATAAGTGCCACCTCTGATATAACCCTAACCTTATTTAGTTGTAACTTGGAACAACGTCACTTCCCCATGGCAGAATATTTTTTAGAACACGGTAAAAAAAGAAACCTTGCCAAACGTTGAAGTTGAAATGCACGTATTAACAGACGATGATATTATTCTCTCACCAGTCCTATTGGGTAATGAAAGGGGGTCAGAGGAGAGGCGCCGAGTTTCGTCGAGTTCAGCACAGGAGTTCGGAGTTGGAGGGCGGTACTCAGCTAGGTAGAGGAGGCCGTGGTCCCTGGGTCGCAGGGCTGGTTGGTTGGACCGCTGAGGCATGAACTAAGGAGTTCTCAGGCGCAGAGTGAGTTCTAACAGCTGCCTGGAGAACTGGGCTTGGAGGCCACGGGTGTGATGTTGAAGTCAACGTCCTGAAAAAATACGAATAACAACCTTTATTTGTGAATTATATCTGTCAGTATGGTTAGGACTTTTGGTATCACACGAGAACCGCAGTGTTCTTGAATTCTATAAATTTGACGGTATGCTTCCAAAAAACCTAGCCCTAATGATGAAGAAACCACGAGCGGTGAACTACTTGCAGTAAATTTCTTTCGGCTGATAAGATGATGGTGGTTAAATTTCCGCGGTGAGTTTACAAACAAGTGACAGATAGCCCAAATTATTACCCATTGCAATATTTTATCACAATGAAAAACCTAATATAGCTATTTGTGATACAGTAAATAAAATGGGAAATAATTTTATTGCTGTTGGATCTTAGCTGGCTGTAGATAAAATGCATTTTAATAATAGAGAGAGAGTACGTCCTTGTACAGTCAACAGCAGAAATAAGTGATCATTTATGTACCTTGTCACTTTAACGTCGTGTTTGAAATGTCATACAAAATTGTGAAATGATTGAAAGCGACAAGGTACATAAATGATCACTTATTTATGCTGTTGACTGTACAGGGTTCTACCGACAAACGGCAGTGTTTTCAACCTGTTCGGTAAAAGGGTTAGACGGCTAGCTTAATTAATAGCGTAGAGGCATTCCAGCGTGGTCAATAGTGGTGGCGTTATATTTTTAAACTTTAGATCGCATAATTTTTTAATATGTAAGCTCACTATCCTATCAGATTGCCTGTGTGACCGTTTGCCTACTCTCTACTATATAATCATTATGTAATTATATTTGTAGTTAAACAAGGCTTTGGGATATTACATAAAATTAAACATTTATCGGGACAAGAGATATTCAATCAAACCAAAAATTTCAGCTATGAAAAAAAAAAACCAAACAACTAAATAACCTCTTAAACATTCACGGTAATAATATGTGTGGGATTATAATTACCAACAAAGAGATACGCGTTTCGAGAAACTAATGGTGGTTAGTAAATTATTTACCAGAGAGCCCAAAGTTGTTCACGAAGCACATGGTCTGGCCAAGCTAAGCTACCTTATAGAAATTCTGAAAAACGGTTAGGGCAACAAATGGATCGCGACCAATACGAGACAGATCATCAAGATACAGCCAAATAGTGATCATGATCCTCAGGGATAAGGGAACTACAACTGAAGAAGAATAATTACCTAACGTGAGGGGTGATAACAGTCGGCGGCGGAGTAGGTACCGCAGCAGTGTCAGGGTGCAGGTAGTTGCGACGCGACTCTGCCCGCTCCCAGCACTGCTGCAAGCACCTAGCTACCACATCTGGTATGCCGTTCACTTGTTCCTGCAAAAACATAGTTGTTGGGTTAAAATCCATTCAAAAATCGTTTAAAGCCTTGTTTTCAATTGTAACTTCTGTCACATTCAATTGTTTAATAATCATTAAATTGTTTTTTTTATTTGTGATATTTTAAAAACACTTCAGAAGCTATCATTGAGTCCAATTCAAACTGTGTTCTCTATTTTTAAATATCTGTAAACCTAAATTTATTAACGTCAAACTCAATTCTTGTTAGACAAGAATCGAGTTTTACGTTTATATAATTTAGGTTTACAGATATTGAAAATTAGAGAACATAGTCCGAATTAGCCTCATTATCTGACCATTAGATTTACATGTCATAAAAGGTCTTTAATGATGCCAAATACTGTCTAAAATTGAATTGATTAAGGAATTAAGAAGAAAAACAAAAGACTTTAATCACCTGCAGTGACGTTAGTTTCTCTTCTAAACTTGTTAACCTCTCTTCTATACTGTCCTGTCTTGAGCTCATATCAGACACAATTTCGTAAACCGTGTTCTGGGTCTGAAACAGAAAGGGGTCCTAATATCAATTGCCATGCTGTTACGTATGCACTGTTGATTCAAATAAAAGTATAAGTGTTAGTATATTTTGTTATTACTTTCCTATTTTTAGTGATTGTCTGTAACTGTGGTGTTAAGGTTAGTTGTAATGTTATGATGGTTGAAGAAGTTTTTGTAACTAAACCATTATAATAAGTAATAGTAGTAGTAAGTTTTTTTACTAAAAAACAGCTCATGCTAGATGGGAGTCTACATGGAGAACATGCATGCAATTGCAAACTTAAATTGGTATCTAAAATTCTATTTATCGTAGCTACTGTAGACGAAGTCTACGGTTAGCTCACGCTACAAAAGGACATCTAAAATCAACTAAAAATCCTTTTTTTTTACACAAAATATTGCACTACTTCTTTAGGATTCTAAATGAGTGTGACATGGCATGAGTGTAGCAATAAATGAAATACAATCACAACAAACCAACCTTTGCCATATCTGTTATCGTATTTGCGTTATCCATTAATTTCCTTTGATCCATTTTTACTTTTCGGAGTCTGTAAATAAAATTGTTAGTATTTCCAAAAACATGAAATGAAGTTTCATTTCAAAATGTCAGTGTAAGATCTTCTAACGAAAGTTTCGTCCAGCCTAAAAAAACTAAATTTTCCATATAAGTACACTTACGCATATATAGCTAACAAGAACTTTCTCTGATGAGTCCTGACCCTCCCTGGGTTAACTCTTTTCACTAGTCTTGTATGTTTGTAAATTAACCACGTTTCACGTAGGACGTTAGCAGCTGCATTTTTTAACTGAAAATTTATTCCAATAATTATTTTTTCAATAATTTGCAAGAGGTTACGAGCAAAATTAGTATCGTTAGCTTGAAAATCTGTTATTATTTAGTCAAATAATTTTATTGTTATCAATCTTATTTCTACATTGCAAACAAACTAGCGCATGTGCCTTATTCTAGTTTATTATTATATTAGATATTTATTTTTTAGTTTTAATCTACTAGTGTTCATTAGCATGTTTCGTTAGAAGGATTTCAACTGAGCCTAGCTTGCAAGTTCTTACCTTATCCTTCTTCGAGGGCTGTTGCTAGCAACAGCCACCTTACCTTTTTAGTCAGCTGCGTTTCCATCATGAAGTTATGCACATGTTTCTCCGCTCGAGTTAATTCTAACTTTCTCGAAGCAACGGTCACTAATAATGCTGTACATCCAGCCCCCTGTTAATTAGATTAACAATAATTGTGATGAACTGACGTCACCGTAATACTTACTCTTTTAGTAAGTTGTGTGTCCATCATGAAGTTATGAACGTGCTTCTCAGCTCTAGTTAATTCTAATTTTCTTGAAACAACCGCGACTAATAACGCTGTGCATCCAGCTCCCTGTTAAGTGAATATCTTAATGTAAAAGCGAACGTGGAGAAGCAAGATTTTCCATTCCAATTAACAAAATTTTTTGAAAGGCTAAAAAATTAAATGTATTTCTGCTAAGTGCTTCAACATTATTTTTATTCATTTAATTATTATTCATGAGGATAATGGAAACAATTTGAGATTCGGTGGTTGTTCATAAAAACACATCCGAAACATCTACAAATGTTATATATTATCCTAAGCATATTTTGCCCCTAATTTAATGTGTAATCTTTCTGTGTCAGAACTATGAAGTATTGCCTCGATTACCCTCGTAAATTAAGTTTAAAGAAAAAGAAGAAAACATTTATTTATTTTATTTTATTTATCAGGGTAAATTATTTTTATACTAAATGCACGTGTTGATTATTGATGTAAATAAAAAAACATAAAGTAAAATAAAACATTAAGTTACCTTTTTCCAAACTTCAACGACTAGATACGACACGAATACACTATTTTCAAGACGCTTCAATGACATCTTTTTCAAATTGCATCTACTTTTTACCATTGCGTGAGAACGAATTAAGTATTAACTTTATTTGGTGCATCTTTGACAATAGTGTATCAGGTTTCATATTCATTTACTGCGACACCATATCTCTGATTTAGATTAGAAAGAACACTTACAAAAGCACTATTCAGGTGCAAAAAGATTTTTGTGTAATCTTAGTACTGAATAAAATAATTTCAGGAAAAGTGAGCCATTTTAAAAACAAAGTTATTGTGCAAACCCAGTGAAATATTTGTGAAGATAGTACTAGAAAATAGTAAGGAGATAGAAGCATTCCATTCTACACACGTTTCTAATAGCTGGCTTTAACAGGGAAATGGACGTTACTTTACTTTAAAATCATCAAAGTCGTACTTTAATGTAATCCAAGAAACTCAATTACCTGCAAGTACATAACTACAAAGTTTATAATGGTGACGTGATACATGGGGCATAAGATCGATAATACAACGTATTTATCTTCATGAACCACTGAAATGGTGTCCTACGTTGGTTGAATGTGTGTATGCGCATTACTAAATGTGTATTTCTGACACTGCATTTGTTACATACATGAATTACGAAGCAATATTTACTGTGACAAGAACAATTAGTGATGTTTCCAACAATTATGATATATTGTAACATTGATACACCAAAACAATATATGCGTTTCCATCAAATGTGTAAAGCTCTTAAGTGTTGTGTGTGATTAAGTTATTTTACATTGATGCATAATAAGTGTTGACTGACTTTAAAGTTCTCAAAAGCTATTAGATGAATACTGATTACAAATTGAAGCCCGATAGTACTGCACTGAAAATATTCAAAAGTGAAAACAAATTCAAAAGTGAATAATTGAAATTGATCACGCGTGTCAGTCAACACAAATGATACGTGTTTTATTTTATTAACTTACCATAATGCCGGTGCTAACAGCAATACCTCTGCCGCAATATGTGTTTGGCACAATGTCACCAAAACCGACGGAGAGAAACGTTATTGCAATAAGCCACATTGCATTCAGTAGGTTAGCATGTTCTTCGTCGTGAAACCTGAATCGTTAATAAATATCGTAATACTGTGAAGTTGTCTGACCGACGAAAATAAACACTGATAGTGTATTATTCACAGTATCTGTTGCCTTAGCGTGTTGTCAGTGAACGCAAATAGGAGAAAGAAAAGAAAGAAACTGACCAGATTTACTAAAGAGTTTGACTTTGATTGTGATGTTATTTGTGGTATTGGAGATAATTAAATTTGTAAGGACACATAAAATGGCTCACCTTTACCGTCCTAGTTATGTTTTCTACACAATGCAAGCGTTGGCAGCTTGCGTTGACTAGTAAACACGAATAAACAAAAATAAACCGCAAATCAGTGTTTTAAATCACCCGGAAAATCTGTTTTGCTTTGATACATACCACCATACCGCAAGTGAGGGTAATGCCGCGGCCGCAGTATGTGTTGGGCACAATATCGCCGTACCCGACACAGAGGAAGGTTATAGCTGTCAGCCACATTGAGTTTAGCAAATTGGCATGGTCTTCGTCATGGAACCTGATGGCCAAAACGCCCGACAAGAACCACAAGATAACCGACTGTACTACTAGAAACTTATTTAATTTAAACAAATCTTTATCAGAAACAAGAAACTGGTGGCCCAATTACCAAAATAAGAAAGTAACTTTCTGGAGACTCCACCATCGAAAAGACAAACCAACTGTGGATTGTATATAACATATACGTGATATGCCTAAATATTGAAACTATGTAGTCATTTTGGCATGCCCATGAAACGACGACAAAAATGTTTTACTACACAGATATTTACTAATACCGCATACAGTATACAACGTGCAGACTAAACACTTATTTGAGTCGGAAAAACTAACTAGCCATGCGTGAGTTTGTTCCAATTTACTTTAAGAAATGGGAAAGTGACAATTTTGAGAACACATTTAACAAACAGATTTGAAAGGGGACAGAAGAACAGAACACACGACATAATGAAGGGGTAGAGAAGTAGCAAATACTTGCAGGATAGAAAAGGACACGTGTTTTGATGATGATCATGAATAAGGTGCAGTGAAGTTTGGTGCTCGTTGACGAGGATTCAAGCTTATCTATTGTGAATTCAATATATATACAGCCATTTCGTGCGTTTCTGCAATTGCAATCGATGGTTCGATAGGTATAGTTATTCATCTACCTCGTTTAATGTTTTCATAAATTGTGACTGTTCTTGGTTGTGTCAAAATTAGTTTAATCTTATATACAAATCAGTGAGAGTGCATTATTTCAAAGTGAAGACACGCTACAGTTTGTGTCTAATAACATCATCGTGTTTGAGGCTAACATATAAAGCCTTGCTGTTAGTGGTTTTGTGTCTACATCTAACATTTAAACCAATCCATAGCGTTCGTGTTCATTGTACCTTTAAAAGCTTTTATTGTAAAAATAATCAAAGTCAAACTCTTGTAGGTATTATAAATATTGTGATGTTAATGGTCCTGGCATCACTACAAACAATTTTCCGTAAAATGTAAACACAGATATTGACAACAAAACACAATGTGGATCAATAAAGCAGAACAAAAATGAACAACACCACAGTACAAAAGCAATAGCATGCCCACTTAGGCAATATACCAGTGAATTCCGTTAAAACTCTAACGGAATGTAGGTGTAAAATACTAAACACTGTAGACATAAAACTAAAAATGAAAGCGACAGTACTGATGACTAAATAAACTAAAGACATTGTTGAACTTAGTACCAATATTAAATCAATGAGTGGCGGAAATATCAAACGCCAACCAACAATAATTTTACCGAGTTTAATAAGAACATAATATGACTAATATTTTTTACACACAGTAATTATACTGACCTTTCGCACTGCCTTAGCGTCCAACTCGCAATTATCCAAAGCGAGACCATAAAAACCAGCAGCACGGTTCCAGGGCAAATCGTCATAAGTGTCTTCAAGACAAATCTGTTGAAATAGGGTTAATTTACTTACTACGGATCGTCACAAACCTATTGTCATCTAATTCTAATATAGGATCTTTTCAAAATGGCGCAAAAATAAAACTCGAACGTCTATCTTTTAGTAACGCTACGATTGTTTTCAGCATAATTATTCTTTAATATATCACTCTTATTTAAATTATAATTACAAATCGGGTAATGACCATTTTATACAAAAAATAACTTTTTTACGCTATGAAATTATTTAAACAAAACTTACCTAGTGTTAAAATTTATTCTGTTTAAGGCTCCTATACTTCGCGATGAGGCATCCGTAAATAATTTGCTATGAAGAAGCATGACCCTGCATATGAGATATAGCCGAAAGAACATTGGCAGAGACAGAGTGACGTCGTAAGGGACCTGAAAACAGATAAATATTTTTTTTAAAGCAGCATCTTTAAGATAATATAAAAAGTGTTTAATATTAACCCATGAAACCTACTAAAAGTGATATACGAATTGTAAGACTAGAAATTATTCTTGATTAAAAGATTCTAGATGGTCTTTTATTTGTGTATCTGTCTTTTGTTTAGTTCAAAATATTGTTTTGAACTAAAATTAAAGTAATTTTAGTCTACAAAACAATATAAAATTGTACTTTTTGAATGCGATTGTTGATTAAAGAATCGTCCACAATATATGTATTAATGTAAATGTTGCTGATATTTTGCTGGTATGTTATTGTATTTTTATTTTTAATTTAGTTTTAAAGAATTGTTTTTTAATACTTAACATGCAAAAATAAAATCTAACCTTTACTTTACTTTACCGAAAAGTCACTCACAAACCAAATTTAAACAATACAATGTGCTAAAATTATTTCTGTAGGTGAAGACATAAGATCACAAGTCACACTTTGGAAATTTGAGAAACCTTTGGAGTCAATGCTGGTTATAATGTATCTCAAAAAATAAAAGTGGACATAAAATAAGATGTACGGCACATCACAGATACAAAAACAGTGTAGAAACTCCTCAGTACCAGGAGGCCCTACCAAGATGCATTGCGCTAACTAGCGTTTCTATTCGTTTAGTTTTTAAACGAATCGCGTCACTGGTAAATGACGTGATACGAAAAGTCACGTGATCTACCAGTGACGCGATTGGTTTAAAAACTAAGCGGATATAAAAGCAATGCATCTTGGCAGGGCCTCCAAATCAGCCAATACGATATTGTGATCTAAAAATGTTTTAAACGTCTACTAATAGAAATGCAAGTGGACAAATAGACAAACAAGAAGAAACTTTAATCATTAGACGAATACAATTGAAGAACACCCTAGACAAAACATGCTCACACATTGACTCTAACATCACTTTCAACGTTAACACTTTATGTATACAGACCTGAATTTGCTTATATATTGTGCCCTAAGGGAAAAAGTCAAAGTAAATATCAGATTGTAAAAGAAAGTCGCAAGTTATACTCGTACAACGTTTAATGAAGGAACGCAAATTAATTATTTAAAGCTAGTTGAACGTGCAAACTGCTACAGTTTATCAAGAAACTAGTTGATGTGCTATAAAATATTAAGACTGAACGGTTAGCGTTACCTATACATACAAGCGTCAAATAAAATAAGTCACAAAAGTGAAGTAAGGAAGGTTAGAAATCCAAATTGACAATTTGTTTTAATACATAAAATACAAAATGATGTCTGCTTTTTTGACTTGCAATCGATATTCTATTACGTTAATTGAACATTATTAAATAAAAACCATGCAAACAAATTAAATAGCCTTAAAGACTTTACATAATCAATAAACAGACTCACAAACCAAGTCAAAAATGACAAAAGTTAACTTAAGAACACTAGCGAGCGCATCGCTAGCTTAACCTTTCATAAGTTTTCAACTGCTACACTAGATGGCGCTCGCAATCTAAATATGTAGGTACTAATACGAACCAAAGCGCTAAAGTTATTGTTTTTTTTTGCTTACGACTTCAACGCCAATAACACCTCCTTTGTTAGCGAGCTTGGTTGTCCAGATGAAGGTGTACTGGCCAGGAATTGGGTGGACGGCACAAATGGCGAGCTCTAGACCAATTTGGGCTATCCGCTGCCACGTCATTGCTATTCGCCAGTCGTCGGCACAATTGTCAATCATAAATAACTGGAAAAATAAACCAATAAAGTTTAACCTAAGTTCAATAAAGTAACTCATTATGAACTAAAAACAATATAACATTAAATAATTTGAAAATAATTATAGTTTCTGAATTAAGTTATCAGCTTACCTGTACTTCTAAAGCGTGATACGCGACAATTAGGCCAAGTAAGATCACAGTTGACATTGATATAAGCGTCTTTAACGACTGCGAATATATTGATGCCTGTAACATGAAACAGGTAATTAATTATACACACATCTCACAATTAACTATAAAATTTAGAACTAGTACACAATAGAGTTGAATATATTTAATCTTATTATTTTTGTTGTTTACAAAAACTTGTGATTTTATTCGTTTCTCCTCCGTATTTTCCTGTCTTGTTTATCTGAAGGCGACTTTTCACCTTTTAAAAGTCGGCAGTTAGTTCTATTTTCTAGTAGGTACACACATACTTACATTACACACATAGGTATACGTAGGTATACATTTTACACACTTAATATTAAAATTTGTATGTTTCCGTCCGACAATGGGTTTAGTTAGCATCAAAGCAGTAGGGTACTAATGCATTAAACAATTATTTTTTCATAGCAGTTGGGTATAGAAGGGAAGATTGTTTGGAAAATATTATTTATATTAATAAAAAATAATCAAAATATTACCTTACTATATACGCCAGCACTTGAGAGTTCATTTTCTATCACCATGATTATAATTCCAAACATCCCCATAACTAATGCGTAGTCACTTATTCGTTTTCGTTTTTCGAATAATGCCTTTCGCCTACCTAATCTGAAATTTAAGAAAACAATGCTTAATCAATTATTTATTACAGTAAATATCATTGGCAGTCATTAATATAATAAAGAGTGAATAATTTATTTTAGAATAATATGTACAAATAAAATGACAGATACTCGTAAATATGGCGACTCATATTATGCATAATTATTACATGAAAAGGTAGCAAAAACTTAAAAAACTTTTATATATTTTACTTAAAATAACAATTATTTTAACGTGTAAATGAACAAAACTTTCTTGGAACGTCAATGCTAGAATGAAGGAAATAAAGTCAGTTAAACACAATTCAATGGAAATAATAAGCAGTTGTACTACAAGAAACGACCTTAAACACATATTGACTAAAATATGTACGATGACAAATGCATATTTGTGTGTTTTACTTCTTCAATAAAGACGGAGAAATCGATGCGTCCCTGATGCAAGTTATTTTCGTTCGCTCAAGGTTGAAATCATTATTAAAACAATCGTCAGTTTGCTACCGAACGGCACAAAAGTCAATATCGACTATCCGTAAACTATTCATTTCGTTATTAACGGCTAACTGACCTTCTAGTAAAACATCGTGTTTCTAATTAACATTTCGTAGTCGTTTTTTGGAAACTGGAGAAGTTAGTTATTCTTACCACTAGAACAGTACACAACTTGCAACAATTTCCTAAATTTTAATCAACAATTAAAATTGCATGTTCTTGTATTAAATATAGTGTTGAGATAACATTTCTTAAAGACCCTTTTTATGACATCCAAAAAATTGCTTGGTCGGGCGTAGATAATACCTATTATTTCTGTAAAAACTTAAAACAGAATTAGCCTTGTTCTATGAAAAAATGAGAATTCGACATTCGAGATAGGTACTGTACCAATCTGGATCACATTTTTTCAAATAGGTTTTTTTTCCAAAACAAAATATCTCGCACCCATGACATGCTTAGAATATCCCTTTTTTACTTGCAAAAAGGTTTCCTAAATGGGGTGCGTCAAGGTGATACAGTGCTGATAAAGGCACGCTTGAAACCCGTATAATACGCAAATAATACGTTCGCAACGCCGTTTTTTTGTCATTATATTATAATGTTTTTACCATAATAATTTCAGACGTTTTTTTATATAGCTAAAATTAATTATTACAGAGATAAATAACAATAATTTAGAAACCAATTTAGATTTTAAACACAATTAATTTTAAAAACCTTGGGTCACATTTTATATAAGTAGCTTTAGATTAATTTATTTTTCATATTAGTCAAATTATGTATCTATGAGTGTGATAGTATTTTTTTTATTGATTTTTAGCATTACAAAAAGAAACGGCGATTTCGTTTCTAATATCTTGCTCTTAAAGTGATTGAAGAAATTATCAAACTATTTATTTAAGTCAAATAATGAACTTGTTCGATACAACTTACTTATAAACGTACGTAATTGAACATCTTAAAAAAACTGTAAGATAGAGCTTTTACAACTAGCAGTCTCTGTGGATTTTTTTTTTTGTTGAAAAACGTAATGATAATCATTCAAGCATAAAAATATTTAAATTAAATTGCATTTCGGTTTATCATACTCGTAAAACATGAGAGCGATGCATTATTTGATATGAGTATATAACAAATGTGGAAAATGCTTTCTATTTGAATTGCTCTGTACACTTCAAACAATTTTATAACGAACGCAAGCACGGTTTGAAAAGGAGAAACCTTGTAAAGAAGGAATGTAAAGTGGATAAAACTTTACGTTGGCTTCACTCTAAGGACAAAATAGTCTTGCAAAAGTTTGGAAGCATGTTTTTTCTTGGGCTACAAAGTTGCTAGCAAATACCTTATTTTAAAATTCCAAGTTAGCTATATTTAGGTGACACAACATCTTTCACGTGTTTATTGACATGGGACGTGCTATTATTTTTAACCCGTCCGCCATTACTGTAAATAAGAGCTATCAAAAGCAATATTGTTTAACCGTGTTTGAGAGAGAGCCATTACTGATTTGAAACTGAACAATGCGAGCAACAAAAAGTTATTACATTATCTGGTGATCGCAAATAATCAGTATTAATAAAAAGACACATTTTTAATACTTATTTTGCCGCTCCTTACACTTACAGTAATACTCACCACCCAAACCTCGTTGAGGTCAGTATTGACGTTTCAACTATTAAACTCTACCTCACTTTGTAATAGATTTGTCCTTGGTCATACTCGTGTATTACCCATTGTAACTATCGCAAAAGATTACTTACGCCTTACCATTACGTGTATCTCACTTTACATCTACCTAAACCTTGTTTTATTACAGTCTCGTTTATAGATGTGTTTCGACGTAGATAAAACATCTGTCACTTTCTGACTAGAGTGTAAGTGCGAAAGTGACGGACTATAATACGGGGGCTGGTTGGTTTGAATTTACCCACCGTCGCATTTGTATAGCCAGAAAAGTTTGTACCTGATCATCCTGCGGTATGACAAACGTTAACGGGACGAGGCATCTAGGAGTTAGGCTTACTAAATCGCACGTCGAACCCAAGAAATATTTCCTTCACTCGCGCATAACATTGCCGTGCGGCGAGCCGCGCACACCGACCACGACCGATGATATCATAACATGTTTTCCATAGTAATACGGTGCCTACACTAAAGGTCAATGTACGAAATTCTTCGTCATCGAAGTCACCCAGGACGGTTGCGTAAAAACTGGTTTAATTTCTCTTGACGTTTGTTAATTACTTTCCTTCGCACAAGGTGGCACAGCAGGTCTCGACCCGTATGTCTACTGCATTTTTTCTTGATCTAAATTTGTACTTAGGTCAAGTCAATGTAAAAAAAAGAAAAAGATCAACTACTGTATTGAATATAAGGATCAACTCACCTATATCCTATGTTAGGTTTGTGTTTAGCCGCCCCTCCGCCTTTGTAGGTGCCGCCGCCGAGCGCTCGCTCCTCGCCAAAGCGCGGGTACTCGCTATGCACTCCGACCAGCGCCACCCCAGCCTCCTCCGTGGACGCATCGCCACCGGAGTAAGCCTTCATCGCGCCTGGGATCGAGAGCGTCGACACCGGCTTTCGCAGCTGGAAAACGAAAAAATGTCTCTATGAATGTGAATCGTTTTTAAAATTTTTGCTTTTGTGGAAGCTCTTGCATGAAGTTTTTTTTTTCGCTTGTCCAAAGCAGACAAGCCAACAGATTATCCAATGATGAAAAGCAGGCTCTATGGCCCATTAAACTTGCAATTTCATACCTTGCAAAGCAACGTTGAGGACTGGAAGTAAATGCCTCTATGCTAGTCATTTCACCGGTTTAATTAACTTTACACCAGAAGATAACAAAGCGAACAAAGCTGGTTGGAGGCAGGTTAAAGGGTATTATGATGGTACACATACAGTGAATGAGAAACAAAGAAAACAAAATCATTATTTTTATTAGGGATAAAACTGCTTCTACCATAACATGTACATGTTTTCACGCGTGATTAAAACATATTTAATTAAAATCTGTATAGAAAACAAAAAAATACTATACTTATTATAGCACGCTACAGAAAGTTACAATTAAAACAAATTATAACAATATTATTTGACGTGGCAACAGGTCTCTTATTGAGCAAAATGAAAACTAGACCTTGCCCGTTTGCTAACTTGATCTTCAGAAATATTTTGAGATTACCTTCAGTCTTATATTAAAAATCATGAAAAAATCTCACACAATTTTGATCTAGTCCCAAACTATGCTCTAGGTTTGTTTGTACTATAGGTATAGCTCGATTAAGAGTCTCCTTTACCACTTTTAGATCTTATTTGTATGGCGTTAAGGTCTTTCGGACTTTCATAGTCAACTTTTATTTCGCGACAGCGATCATCATCATCGTTATCGATACTGTAGCCGAACAATGTCCACTGCCTGCTGGACATAGGACTCTCCCAAGGTGTACCACAAGGACCGTTCCTACGACTTTTACGTCCATCGGTTTTTCGTAACCACAGCAATAGACCATTAACAACATTAGAACATAATATTATTTTATAGTCATTTAAGTAACGGAAAGTTCTATCTTTCTAGGGCCTTCAGATATAACCTATATTTTATTGCTTCAACAATGTGATTACGATATCAAAGCAAGATGGTTCAAACCGTAAACATGTAGTAAAGTCACTGTAGTAGCTTCTGATGGTGACCAGAACAAAAGAGGACCTTGAAAATCACCTACTCTAATAATATCCAATTCTAGTTCGCAGAAATGCCTGTTTGTCACGATTTCTATCCACTTAGATGCTTGAGGCTCGCTCACTAAAAAGCTTGCCCTTGTGAATGAAATTGAAGATGAAATCAATAAGTATTGTTTTTTACTGTCCATAGTTGAGTTTATTAGTTTTTAGCCCGGAGTTTCTTGCGAGAAATGATGAGTTTGATGGTAGAACTAGACTGCAGATGAAAATCGGTAGGGCACATTACACAGAACGAGTGGCCGATTGCTGTGTCGGCCAGTCGTTCTATGTGTAGTGTCCTCGAATGGTGATTTCGTACTGAAAGACGTAGCATGGGTAAAAAACCCAACTGGTGTACTGACGACTTGGTAGAAAGTCACAAGTATTCACAGGACATGAGACTGGGGCAAGAAAATTAAACATTGCGAACCTTGAGAGAGTCCTATGTCCTGTGGAGGTCTCTCAATTAAATATAAAGAGGTAAAGGCCTTCGTTAGTTAGAACTCGTTTTGAAGTTGATATTGTATCTCTATATTGATGACTTTACGTAATGTGAGAAATGAGTAGGAAAAAAATTTTATCTGGGAAGCCGGAGCGACGCTTGGGTAAGGGTTTTTCCGACGATCAATTTGTCAACTTGACAGTTCGATTTCTGGACCCAAAAAACCCATTTGATTAAATTAAAATGGTTAGAATATTTGCAAGAAAGTTGCTTATGTAAAGTATAAGATAGGTAATTGAATGGTATAATGATAAAATCGCTTCATAATACTCGAAAGCAGAGTCTTTGCTTTTATTTATTTAAAGAATGGAGTGATATAAAAAAAAACAATTATTTGACAAAAGTTGTAAACTAAAAAAATAATGATCCACCTTACGGCTTTGTCATAAAGATTACGTAAATATGATGTTACGTCACTATTAACAGATGAACTACTTATACAATGGTGCCGACTCCCTTACGATTTTTTTTCTTTATCAATTTGGAAAAGTAATACAATATGAAATAATATAATTGTACACCAAACAGAAACATTAGAATTAATAAGTACAAATAAAAAATACACAGGTAAACAATAGGCGGTCTTATAACGTATTCTAACTAAACCCCATACACACTATGCCAAGTTGCCAATTAATCTTCTTACTTGAATTCTACGCGTCCTAAAACCTCTCAAATTAAATAATACTTCAAAGTTGCCACTTTACTACAAGTAAAAACCCTGCTAGTAATTGCACAAAACCGTTTTTGTTCCGTACAGCTGCTAAATACAGTCTCTTGTTGCTAAGTACAGCTTAAAAAGTTAATAAGAGACGAGTGGGTGTGAAGTAATAAAGAAAGTATTCCATTACGAAAGTCTTTTGTGAAAGAGTTCTACGTTAACTCTTTAGATGGTCGTAAGTAGTTAATAGCAAAAAGACTTAATTTAACGTTATATTAGGTGGTAAACAAAGCTGAACCATCCTGAGATAATAATATCTTTGTGATCAAAACGTATGAGTATTGACAAAGAGTTGTAGAACAAAGTACATTGATAAACATTACTTTATTTACACTTTTAAAGTATTGCAGATCTTGGATTTTCGATATTTTATGGTAGAGTTTCTTATCATGCCATTAGGAAATATGCATAGATTTTTAAATCGCATTTCTAATGAGAATACCGTAAATGAGATCACTAAAACTGAAATCAAAATTAAAATCGGCTAAGAAATACGGATGATACAAGCATTTTAAGGCCATTGGCAAAACCTGGAGCGAAATCAAGCGAGATACTCAAGACAGAACGGGATGGCGATGCTCTGTGGACGCCCTCTGCCCCATCTAGGGGACATAGGACCTTAAGTCAAGTAAGTCAAGCATTTTAAACTGCTGATTAGATATCGATTCGACAGTATGATCCGATACGCCGTGTGACGTCATGTAAAACGTCGGCCGTGGTCGTGAAATTATGTTTTGCTAGAAAGAAAATAGAACAAGTCTTTATTGCCTTATATCTTGATTATTTTTATAGCTATACAAAAAATAGTATTTTCAACTGTTTGTTACATGAATCAACTTTTAAAGCTGTGAAAAAAGTCATGAATATTCTCTGGGAGCCCTTTGTTTCCCATAATTTTATTGGTCATAATGTAATTTTTGACATAATTTTTGATAATCATATTTTTTTATATCTCTGAAACTGTAAACTTTTCAGAAGTTCTGAAATATCTAACATGTAGACAAGGCTAGGTTAGGTTAGGTTTGATTTATAAAAATCCTGAAAAGGTAACAGTTTCTTTAAAAAAACACGTTATGACTTGCGATGATTATAACCTAAAGCACATTATGACTAAAAATAATTATGTCCGTCAATATAGACCCATATTCCCTTTTATAACAAGAACACCTTTGCCAGTTTCAATAGTTATACATACAGTTCATCGTAGCTAGAGTTTTCCGTCTCTTCGATAAATTAAAAGTTTCCAGTACGTCCTGTGTAAGAAGTTAATCCCTCTCACGAAAGGGACAACTGACTCAGAAGGAATCGAGTAACACTAGCAGACACTCCAACTGTTCGTAACTTTCAAGTTTCCAGACAAATAATCCTGATTGGGCTTTAGTTTCCGTCAAAGGGGGTTGGTAAGAACAAATAGAAACTAAGCCGTGGTTTAAATTTGAAGATCGCGGGACTTATATGATTTTATCAAAGGGATTAGTTAGTTAGTGACAATGGTATATGGGTGTTTTTCTTAGAGCCTTTTTCATAATTTTTAAATAAAATATTAAATATTCTAGATATTTGACAAATGAACTTTTAGCTCTGTTCTTTTCTTTTACATGAGTAAATAACGAAAGGACAGCTTTAACTGGCAGATATTTTTATATGTAAATATTTGAAACCCTAAGTCCGTTATTGATGATTTCTTGCGATTCTATTGTTGATGATGAAAAGAAATTAACAAATCAGCACACGTTTTATTTTAGTGTCATAAAAAAAGGACAAAAAATTGCCTTTTTTTTTATTTGTGTCACTTCATGATTTTCCAAGAAAAAATGACAAAATTATCTGAAATTATATGATATAAAAATTGTATTCTTGGCACGCCAAAACGAATCGTTTTTAATATTTCCTTATGATATTTTAGCAATAAGTATTTCCTTATCCAGGAGTGATTGATTATTTTGTACGCCAAGCCAACTTTAGCAACTGAATCACAAGTACAGAAAGACAGAAAATGGGTAAAAGTTTTCTTTCATACACGTGTTTATTTTTATAAGAATGTGCCATCATTATGAGGAACGATATATCCATCGATCTACGTCCATGTGAACCAACATACATCAAAACTACAACCCTCTCTGAGATGATGGATGTTAGTTACGGTTTTGTATCCACTATCACGGTGTGTTAGCTTTCCACTTTGTTACCTACAGAAGCTGTGTACTTTGTAGATACATACTCCTAAATATTGAGCTCAAGATTCAGGATTTAGGTAATTCTAAAGGGCATTGGGTAAATTTGTTTGAAGAATATTGTCATTTTTTTTATGAGCGGCCACGGATGATTTTTACATAGTTATTTAGAGGACCTCTAAATACACATAGATATATATAATTTATGGCGTTAAATAATATCGGAGCGGATATATTAAAGATTTAATATTCAGTTTTTAGTACAAAAGTACGCCCAAGTATGAATATTTAAATATCTCGGCTCCGATGCACTTAAGAGTATTACATTATTTAACAAAATATGTTTGTTTTTAATAATTCTATCATAATTAACCACTTTTACAAATGGCCGCTCACTATTACCCAAACCCCTTTGATTTTGGTCAGACTAGTCAGACTTTTACATTCTACGGTTTCTAAGATATGTCTCAAATAAAATATGTATGTTTCGTGTCGCATCAGGATGTGGAAAAGCTAGCAGAGAACAAAAAAAAAAGTGGCAATTACTCCCCCGGGAAGAGCCTAGCTCTTAAGTTAAATGAATGAATGAGTCAGAGTTTCCTTTACTATCTATATCTATTCGGTTGCATATTTTATGTATTTTCTTTATTACTTGAAGATGAAAAACGAACACACAGACGACTTGATGGAATCTCAGACCCATAACCATGTTAATAATAATTAAATAGTAATGATTTTTTAATTTTAACAGAAACGTCTGTACTTGTGTCGATTTTTCCGCTTTAATAATAGTTTATTAAATAGTAATGTTTGTACAAAAACAATTACAAGTTCATTACATTCACTTAAGTTTAATGTGCGCAATGGCGAACTTATCACTATAAGGGATCTTTTCCAGTTGTTCTGGCCATGATTGTTGTAATAAGTAACATTTAGATGTGTATCAAAAATGTATGTTGTACATAAAATATTTACACAATAATTAAGAAATAAATCACATATTTTCACGAGTACCGTATGTACGTACGTATATAAATTGTACGAGTACGAAGTACCTAAGAATCAACAAATAACCTGTTAGTAAATAAAACCAACCAAACCCAAATAAAACAATATCCTAGATCAATAAAAACAATTTGTGATTCGAGTTTCTAGTTCTAAGAATAGAACCCGATATTTCCTCATAACTTAGCTTTTCCTATTCTTTATTCTCAGTAAAACCCAATTGTTCTTACTACTTAAAAAATTAAGGGCAGAGGGTATTCCAAAGACGTCGTCCGTGACAATTGTCACGTACACGTGTCCGAATGCAACTCCGAGCACAAAGCTTCAGAGCTCTTGCTCTTTTACGAAATGAACGTAATATAATGAACGTCCTAGTTCCTTTTATATGTATAACTCCCAGTTGCACTTTATAATTGTATACACGTAAACAAAATAGTTTATTATTGTTCAGCAAAAAGAAAACATAAAATTAATATATGTTAATGTTATTAAAAAATGCTTCATTGCCTTAAACAAATAACCTCGTTTACGACCAATATTCGATTCAATACCCTGTAATGTTTAACAAGAAGTGCTTTTTAAATCTTGACCGTTTTAAAAATAATTTTTGAAACTATAAAGAGAAAGATAACTGTAAGTATGTTTCATGGAATTTTGGCCAATATTTTATTATTCTCGTCATATTAAAACTAGATTCCGTAATTAAAACGAAATAGGTGAACTATAGTAACATACGCTTTATAAACAAATACAAAAACTATTTATTTTACTGAGTGGCCGTGTTCACCCAGAAACGTGGGGTAGCCATCATAAATCAGCTGGCAAATAACGTCTGATAGCATTCGTCTTGAAAGTCGTAAACTAGGATACGACCGCATGGTGTGACGTGGCTACTTTAAACCATTGTAAGAAATAAAGAACAAGAAAACCGATTCTGCATTACGATGATGATACTGCATCATCTCCGCAATGATGGTCTTGTCCGAAGAGCTAGTACATTCACTCTATATTACCGAGACGTGTAAAAGAGCTAGCATATGGCCAATTTACTGAATAAATATTTGGATTTGATTTTATTTGATTCGATGGGCCATAGTTTAAAGCGAGTTCCATAAACCAAATAAATGTAGATATTTATATTTGAAAAAAAAACAGAGTCTCTAAACAAGATGCATTCGGCATTCTTTATCGTTATCCAAAATGTATAGGATTTAGCTGTCAGGTTTCGGAAATCGTTTACGTTACTTTTGAGCAACTTGTCTAGCCTCACAGAGGGGTTACCATGACATACCAAAGCAGTTGAGTTTAGGTTGAGTGAAAGGGACAGAGCTATAGTAGTTACACAGCTCTGTCCCCTTCTCTCAACTTAAACTGACCTGCTTTAATATGTCATGTTCGTAAATATGAACGTCAAAAGTACATGCTCACGCTGTATTTTATCACATTAACATATTTGACAATCTTGTTTGACATTGCGTACGTAGCTTTAAAGTAACAAGGTACAAAAGTTCTTATTTAAATTCATCAACATTAAGTCAGTATTTGCAGTTGTTGACTTTGTTGCGATATGAGGCAGTGTCCGAAGTTTCTGAATTCCGTTGTGTGGATGTTTTATGTTGCAACAATGTTTTACGTTCTGGTCCTAGACAAAATGCATGGCGATATCGTTATCGTAATCGAAAATGGATAACATTGACGTAAGCTGCAAATGTCCATAGGCGGTGGTGATCACTTCCTATCACGTAGGCTGTCTGCCTGTTTGCCAGTCGATGGCAATAAATAAAAAAAATACACTTTTCGAAAATCGTTTACATCTTGTCTAGGGCTTTTGACTTAAATTCGGTATTACAGTAATTTAACATGATATAGAGCTAGATAATCTAGTAAGTAGAATCCCCTAAAAACACTGTAGCTGAAAACGGCAAGTATTATTATTATTTATTTATTTATTAAAAATATGAAATTACAACATATATAGGAACATATGTCCCACAAAACCGTTTGCACAGTTTGACTGTAGGATCGATCAGTCTCTACTCTCTTATTAAATCTATAATGAATCTAAACTAAACACAATATAGGTAAAGTATCCTAAATTACCATTAAGTTTTTAATAAGGTAACTATACAGCTTTCTACCAATCTTTGCTTTAACGGCTTCCTGCCTGATGTCAGAGGGCAGGCTGTTGAGTATATAGGGTAGGCGTCTCTGGAGACACCTATCGCCGTAGTAATTAAACACCCTCGGCACAACAAACTTGCCAGCCGACATCGACCTGGTATCACAAGCATCATTACGGTGTAATTGTAATTGGGTATGCTCTCGACAGCCGTGATTATTTAACACTAATAAATATTTATGCTTAAGGCTCACTGGTAAAATATTACAAATTTTGAACAAATTCCTATAATCCTTTTTATTCTTATCTTTAATTTTACTAGTAACTAACAGTTTTAGGAATCTTACTTGCATACATTCTAGCTTGTTTAAATTAGTTTTAGTCGTTAATCCATAGCAATCAAGACCATAACCAATTATTGATTCCACTAGGGATACATATAAATACTTTAGTATATGCAAAGGCACTTTAAATCTTAAGTAATAAAATCTTCCCAAAAGAACTTTAAGTTTGCTATAAATAAAATCTACATGATGCGTCCAAGAAAAGTGTTCATCCACCTTGACGCCTAAATACGTCACACATTTGACGCGTGAGATGGGGTTGCAGCAGCAGTCTAACATATGGTTATGTATACAAGAAAAATCATGGGTTATAATGGGGGTTGACAGGTTAGATACTTTTAAATAGGGTGATCGGATTAATAACAGATTAGTTTTATCAACGTTAAGCACGATACCATTATCGTGTGACCATCGGGTAACAGCATCTACATCAAGCTGTACTAAGCGGCAGATGTCGGGTAGCTCGCTCGCACTGCCAGCGCACAAAATGCACAAGTCGTCGGCGAACATGTACGCTGAGCAGTACCGCAGCACGCCACACAGGCTGTTCACGTGCATATATTAGTATTGTTTCCCTGATCTAGGTCTAATATATCATGATAGTATACGGCGAATTAACTAACAAATATAAAAAAATGGGAAAGTGAAATAATAAAGTGGTCCCCATTTTTATTTTGGTTGTGTGGTAAAACACACCAGCATTAAATTTGGTATGATTAGAGCACAAACCCTGAAACAAGCTGGCCAAGTGCAAGTCAAGGTTCCCAAGATACAGGCTTCGCCTAGTTTGGGGCCGATGGATACAAACATTGTTGATCTACATTTCGTCAAATCAGGTTCTATGCCAGGGTAAATCGTGTTTCCTGTCACTTAATCGTGCTCTCCGGTTTAAGGCATCTTGCATGACATGTTTTCTTTTAAGTACCAATGTAATCTTTTGTTAATGTTTTTCTGGTAAATAAATATTATTATTATTATTATTAAGTAGCGCACGAAGGGTTCCGTTCCGGGTTCCGGGATCTATAAAAAATCACGTTTGTTGTATGGGGCCCGCCTTAAATATTTACTTTATTTTAGTTTTATTATTTATTTTATTATCAATTAACATTGAACAAAAAACGCCAAAAAATCACTCTCTTTGTATGGGAGCCCCCTTTAATATTTATTTTATTCTGTTTTTAGTATTTGTTGTTATAGCGGCAACAGAAATACATTATCTGTGAAAATTTCAAGTATCTAGCTGTCACGGTTCATGAAATACAGCCTGCTGACAGACAGACGGACGGACGGATAGCGGAGTCTTAGTAATAGGTTATCGTTTTTACCCTTTGGGTACGGAAAAACTAAAAAAATGGTAAAATGTTAGTTGGACTCACCCTGATTCGATTCGAAATCAAATTTAAAAATACCTACTGAGCGGCGCTACGGAACCCTCGGTGCGTGAGTCCGACGCGCAATTGACCGGCGTTTACACATTGAAATTTCCTCCACTTTGCAAATCAAAGCTAAAATCATCGCTCTATTTCTAAATGCGAATCTGCGCTGATCAGCAGAGCTTACTGGTGAAATCGAACGAGTCGTTAGAGAGTATGCCACAGAAATGCATTCAACGCATGCAACTGAACATGTGCAGCGGTAATTCGGCCATTGATGCCGCGACGGAACCGGAAAATCACTGACGGAATAACCACGGATGGTAACGTGGTTAACGTCTCGATCAAAATGGAAATTGTATGGAATCGACGCGGAATTGCGAAACTGTGCATGGCTTATGCTTTTTTTAACAAGGAGCTTATATGATGTGATGAAAATGTTGTTTTTAAGGTGATGTTTTCTTCTAAGCTTGCTTCAAATAAGAATGTCTGATATATTCGATACCAGCAACTAGCTTGACGGACGGTGTCCGTTTTATTTTCCTATGAAACTTAATATCCTACTCAGAGACATTTTAGAGACAATAAACTCATTCTTTTTCCAAACTTCTGTATGAGAAAACGTCAATAAAGAATGTTTTAATCGTCATTAATAGTAGTTTACGTGACGGTTGCGTAATGAAAGGCATTACAACATGAGTGTGTTTTATGAAACGAACCGCAAGGCGAGTTTCATAATAGATCACACGAGTGTTGTAATGCTAATTACGCAGTCTCGTACAATACTTTATCTACACACATATCATAAGTACTCTAAGATGGGTTCAGAAGCCGAAACCAAATGACCAGCATAACCTTACCTGTGGTAGTAGGTGCCAGCGACGACAGCTGTAACGTAATTTTGAAATTATGTTATCGAATATTGTGATCCGCTTACCAATCTCTATATAGTGGAACACAAAGTCGCTTCCCACCGTCTGTTCCTTGCATTTGTACGCTTAGATCTTTCAAAATACTGAACGGTTTTTAATGCAGTTTTCAACAATAGATAAAGAGATTCATGAGGAAGGTTTATACGTATAGTAAATCCAGTTTTATGTACGGGTGTTACAGAAAACTCACATAAACCGAAGCGAAGCGAGGGCGGGTCACTAGTCAACCATATTTAAGAGAATAATAATGTATAAAATTCAATATTGAGTAACACTGCACGCTGCGTTGTTTTCGCTTTGTAGTCAATTACTAGCTGCTCTCATCATAATTAAACTGTCATCAAATATTTCCTTAATTAAATATTCACATATTAACCGCTACTGATTTGCGGTGCAAAGCTATAAGTAATTCTTTTAGGTCCCTTTTTGCGTTACATTTGCATGATAATATCGTTTGTTAGTTCGACTACATTTTCAAATATTATCCTCGTAAGGCCCACCATAGACCATACTACAAACAGGGAGTTTTTTGTGAGTGGGATTTTGAATCTACCATCAAGGCAATAAAGTTCAATTTACTTTTGTTTGATGACAAGGAAAATAAACCCTATAATCTATTGCAACACAGTTCAAATTAAATTGCCTTGATTATGTACTCCTATTGCACACTGGGTCTTACGAGGCTATGGGACGATTTTTTAATTTAAAGCAAATTCAAATTCATAACTTTATTGACTAAAATATATAATGAATTATTTTATACTGATCAGGATATGCCCCTCTAAACACATGAAAATACAGCCCAAGTTATTTTAGTTTTAAAAGGTCAGAAATCTTAAAGACGATGATTTATGATGTCCACATTTAAGAGGTCATAAGTAAGTACTTAATATAAATCTTCAATCAAGCTATCGTTTCGATATTTTATAAAGAGTAGTTAGCTATTGTGATCGTTCTGTCCAGTACCCTATTTAATTTTTTGTTTTGTGGCGGTATGACCGTTTGTTCGTGTAAACAGACCCAAGAAGGTATACATGCTACTATATGTCGTTAAGAGTGACATCATCATTATCATCTTACCCTTATCCCAATCGTTTCCCATCGATGCAGTATGTCTTTTTCTTTCAAACATCTTATCAGCCGTTATATCAGTATTCACTCCCTTGTTTTTCATATCGTCGAGTTACGCCAATCAATGACAAAACAACTGTCACCATCAGTTTAGTTCTGATTAGTGAAATTGGAACAGAACAAATGCTAGGGCAAATATTTCACTTCCCACTTGGCAAAAGGTGTAACAAATTGCTGGCATCAAGCCAGTTTTTAGAGAACTGAGATTGAAAAGAACTGTTAAAGATAACTTTGTTAGGAAGACTGAAAAGAACATCAAAGGAATAATGCTAGACTAGACACTAGCAGAGTGACATCTTTAACAAGTGTGAGCCCAGATTTAACGTAAGAATTTATCTGAAGATGCATTTGGCTAAAAAAACTCTGCAAGTATTTTTAAACCCCCATGCGTACAAAGGGGTGGTATAAGTTGAAATCGTGTATCTGTGTTTGTGTGTATCTGTGTATGTGTGTATCTGATTAAATAACTTCGTTTTATTTGAACAAAAAATCCTTTTTTCTTCCATATGTATATGAAAGACCTCTGTCTGACCTAAAGGTAAGCAAAAGTAGGATAAACTATCTAAGGTACCTTCTGGGTAAGCTCGCTCTGTCCTTGACCTTGTCTTGAGTCTTTGTCTCAACTAGGGTCAAGATCAAACCATTTATTATTTAAAAAACGCTACGATAAAGTTCTCTAGTTCAGTAATTTGCTTCGTTAAGTTTTACAAGAGGTGATTGAAGACCTCACAACATTAAATTTTGGTTTTTGACACATTGTGTATCTAGTTTAAATTAGAATTATTTTATCTCCTTTAACTTCGTGTTTTTCTAGTTGCTTTTATTAGAAACTCGTTTGGTTAAATTGTAATACAAAAAACAGATCTATTAAAACAGAACAAGAAAATACAAAAGTTAATACGCAATGATTTATTGGTGAAACAGGATAATAATGTATGGAATACAACATTTCAAACCCGAACATTCAGTTTCATGTCACGGAAAATATTCAGAATTTCCAATAGACCTACTCGACGTTATGGAAAAAGTTTTGGGACGGCGAGGGAAATGACATCTAGAATGAATTTCATCGTGTTTCATGTGGAGTGTGTGTCTTAGGCAAACTGCGAGTAGTGAATAATTTTAGATACCAAAGAGTTCATACTTTCCTGGTATGTTTTAACAAAATCGAGCTACGTACGGTCACGAGCGTTAACTTGGGACCCATTTCAAGAAAAATATTCTTGAAGTCGTCAATGTCATGAGAGATGTCAAGTCATTTGGAACTTTTAGGAAACTCAACCTTACTGTTGTATTATGTCAGATTGACTTTGGACCTAAGGTGGGTACCAAATTTAATCTCGTGACTGAACACCATCAGGAAGTTTTAGTTTTTAATGTGAAATAGCTATGAATGGAAGGAATGTCGGTTGGGAAATTCTAATTTTCAATTAGTGTATTTACTATTTTCATACCTAGTATTTTAAGGTGTTATAATATACTCGTCCCTAATCCAAACAAAGCGGCATAGTTGGCGAAATATATTTCGTCATCTAAAACTCTTTCCCGCGTTTTAGATTCAAGTAAAGTTCAAATTCAAAGGTAGCATTCGAGACTTAGAATAAAGGTGTGACGGTGGAATAGTACAAATTGCATAAAAGAAGCCTTGTTTAATATTAGATTTCATCATCTCACAGTTGGTGTGAAAAGTAGACATCATTTTCTCGCTGTTGGGGTGAAATGAAGATTAAACTTTCTACAAGATTATTCATCCAATATAAAATTATAAAGTATTTTTACTCTGTATATTGAAATGATAACATAAAATATAAATAAACCGATTTATGGCGACCATTTCTTCTAAATCGGATATCTTTTTACTTGCCCAACTGATTGTCATGGAACCTAGCTAAGAACCACCGCTAGAAAACCTGCTTTCAAATAAACAAAACCTCATCGAAATCGGTTCACCCGTTTAAGAGCTACGGTGCCACAGACAGACAAATACACAAACACACATATCGATCCAACTTATAACACCCCTCTTTTTGCTTCGGGGGTTAAACAGAAACACTGGGGTCCTAGTGAAAAAGGGTACACGTCGACTTAACTCTTAATAAAAAAGGGTATATACACGAATGGAATATACTAGACTTAAACCCTTTTTCACTTGATGTTCTAAAGACTTATACTAGGAGCATTGTGATCTGCCTTTAAATTTTTCTGCAGACTGAACAAACATTTTCACCTGTACGCTACATTTTACTATTGAATTTTTGTCCGGGTGTAACGAACTGTTCTCTGCCGTATTCAAATGCAAATATTCTAATTCCTACTGCTGGAGTTACAAGCTCACAGTTAAACAGACCGCACGACAAATTGAAAGGTAAATAAATGTGGGCTCTTATTTCAGTCTGCAAAGATAAGAACAAATATAAAGAGAGGGTCCTGATTATTTAATACAAATGAAGGTTAGAATATTTTACAAAGAATCAGCTATGGCGGCCGAGGTAAAAACAATACTATAACAGATCAAAGACGATATGGTTTTTACCGCCTAGAATAGAGGCCTTGTGTAAAAATAACATGATTTATATTTCAAAAAATCATTTATGAAGTTTTAAACCATCATCTTGATAATCATTAAAATAATTGCACCCAATTATTCCTTTATACACCTGATTCCGCAATAAAATTTGCACCCAACTCATTTATTTTAAGTGCTAATTAAATTTTCAGTAATTGCGTTAATGACTAAATAAACGCACGATTACTAAAGTGCACTTGAAATATGCTCTCTCATTATGACATTTGAGTTTGACAGATATGGACAAATATTTTTTTAACTAAAATAGGTTTATAGGGAGTTTATGAATAAGAGGGTGTGACTCATTCGTGACCTAGGACCACTTACAGTAAAAATATACATCTAAATTTAAGATTGACAGTTCCATATATTTTAACACAACTAGTTAACAAATATAAGACTAGATTTAATGAAAAAGTTTTTTTATTTAACTCATAAGTCGTTACAAACAAAAAATAAGGCATTTTACATGCTAAACTTATATTTTTAATAGCATTTCAGATTTCTTTTGATTCTTAACTAATCATTTCAAAGTCGTATTAATTCCGTTTGGGCTTAAGGGATTTTTTGCCCAGCCTAGCATCAAAAGTCCTCTAATTTAATTAAAATTTAACATAACGAGGGTAAAACGGACGGCGTTATCAAAATTAAAATGACAAAAATGTTGAATTTACCCAGGCCTTTTATTTTAGTTTGAAATGAACACAAGTGCAGTCTGTTCTTGTTTATTCTAAAATAGTTTTTATTGTTACCCGTATATAAGTTTATTTTGCTAAAGTCTATTGTGTGTGCGTGACAAGAAATTACACTTCGTTTCATGGGTGTGGATTTGTGGACCGCTTAATCGACCGTTTAGAATAAATAGGTGGTAGAGAAAAGGTATTAAAACAGACACATTAGAAATGCAAATACTTTTAAATTCCTTTGTTTTCTAATTTGACTGTATTTTCATGTTTTCGAAAGGTTTTTTATGCTGGAGTTGTTCGATAATATTACGTGCATAATTTTTTAGCTATGCGTTGAAGATGTTATAACAAGGAGCCATTAAAAAAAAACTACAATCATAAAATATGTATGCCATTGTATTAAAACAAGAGAAAATTGTATCGTTTGTTTGCCTTTCTACCTTACCTTTTTTTTTAAGTACTCTTACACTTTAATATATATTATGTTAGTCGGTTCACCTCCTTGACTATCTTTTTTATTTTTTCTAAGTTTATTTTACCACCCTTCTCCATCTGTTTATTAGGTAACCATCATTTCTTTTGCCCTATAATAAAGGATAGTTTTACGAGAGTCCGCCTATAAAATTTCATTTCAGTATGTGGGTATTAATAAAAAAAAACCGGCCAACTGCAAGCCGAACTCGCATACCGCGGGTTCTGTACTTTTTAAAAATTTGTATATATTTATATAAATTGCAGTAGCCAGATTACGTTTTTTTTTGCGTAGGTACTAAATGTTTACATTTTAACTGGGATCATTTTTTAAATAAAACTAAAATATATTATTACCTATGTCAATAAGGCCCCGTTATGTTTATGATACCTACCTATTTGAAACTAACTAGGGTGATGGAACCAGTAATGGACAAGGCACCAATAATGAACACTTGATTCTTATTTTACAGATGATAAGGGTTATTCATTTGTTGCAGCAAATGAATAACAATCAATTTTGGTCCGTATACAATTTGAATTAAGAGTGAAATGTCCATTACTGGTGCCTGTCAGCTAAAAGTGTCCATCATTGGTGCCATTACGCTATTAGTCCTCGTTTTACTCCTACTTTGAGATTTCGCCTCGTTTGCTCTCTTTAACATAGGTAGGTAGGGTTATTGTATTAAAATTTAAGCTATATATTTACTAATACTCCAATTATTTTATTTCAAATCATAATAGTTGCTGGGTTTTTTTTTGGCATACATAATGCAAACGAGCTCATTAGAACACCTGATGGTAAACGGGCTCCGGATCATAGATATGTTCAATGTCAAGATTACAATCTTACGATGACAATCTCAAGACTGCAAATACATTGAGGATATAGATAGAATTGTGCTATATCACCGGTTGTCTTACCTCCGCACCGGAACACAACAATGCGGACAATGCTGCTTGGCAACAGGTTAAAGGGTAAGATATTGGTAGCGATATGTTATTTTAATAGACGAACGTAAGGATCGAGTCGCTCCTCCGTACCATTTTGGATCGGAACCCTAACTAGGTTATGATACGACCAGACAAAAAGAAGTTTTACGATAATGGTATTCTGAAAGGGCTAGTGATATTTTATTGTTACGTTCAAACCATTCGTACCTGAGCCCTTAAAATACACTCGAGACCAATAAAGCGCGTAACCGAGCACGACAATAGGCTAAGTAAAGTTTTTGGAAGAGATGTAAATTGTATTTTTTTTCGATAGTCGTCACCCTAATGATCAAGGAACTGCGGCTCTTTTATTTTTATTTCCACTAACATTTAAGAAATATTTTTTTTAGTTATGATGTTGACATTTGTAAACTTTAATGACCGACAAGCTTGTTGCCTTCGTACTTAATGAACTAGAAAAAAAAACTGTCACTTATAGAAGTGACATCTGTCATTGTCAAGTCAAATCAAAGTAAACGTTTGAAACGTTTCACTTCAACGGCTCTTTTCTGTTTGCTTGCGTTACATGTGATCAGTGTTTTTAGAAATATTTTTAACGACCTCAGAACGAACTCCGGACTTTCGATTCTCCCGCTTTGCTCTACGACCTTTGCACGATATTTGGACTACGATTTATTTTCGACCCCTTTGGCACTGCTTCTTGGACACCGATTTCTTCCTTTCACGACGACCCTTGCCCTGCTTTTTGATAGTCACGAGAGCACGTTTGAATCGTACAATCCTCGCAATGAATTCAGGCAATCCCACACGGACTTTGGAAATGGAGTATTACAAAGATTTACTCAGATGCTTCATACCTTCTTGTAAGAAATACAGACGAGACTTTCCGAACTCGGCGTACTTGAGCATACCACCGTCTTTGCAAGCGACTTGGTGCCATGCTTTGGAGATTAATTGCCCAAAACGCAACTTATATGTCTGTGAGGAACATATCAATGTAAGTGTATTGCAGCTTTAACGTTACTCCCTCCCTAACAAGAATTATGTTCTAAAAATATTTCAAAAATATACACCATGGTTATTGATGTATCATTGAAATACATAACTTTAGTACATATCGACGCCCCCGAACAACAAGTCGGCAATGTGATATTATGGACATTTTATTGTTATGCAAAATTCGGAATCAGCGGGTCAGAATACATCATATATATTTTTTTCAGATTTTTTTTAATGCAATTAAAGAAGATATTAAGAATGACGTGTTTATTGTAGGGAAACTGCAAAATCAAAATGTTACGAGAAAAGTGTCGCTACAGATCAATACAAATATATTTATTACTTTGATATTTGGTACGATGCGATAACCGGTTTATTGGCGTCAATATTTTTATGAAGTTTTTGGTAAACGATAATACCGTATTTAATTTAATAAACTTAACACGGCAATAGCTACTAACAAAGTTTTAAAGGGAAATAATTCGTTCGTAAATATTCGTAACAGGTACTTGCGTGTACTATTTAATACCAAATCAGATCATGTCACGAACCCAATATATCGTCTGTCTTTTTGCCGCTCAGCCATCATAAGGTACGTTGTTCTCTGTCTTTGATTAAACATTAGAAAGTAATAGATACATGCCGCGCCCCTTCACGTGTCTGTTCTCGCACCGGCAACGCGTAATGTTTGTTTACATTTATAAACAGTTGCAAATTTCTATTGACCGAAAGTGACGTGTAATTATTGATTGGTGCGTCTGGTTAAAAAAAAATGTGTTTGTGTTTACGTGTCAGTGACAAAATAAAACATAGTTTCTTACCTGTGAATCTATTGAGTGTGTTACCTACCAAAACGTGTAAATAAATTAATTATTAGGTGCTATGGAACCGACAAAATGCAAAGTTTTAAAATATGCTGAAACTATGGCTAAAAATTGTGAAATCTGGATAACTAGGACCTGCAAATTTGTCTCACTTAAAGAGGTATTCTACTTATTCAGTGTCTTAGATATCCAGATACAGTACAACTTGGTTAAGTGGGACCAGGATAAATGAGAAACCTCCATAGCTGGAACTCATGTTGAGGTCCTGACACTCTAGCACTGAATTGAGACGGTGAGAGAATTTTACCTCTTTTACTGAGACTATATTTTAAAGAATACTTTGCTACAATGTTTTCTTTTAATTTATAGGTAGACCTCTGTAACTGAGATAACGTCAATTTATTAGGTACCTGTCTAACTTGGACATTTTTGCAGATAAATTTCAGTTTTGTTTATTAATCCTTAGTTGACCCCCAAATTCCGCACTTAGTTAATTGTGCCTAAATGACCTCCAGTTTCAGTTTGGTTTTGCTATCGTACGGATATTTATTTGAAAAATGCAGAAACGAAGGCTTGTAATGATAAAAACTAAAGTTAATATCCTTATACCACGTGTCCCAAAACTCAACGATAAGCCGGCACCAGAGGATGGAGCTGCTTATGATTAGTCGAGAAAAAATAAGGAAAAAAATATATCTTTTCCTTATTGGTATTGGTATTGGTAGTATCTTGACGTGTAAAAGTGCCCGAGCGGCCTACTTACTAAATAAATTTCTTTTATCTTTTTTATCTTTTTTATTTTTTCTCGACTAATCATAAGCAGCTCCATCCTCTGGTGCCGGCTTATCGTTGAGTTTTGGGACACGTTGTATGAAAGTGGAAAGACACGCGATGAAGTTGGTCATGTCTTCTCGTTTTCATTGGAAAATGAAGATGATGACGAAATAACTTTGGAAGTAAATTTAGTAAAAAAAACTAGACGCGAAGCAGTATGACCAAAACTATAATGACAGATTTTTTTGATTGACGCATTTTGTATGCATTTTTGAACTGTTTATAAGATTACGTACCTACTTGATTATTTTTGTTTATTAAGTACCTACCTTTTTTGATTATTGTTAAAAATTACAACTATAAAATATTTAAAAATATGTTATTTAATTTAATAATCGCGCTTGTCTAACTGAAATAACATCTATTCTCACCTGGAACCCTCTGTAAATGAGACAGACCGATAGAGTGAAACCTGGATAACTGCAGGGACTTACCCAGTGTCTCAGCTATCCAGGTATTAATAAATATCTGTCTCCTTTACAGAGGGTTCCACTTCCATATTGCTGTTATTACACTTCTGCATAAAAAGGGAGACATAGGTAGCATAAACAACTACAGACCTATTCCTATATTATCCTAAACGGATAGAAAAATCCCTGGATTCTAGTCAATCCATAGAATAAGCTGGCTTTCGACACGGCTTCTCAACTATAGATCATATTATAGACACACTCAACCAAATTATAGAGAAATATAATGAATACGAGAAGAAAATATACATAGCCTTTATTGACTATACCAAGGCGTTTGAAAGCTTAGAATACAATGGCATACATCAAGCTTTGCTAGTACGGGGAACACGGGAAAAAAAAAACCGTATCATCAAGGCGATATATTAACACCAACGCAGCCAAAATCAAGCTGGAAAAAGAAGGGAGAGAATTTAAACTTACAAGAGGAGTAAAACAGGGCTTTCTTTCCCCATAATTGTTTAATGCTGCATTGGAAAGCATGTTCTGCAACATAAACTGGAATGGAAAAGGTATAAAAATTGAAAGTGAATCGATGATCAACTTAAAATTTGCCGATGATAGTGTTTTTATTTGCAGAAGATCCAAATACCCTTGAAGTAATGCTTAACAATCTGGCAACAGAGAGTAGGAAACTGGGGTTAACCATGAATGTATCAAAAACTAAAATACTACCGAACGGCAACAAACCGCCTATAAATGTCAGAAATTTCACAAAAGATTACATAGGAGACTAAATATACCTAGTGGAATTAATATCTTTGCAGGAAGATATGTCCAAAATAATATAAAGAATAATAAAAAAATCCTGGAATAAATATTGGGCCTTAAAAGAAATTATGAAAAGCACAACCTAGGCCCTAACAAAGAAAAATGAACTTAAACTTGAGGTAGATATGTCAACATAATATGGATAGGAGCATATTACATAAGAAACGAATATATAAAATAAGAAATATCCATATTAGAAATCAAATTAGGGTGCGAGATGTAACAGTTAAAATTTAAATGGAAATTTATTTAAACGCAAACTTAAATGGAAATGGGCTGGTCATATCCACTCTCTGGTCAAAAAAAGTAACAGACTGGTCCCCAGAGATGGCAAGAGATCCAAAGGAAGGCCAAATTGCGATGGAGCAATAATTTAGACGCATTAATAGGACGAGCATGGAGTAGGACAAGAGACAGGAAAGAATGGAGAAGACTGGAGGAGGCCTTCATCCAAGGGGCGCGCTAACTAAAGAAAAAAGGGAAGGAAAGACATAAATATTCATATATGACAAGTTCCAGAAAGAATGAAAAAACAGAGAATAACTAACAATTTATATCCTTTATTAATGACAAGCATAACATAAAATTGACTAATCATAACTTGAATAGTGATAATGACATGTAAATAATTATAATTACAGCAAATAAAGGCTAATAATAATTATTATTATTATTTTCGATTATTTTAATTATTAAATCTTATTATACTTATAACTTATGATAGTTTTCTTTTACACTATGTTATTTTATTATTTCGATGTCATTCAGTATTGCACGTTTACTTGAATATGTAGGTTTTACATTCCCGAGAACAACAAAGCTATCATACAATGCCGTTATTTTGCCTGGTTTTAAATTACTATAAAAACCTTAGTAATGACATATTACATTTAGCCCTTCAAACAAAAAATATCGTTATAAATGTCCATGTTATGCAGTTACAAATCAAAACTTTTATAATATTTACCACAATAATCCAGTAAGTCACTATTACTGGGAATAAATTTTAACTCATTATCTGTAAAATGCATTTTCTCTCATTGCTTAATACTGAATGCGTATTATAAAGTATAATTGTATAAATCATATTCTTTAAAAAAATAGCTTTCGTTTGATATATCAATGTCTTTAGTACTCCCTCTGGTTGTAAAGATATTGAACAAAATCAGTAAATATTTTTTCCTGTAAAATTTACTTTTTGCGATTGCCGACTTATTGTCCGGGGGCGTCGATATTCTAGAACAATAATATATTTTGTTATAAATTACACTCTGGATATTTATATACAGAAGAACAACTAAGATAGCTTTAATTTAGAAACTAAGATTGTAGTGTACAGTAAAATGTTTAATTTATGTTTGCAGATTGAGGAAGATTGCTATAGAAACAAATCTGGCAAGTTACAACTGAAAAAGACTGCAAGCTTGATATTAACTAAAACATATGATGAAAGTGTAAGTTTACCTATATCAATTTATTTTTATTTATCTTGAGGTTTTCTAAATGTAGCTATTTATAAGAAAATTAATGTATTGATTTAGACATGTCATGAAGGTTATTTATTAATAGGCCCCGGAATTTCGAGTGCGGCTATTGACAGATTGTAGGGAGAGAGCACCGCTTTTTATTGACATTATTGCACTATAATCAATGCGGTTAATTTATCTTAATAAAATAAAACAAGCAAATATGTAAATTGTAAATGTTTTTGATTGGAACATTATTATAAAATACTTTATATTGGTTATGTAAAAAACTGAAGGATTACCAAATAATATTTTCTCTTTTATTATATCAAAGGGAAGGCAAACAAACCGCCAAACGTTAAGTGGTCTCAGAGGCATCTTTTCTAAAGTTATAAAATACAAAGTTTTTGGTAATTATACTGCTTGCAATATAGCTATTTAAAAGGATTAAAGTTTCCAATATTTTGAACATTTTTCATTATCGTCCACTGAAAAGAGTAAGTATTTATCATCAGAAAGTTTGTGGTTTTGTAAGGTAGAAACATATTAAAAAAACTATTGATTTATCAATAATATCGATAAACAGTAGTGTTCTCTCCCTACAACTTGTCATAAACCGCACCCAAAATTCCGGGCCCTATTTGTTAAAGATCATTCTCTCTTTTTCTGTAAGATGTAACCTTTTTTTTATTGTAAAAAGTTAAAAAAGTTGATAAGTATATGTCTTTGTTTAACAACATTTAATTTTTCATGTTAGCCTAGTACTATTTAATCATATAAAAGTAGGTACCTATCTGTTTTTCTATGATTATAATATGCATGACTATAATTTTTGATGAAAGTATTTTAACATTTTGCTTACTTTCAGGAAATGAAGTCTGGTAAAAGCAATGTAACAGAAGATGCTCTGGACAGCTCGAAAGATCTGCCTAGTACATCAATGCAATTTTTGCAATATGGAAGCATGCCATATTCAAAGGTATAAATATCTCTTTTTATACAGGGTGACCCAAAACTCAAGGATAACCCGCCAAGGGCTGATAGAGCAGCTAAAAAGCTATTGATTTAACCCCTATGTATGTTCAGCGAGTTTTAGTAGTTTTGGAGATATTGATCATTTTAGTCAGAATTTTTGTAATTTTCCCTTACGTCGATGCCAATCATTAATTTCATGTTAAACTTCATAACTTTTTCAGTGGTAATTTACATTATTAGAATCCTTATGAATCAGTGTAGTTTTTAAACCCATTTGCTCGTTTTTTTTAATCGTTGAGTTTTGGGACACCCTGTATGTATGGAAAGCAGTATGAGAAAAAGTGAAGAAAATGATGTAAACTAGAATAGACCCAGTTGAAAACTCGGCATTATTCAGTTCAAATAACAAAATCTCATTTTTCTAGAGTAATAATGTCCTAGACATACCTATTATAAGTATTACTGTTAGAAGTTTTATCCAATATGGTAGTTTACTGCTACTTTGTGTTTCATCAAACCAACCGTTGCCTTTTCAATTTTGCAATTTTTAATTTTTGGTCAACTTGCTTACTTAATTTCACACCTGTCTCCCAATGGGGTAGGCAGAGACTATGGAACACCAGGTGCACCGGTCCAAACATACTTTTCTTCATGCATGTACGTTGGTTTGGGGTGATTTTAATTTGGTCCTTACTCATTACATCGCGAATTTGATTTGTATGTGCGTCTAGGACAGCCCCTACCAACATCTTCACTCACTCTCGCTCGCCAGACCTCTTTCGTAACTCTTCTTTCATCCATCCTCTCCAAATGACCAAACCATCTTAGCATACCCTTTTCGATCTTTGTCACTACATCTTCTTTCAATCTACATAAATCAAATCACTCTAAATTATTGATATTATAGCACTTCAAAAAGATCCATAATAACAAGTATGTTTTAGTAAAAAACTTACCCGTTATTAAATTTAAAAATGAACTATTTAACTACCTTATCAAGAAATGTTTTTATAGCATTAAAGAGTATTTAGACGAAGATTACGTTAGCGTTTAGTTGTTTTAGCTTTTATTAGTATGTTCAATATTTTTTAATTAATATTTTATTTTTTAAGCACTTGTTACAAGAAATGGTAAATGTTAGATTAATATTTTTTGTTTCTTTTCCGTATGCTATCTAGGCACATCGCAGCGGAAATATTGTATTAAATACCTGCTCATACCTGTGTTGACGAAATAAATATATTTGATTTGATTTGATTTGATTTAGGCAAACATTTTACTACTAAAACTAATAATAAATATTAAAACTTGTTTTTCCAGATTTTTTTGCCTACTAATACTACCAGTACACTTATGGAATGTTCAGTTCTGCATGTCAATAAAATTATTGTAAAGAAAATACATGAATGCAATTTCATTGATGCTATAAAACTACATAATGCCAAGTATTCTAACTGATTTGATCCTTTATAAATCTTGAGATATAGAGAGATTCAGTGATAATATAAAAATACAATAGAGTAGTACCAAGGTCTTTTAGTATAGATTTGATTTTTGTTTCTACGCTTTATAAACAGAATCAATATGAGTTAGGTAGGTATACATACACTTGCTTGTCTTATAAAATTTAAAAGTACCTAAAACTTATGTTAAACCTAGGTGTGTGAATTTAATTTTATTGTTTGTTTCAGTGTGATTTTTCAACTCAGACCCATGTGAAATTAGCAAACAAAGCTGTTTTGATGAAACCAGCTGTAAAAAGTGTAGGTTGTGTGGCAAATATTAGAGTCTACACATATTGCCGAAAAAGTAATGCCCAGCCAGCCTGCGTCTTCCACCGCAAGTCGTTCGTCAAGCTCATCTCAGTACGAACCCTCTTCTAGTCCTTCAACATCGAGCCCAACCAAGGAATTGGCGAGAGAGAAAGATATGGCGGGACGTGCCTATTTATTAAAAATTATTAAAGAAAACCCCAAGATGTATCTTCGCGTACCAAAACAATATTATTGGATAATAGATTTTTTAGCCAAAAAGTGCAAATTACGCTCGCTGCATATTATCATTACCTTATTTAAATTAAAACAAAATGACACTTTTCAAAGAATGAGTCATAATTTTAATTTAAGTGAGGTTACATTGCAAAAGATTGTAAGAATTTGTATACCTCAAATGGCAACTTACTTACAAATGTTTATATACCTGCCAGAACCCATTACAATAAAAAAGACACTGCCTCCTGTATTTAAAGTAAGGTATGCTAATGTGCAGTGCTTACTCGATTGTTTTGAGATCCAAATTGAGAAACCATCAAACCCTGTTATGCAAGCAAGGACATGGTCTCAATACAAGTCATGCAACACATTGAAATATTTAGTTGCATGTTGCCCAAATGGGTTTATATGCTTTATTTCGAAGGGTTATGGAGGAAGGATTTCCGACAAAGCTATTACAGAATGTAGTGGTTTTGTGGATATCCTTCCTCCAGGGGCTGTGGTTTTAGCTGATCGAGGCTTCAAAGGAATTGAATCTCTCTTAACCGCGAGACATGCAAAACTTCTTCGGCCACCAAGTGTTTCCTCAAAGGAAACACCTACTAAAAAGGAGGTGATTCAAACAAAAATAATAGCAAGTTTGAGAATTCATGTCGAACGTGTCATTCGGAGGTTGAGAGAATTCACATTTTTGAAGCCTCACTCGGTTATAAACCATAACCATGTCAAATATGTGGATGAAGCAGTTATGATAGCATGTGCTCTAGTTAATTTGCAAGGTAACATAATAAAAATACAATAGTATTTGCTTTGTTTTATTTTATAAATGCACAAATTATTAACTATCCTATAGTGACAGGATAAATAAATATAAAATTCTTGAAAAACAAACAAACATATACCTATGAAGAAAACGAAACTCATAACGCAACAGGATACATCATCTACGCGGACGGAGTCGTGGGCAACAGCTAGTATGTAATAATTGGTATACCTAAGTACAAATATAACCACTTTACCTTACATTAATAACTTGGTAATCTTAGAATTAGGTAGCTAACAGAAACAGTTACATATACTTACTCTACCACAACTACCACAAGGCATTGAAATTGGCATTTATATATGTTATGATGTATGTTATGTTATATACTAGCTTTATTGTCAGAACTTAGTGGTTCTAGACTTGCCCATTCTGATCTTGTGGGAACTTTGCTGTGAAGTTCCTATGGAATACATACTTGGAGTTGCATTTTGTCACATCTCATGTTTATTATTCTGTCTATGAAATCATTTGTTTCGATAGTTGTTTGTTTAGTCTTTGGCTTTCCATCGCTCCACATAATAAGAGTTCGTAATCTATGCAGCAATTAGCATGCTTCCAACTTTGTCAGTATGTGAAACAACAGTAGATCTAACAGAACTTCTGATGTTGCCTTTGGTGTGGTATGAAACACTCCCGATATAGCCATACATGCACTTGCAGTTCTTTGCAGCTTCACTAGTGCATCAGTCAATGCAACAAATTTAAGACAATGCATTAGCTAAAATTTTTGGGTAAATTGTGGCTTTCCAAAACTGTTCTGATTTATTTAATAAATTATGTGCATAAGCCGCATCATACTTAACCCAAAATATTTGTAGTTTTTTATTTTCTTCAAAACCTGGATCAGCAATACAAAAAGCACATTTACTATATCCAGTGACTAACATTTGCATTTGACATTGAGCCAAAAACTTTTCTTTAATTTTATTATTATTAATGTAATTTTTGGTGGTTTTAACTGTAGTTGGACATTTCACTTCTACAATAAAATCATTTGCTATACCATCAGGTGAAGCTCCACTAAACAAGTTAATTAACATATACCCACAATCTTTAATATCAACCCCCAATTTTCTTTCCATTTCTCTTATGACAGGTTTTTCAAGTGATTTACCCCTCTTCATGGCTTTTGTATCGTAGATTTTATACCCACCAAGAATTTGCTCTACAAGTGACCCATCAGGTGTGTCACAATGACAAGCATCATAGATCTTTGACGCATTTATTCTCCCTTGTCTTAGACTATGCCATAACTTTGACTCTGCCTGCTTTTTTGTGCTCATCTCTATTTCATTTTTCACATTTTGAGTCAAAGTTACAGCCATGCTACTTCTAAAATTTTCGTAACTGTGATTATCAGTTTTGGTGGTAAATTCCAATATCATATCAAATATGCAATATTTTGCCAAGCCATTGTCATGCTCCGGTAAAAAGGATAAAATCAAAGAGTCTCCTATTTTGTGTTTCTTGCATTCTTCATAAAATTCATTTAGCTTCTCTGGATCTCTTGTTCCTAGTTCTATTGCAGTCTTTTTTGATGGAAAAATATCTTTGGAAGATATTGGTTGCGTTCCTGCACTTGCTAAATGAGGTTTCGTCCAATAACATTCCACAGAAGTAGAACATGGTTCAGAAGCCTTCTTCTGAAGCCAAAACAATAATACCAATGTGTGTTTACATCCACCTGTAAAGAACAGATTACATACATAATTATGGCAAAACAATGTTTATCAACTACATATACCTAATATGTAGTTGATGAACATTGTTTTAGCCATAATACCCTATTATTATAAAATTATTTACCTGCCGACGCAGGACAGCCATCACATGTTGCATCAATAACATTATTATTTTCTTCATCCAAGTGGATAGTGACAAGATAGTACTTTTTGGTTATTTTGTGCTCAGGAACAACTTTGGCCCTGATAATGCATTCAGTGTTCCCTCTTTTAAGCTCCACATAGCCTACTGCATTCTCAACATAACCACCTCTTGATGCCCTAAAAACAATGGATAAATAAAGTAATGTAAGGTATGTAATAATTATCATAAGGATTATCATTGGTACTTACAGGAGTGTTTTTACACCTCTAATTTCAGCAAGATTGTGCTTGTCGCTAGCATGAAAATATTCTAGAATAGTGGTAATATCCATGTTTGGCAGGTTTCTAGAATCTGCCCGCACGAATTCAGTCATTTTGTGATGGAAGCCAAGTCCATATTTAAAGGCAAGGGTCGTCGTGAAAGGAAGAAATCGGTGTCCAAGAAGCAGTGCCAAAGGGGTCGAAAATAAATCGTAGGTAGTCCAAATATCATGCAAAGGTCGTAGAGCAAAGCGGTAAAATCGAAAGTCCGGAGTTTGTTCTGAGGTCGTTAAAAATATTTCTAAAAACACTGATCACATGTAACGCAAGCAAACAGAAAAGAGCCGTTGAATTGAAACGTTTGTTTACTTAACAATGACACATGTCACTTCTATAAGTGACAGTTTTTTTTCTATTTCATTAAGTACGAAGGCAACAAGCTTGTCGGTCATTAAAGTTTACAAATGTCAACATCATAACTAAAAAAAATATTTCTTAAATATTAGTGGAAATAAAAATAAAAGAGCCGCAGTTCCTTGATCATTAAGGTGACGACTATCGAAAAAAAATATAATTTAGATCTCTTCCAAAAAGTTTACTTAGCCTATTCTTATTCGGGTGACGGCACCAATGATGGACACTTTTAGCTGACAGGCACCAGTAATGGACACTTCACTCTTAATTCAAATCTCATATGGTGCTAAATTGATTGTTGCAAAACAAATGAATAGCCCTTATCTTCTGTAAAATAAGAATCAAGTGTCCATTATTGGTGCCTTGTCCATTGCTGGTTTAATCACACTATGGTATTTTATTTACATTCGTTGATAGAAAGACCTTTGGTGGTTGTACACAGAGTATGCGCGAGCAGTATGCTCAAGCTTGATGTACGGTCACGTACTTTAATCAATGAACCACTATAGAACCTTGTCGCATAAAACCAACGGTTAATTCCTATGTAATTTGTATCTCGTTCAAGTGACGAGCCGTCATTATGACTAGGTTCTATGGTGGATCAACATTTAAAGTCCTTGATGGTACCATGCTGAGTCGCTGGGCCCATACACGTCTTTATACCGTTGTTTACATGATGTACATAACGTGAGCAAGTGTCTTAATATGCACAAGCTACTTGCACCGTGTAGAAGCACCATTACACACAGACATACATGATGTATTTCTGAAACAGCTATTTGTAAAACTAATTTTTAAAGTTACTTAACTAAATTAAACGTATCAAAATATACAAACCTTATTGAATTTTACTTTGCAGATTTAATAAATTCTACTCGCAAAGTTAATTTCCATTTATAAAGCCTTAATTATGAATAATTATATTTTACAATTAACTTTTACGTCTGCATGCACAATACGTCGTAATGTTTTTGCTGGTTTACGTCAGAATTTCACTCAAATGTATTAAAACAAAGGCAGTGTCCGACTGGACCCGTATCAAACTTGCGTAATTACTGCCTCGCTTATTATACACGTATGTGTGAGGCTGTTATCACAAAATACATTATTACTTTTGTACATAAGTAGGTAATAGAAGTTAATCTTTTCAAAGTCAAAGTTTATTTGTATTTTAACTGTGCGATAAGCATAAAAACTTACTAAGGCTGATCTAAAAAAATAAAAGCAAATTACGACACTTTAAAAATGCAAACCCTAAATTTTCAAGAGACGATGACCAAACCAATTTAAATTTTGAACGAAATTCTATCATTTAAATTAGTGACGGCCCGATTGATGCTAAAGAAAAGATTAAGTTTAAGATTAAATTTAAAGAGCTAGTATTTCGCACTTTTTAAAGATTATGATAGAAACCAACATTAGCAACGGAGTTATTTTCTTTCGTTACTCGCTGAGTTGTTTTTATTTTGCTGATTCAAAACAACTTATTTAAATAAAAACCGGGATACCTTACATGACGTTAAAAATGTTGATTAAATAAATAGATTCTAAAAACGATTAAAAGGACAATTTGAGCCAGAAGATAGGCTAAGTGATCGAAGATCTGATAAGCGAACCCAATATAGTTACGAAAACAACGTTGAGACTGGCTAAGAAACGACAAGTAGAAAAGAATGGAAGAAAAATAGTACTATGAAAACAGCTTAGAAAAGCTATAGAGTACATAGAGTCGTGAGGGACCAAGTTTTGATAATAAGTGAGATTAATTTCAGAACTGGAATGCAAGGTTTGATATGGTGTCGGAGGTCAAATCCCATTTTGGGTTATTGTGCTACGATAGAAAGCAAGTAATTACACTATTTTCAGAATCTAACATACCAGTACCCTTACCATGAGTTACACTTTGGCTACAATCACCGTACTCGCTAGAGAGTAGAATGCTCTGTCTCTCGCAGAATTCTTATAGAGTGCTAGGGACAGAGCATTCGACTCGCTAGAGAGCACAGTAATTGTAACTCATGGTAAGGGTACAGTAGCCCTAGACAAGATGCTGAACACGTAAGCGATTGTCGAAAACTGACAAAACATATGGAATTGACATAAGCGCTCGACGCAACCATCTGGTAGCTTACGTAATACTTTCCATTACATAACAATAACAATTTTGTATAAGACCGCAGGTCTTGAATGGTAGCTTTATGCGTTTATAACTTTATCTGAAGCAACTTATATTATTACAAAATATCTTGAGTACAAACTACTTAACTTGACGCGGCATGCACGAGGGCTACAAACAGATTTTCACTTTGCAGTGAAGTTTAAGTAGATAAGACCGACGTTTAATAAAGCCTAGCTTTCCGCACGGTGAGCAAAGTTTCGAAACAAAGTAGGTCGACTGCTCTGACACTTAACAGCAACATTAAACATTTTTCTCCCGAGTGCACTGTAAGGGTAATAATGTGTTTCATTTTTGTTTCATTTTAAAAGAAGCTGGTCGATTCACAAGAGATGGCACGAATGAATTGAATGAGTGAACGAAAGTATACAAGTGTGTAAAATAGTAACAGGTTTGAAATTCGAACATCGGTTCAAAGAGCGGCACTCACACAGTGATAGGTGACATTACTTTTGTTCATTCCATTCGTGCCAGCTTTAGTGAATCTACCTATACGACTGAAGGTAAGTAATGATGTTCGAGCGATTAGCGCTTACATTATTTAAGCATTAATCTTGTCAAATACTCGTAGATTCTACAACGGCATTTTTGATTGCACTTTGTCTAGAAAAAACAGATTAAAAACCATAGTACCAATTTAGTATTAGAAATCGGCTGTTATAATTATTATAATTTTGTTAGGCATTACCCTAATAAATTTTAATATTTGCTCATTATTTTGTAATTTTTATTTTTCTTACTTAGAAATTGCGGGTCCTTCAACATAATTTATCGCTTAAAGGTTATTAATCGGATTCTTAGATATTACTTCAAATTTCCAAAATTTTATTATGTTGATTGGGTTTATTATTTGTTATTGTTACAAAATTATTCATATTCTTGGATATGATTATGACCACCAAAAGACGTCCACTGCCAGGCCATTTGGCCTGGCAGTGGACGTCTTTTGGTGGTCATAATGATGATGCATTGACCCTTCTAGTGAATTTATTCGTATTGTGACCATCATCGTGAGAGTATAACTTCTAACTCTCATAAAACTCCCATATTAGCAACAGGTGACTGGAATTAATTTCAGATTGACATGTTAATGCCTTGATTATTGAAATTAACACCCGTGTTCACAAACAATACTTAAGGGATCCTTCACTGAGTAAACGCACTGCGTTCAATAGAGCTTTGTGATTGATCGTTTTTGACCGACCTTTTGTTTATGAGACGATTTGAAGCACCCTGTGCGTTCGTGAGCACTGTGAGACCTCATAGTGACGATTGTGAATACGGGTGTAAAACAAACGAGAGTCCTAATCAAATTCAGTGATAGCATCTAACGACGTCGAAGCCAATAACAAGTAAAACTTTGTCAGGAACAGCGACCTGTGGAGTTGATTCGCACGCAAACGGTATACACGCACTTTGATATTAAAGGGTAAGTAGGTAATAGAACGTAATAATAAAAAAATATCTATTACTCGGAAGATAAAAACCCGCTTTGTATAATTTCTGCTTATAACTTTTTGTCGAACGATTAAATGACATAATATGGACATTATCTTATAATCAAAACCCATATTATAACATTGATCAACAATAACAACGAAAAACATATTGCTGACAAAATGTAATTTGGTTATGGGGATTCGCCGGCCGCTGTCGCGGCACGCTCGCTCCGCTCACTCGGCTCGCGCACTGTTATGGTCACAATTCTAACCTAACCTAACCTAATGGGTGGTAGTGACCTCAAAGAGGCCAGAGGGGACCCGTAAGTGACTCAAGATTCATTTTTGGTTTCAACATTTATGTTAGATCCGGTTTGTATTACATTTTATGATAATTGTTTTGTATTTAAAAAAAAAAATGTTATGTAGGTATGTTATACACAGCAAGGTTAATATAAAGAAACAAAATTAGTGCAAATGTTCATTATAACTTGCAATACTTTATATAATAAATGTTATACCTACTAATTCAACGTTATAGTTTGTAGTTTTTGTTGTTAAATATATCTAACATTTGTTATATAATGGTGAAAGTTTTTAAAATGAAATTATATCAAACGTTGTTATATTTAATGACTGTAATTAGACACCCGATATTGAGGCTATGAGAGAAATATGGTTTTCCCTCGGAATCTTTAGAACCATTGTCAAGGTACCACTCGACCATTTCTTTAGTCCACAGTACTGACAGGTGACTGTTTAAGTAGTGCTGTTAGGTTTAGCGTAGCGTAAGAGTATAAAACTACCCAACTAATACTTATATTTTAGTGAGAACTCTTAAGGGGATAAGGGAAAATTTAGTGTTTCATGTTTAAATCTCTGTATTGTTTTTTGTACACTTGTTCCTGGTAGTTTCTCCAATAAATTTTATTGCCACATGGCGATCATTATATTTTCAATAGTTACAGAAACTTTGTTGCAGTTGGTTAACTTTGTGTAGAGTCCATCCAGACAACTACGTACACCGTGAAGACTAAATTTAATTAAGACTAAGTGGAAGACTACGTGTACAACAGTCCGTAGCGATTAAATTCTTACTCGACATCCAAACCTAGCTATAAGAATGTTCTCTACCAACCAATGATTATTAAGCCTTAAATGGGTGATCTATCTACAACAACGTCAACAGAATTTATTAATAATTGGCTCGTTAAAGACTAGGACGCACGGTCACAGCAAATCTGGAAACAATCTCCGAAATGGATTATTCTAAGCTGACAGGATAGAGGGCAACTCCCTGTACCCAAATACGAGTAATATGTCGTTCTGCCTGCGCAAAGTGGTTGCGTTATCTATTATTATGGCGGTTCAATAAGGTGTAATCGTTCTCAAAAAACATCTTTAAGAAAATTTGGCTGAATTTTATACATTAAGTAAGACAAGTGTTAGTTGTACTCATGTCAAATATGCAAAAACTGACCGAAAGTTTGGTCGCGTTACGGCGCTACGACCTTTCAAAGATTTCTTTTTTGGTAACAATAAAGAGTTTTATTTTTACCAAAAAAATGATTTGGGAAAATGGCTGAATTTTATATTTTAAGTTAGGACTAGTTGTATTTATGTAAAATACGTAAAAACAGACCAAACATTTTGGTTGCGTTATAGTGCTATACCCGTTCAAATGTACTTTGGTGGAAAAAAAAAACGATAAGGCTGAAGAATGTTGTATATAAAGTAAGTACTACTGTCAGTAGCTCGCAAAGTCTTAGGTAATGTCAATCCTAGGAGCTCTTGCTTCATAGACAGGGTCACTAGGTACCACGGCTAACCGTAGTTTTTATTCGAATTACTAAAAAAGAAAACATGTGTAAGCTTGTACTCAATTTAAAACTGATTCAATTCAAGTTGTGGGCATTGCGCAATATTGTATAATGACGCTTGTATATCGTCAAAAAAGTTGTAACTTCAAAATACAGCATGATGCTAAAATATGAGGCACTCCTGAATCTTTTCTTTTATTTAGAACACTTAGCTGCACTTCTTGTGAGCACGTGTGAGCGGTCTAAAGAAAACAAAACCCTGTAGAGAGAAAATGGGCTTAGTGTGACGCACTCGCTCATTGTTTGCTGAGCCTCTCGGGAAAGAGAAAATCGCTATTGCAGCTGAGCTGAAATCCTCACTGTGCTTTGTAAATATAGGGTGATTAGAAAAAACTAGCTCGAGAAACTGGCAACACTCAGTTATATCAAAACACATACTTATTTAATTAATTTACTGGTATTTGTATTTTACCGAATAAGTATCTTATCGTCACACCAGAACGTGTCAGTTTCATACCAGTTATTTATGTATGAAAAATTTACTACTATTATATTATATACGAAAGTTTGGATGTTTGTTACTCAATCACGGCAGAACGGCTCAACGATTCTGAATACAATTTGGCGCATATATAGATTATATGCTGGAATATTAGGTACATGGGACACTTTTAATCCCGGAAAAACAAATCCTGCAGGAATAATTAAACCGACTTCTTCGCAGATGAATGTTTTTATATTTTTATTCTTTTGTAGAAAAAAACGCTAGTATAAATCATCAAATGGCGTTATAATCTGTAATACAATGCGAAAGTTCCTAAGTATAATAAATTAACGAATGACATATAAAAATATTCATGTCTTTAATCACTTGAGAGGGATAAATAAATGCGAACAAGAGAAAGGATCGTGACGATAAACGACATGATAATTACACTCAATTTGTATCTCCACAACATATTGCCATGCATTCCTCTTAATGTTGGCAAATTGGGAGCATATTTTACGCAAAGTCTCGAGGCTATGGCGATAGGAACCTTTGGTAGAATCTGTAAGTAAACAAGTAGATAAGATCAAAGGACTTTACAATTCGCTTATCAACTTGGAGTTGTTGTATCAAAATTTCAGTGGGAATTCGGATCTGTTTTTAACATTTTCGAGAATGATTTTTTAATTGCCTTTTTTTCAATACTATATCTGGACTACGGTATACAAAACAGGAGATGAATAGATACAAAGTTAAAAGACATGAGCTATAATACCTACTACTATTACTTCGTTTAGTTTTTTTTGTAACATTTTAAATAAATCCTTTTTAACTGCCGTGATTATAATCATTTTTATTTAGACATTTTGAAATTTTGACTTTCTCTTGTTTGACACTCGACACTTAGGTTCAGACAGATTTAATTTCATCATTTTTTATTGTAATTTCCTGTAAAGAGACAATTATGACATCTTTTATGATCATTTTCTTTTGAATAAATATTCAGTTGAAAACGACAATTTGGTATAATCTGTTATATCTGGGGCGTAATTCTAGAACATGTTATGAAACGTCGATTTTGATCACTTACTTTTGACGTTGACTGTACCTAACCACTTAGTGAAACACAGAAAAACACCTATACCTCTAATACGTTGCAATAAAAGCGTTAAAGTCTGAATTTTCCAGCTTCACTACCGCACTCTTGAAGCATTATAATTTTACGATAAAGCACTGCGATCAGGTATTCGTCGGCATAGAGCGGATCGTAGAGAGCTCGTTAAAGCGATATTGATGGGGCGTTCATGAGGCAGTGAAAACTTTAGTAGGCGAGTATGATAGGACGTTCGGTTCAAGAACTTCAGTTGAGAAAGTCAAACGGGCTTTTAGCTTTTGATTTAAATCTCTTGTTGAGGTTATTAACGTTGGTATAACAAAGGACTGTAGTTTTTTTTGTAAAGTGGATAAAGCAGTTATTAACTAGCAATAAATAAATGTATTGGTTTATGACTAACTAAGCCTCTATTCTATGACGTTAAACAATATTGCTTTTGATGTGATATCGTATTGGTTTTCACTCGGCCGCCATTACTGTTAAATAAATAGCTATAAAAACGTTGACAATAGGATAACAGGTCAAAAACGCTGCTTGTTTAACAATAATTGGAATAAGGTGACAACACAGATGACAAAACTATTACGAGTACAATTGATTAGAATCGCGATTGTTATTTTAGATGTTTGTTCTAACGTTTGTAATTCTCGTAATAACAAAATGTTTGTAATATTGGGATGAAACCCATGTCCTTCGGTCTCTGGTTTAAAACTCAATGGAAAGACACACACACTTAATATACTTTACCGGCGATTTATTCTATATAGAAAACTGTTTTGTAGAACGCAGCACCGAATATTAATAATATAATATTGTTACATGTTCACTTTTGTTGCGGTTTTTTCTTTCTTTTTGTTTTGTTTACGTTAGTTTTGTGTGTGTGCTATGTGTGTGTAATCTTCCGTGGTTTCACTGGATGGTTCTAACGGATGACCAGCGCTGACTTTAACGCCAGCATAACATAACATCGTCTGTTCTCGGAAATGTTCGTATTTATCATGCTACTTCAGTCTGACTTAGTACCCATCAAGACAACGTGGGGGAACGTCGCATTGCGAGAGTGATAATCGATATAGAGTGTTTAATACCAGAGTATTTTTTTGTTAATTAAGATTAAGTTTGTTTTCAGTTCTTTTTAATAGTCATGCCGAAAGCATTAAGACCTGGGAAACGTTAAGATCGACAAGCCTGTGAAATTATTTTCAACATTTATTTATATTTCTTCTTGTTTATCTACACCTAATTTCTATATATTTCATCGTGGTGGTTTTAACATCTCGGTGTGATACACTTTAAACTCGTGGTTTGACATTTGACACTGATAACTAAAGTACTCTATTTATTTAATTCAAACATGTCACTTAATAATTGAATAATTCGTAGACACGTCGGCATCATTCGGAAGTAGACGTGAGTTCCGAGTTTTCACGATGTGTAAGGATTATTCACTAGATCTGTACGACAACGCACAACAATGCATAAAAAGATCGAAAACAATATTGCTTGGACAATATTAAATATACAGGGTGCCTCTGACCTTGGGGATTTATATACAACCATCGATTCTCCTCGCTAAACTGAACTAATTTTGTTCCACAACATTAAAAAATAACTTAAATTTAGATAACTAATTGATGTTAAAGTCTAGTTGTAAAATCAGTGTATTACATCATGGCCATAAAATCACGATCTCATGGTACGGGGGCGACATTTTCTTGGTACGAGGGCTAAAGGAAAATGGAGAATTGGTACGCGTACATTGAGAATTACATTTAACTTGTATGAAAAAAATGAAATTTAAGTTGGACATATTTTTAACAACTTACAGAACAAAAGAAGTTCAGTTTCAGGAATAGAAACGATCCATGCATATAAAGCCCCAAGGTCAGAGGCACCCTGTAAATGCAGGGTGGTGATTCTCTTAACAAGCAAAGGTGATCGTTCGCTCGAGTGAAGTTCCAAGCGGCGAGTTTAAGTAGTCCCGACAGAGCGAACAAAACACCTTTAGCGCGTGTATTCAATTTGACAGCATGACTTCTAGAACGTATAAGGCTCCCTAATTGACAATGCACGCGCTAAAATGTGTTTTCTTCGGTCGGACGGGACTACTTAAACTCGCCGCTTGGACCTTCACTCGAGCGAACGATCACCTTTGCTTGTTGAGAGAATCACCACCCAGCATAAATGTAAAAACAGCAGGTACGCTTGGCTTGATACTTATTTTATTATATGCCTTCAAAATGTTTTTTACGCGTCCCATTTCATAAGAGAAAATCTTTATAACCCAACATTACGTCATTCTCAGACAAATATTTTGGACATATAAAGGGATACGTAAAAACGGACTTATAATAAAAGTATATAACACAATAATTCTCTTTGGAATTATGGTGCGGAAAGCGGGCTTTCATCCCCGGCCCACGAAACGTGCCTTGGGCAACAAACACTACATGCAGTTTATGATTTTCTATAACTTCAGCGAATTCCCAGAGGCTCTGAACTTTGTCTTTACAAACTTCTATTAACGGCTAAGCGAGCTTTAATGAACTATTTGTATGGCTGTGGTGTAATTATAACGACGTTTAAGCTTTGAATATTGTTACTTAATCAGGGTAGGTATTTAGAAATAAGATATTGTTTAGCTTGAGCAACTACAGATAATGTGTAAGCCTTAAACGTTCACATTGTCGTACATCTGTCTGGATGTCACTTTTTATCAGAAACGAGTAGAGTAGAGGTATTTTTAAGTTGAAATTTATTTTAATGACGAACGAGTCTACGCTTTCTTATGAATTAAAAAATTCAAACTTCGAACTCAAATCGAAAGATAACGACACAACAGATACGGCATTTACTGGCGCGTTAAAAAAAAACAGATAGTGGGTAAATCAAACTTAGTAAACACAACTAAATTTAAAAATTATGAAAGTATTAGTAATAAAGAAAAGGGTTAAGAGAATTGGGTAAACATCACAAGGTCACGTCGTGAACGACGTTATGCTACCCAGGCGAAACGTCTGCGACACAAACAGACAATACAGAGGGCCCTGCAAAGATGCATTGCGCTAACTAACGTTTCTATTTGTTTCGTTTTTAAACCAATCGCGTCACTAGTAGATGACGTGATACGAAAAGTCACGTGATCTATCAGTGACGCGATTGGTTTAAAAACGAAACGAATAGAAACGTTAGTTAGCGTAATGCATCTTTGCAGGGCCCACAGACAACAAACGAGACGTATTGTTATCAAGTTTCTCAGTCTTTGTAAGATACGCTACGCACACGTTACGTTTTTGTTGACTTCGGCCGCGTAATAATTTTTTACCTTTCCGGTTTTTCTAAGTTTCTGATAAAAATAATACTTTTACGATTCTAATTAATTTTTAGGGTACGTACCCGAAAGGTGCCAGACGGGACCCTATAACTATGCCTATGCTGTCCATCCGTCCGTCTGTCCATCCGTCATAACACATACGTCGTACTTATCATAAAAATGGTACAATATACAAGTGTCTGGTATGATTATAGTGGGTAAAGAACTACCAACACCGGTCAATTAGTTTTTTAAACTTAGGCCGGCAAACTTGGGCGTCTTATTATTACATTCGAAGTAAAAGTAAGACAATAATAGTTGCCAGCCATACATTGCCGTGAACAGTTAAATGGTTTGAGCAAAGCAATTAATGCACAGAAAATAGTGCAAGGGTAACAGACAACCAATTAACTTAATTAATGTACAAGCTCAAAGAAAACATTAATTTGTTTCCTTCAACAGCTAGCTTTTAAGGAGAATTGTCTTTTTAATAAATGCATGTGTTGTGCAAGTGTAAAGTAAGAATGATGAAGTTCTCTGTTTCTTTTATAACTGACTCCTAAAAAGGAGGAGGTTCCATGTTCGGCTGTATGTATGTTCACCGATTTCTCCTTCGATCGTAAACCGATTTTGTAAAATACTTTTTTTGTTTAAAAGTGTACACTTTTGAGGTGGTTTAATTGTTACCGAGTTAGAATTTGATTTGGAGGATCTATGAGGAGTTCAGGGAACTCTTTAAATATTATAGCCAAACACGTAGCGATTTTGTGGAGTAACAAGTCTAATATTTACGAGTACATTCAGAAAGTATAATTTGGTATAGTGCTGATGAAGAAGACCACAGATGGCCAACGAAACAAATCAATGCTACCTATTTCGAAGATGGCGATTATCGCGGTAAGATTATTAAGCAACTATGACTGACCTAGCATTATCATTGGAAAAGAAATTACTTTTTACTTTTTTGTAGGCGGTTCATTGTTTCTCTAAACATATTTTTTTAATATCGGCCTTTTATTGTCCTCGTGTGGTTGCCGATCCTCGTGTGGTTGCCGAGTTCCTCGTGTGGTTGCCGAGTTAGAATAGTGCCACTCCATGTCTTCCCGTGGATGTCGTAAGAGACGACTAAGGGAATAAAGGCTTGTAGTACTGTTAGGCGATGGGCTTGCAACCTGTCACTAATACGCTGGTACACATCTTGCCTAATTGTGCAAATTGTGGTTATAGAATTAGCAACAAGTTTTTAGAGATGTTTGTAATTCTGTAGCTCTGCCTACCGCACTCTGGGAACGAAGGCGTGAGATTATGTATGTATGTATGTATTTTTTAATAATATTTACTTATTTATTTAGTAGGGTTAGCGTTCGGCTGGCTATTGCTTTTAGTAAACAATAGATAAATCTGTGTGATATGGTTCCCTGATATTTATTTATGTATTTAAACTGATGCTGTAAAGAGGTGAATAATAACACACGCACACAATTACGGTTCATTTACATAATCTTTAATCAAACTAGAAATCGAATAACACAATTTTTCATGTGGAAAAGCAAGGCCAATTCTCACTTAGATTAAAGGATAAGCACTTTTATTTAAGGACACGCTTTGTGCTGCTAAAATAATATATTATATTAACAAATGTAACTGGAGCGCAAATTAATTATACATTTTAAAGTAACTTCGGGGCCTCGGAGAGTTCCTTAATTGCTGTATCATTGGTTGGACCTTCTCTAGGTTTGTTAATAACTCCAAATTTGTCCGAGTAGTCTGCATGTTTTGGTAAAGTTTTGCTAGATTGTATTTCCAGTTTTCAACACCAGTTTAGGGTATTTGATTATGGTTGTTTAATAGTTTTTTGGTACGTTGACATTGATTAAAGATATCGCTTATATTTGTTATAAATAAGGCTTGATTACATTCAGTTACAGAAAATAGACAAACGTAAGTAGTTACCACACAAAACAAGCCAAAATGTTTGAATCGATAGGTTACGCAATTATATATTGGCGTCACAGTGGACAAAGAATGCAACTTGCACAAGTAGGCCTTCAGCGTATTAGACATGGAGTTGTAACTTTCATTTCAAAATTATAAACTGACTCGGTACTTTAAGTTTTGTATTCACCTACCCACTGCTGCACTGGTCAGACCAAGTCGAGTCCATAGCTGGCCTGCCAATTACACCAGGCCTGAGAAAACTTGAGGATAGAAACATAATATGGAGGAGGTTAATCGACGAGGCAACAAAGGCTTTTCAGGATGGACACGACCTTCAGTTATGAAGGAAACTACAAGAGATAATGATGAATTTTTGCATGGGGATAAAAACGACAATTCTTCTATTTTCCGATGCTTTTTTCGTCCTGTCTTCGTCTCTCTTTAGACATATTAAGACCATGTATAACTTTGAAACTATTATTGTTATTAAATTAAACATAAAAACAGTCAATCAATCAATCAATCAATCATTTATTTCAGCAGTTTACATGAGTAGCCTAGTGTACATTACTGTAGTATCACTTAGATGTAGGTATAGACAGAATAGTAGGTACATAAGTAAGTAATACATTTGTAAGTAATACATTTTTGTAGTATAATTTTCTAGTACTAGACAAAAATTTGGCTAGGCTTGGAGTAGGGTTCCTGTTCCCTAAACTAGGTAAACCTGTCTTATAAGGAACAGGGTCCCTCCGACCCTTAACGTAATAACAAATTATAGCCTTTGTGTACCAGTGCTAACACAAAATCATATATACTTGTATGCAGTTCAACAGTGATTAAAGGTTTAAATGTTATTGCGTAACAATATTGTATAAAATCATGCATATGTAGCTAGTTAAATTAGGACTAAACTTAAGAATAATCATGTGTGTGTATGTGTGTGTGTGTTGGGTGTGGGTGGGTGTGTATACGTATGCGTGTGCATTTGGTTGTCATTACCTTGATTGTTGGATCTTTCTATTTAATTATGTGAAAAAGATTTTCAGTTTCGTCATAGTCTAATGTTTGAAGCCATTTAGTTGCACTATTTTTAAACGTAAATTTGTTGCAGTTGTGTATGTGCAGACGTTCATTCACTTTGTTGTATAAGAAAGGACCTAAAAAATTAAGTTGTCTGCGAAAGAAAGCCGTTTTGTGTTGTGGTCCAGTAAATATTTTATAGGGCCTTCTGCTTCCTAGTCTGCGATGAGCAAATGTACTTGGGAGTTCCACGTCAGGCACGGCCACTCTGTGTTGCCAGAGGCAAACCCGCGAAATATACAGTTGCCGGACCGATAATACACCAACTATTTTAAATAAAGTTTTTGTGGGAAATCGGATGGGCTTAAAAAATGAAACTTTAAGCGTTGATCTTTGCACTCTTTCAAGTTGAAGAATATGTGTTTTTGCAGCACCACCCCATATGATAATGCAGTACGTCAGCACTGACTCTGCCAGTGCAAAGTAAATGGTTTTGATAAGTTCTACGTCTGATACCCGCCTGAGTCTTTTAAATACAAATACCAGCTTTCGAACTCGGTTAGACAAGTATCTAATATGATCTTTCCAGGAAAGGTGTTGGTCCACAATGACGCCAAGATATCGAATACAGGGTACTTTTTCTATTGGTAAGCAATTGCATGTGTTAGTCTGGTTGTGGTCTGGGTTACAGATGTGGGCTGTTAATTTAAATTCGACGTTTGGTTGAGGTTGTCTTGTAATGCTAAAGTTGATGTATTTTGTTTTAGTGGTATTAAGGGTAAGTAGATTATTGTCCAGCCAGTCCTTGATTTTATTGAGTCCCTGTTGGGCTAGCGTTTCAACCTCGCCCCAGTTATCTCCAGAGAACAAAACAGCGGTATCATCTGCAAATGTTGCTATTTGGGCGTTTGGTATATTCAGTTGGCATAGCTTGTCTATATAAATCAAAAAGAGTGTAGGACCCAGTATGCTTCCCTGCGGGACGCCAAAGCTCATTTCAGTGTAGTCACTTTTTAATTCTCCTATTCTGACACACTGGTAGCGGTTTTTAAGATAACTTGCGAAAAGTTGGTGTGGAAGGCCTCTCACACCAAGTCGTTCCATCTTGGACAGAAGAATAGGAACAGAAACCGTGTCGAAGGCTTTGGCGAGATCTAGGAAGATAGCTGTGCTTTTTTTTTTACTGTCCAGGTTTGATGCGACTTTAGTTGTAATTGAGTTGATTGCTTCTTCCGTAGACCTGCCGGCCCGGAAGCCATATTGATTACTTGAGAGGAGTTTATTACCTTCCAAGTAACTCACCAGACGAGAATTCATTAGCCTTTCTAGAATTTTTGATAGTGTTGTTAGAATTGATATTGGCCTATAATTGTTTACCTCATCCCTTGATCCGCTTTTATGAATAGGCGATATTAAAGATATTTTGAAGGCGCTTGGGAAAAAAACCCGCCGTTAAGCAAAGATTCATAATATGGGTCAAGGGAATAATTGTCTGTTCTTTAGTTTTTTTTATGAATAGTGCAGAAATACCATCCCATCCAATGGCACATTGTGATTTTAGCTTGTCTATGATTGTGGACACCTCGTGTAAATTTGTAGGAAACATTACCATAGAACCAACAATTTGGGATCGGTCGTATTGGTTTTTCGCTAATTCCATCTCTGTAGTGTCAAGTTTGGCCAACGTGTTTTGAGCCAAATTTGACCCAACTCGTGCAAAGAACTCGTTTACATAGTTGATAGATTCTTTTGGGGTATTATGGGAATGTAAAAGTTCATCAGGTGTCTTCGTTTCTCTATCTAGAAAGCATATTCTTTTAACGGTTTTCCAGGTCTCTTTGGGATTGTGTCTGTTTTTAGATAGGTCGTCTGTGTCGTACAGTATTTTTAGTTGTTTTAGGGTATTGTTGCAAGTATTTCTGTAATTTTTATATTTATTTTGCATGTCAACGTTGTTAGGATTTTTGCGTGCTTTCATGTGTAACTTATCCCTTTTTATTATGCAGCGAATAAGTCCCGGTGTTATCCAGTTTCGGAATTTTACTTGTGATCTTGGGATAGTGTATTTCTTAGTATTATTCAAAATCGTTTTTTTCAGAGAGTTCATAAAAAGATCAGTGGCTTTGTCGACGTTTGTGCATTCTAGAATGGGGGTCCAATCATAATTCTGCAGCTCGGTTCGCACTGCGTTATAGTCTAGCCGTGTAATACTTGTTGGTGGGGATTTGGTAGTAGATACTCGTATGTTTGTCAACAGACTAGTGAGGACGGCTTTGTGGTCTGTTACCACAGTAAACACTAACAGTAAAACTGTACTGGAAAATAATAAGAAAAAGCATATTCGCGTGGAAGAATCAGTTAAATCTTTCGAACTTGTAAACTGTAAATAAGGAAGCTCAAAGTAACCCAGAGGGCTATGGAGAGGGCTATGCTCGGGGTTTCTCTGCGTGATGGAATCAGAAATGATGATATCCGCAGTAGAACTAAGGTTACCGACATAGCCCAAAGGATAACCAAACTTAAGTGGCAGTGGGCGGGGCACATTACTCGTAGGACTGATGGCCGATAGGGTCAGAAGGTTCTTGAGTGGCGTCCGCGGACCGGGAGACGAGCTGTAGGTAGGCCTCCAACAAGATGGAGTGACGACCTAGTAAAGAGCGCGGGAACGCTGTGGATGCGAAAAGCACAAGACCGGTCTGAGTGGAGAGCCTGGGGGAGGCCTATGTCTAGCAGTGGACGTCTTTCGGCTGACATGATGATGATGATGATGACCTTAAACTGTTAGAATTAACTTACTTATTGGGTGTCAAATACCGCCAAGTACCAAATAAAAATGCTTAAAAATCCTTCTCAATATCACACTCTATTGCCGATTTTACTTCTACCTATAATATCATTATTAAACTCACTATCAAAGTACGAGTCAAATGAATCCAAACTCCACCAATCTACTATGAGAAATTGAGAAGTTTCTATGGTCACCTCCCTCTCCATCATCATATTAGCTCGATGATGGTACTATATTAGTACTGTCATTGGAATTGCAACTGTATGTTATATTTCAAGTCAATACGGCAATATGAAGAAGACTAAAATTGACTTTCTAGATTTAATTACATTGTTTGTGTTTGTTAGACGATAAGATTCTTAGTTACAAGTGAAGTTCAATGAAATGGCTTTATTTGGTGCCTAGAATTGAACAAGTTAACAGTTCACAATATTTATTTATTTTTATGACAAGGAGAAGGCACACAAGCACTCAGGCCACCTGATGGTAAGAGGGATCTGAGACCCCTAGACATTTAAAATCTCAAGACTACAATCTCAAAACTGCAATCCAAAGACTTTAAATAATAATACGGCCTCGGGTAAATATTGAAAACGAATACCCTAAAATCACACTAAACTTGCACAGACTTGCTTAAGGCTGTACTCATTTCATTTAAACTATTCCTGGCCCCGCCCATACCAGATCTCCCAAAGCAAATGGACTGAGACTTGTAACTGATTTATTTCCCAAGTAAACAGATGCTAATTAGATTACTCCTTGGGTTCAGGAAGCAGAATATTATTTATCTTCGTATTTTGTGATACCTATTACTAGATTAGCCATTATTAATACGGCACAATTTTATTGAATGATCTTTCAACAGTTTTACTTTATTGGTTTTAAGATTTATGAGAAAAATATAAAGGGTTTGACAATAACGAGCAACTAAAAACAGCGATATAAGTATTACGCAAATATAGGCTCTTATTTACTCTGTAAAAATTAATTGCGTTTGACATGATGCCCGCTGTTACAGCTGTCAAGCAAATAAGAGTTATCATAACGATGACAATACGATAACAACTCAATAACAATTAGGTATTACCGAGTAGAAAAGGGCCCCTAGATGAGTGAATGTCAAAACAAAGCCTTATAGCAGAAGCTAGACCAATAGTCATTGACTAAACGATATCGCAAAGTGCTTATTACCATGACGGCTTAGGTGGCACAATTAGTAGCATTATGGTGTTCGGAAACAATGGTTTATTAGGCCTACGCCAGCAACAGTAATTTCAATACCTCAAATTGGAAATTGAAGCTAAAATTAATACACTGCTACACAATTCAATTGACCTAATTAATGAATACTTGTGATGAACATCATTCTGCGAATTCAGGCGCTTTTGAGTTTACGTCTTTGAGTTTACGAGCGCTACCTAAGAAGAGATTATTTTTGAGAAGCTCCGCGTGCCGAATGAAACTCAGTCTTGATATGTAAAAGGTACTCATAAACTTATTCTAGAATTCATTGTTATTACCACCACCAATGCCTCAATAATACCTAGCAGTAATCTTCTGCTACTATAAAATGTAATAATACGACCATACGTCATTACTAGGCTGACGACGGTCAAGGCAACCAACAGAACGATCATTGATGGAATTATTTAATCCCTAATCGACGAAGAAATACGACGAAAACACGTTCAATTACGAAATTCTAGAGATTATTTAAAATGCAAGTCCACCGTGGGTTCTCAAAAGGTTATTATTGGACAAGGGTTATCTATTAGTTTTGTAAAATGGTTAGAGAGGCGGCGGCCCGATGTAATTCTCTTGGTCAAGTAAATCTGGCTAACAAATCCGATTGTGGTTCATTTAGATCGCGACCCTACGGTGTTAGTGAAAAGGAAAAGGTTTCTGATCGCACCATTGATTTACAATAATTGGATTGGGGGATTAAATTGTTAGCTATAGGAAGTTTGGGTTGGATTATTTGTTATCAAGATATTTCTTTTGTATAATATCTTTACGTATCGCTTTTACTACTATTGTATTGCTTTGTTCTACTAGGGTTGAAATTGAGGAGTTAAAATGGTGTAAAAAAATGTTCGCCAAAGTCAAAGTTCTTTATTCTTTAATTTATTCATAATATAATGCACCTATGAATGTCAAAAAGCATTACCACCGGTTCGAAAAATAAAACCTTTGCCCCGAAAAGAACCGGCGTAAGAAACTTGGCAAGGTATATTTTTTGTTTAAAGTTTACATTACATAAGTTTACAATATCACAGTATTTTTGTACAGTACAGCTTTTTTTAAGCGAAGGTACATTTAAGCGTAGATTACCGCTAAAAAAGTGTCATTATTATATTGCAATTCAATCGATGTTATAAAATAACATTTAGTCATTATACTTAACTATAGGAAACCGAGTAGAAACAAAATGAAATTACTTAACCCTCTATATTTAAGACACTTAAAAATCAAGAACCTAAGCATAAGTGAGTAATAACTCATTGCATAGTAAACAAAGGAAATTCAGCACAATCGAATCCTTAATTTAAAGTCAAGCTGCTGGAGCAAGTGAGATGGAAGTTTCTGGAGTGTGCGATCGATCCGCGAGCGCATTGCATCGAGAGTTAAAATTGACGTCTTAATGCGACCGGCAGATGAGCTGGCTGGGTCGCGAATAATTCAGTGGAAGGTATTTTGGAACCGCTCCGTGTGCATCTAGGTTAACAAGTTTACCGTTGAGCCGCGGTGTGCCTTGAAAATTTAATTGAGCTGCCTTGTTGAGCGATTGATCTACGGAGCTCACGATTAAGCACCTTTTGACATAATTATAATCTTTTGGAATTTATTTTCCGTATCAAGCAGATGCCAGGTTAAATAATGGTTTTTATAAAGAAAGTATATGTAGCAGTAGTAAAGTAAAAATATACCTGTAAATTGACCAACCTTCACAAAAATATACGACGCCATATTAAAGGTATAATCGTCGTTTCAAAAATATTGTATAATCATCTTATTATAAGTTATTTGCTGCAAACATCTTCACGTTTAGGAATCATATTGAGAGTAGCTTCTTGTAGCTTAAGAGATCGAACAAGTTGGATAATTATTTTTTATTCACTGGTCTAAAAACTCGGAATTTTAAAAGACCTTATATATCTAAAAGTTTGGTACCTACTTTTAATTTGCGCAGCATTTGCCAGTATACAACTTAAATGTAGTGAGCATTTGCGCTGCATCAGCCACAAACTCTCGTATGCAATCATCCTAAATTATTCTCAAGCTAATCTCTAGTAACATCATTAAATTTATACACACGTTTTAATTATTTACCTGCTAAAATTGGAAATTCTGTTTTTTAAGACTAGAATATCTTTAAATATTGTCTTCACCAAAAACTGTTTCTAACCAAAGTCTAAATTGGCTATTTTGCGTGAAGGCTTTTTAATTCCTAAATCATCAAATTTTGAGATCAATGAGATTTGTAGAAAGTTAAATATATTTTGTAAAAAAAATTAGGTCATCAAAAAAATCGTAATATAATTCACGACATTATTTTTGTGACTTATTACAAAATTAAAACGGCAGCTGTGTATTATTTCAAAATCACTACTAAATCTGGTATTTTCTCACATTACATTGAAACAGTTAAACCGAAAATCCTTATATTAATGACCTTTGCAAACAAACCAACTGCATAGAGTGACACTGCCCCCACGCTCCGTATCTTATAGTGGAGTAGTCTAGTGGCAAAAACTGACAGTAACGAGCAGTGACTGATTGCTTTCACTCACGTTACGTCTGACGTAACCCAAATACTAACCGGGATGGCAGCCAACTTTCGTACATATTCTGCGAATAGGAAACTTTATTGCAATAAAAATGGATGAAGCTAGACGTCAATGTTCAGATTTTACTTGCCAAATTCACGTTCGTTGGAAACTTGCGATGCATGTATGTGGGTATCCTATCGCAAACACTAAAAACGTTTGCAAGCTGTTTTATTTGCCATAATTTTAATTTTCCATCATTTTCATTTTCTTCTGAACCCAATAACTCTTCAAAATGTTTAATGAACCTGTAGGTTAGGTTTATTTTATAACAATTTAGGAAAGTTAAACGGTTTCAGAGAAAAATCACTTTCGGACAAATGAAAATTATAGCAAATGAAACAGCTGGCAAACGTTTTTAGTGTTTCAGATAGGTAACTATGTATGTGTGCATATGTTGACACTTTAGCGTACTAAAATAGCTACATTACATTAATTATGATTAAAATTACAAAAAATAAAGCACGCAAAAGGAATCAGTCACTGTAAAAATAGGTATTCATTAGCATTATCAAAATATTCCAACATATCTTTACCCTAGAGTGCTCGCGCTATGGGCATTTTCCCGCCCTCGGCAAGAAAATAACTTGACGGAAAATCATATCTTTTCCACCGATTTATTGATAAATCAAATGCATTTCAATATTGGCGGCAAAATATTTCCTTCACGAGGACTGACGTTTCAAAGAGAGGAGTGATAAATGTAGGATTATTTAATTAGTAATATCTAATTAATTAACCGATAAGATAAAAATTTAACTGGTAAACCAGTTAGCTCCCTTTGAGCAACTGGGCACTTGGAACTTAAGCACCTCCGTATTAAACTAATCTTTAGAGAGATTCACGTTTGATCAGTGTATTAATTACAGCCCTAGACATTTTACTTTGTAGTGTCTTGAGATGGGAATCTCACTCAAGAAGAGCTTATTAGTACGGTCCTAAGTCTTAGACGCTGCTTGTGAAAACATTTTTAACTAATTAGCATAAACTTATTACGATAATATTATTTTATATCCCTTTTCTTTAAAAACGTAACTTGTTTTGGTTGCAAAATTAATAGTATAGACAAAATCGCTATCCAAGTCTCTCGATCTGTTTGTGCACTTACTTATTTTTAACTATGCAACGATTTTGACGCGGTTTTCACTATCATTTACAGAATTTTTACTCTTTTTTCATTATAATACATTCTGGTTAATGTACAGTCAAGGAAATTGATTTCTAGACCACTTTGGACTATGTCAAAGTGACACTGTAAATAAAATCATAAGAAGTCTCTTACGTTTTGATGACGTCACTTTGACATAGTCCAAAGTGGTCGAAGAATTATTTTCCCTTACCTGTACGTGTATACCAGAAAAACTCAGGTAAACCAATGAAGCAAGGCAAGGGCGGGTCGCTAGTAAATCAATAAATAGGAAATAAAAAATATCGCTACTTTGTGAACTCAATTCCCGATTCCAAGGTAATCCCACAAGTCGGTTTAGACAAAAGATTTAATCAAATTTTCAATTCCAATTTTGATCTGGGACAGTGTCTGATAAAAAAAGTTTCGAAATTTTTGCGGTCCCTTTGATTATTCTTGTGGGACCGCTTCGGAAGAACTTAATTCGAATGTCGCCTTTCAATCTGCACTTGAATTTTTTACGGTTAGAATTAAAGTCTTCTTTAACACCGCCTTAAAAAGTATAAAGATACAAGTTTTAAACAACAAATAATTATGTAACGGAGGTGTGCTTTACACAATAGCGTTAAAGGGTTTTTTGATAATTTGTATGAACAGCGGCCATAGATATAATTTTCTTATGATGATTAAGAGGACACATTCATTTTTTAAGTATAATATCGGAGTCAACACATTCTAAATTTCAGTTTTAAGTTTTTAGTACTAGACATGCGCTCAGGTATCAATATTTCAACATCTTGGCTCCGATTTTAAATAGATCTTTAAACTACTTTAACAAATAACCGGTCACATAAAAACACTTACTAATGACAACTACTATTTAAACGGAACTAATCAGAAATAGATCTCCTAACTCCAACTTCCCACCTTAGTTTGACCTGCGATGTAGAGCCGTGGCACTGTATTCAGGGTTAAAAATATATTGGTCTGTGAATTCGACATAAAATGCAGGCTGTTGCATTAGATGATAAAACCACGTCTTATTTTAAAACAATCATTTTCCAATTCCGGGATCACAGTCAAGAAGAACCCTGAGTGAACAAAAATTGTAGCATGAATTTGTTATTTAGTTATTTTATTGTTCCCTATCCTATTATAATTTGAAACTTACATATTATTATGTAAATAAAATACTGTTGCGTATGCAATATTTATCTTGTATAATTTTAAAATCTAATAATACCGAAAAAAATATTCATATAACCAATTAGATCTTAACATAACAAATGTTATAACTAAACGCAGATTCGGGCTTCTCTCTACATACCACTAAATCGTTTTGAATATTTCAAATTATACAAATCACTCTCCTTACTACCTCCGAACTTTACTGTTTGGGCACTATTTCATAATAATTACTATCGAATTTCATTTCAAAAAGCTGAAATCCTCTCGTGAGCAGTTTGGGTTCCGGCAGCTACACATACTCCATATACTTGTATACGCGTTTTGGAAGTAGTGGATCAGTCCACACAGCTATAAATTAGAACAAATTAATATTAATTAATTAATTTGTTCTAAGTTAAAGCTGTGTGGACTGATTCGCTACTTCCAAACCGCGTATCACGTTATCTACGAGTGACGCGATGGGTTTAACAACAAAACGAATAGAAACGTTAGTTAGCGTAATGCATCTTGGCAAGGGCCACTGATGACAGATCGCGTCACCGCTAATGTCAACTCCATACATTTCGAGTCGATAGAAAACAGAAACGTTAGCAGCGTTTAAATCTTAGCTAAGCCTACACCTGTGAATGTTTTGTATGAGCGAATATTACGGAGACAAGTTTGATTGAAATTTTTAACAAAGTGGCCTTTAATTTTTGCCCGCCATTGTATCTTTAAAGTCACGGATACAAATGCAGGCCTAGGCGAATAAACTGACCAAAACCCTGCCGAATTCTAGTCAATGAATAGGATAAAACTATAGAAGTCATAATATCGCTGTCCCTTTCTCTACCTTAAACTTAGCTTGTCTTGACAGTCCATAATACAACCTCGAAGCTTCTATTCTGCTTTATCTTTAACCAAATCGTCATAATATTGGTAGGACTTATTCATTTGACACTCAAGGCAGCCTTGTGATAAAAAAGAAACATGATTTCGATAGATACGTTAAAAAAAGACCCCAAAACATGAATCTCATAAATATTTATTCCAGTTGCTCTTTCGTCATTGTTTGTTGATCACTAGCGGTTTCTGCTCTGCTAGATTAGATTGTGTTTCCTGTTTTCTTGCCATATATTCGTTTCATCATCCACGCGTATAAATATTTCATGGCCATCGGTAAAATGCTCAATAAAAAAGTTACCCCTCTGATTTTACAACAAAACATTCCGGATACGCTTTTCATATTCATATTTTCAGTTTTAATAACGTGTTTTACTACGTAACGTTAGAAGTAGTCATAAATAAAAAAGGATTTTCATTTCCTTTTGTACTTGTATTTTTGTCACTTCAAAGAATTCGCGCCGAAAAATTTCACCTCCTTTAATAATACTGAGGAAGGTGAGAAGATGAAGATAGGCACAACCTCAGCTTGAAATTACTTTTTAGATTCTGTTAGTCTTTTAAATTGAGTGGGTTCGCGCTCGGTTTTAATAGAGATTTTTTGGTTGTATCTTTGATTTTTATAATTTACTAGAAAAGGGCGTTTTTTGGTGTCTCAAAATAAAATGCATACAATTATTCACAAGTATTTTCTTCTGACTTCATGAGTGGACGCCTCTGCTTATGATTGACACAAATTTTCTTGTGACTTTAACATGTTAAACGACTTACAAAGTGAAGACCTTTTTATTTCTTGCAATTACACACACGTATTTCAACACAACGCGAAACCACCTTTTTATATATATAAATATCTATGTTTTGACGCTTTTACCAGAAATTTCCTTAGTATAATTATTCTCGCGAATTCTAGTCTTGAAAGAATAACTTCTACTACCCGGCTTCTACATCAACGACCTAATACAGCGTTAATAAATTAGAGTCAGTGCCAGTATAGGTATTTATGAAAATAATATAAATAATCCGTTTTTCGTATCAATTTAAAGAAACAAAAATACTTATTTAGGGTTTCATTCGAGCTTTTATCTCAACTAAAAACTGTGGCTCTAAATTATTCCCCAAAATCATGTTGCTGTTGACATGGTATCGTATTGTCAACGTTATGATGGCTCTTATTTATTTAATAGTAATGGCTGCCGTGTAATAACAACACGATAACATGTCAAAGGCAATTAGGTTTAGCCCGAGTGGAAAAAAGAGCTCCTAATTAGAGCTAATATTGCTTTTATTAGTGAAATAGACGTATGTGAAAGATTCTGCCAAATCATAAAAAAGTTAACATTGTCACTTTAAAAAAGGGTTTGATGTACTGCCGACCCATTCTTTCACCCTTCATAGTAATAAAACTATAGAACACTTTGAAACAAAAAAAAACCTAGTGTATAATAAAAACTATGAAAGACCTTGAACAAACCAAGACGAAAAAACAAAGAAATTACATGAAAAGCAACCTCCGCCTTGGTATTTGTCTCCCACTATCTAATACGAGATGTTTATGGGCTACTTATGCTACTTAGTTAAGCCGATGCCATCTTGCCTTTGTTACTTTATAGGTTGTCCGTAATGCGTCTATGGCACAAGGTTTTCTTGGCAAGATAAAGTTTGCCATGTTACCGTTATTACTGAGGCAGCGGAAAGAGACGCAGTTTCGGGCGACGTTAATGGGACGTCATTTTACTTGAAGTGATACAAAAATGAAGCTTTGTTTGACACAGTACACATTTTTTGTACAGTACTCAAGTAGTATTTGTTGTGTTATTTTGAGTTTTGACACGTTTTCCTACTCAACTACGCATGATATTTTTATTGGTATCCTATCGCAAACACTAAAAACGTTTGCCAGCTGTTTCATTTGCAATAATTTTCATTTCCCATAATTCTTAATTTATTCTGAACCCATTAACATTTCAAAATATTTAATGAGATTTTCTTACAGAACCTGTAGGTTAGGTTAGGTTTATTTTATAACAATTCAGGAAAGTTAAACGGTTGCAGAGAAAAATGACTTTCGGACAAATGAAAATTTTGGCAAATGAAACAGCTGGCAAAAGTTTTTTAGTGTTTCAGATAGGTAACCATTTTATTATATTCATTGTTTTATACGGGGTGTAACATTTAAATCGGTTAGTATGGGAAAGTCTGAAACTACATATAAATGATAAGAAGATCTGTTCTTAGGAAACATGTCATTGATTTTAGTAACAAGGAAAAATGCATTCATACATTTAAAAAAAACTTGTACTCAGCTCGGGAATCGAACCCGGACGTTTTGAAAAATAAAACTTACACTATTTCTATTTAGATATCGATTATGTAGGTCATAATTGATCATAGTAAGATTTACTGCTAAACGCTTTAAACGATCTCTATAACAAATTTCATGTCCTTCGTTTGAGGAGTCGGACCATGAAGACGGAAGAAATAGACAAACGTACTAACTTTTATGATTTTAGTAATGATAAAAACGGATCTATATTGACTGACATAATTATTTTTAGTCAAAATGTGCTTTAGGTCATAATCATCGCAAGTCATAACGTGTTTTTTTAAGGAAACTGTTACTTTTTCAGGATTTTTATAAATCAAACCTAACCTACCCTAGCCTTGTTTACACGTTAGATATTTCAGAACTTCTGAAAAGTTTACAATTTCAGCGATATAAAAAATTATGACTATCAAAAATTATGTCAACAATTACATTATGACCAATAAAATTATGGGAAACAAAGGGCTCCCGATAAAACCTCTTTGCAAAATCTTATCAGAGAGAAAACTGGCATCAATTCCAATTTGTGATAGTTAGAAGGAAGCTACGCTCGGTAAAGGCCCGATAATTCCCTACTGATTTTCTACGATAGGGCCAAAATGGGTATTAAGTTTGAACTAAGACGCCTTTTCTTCTATAAAACAATAGCACGCCGGGAAATTGCGATGCGTTGGCCTTCCAATCAATTCAATCTAAGCCCCGCTCCTCGCCGAAGCCTTGCGAGAAAAAGTAAAGGGAGATCAAAAAGTTCAAAAGAAACATTGCTTTTTAAGTTTGAAAATTTTTCAGGTGCTGATTTCATAATAGTCCCATTGTAGGTATTTTATGACTAAAATATTCCTCCTTATTCATAAACGCACATTAAACTTATTTTAGTTAAAGTGTCTCTGTCTCTTTTTGTCAAATTCAAATGTCATAACATAATAGAATAGAGTAAAATAAAATTTATTTCAGGCTACTAGGCCCATATTTACAAGTGCCTTACAGACCCTGCCAAGATGCAGTACGCTAACAAGCGTTTCTATTCGTTTCGTTTTTAAACCAATCGCGTCACTGGTAGATGACGTGATACGAAAAGTCACGTGATCTACCAGTGACGCGATTGGTTTAAAAACGAAAAGAATAGAAACGCTACTTAGCGTTATGCATCTTGGCAGGGCCTCCTGACATAATGTCATAATGACAGATAAGGACAAAGCATAGTATAAGCACATTTTATCTATTGTGCGTTTATTAATAAAAGGTTTAATGTTTTAAATTAATTTCTTGTAACAGATCTGCAATAATGATAAAAATATTATTATGATTTCTGATTAACAAAATTAACTTTTCATTACTTATTATTAAGGCCCAATTTTCATCAGTAAATACTAGCCCAGAACCTTTTCTTGTAATGAGTTAGAATAAAAAACAGCTAATGATTATCCGTCAAATATTTTTCGTTGAAATTGAAAAACCAGCCCTTTCCAAATTTGCCGCAATTACTTAGAAAGAAACCTTTTGCGTAGGTAGCAAAATTATTATTATCTTAGTCCTCGACACTCGGCATACCTTGTGATGAAAATAAAGAACTCTGTCGCATTAAAGTGACGCATCAAACACCACATCACTCTAGTTTTAATGATATACCTGTATTACCGACAAGGTTCTACACTACAGAGTGATGCGCGAATACGTTTTCTCGAAAGTACATGCATTATTTATGTTAGTTGAGTGAAAATCGGGAGAAAGATTTAAAGTAAGCAGTTTCAATCACTCTCTTTCCTCCAGACTTTGAAATCACATATTATGTTATCCTTATCTTCTCTTAAGGAATTCACATAACACACAGTATATAAGATTAAAGCTTGCAACAAAATGTCTCTCTTGGGCCAACTTGCATATTTATCATGAACTTGCGTGCTTTCAACGAATTGAGTCCACAACCCAAGTGTGTTTGTTGAAAATTTAAAGCTGGTCGTATTCCCTCGTACTTTAAAGTTATATGTTATTACCATTTTTAAACTTGCGTTCTGGTTTATGCTGGGATAGTTTAGCGATTGATAAGTTACATGTGTAATTTAAATAACGGTTATACGCATTGAATAGCTTCGTTATGTTATTATTGAAGCCGCAGTGCTTGAGCATTTTTTATAATAAGAATCTGACCTTGTGTAACATACAATAAAGGACATTTTAAGTCAATCTGTGTTAAAAACTCAAAAATAACCTATTTCATTTTGTGTCATTGTTCTTGGGAAGCCACGAATAATATCATTACCTACAATTTGTATACTTGCGTTTTGGTTTATACCGGGATGTGTTTAGTATGGCGATGGATTAATAAAATTAAATGTACGAGAAGATTAAAATTACCGTAATGCGCTTTGAATTGCTTCGATATGTGATTATCGAAGCCGCACTGCTCGGCCATTTAATCTGCGCCTCTATTCTAGGCGGTAAAATCCAAATCGTATTTGACCTATTTTTAACTCAGTCGCCAATACTGTCAAGAAAATAAGAGCTATCAAAACGTTGACAGTACGATAACAGGTCAAAAACGATATTGCTTTTACCGTGTTAAATAGAGGCCCTGATCTTTTTACACATTTTAAGTCAAATCAAATCAAAAAAAAACTTAATTTACTCTCACGAAAGTCTGAGATGTACTTAGGGCTACTACAAAAAATGAAGTATGCTAATAAACATTGTGAGAGCCTGGTGTCCGTACTAGGATATCCTGTATGATAGATCGCAAAGCCCTCCCCCGATATCACAAAGAAGTAGGTATGACGGTAGCACAAGATCGATTTCTTGTGTAAATAAAGGTAATAAGAATATACTTATGTACTAAATAATACTATGAACTATTAAACAATTTGAACCATGGTGATAATTTTGGTAATTCGAATCTACAGTATCAGACATAAATGTGCTATATAATATATTTGGACTGATTAGCGAGCTAAACAAGTGTTGGAACTAAATAAATAAAAATACAGCTATACAGCCATACAGCTATCTCAATAAAAAAATCATTTATTTTACTGACGTAATTAGTTCATCAGTTTGGTGATAATTAAGTTTATACAACCATTCGGTAACTACAATTTTACATTTTTGCATTGTGAGCGGAGTTATGTTGAGAACTGCGTTAATTTTGTTATGCCAGCACCACACTTCGCTATTCGTTATTCGTTATGCGGCTGCGCCGTATTTGTTAAAATATTTGCTATCTCGCTTAAGCGTTATGCGTGCGAATAAAGAAAACATAGACGAATAAACCCTCCACACTTCGTCGAATGTAGGCGCATAAACCGAATAACGAATAGCGAATAGCGAAGTGTGGTGCCGGCATTATATAAGTGGCTACCCAAAAAACAAAAAAACCTGTGTGAGAAACGCGATTTGAAAATATTTTTGTTGCGCACTAAGTGACAACGCCTTCTGTTTTTTGCCATGCGAGGATTAAAGGGAGTAAGAGAATATTGTCTCATGATGGTATGTTAAGTGTCATTGTTCTTGAGAAGAAACTAATTACATCATTACAATTTGTTTACTTGTATTTTGGTTTATTGTGGGATAGTTTAGCGATGGATTAATAAAGTTATACGTACTAGTAGTTTAAAATTACGGCAATGCGTTTTGAATTGCATCGATTTGTGATTAATGAAGCCGCAGTGCTTGGCCATTTTTAACCGAGTTAAAAAAATGAAGTTCTCGGTTTGACCTGTATGTTTGTCCGCGATTATCTCGCGTTTGGCTGGACCGATTTTGATGCGGTTTTCAGAAAAGTTTTTTATAATTAGAATCTGATCTTTGTGTAACATACAATAAAACACTATTTTAGTCGAACTGTGTCAATAACTCAAAATTAAAGTTAACCTATTACGCTTTGTGTCGCAATTCTCGGGAAATAACGTAATATTATCATTATAATTTTAATACTTGCGTTTTGGTTTACACTGGGATAGTTTAGCGGCGGATTAATAAAGTGTTAATGTAGATTGAAATGACGGTAATACGCTCTAAATGCCTCATACATGTTATTATTGAAAATTGATTGACAATTTGCGTCATACCAAAATTACATTACGTACAGTCAGCCTCATAAGTGGTCTTTTAATGTTGACAAAACTTGCTATGAAATAAAATTATAACCAGACCTAGGAATATACGGGGCAAGTTAAATGACAGCTAGTGATTGCCAGTATCGATAAACTCAATTATGGATGCTTTTCCCATATACTAGTGATGGCTCCAAGTTTTGTTTGTAAAAATATTTTTTTATTGAAAGTATGCAAATGAAACATAATAGCCACATAATTCTGGTTATTATTTATTTTAAAAGGATTTTTTTACCTTCACTCATTATCATCATATTTTTTTTGTTTATTGTGTATTTCAGAATGACTGTCACATTTACTAATGTTAATATAAACGATCAGAATTAGTTATGAGTAAAAAAAATATGATGATGATGAGTGAAGGTTAAAAATCCTTTTAAAATAAAAAATAACCACAGTTATGTTGCTATTTTGTTTCACTTGCATACTTTCAATAAAAAAATATTTTCGAGCAAAACTTGGAGCGATCACTAATATATGAGAAAAGCATCGATAATTGAGTTTATCGATATAGGCAATCCCTAGCTGTCATTTAATTTTGCCCCGTATATTCCTAGATCTGATTATAACTTAAGTCGACCTGTTAAATTGAGACGCATTATAGGTTTGATTAGTTACTGTTTATGACAACAAGCAACAAGCTTTTAGCGTTGTTGGCAATTCTGTAGCTCTGCCTACCCCAAACTGGGAATAAAGGCGTGAGTTTATGTATGTATGTTTATGACAGGCCAGGGTGTCAGGCCACATACTCGTATTTAGCTGATGGTAGGTAAATATAATATAAATATGATTTCTGTTAAGAATTAGCGTTACAATTCCTTTCCAAGGCATCACACCGAGATTATGCGCCTAGTATCGACTTTTTGTTTACTAGATTACACTAGTTTGTTTTAGTAATATTCGTATATTATTTATGTGTGTTTCTTCTGTATGACAAAACAAAATCCTTTTCTTATCTTAAATGTTCAAAATTATAGAGACGTTTGAATATGGTAAGTAGATTGTGTATATTAAAGGTCCTAATCGCTTTTTGACGACACAATAAATAAGGCACAATATCCTTAACACAAAAATACTTTTCTCCCGGAAAGTTAGCGCCCATGGGAGCCGTCATAATCAAACACGCATCGATGCGTGGACAAAATATAATTATTTATTCAATAAATGGGGCTTTAAAAGCAGCTGCGAAAACCCTAATCACAACCATAACTGCCTTGAAATATGACTAACGCCCGACCAGGGAACGATTAAAGAAGCCGATCCACTGAGCAGCCATATCAGTCCTATCTCTTATCTCAAGCGTATGTGGACCCTGTCCCGTTTCTAAGGGCGGAATCAGCTGTGCTCTAACAAATGGTGGCCCATAAAAATAAATAAATCTCTGGGCGCGGTCCCAGTTTTTATCTGGCCCTTGCGACGCGGCAAAGAGGAAATACGTGGGCCAATTCGGTTACAGCCTTTTTCAGAATAGCTTCCTCCTGATAATCAATCTTGGCCGAAATTAGGATTAACAGATGTGCAATTGGAGCTGTCCAATTGGGGTTTGAATAAGGAATAGGTTCGTTTAAAGGAATTGATCGAACTTTACGTGAACGAATGGGCCTCTAGTTTAAGACATTACCACAGGTAGTAAGGCATTCTCTACAAGTTAACCTTTGGGCAAAGCAGAGATTGTGATGGCGGTGCAACATAGGGTCTAACATACATATATAAATATAACTAGTACATAATAATATATACCTACATATTAATGTATAAAATTAATATAAATACTCTACTATCATGTTCTTTTATAAATTTATTCATTGTATACAGCGAGTTCGTTCTTTATGCGAATGTAAAATAAATCACTCCAAGTACAACAGCCTTAATCTGGATTTATTAATAGTTTGTACGGACATTCGTAATTACTGCGCAAAACGAGATTTATCCCGTATTTTTCATGTGAATTCCGGATTCATTCCCACAAACAAGATCCGGCATTCCGCTTTATATATTGCACCACTAGTCAAATAAAATACGTTGACGTTTTCGAATTTAACACAGCAAATCTTTTTTTAGATGAAACAAGGTCGTGTGAAACAAAGGGTACTTCTGACGGCTTAGCGGATGAGTCACGAAAATAGACAGACAAAAGGCAAATCTGCGGGGCCAGAGCCAGCTAAATATATAGCTAATCGATCGCAGAGCAAAGGTCGAAACACGAATCATTTACGCCTGTTAACCTTTGTAGGGATTCTATAAAATGGGCACAATCGGAAAAAAACCGTTGGGCGCAGAGTCCAAAGCAGCTTAGTGTCATCCATCATCCATTTTACGTTGAAAGGTTTTTTATGCAGTCCAAATACAAGCTATATGGGTCATTGAAGTATTTACGAAATACAAATGGAAGTTAAAAGTTTTTCATTACAGTTAATGTCGTTATAATAATAAATTATAATTACTAAAATGTTGATGGGATAAAATAAAACTCGTACTTGCATACGCACTGCTAGATCAAAACAGTAGTAACTCAAAATACAACTGTATTTTAAAATCAAATTTAATACAACTTCTATGTGCTTGAAACAAAACTAACAAGGATTTTGAGTTGATGCTGTTTTGATCTAGAAATGCGTATGTTAGACTTCGTTAGCATTTGAAATCTGTTTAAAGCGCTCAAACTTCAGCGTCTACATTTAAATATTGTAGAAAGTTCTAAGCAGTCAGCTTTTGCTGACATGTATATCCTTTTTATTTAAATAGTGTTTAGTGTTTAGTTATAATAAACCACATTTGTATTTATGTAGTGCAGAGGCTGTTTATTACCTCATATAATTTTGCTAAATTATATAGTGCCTCTCCAACTAGTGAAGGTTGGCAGTCAGCTCCGCATATTTCTCTCGGTGTCAGGGTAGTTATTATATGACGTTAAAACCTGCCAAGTCCGAGTCACTACAAGTGATAAAGATAAAGGAGTCAGATATCATAATAACTACCCTGAGACCGAGAGAAATATGCGGAGCTGACTGCCAACCTTCACTAGTTGAAGAGGCACTATAAAAATAAGAATAATTACCCTAGTTTAACCATCATCCCACTTTGTTTCGAAACTATATGACTTTTTCAAGGATACGACAACATTTAAGTAAACAAGTTAAGGTAACAATAGTAATAAACATAGCCCGGAATTTTCGTAGCACTTCTGAGTTGTCATAGGGACTTCTCGTCTATCGACTTCCGATATACAATATGTATATCGATAAAAACAGAAAACAATATTTAAAATACGATTACGAGTAGAAGTAAACAACAGGCAGTCTTATCGCGAATGAGCGATCTCTTCGAAATAACCTTTAAATGCCAAATTTCGGAAATTATAAATAGGAATTAAAATAATATTTTATTGTTTTAAATAAAATAAAATATGGATTTCCTATACCTTTTAAACATTTTTCGATAGAAATTGAAACAAGAATTGCTATCGATAAGTTTTCATTGCAAATCTCTATTTCATATTTTCAAGTACTCAAAAGTTATCTGAAAGACATCGCTCTTTAGCGATAAGACCGCCCGTTGTTTACCTCTACTTTTAAACTTCTTTAATATATTGTATTTTATAATGTATCGATATAATATGTATATCGGAAGTCGATAGACGAGAAGTCCCTATGACAGCTCAAAAATGCTACGAAAATTCCGAGCTCTGGTAATAAATAGTATTGTTTAAGATAAAGTCAAATAGAAAGACAGGTTAAAGTAGACATACACACGTTGTCGTTACGTGCGTAGGACTAAATTACAGTTGCGGTTTTCATCTCTACATCATCATCATCAATATCATCGTTTTTTCCCGCGTGGCAATGTCTGCTTATTTTTAATTTAGGATATTTTATTCAATTATCCGCTCTGAAGCTATTAGCAGTTCGAAAGTTCAGGTTTCCTTAATACGTTGTCATTCATCGTAAGACAATTGACAACAATTCATAATGTGCTAAGGTAGTAAAATAAAATACCGTTTGTAGATTTTACACTGTTGATTACAGTAAAAATATTTTTGGATTTTTTTATGCAGTAGTTTTTTTTAATTCAGGAAATACAGTAAAAAAAGTCGTATTGTGAATGTTATAGTGCCCTTAGTCCATTTATTACCATAGGAATTGAAAAAAATATACAACTGTCATGTCCATTGTTTATCTGTCTGACGGATTACTTGATTCTAACGACACGCTTTCAATTCTCGTAATACTATTGTTTTGATATACGCTATTTAAAATGAAAGTGACTAACGGATTTGTAAAAGCGGATAGCCGCTATCTGCCCAAAGTAGACGAATTTATGTTGTTACAGTTGGTATGGTTGACAAGTGACATGACATGACAGTCAGTTCCGTTTCTGTTTAAAGTTACTTTTTTTAATTTTATATCATGCTAAGATCACGACGTCAGTATTCCTAACTTTGTATATACGGTCTTTATAATGACTATTTCTTTAATAAATTATTAACGACGAATTTAAGTTAAATAAAGAAAAACCGAGAAACACGGGTAGTCTAATTTTTAACCAGCTATTATAAACGCGAAAAAACATTTTTTTTTTTTTGAAATGTTGTCAATTGGATACTGTCTGGACTTAAGTTAGAACAACTCGTTGGTACATGAACACGAATAGCTCGAACTCGGTACTTTAGTGTCACGTGTTGACACCCTAAGCCACAACGGCAGGGTTACACAACCTTTTTTGTCGAACCTCCGCAAATAGTAAATATGCCCCCCTTCGACTTTTTTCGTGCCAAAAATAAACGTACATTCATTTAATTATATCGACCGATGACCTTGAATTGATCACAATCAATGTGTATTATATTATTATGCTGTAAAATACATTAAATCGAGGTTTTTTTCGAAAAATTCAAGCACTCCGCGCCCCCCTTGCCTTCTACCTACGCCCTCTTAGGGAAGCGTGCCCCACTGGTTGGGAAACCCTGCACTAAGGCCACCGGCGCTCTCATCGGTCTCCTCCACTTCATCAATCTTGGACGTCATCTTCCTTGAACTCACTGATGTTCAAGTCTCTTTATTACACTGATCCATATTAGTTTTAACCTCTTTACCAACTACCGGGATCTATCTTTGATGATGCTTTAATACACTTTAGCAAACATGACAAAAGCAATCGAGCTTTACACTAATTATTGTTTATTACAAGCTCTCATTGCCCTTCTCCACTTCATTATATCTTGGACGACATCTTAGTTGAGCTTGCATATGTTCAAGTTCTTTATTATACTGATCTATCTTAATTTTGACCTCTGGGGTGTTATTCTCTCAAAAACGGCGATCGGTCGAATGAACGAGCGAAAAAGCAGCGGCGAGTTTAAGTAGTCCCGTCCGAGCGAACAAAACACATTTTAGCGCATGCATTCTCAATTAGGCAGCCTTATACGTTCGAGGAGCCAGGCTGCCAAATTGAATACACACGCTTAAATGTGTTTTGTTCGCTCTGACGGGACTACATAAACTCGCCGCTTGGACATTCACTCGTTCGTCCACCCGTTCGTCATTGTTGAGAGAATCACACCCCTGTTCCAACCACTGGCATATTTTCAATAATGCGTACACGTTTGCAAACGTAACAAAGGCAAAAAAACTTTATCTTTATCATTATTTATTACAGGATGTTCAGAAAATTTCGATCATATATCACTTAACACCCTAGTGGCTACCTTGCATAACCTAGCAATTAACACGCACTATACTTATCTTACTACCTCGGTCACTTCTTATTACACCACCCTATGTAGTTACTACCAAGCGTGGCTAATAAACCCAAGAGCCTACTTAACCGGAGTAGGCTTTCTTGGTGAAAACAAATAAATTATACGAATTCGGGTTAGCGTTGGAGCAATACGAGTGAGAAAGGGAATTGCTAAAGTTTCTCAGCTGAAACATGGGCTTCAAATAAATTGAAGAGGATATCGTTTAACATGGAACCGCTTTGAACCGTTGCTAATCAGTTAATTTAAATAAGAACTTTTGAGAATTTTTGATCAATTTTAATTTCAATGTACTAGATAAAATGGTTCTTAAAACCTCTGCCATTCTTAGCGAAGAAATGAATAGAACCATAATAAATATGACTGCAATAACTCTGCTATTTTCACATTCTGAAACTTTACTAAATTTTGTCTGTTCACAATAATACAGAAGATTAAGCAAGCTGTATTTAGATAATTATCATCGTGTCAAATAAAATACGTCCACTGCTGAACCTGTCCATCTTCCCAAAATATTACCACCATCCTGTAGCTAGATGACTTTTCTTAATTTTAGAGTATTGTCTAATTTGTTTGCATCAAATACGTCACGTTTTAAAAATAGTACAGTATTCCCAGTTTCTTTATGGCTTTCGGCTGGCTATCGCTATCACCCTCGCACTCGCAAAGTCTTTCGTGTGTCATAGAAAAATGAGGATTGTCAAGAGTTATTAAGAAAATGGTAGCACTGTACTAGGTGGATAAGAAGTCAGTACTGACACATTGCACAAACACGAAGTTAGAACGTCTGAATATTGATAATGTTGACAGCAATAAAAAAAAAAGATTTTTCACGCCACTGCTCGGAAATGTGGCGAAAGATGGTCTGTTCTTGGTCCCCAAAACAATCAATACCTTTACATTGCATGAGCAGGCCAACTATGAATTTAAACTGACCAAAAATGTAACATTGTAGGTCTGTTCCATTGAGCAAGTCGACCAATCACATCGGTCCGCTGATCACTGATTCGACCAATCAGAACACGACTTGTGCTGCATATGAAATTGAATTGGCCAATGAGAAGTCATTTTATTTTTTAATAATATTCATCCCTTCACGGATAGGCAAAGGAATCAGATTCCATACAGCCATTGTGTTTGTTTTTAATTATCTGAAATATAGTTCTAGCACGGTCAGAGTCGTCAGTTTAAAAAAACGCATTTAAGTGACCGGCCACTTAGAACGGTATCGTTAAAAAAAGTAAAAATTTGCAGGAGAGCGTAAAATAGGCTAGTGTACTAAAAAAATCCAATTAGTCCGTCATTTACATTATCAAAAAATATTGAACATGTATTTTTTCTTTTGTCAATTAAACAAAAAACGATGAAGATAAAGTGCTTGAAGTTTCGCGTGACGTCACGCGGTGGCACACATACCACGTTGTGACGTCACGAGCCCCCACTCCCGAACTTTGATGCGCATTATATTTCTCAATTTTGATTGATTTGAAAAAGCACGGACTAATTAGATTTTTTTTTTTACGCAGGACACACCCCTCTTTTTAGTGTGTTGTAAATTTATTATAAGAATTGATTTTTATTTCCTCGCAGTAGTCGTGAAAAGCACTGTGTTAAGCCTTGGCCGAAAGTGCAATAGATGGACTCGTACTTTCAACTCGTCCATCTATTGCTTACTTTTTAACCTCTGCAACAATGTACCTATTCTGTTCATTGACTCATAACAAATAAGTTTAACGTTGTTTTACTTTTGTCAACAATATCAATTTTGTCACAGAGTGTTAGCTTTGAAAATTTGCTACTCTTGGAGTCATATGGGGTTATTAGGACCTAGCTATGCAGTTCAGTCTACGGTAAGGGAAAAGGACAGTGCTTTATAACCGCTATAGCTCTATCCTTTTCAAAAGCCATGTTATAATAACCCCCTGAACAACGTCAGGATTGACTCACGGGATGGATTTTCATATAATTTTATAATTCATTAAAAATGTATGGCGCTTTTTACCTTTTATTTGGCAATGTGTATCATATGATACAAATGATTACATTCACATTTTATTATTATTGATTTAAAATAATGCTATTTTAAATTTTAAATTGAAAAAAAAAATCAATTCATATCTTTTTTGTATTTTTGACAAGTAAAAGACTAGGAAAAAAAACAATATTAAATTCAAACTATAAGAAAACAGATCTAAAAGAATCTTGTAACACGGCGAAGAAAGCTGATTAATACTGCCGCAGTAAATAAGCATGAGAGTAACACAAGTAATAAGATAAGACGCTCCGTTTGCTGCATTGAGGATATTCTCCAATGATTTAGAAAGATTTAAAGATCCTGAGAATTCCCAAATCTCTTTATAAATCAAGACTTGGATAAAAGTTGCGACGTGACTTATAACTCGAAGTAGTCACGACCGAACAGTTTTTAAAACTTTTTAAGCGTGGAATGTTTTCCGCTCCAGGGAAGTTCAAATTAATCTAAAGAGGCTTAGAACATTTTAACGGAAAAGTACCAAGATTTTTAGAGGAAAATTCTTACTAAAATCAATTTTAGTAAGAATTTTCCTGCAAATTACATGACAGTTAAATCCATCTTTACATTTAAAAAAAAAAAGCGAATGCTCCTTTTGCCCGCTACGTGAATTGCTACGAGAGTCTGTAGACGTGCTACGCTGTAGCAAAGACCAAGTCAGGGCCCCGTCACTCCATACAACAGAGTGCTTCTCGGCTGTTTTTGTTACTTACGTCTTTTTCTTCCCCCGTCACAAGTGTTACCCGCATGCTACGCGCCAAAATGTGCTTATTCACGCGCGTGTAAAATACATAATTATTTGTTTGTCCGTCGCATGACGTCATAAACTTAGTTCCTAAGACGGGGGTTGGCAACTTTATAATAAATTGATTAGGAAGGTAATTTGGTATTACAGATATTATTAAGAACTACGTACGCTACGTGCAAATTTTGACACTCAACTGATATTTGTATCCCCGGGGATACACCGGCGGATAGGTAATTTATAACGGTAGTTTGAGGCGAGTGACGTATCTGTTATGAAGTAACTAGTATAATCTGTGACCAAGTATTTATATTATTTTGATGACGTTATTTTGCAGGTAAGTGTTCGAAAACGTGCCTTTTATATAGATACCCCCTTCCTAATAAACGTTGTGTAACGGTGGTATAGCTGTACAATGTTTTGTCCTTATCTGTCATTGTGACATTGGAATTTAATAGATAAGGACAAAACATTGTATACCTATACCACCGTTACTCAACGTTTCTTAGTAAGGGGGTTAGACACTATGCTTAGGAAGTTAAACAATTAATATCATACTCGTTTCCCGTTAAAATATTCCAAAAACAAAGAAACTAACAGTCTTTAGCCGAACATTAAAACAAAACCCTAAAGTCAAAGTTTGTACTATTTTCGACACCAGAACCGATAAGTAGAACAAACAAAAAATAAAAAATAAAAAAATGTGACAAGAGAAATGCTGGCAGAACAAACAAAAACAATGCCATAATTTTCGTGGAAAAACGGTACCTATTTACAAAGAAAGAATGTTTATACAAAATAAAATCTCCGTGGGCAGGAATGAAATAAGGCGGGAATGGGCGAAACTTCCGAGGCAGATTTCGTTTGCCTCGTATGTCTGTCGAAACCCAAATACACAATCCCATTGTAAGGGTTAGAAGCCTATACATATAAATCATATAATTTTTTGACAACAAAAGGGGGAATAGCATTCGATTAAGTTGGGTAAGTTTCGCTTTAGATACGGAAACGGTTTGGATGTCATGTTTTTGCATTTTTATGATCGGCTCGGTTAGTTAGGTGCCTTGAGACCAAGCGAACGAGTGCTCTAGAACATGTTGTGTCTTTATTTTTACAAAGAAAACGTAAGAGATAATGCATATAATTCTTGTTCGTTCGCTTGGTCTTAATCGGGCCTTCGGTTACGTTTATTGTTTTATTAACATTCTAAAAGGGTAAAATTTGGCCAATAGTATTTCCTCCTGAGTATTGGAAGTTTTATTGTTTTTTTATTTAAATAAGTGCATCTCTATGTCTGACGTTATCTAATATCATTTTTATAGAACAGTTAGGGGTTACTTGGAACTGAGTGAAATTATTGCCTAATATTTTTGCTACAAATAAAGTTTATTTTCTCAAAACATCAATTTTCCAAATATATAGCCTAAATCTTCTGAAACTAACTTGCATCTTGTATTTATACCTACCGCCAAGCAGCAGTGTTTGAAATGTTGTGTTCCGGCGTAAGACAACCGGTAAAGTTACTAGCATAGAGGCATTTCATCTTGGTCCTCAAGGCTGGAGACGAATTTGCGGTCTTAGGATTGCAGTCTTTAGATTGCAGTCTTGAGAATGCAAATGTCTATGTGTCACAGATCCCACTTACCATCAGGTGGTTTGTGCAGCTGTTTTCTATGTGTACACTGTAGTACCTTGTCTATTTAATGTCATGTTTAAACTGCCATACATGAATTGTCACAGCGATTAACGTGACAAGGTACTAAAGTGTATACATATTTATGAACTCGACTGTACAAAGAACAAAGTTTTGATTACATAATGAGCTTGACAAATTTAACTTGTACTATTTTTTTACAATATCTGTAAACAACGAAGAAGAAACGTAAATAATGAAGGTAAACAGTCTGGTGACTGTAGTTTACCTTCGTTATTGTTTTAAAATGTACAAAATATTCCAACAGAATCCCGAATTAAATTACGGAACCGGTACTGGTCTGTTTTACACGAAACAAGTAGTTACGTTCATTTGCCGAGTGCAAATTTAATTGCCAATGGGACCGTATATCATTTTAAATGTTGGAAACAATTTAAAGTTGATAAAGTACGCGAGTTGATCGAAAAAACGTTTCTGTGTTCACACAGAATGTACGTTTGCGAAACGTTTTTTACATACCGGGGTATTTTGTTCCTTTTTGGAATGGGATAGCTTGGTGCAATTGTAAATTAACCTTTTTAAACTAGAAAAATATTTGTCCATTTTGACGACGCGTTTAGACTGGGTGTCTCTGGATCCCTAAGAACATTTGTCCTAACACATAATTTGTCCGAATTTTCATTTGCCCAAAACTGGTTTTCAAGTGAGTCAGGCTAATTTTTAACTTTTCCAATTATATCTGCGGTTTGGCTAGATTAGGGTTATATTATAACCACACTAAAAAGTTTTAAAATTTAAGCGGAAACGGCTTTAGGATAAACGAAAATTCGGACAAACGATGCATTAGGACTGCTGATGAGGCAAAGGAAACTTTCCAAAATTTGCTGAATTTTTCATAGAAAATTTTTGGAAACTTCTCACAATTTTGTATGGGGATTGAAACTTTCCTTTCCTTAAATTTAAATTTCCTATATTTCAAGAGAAAGTTTCCGGTAATTAATTAGAGCTTTTACAACTTTTTGGAAACTTTCCGCAACTTTCACATCAGTAATTAGGACAAATTTTAATGACGATTAGGGAATCGATAGGGGAACCGTTTAGCCTAGGTGGTTATGACCATGCTTATGAAGCTAGCGGTTTCGAGTTCGGTTCCCGGTTTAGGCAAAGAAAGGGCCTTGTTTTAGACGTCGGTAATATGAAGTGAGCTGTCATTTTATGTCCAGCTGTAATAAAAATACTCAAAATTACTGCTAATTGTGTGAATATATTATTGTAAAATTAGGATCTAAAAGACTGGCAATAATAGACCGAAAACCCTCCTTGACCTGTTCATGGATGGTGGAGATAACTAATTATGAAGTAAACACCAAGCTTGTTTTTTTCCTCTCACATAAATAAATATATAAATATTAAGCCCAAATAAGAGGTCAGCAAAAAAAAATCATAACATTTTAACTTACATTTAAACTTATTTTGGTTAAATCATAGTAAATAATGCAAGTATTAAGTGCAATAGACAACATTTTGAGGAAAATACACGAGGAATTACTAATTAAACGGCCATAAGTGAGAGACCAAACGGATTCCATGAGTAAGCACTTTAAATGCTACGTCATGGCTGCTTCGTCTTCATATAGCACTTACTTAAGCTCTGTCCACTAACGAATAAATGTGTATAAAGATAAAATTAAATAATTTGTAGACTATTTTTAACAAGTACAATCAGTAGTTACTTAAGGTAATGGCACCAGTGTTCGACACTTTAAGCTGACATGCACCAATAATGGACACTTAACTCTTAATTCAAAGATCATACGTCATAAATTGAGTGTTACAAAAGAAATGAATAACCCTTATCTTCTGTAAAATAAGAATCAAGTGTCGATCATGGGTCCTTGTCGATTACTGGTTCCATTACCTTACCTTTTTATTGTTAAGCCACCATAAAACCCTGTTATATTAAGAACAGCTTTAAGTCACGAGAAAGTAAAAACGTAAAAAAAACAGCGGTTTCAAAAAGGCTCTATAATAGTTAATTAAAGTTGTAGACCTTATTCAAAATCTCATTACAGTCATCGTCATATCGAACAAAATGCCAGTTTAAAACAAAACCTTCCCTAAAAACGGGCCTAACGGGTCCTTTCCTTGTAACACAAAATACTTTAAACAATTTTACTAATAACTAATTGTAACCTTGTCCCTATTTACCTTTCTACGTACACGAATGTTTCCGTTCCACGCTTAGGGCAATGTTTACGCTTAAATTTTACAAAGCTAAACGCCTCATTTGACAACCATAATTATTTATGCGAACAAAGTCGCATGTCAGCTTACGCGTCTTTTCGTATTCGTATATGCGTGTTATGAGTTGTTATTAGCGTGGCCTAGTTTAGAAACGCTGGAAAAACCTGTCATGAAGGTTTGTGTTGTTATAATATTGTACTTGAAATTACCAAGCTTACCAAGGCTTCATCATTGTGTTAATCGTGTAATGTACCAGTTTATAGAGAGTTTATAGAGAGTTTTTACGTTTGATAATCACTTATTTTTAAAGACAACTTAAGTTTCCGAATTTGATTGTTGAAAAAACCACTACAGCAATGTCAAAAATATGCCAAAATTTTACAAAGCGTTAATTAAGCTATTCTCATAAATGACTAACTAATAACACAATCACTTCCTTTACTTTTCCTCCGTTCACTTTTACGTACCAAAATGTATTTTTATTGATTCTACCTATTTTTTTATTAATTTAAAAAGAATTAAGTTTAATGTTAAAAATACCAGCAAACATAACAAAAAGTTTGTAAAATGGTTAGTCGTCGACCCAGATATTGATCATGCAATTGTACTTAAATAATAAGTTTCTGTTTGCCCTGTTTGTTTGTTATAAAAGTATCAATAGACAACTTACCATTTTAAACAAGTATATAGGCTCTTTAGATTCATCTTAGTCATGAATCACTAAACAAGTTTCTGCGACAAATTGCTTGGCGTTTAAAGACGTAGTTTATAAAAAAACTGCCGCAAAGGGCATTGGAAAAACATTACTACAATTTAATTTTTCAGCGGCCACGGATGATTTTCGTATAATGGTTTAGACCTCTACATACACATGAATGTATAAAATTAAATGCGTGTAATAATATCGGAGCGGAGATATTCAACATTTAACTATTCAGTTTTGGGTACTAAAATTACGCCTAGGTAATATTTAAATATATCTCGGCTCCGATGCACTTAAGAGTATTACATTACAAAACAAATATGTATATTTTGAATCATTCTATAATAATCTACGACTTTTACGAATGACCGCTCACCTTGAAAATGTATGACTTTTACAACTGACAACACTTTTACCCCTTTACGCAACTTTCTAAAACCATTCTTATCTTAAGAAACATATAAAAGTATAAACCGCAGTTTTATCGCGTTGAAACTTGACACAGTTCAGCAATTACATTTTCACTTAGCCGTCCCAAAAAACGGCACGGTCGTCGCTTTTCTACGGGCATGACCCTGTCGCCCAAGAAAAAGGGTGTAAGTCTTCTTAGGTTGACGTATAAAAGGGTGTAAGTCTAGTTAACTCTGTATACGATTTATATATTTTGTTATTACGAGCTAAGCCCACTTATATCCGTTTACACTAGGGCCACAACGTGAACGGCTTGAATATACAAAGGCTGTACTTTGTATCGTTTTACGCAAATGATTGTTTAATAGCCGCTAAGAGAACTTCGGCAGGGCAATTTATGGGTTCCTAAGTACGTTGGGCGTCGTACAAAACGTTTTGGGTACCGCGGGAAATTGACTCGGGATCATTTAGATAACAAACCAGGTCTACGTCATTTGACGAATGATACCAGCTAATAAATGACTTTCGTGAGCGATCTTGACAACATAAATACTCAGAATATATTCAAAGTGGGTCTTTACCCACTTTAAAATTAAGCTTTGCAATAAGGATTCCGATTAACAAATTTAATGAAAATGTAATCAAGTGGAAAACGTCTTGTTGTGAAAAGAACATCCGTAAAGAATATTGGAAATATTACTCGCAAAATTGTAAAGAATAAGTTCCAAGATTAAATTAAATTTATTTCATGAAGATATCAACACTATAACATTTAGAAGAAAATTGTTTAGAAATTTATACCGGATGACATCAACACCATATAATATTTAGAAGCAAGTATATTTATATTAAAAATATGAAAGTAACTGTCGGTCTGTCCGTTACGTTTTCACGGTAAAACCGTTCAACTGATTTCGATGAGATTTGGTATGAAGATAGCTTAAACCCCAAGAACGGGAATAGGGTACTTTTTATTTTTACGCTCGTGGCTATCGCTATGTGGTTTATACGCTCTAAGAGGACAACTTTAACTCACCGGTTGATATTTGGTGTGACAAATTCAAGAACGAATACGGCTAAATCGATTTTCTTGAAACCGAGCTAAAAACTTCACACAGGAACACAGATAAACAGACAAAAACCAGTGATACTCAGACACAGATATGTAATTGAACTTATATCGACGACGCGATGGCCGAGTTGGTAGGTACCCTGCCTACGATACTAGCGGTCCTGGGTTCAAATCCCGGTAAGGGCAGATGTTTGTCTGATGAGCGCAAATATTTGTTCCTGAGTCTTGGATGTTTTCTATGTATTTAACTATATATTTCTCTATATAAGTATTTATATCGTTGTCTAGTACACATAGTACAAGCCTAGAGCTTAGTTTGTAACTAGGTCAATTGGTGTGACATTGTCCTCTGATACTTATTTGTTTATTTATTTATTTATTATACCGAGTTTTGCGATCATTGACTTCTACGCGAATGGAGTCACGGGCAACAGCTAGTTATCTATAAATTATACCAAACGAATTGCAACGTCTCAAACACAATAATTGCAGCTTTCTTCTAGTTAGTCGAAGTTAATTCAACTTTATTACCTCTCTATTATATTATTATCTATCAATCGCTCACAGGTAAACTGGAAGAGATCCCTTCAAGGGATAAGTTTGCCTTTGTACACATCTTTTGTTTTTTTAGGTTGTTATTTTCTGTTTGTGCAATAAAGACTTATATATACATACACTATAGGGACACATTTTGTATTCCAATAACCGTTCCGATGGCGATGTCATTCACATGTGGAATGATAGACAGTGAATGTGATTAAGGCTTAGATGAAGGGAAGTGACGTTATAAGAAAGCACCATATAGATATGCATGATTGATTATAATAAAGGCTAAATAGTCATAAATCCACTGTTAGTCAATATCACTACATAATATAAAACAAAGTCGCTTCCCGCTGTCTGTCCCTATGTATGCTTAGATCTTTAAAACTACGCAACGGATTTTGATGTGGTTTTTTTCTAATAGATAGAGTAATTGTTGAGGAAGGTTTTTATGTATAATTCATAAGTTTTGGATTATGTACGGGTATTACAGAAAACTGGCATAAACCGAAGCGAAGCGAGGGCGGGTCAGTAGTATTTTTATAATCAAAAAAATACCAAATTAGATAGGTAAAAAAAAAACCCACTATAATGATAACCATTCCTTCAGAGTATATATATCTTGTAAATGTCCCAACCGATGTTCATGCAACTTAGCTAAGAATCACCACTAGAAAACCGCAAATTTAAAATTTGTTCAGCTTTTAAGAGCTACATAGCGGTCAAACTTAACACCTCTATTTTTGTGTCTGGGGTTCAAAATGGTCAAGTGTGAGATGGGCTCGCGTGAATCATTTAAAAATCGAATTCAAATCAGAATTATAATAATACCTACTGTGTGGCGGTATGGAATCCTCGGTGCGCGAGTATAACTCACATGTGACCTTTTTATTATTACAAGCTTTTATTTAATGGGCTACCATGGGCTGGCAGATGACCTTCGACCTGAAGCTCTAAACTTTCAGTTGTTGTTAAAACCTATTTTCATTAACACTGCTGTTCTAAGCTAGCTGCCATCTCAATTTTTCTTTTACAAGTCACTGATATCGAGATTTATGCTATCAAAGTTTGAAAGTTTTACTCTAAAAAAGTTGTTTTTTGGCATTTATTTCCATATTTTTCACTTTAGAAAAAAAACCTTCGTTGATTTATTAGATACTAGCTTTTGCCCGCGACTTCGTCCGCGTAGAACTCGTTTATCGCAGTTAAGTAAATTAATAGTTTTAAGTAATTCTATAGTTTGACGTCCTCCCTGGCAAGAATGATCTTTCAAACGCATGTAATATTGAGCTCGAAATTGACCGGGACACCAACTTTAACCATTAACTCTTACGGGAGGGCACTCCCGATACCTCGAAAGAGTTCAGGAACTCTAAGGGTAGGACGTGACTTGCTCTGTGTCTATGACATTGTCTACCAAGAGATACTCCACAACATCGCCTTCTACATGAGACATATTTTTATATTTATCCGCCCGACAATTTCGTTTGTCGGTGCTAATATCACCCTCTCGCACAAACATTCTCTATTCTTTATATGGTTTTTTAGATCGGGGTACACGTTATTTTTTAGATCATCTGTGTTTTGTACAATATTAAAGAATTCGCGGTTTAATGTATTCAAATCGTTACTATCTCTCGCCATACGATCTTCGACCATTTTTAGTAGAGCTGCCGGATATATTGCCCCGACTGTGTATCATGGTGTACTCGTAGTTCCTGGCATATTTGTAGTAAGGTTAATTTTTTATATATTGAGTATATATATAAAAAATTAACCTCATCGTAGATGCCGAAATGCATTTATTTTATCCGCTGGTGTGCCCCTAGTTATCACCTGTAGATGACAATCTGTCTAAATTCGCCGTCTCAAAGCACCATCCCTCTCATGATAGTTTGGTTGCTCTTAAAATATCCATCATAGTTCAATATTACATATATTATATTATGAGTCTTAATACTAATTATAATGTAGGTATCTATCATTATAAATGGCGGAACTCCCAAACATCATCAGTGGCCGCTGAAAAAACAAAGACAATTATATTCTTCAAACAAATTTACCCAATGCCCATTAATCTAATTCGGTGCTGCGGTTAATCCGTGAAAGCGTAACAAACAGACAGACAACAGACAATTGCCTTTTTTTTTGAATTGCCATTTTGAATTTCTACCTATACTTTCACATCATTTTCGAAATCTGCTTCCTCAAAATCTAAGAAAATGACAATTATGTCCACTTTTTAAAAAAGATCATGGCCTCCATCTTGAATACTAAATTTGACATAATTTTCATAATCTGCGTCCACAAAATATAAGAAAATGATACCAATGACGACTTTTTCAATAAACATCATGACGGCCATTTTGAATTCCAAATTTGATATCATTTTAGAAATCAGCGTCAACGCAACCTAAGAAAATTACACCCACGATGACTTTTTCAAAAAACACCAAACATTGTCGTTATTCCCTCGGGAACTTTTAAATTATCCGGGATGGGATTTTTCTATGTGTTAATTCAGGGTGCTACACCCATTTTAAATTTCATCCTAATCCATCTAGCCGTTGCAGCGTTAAGGGGTAACTAACTAAAACCCCTTACCTTTTACCCCCTTAGGGGTAGTTTTTTCTAAATCTCTGAAAGCAGTATATTTTATTTATAAACAGTAGTCTAAATATCAATTTCCTAATGTAGCCATTTCGATATCTCCCATACAAATTTCTACTCCCCATTTATCGCCTGAGGGGGAGATTTACGGAAATCAATGAAAGTTTTTTTTTATGTTAAACAGTATTAAACAGTAGCTTAAACACCAATCACCACGTTTCCAACTAAAATAATTAACATAAATGACCAAATTGTCATACAAACTACCATCCCAAATCTCACCTCCTTAGGGGTGATTTTTGAGATACAAATTTAATCTAATTCAGTTCCGCGGTTTATCCTTGAATGCATAACAAACAGACAGACGTCAGACATAATTACTTTCACGTTTATAATGTTAGTATGGATTTCCTTTATACAGCAATATTATGTATACCTATCGATGTATAGCTTTTTTACCCCTTGAGTATTGTTTGAAATGACATTTTAGAATTAAATAACCGACCAATTCGCCGAAAAATTAAATGCCTATCCGTAATTATTTTCAAGTGATCATAATAACCGCCCTAATATTAAATAACAGCCGTAGAATTAATACGCCGTGAATAGTATTGAAAATAGCGGAAAAAAATGTTAAAATCGGGATATGTCAACGCTGACAACTTCAATCTGACACCGCTCCTTTTGATATAGACTAACAAAACTGAATGTAGGTACAAAGCCTGTCTCATGTTGTCACACTGGATGGCAAAAGCCATAGGAGAAATAAATTATTCAATTGCGCAATTTAGTCAAATAATTACAAATCTTATTCTATATTAGTAATTATTTGCGTCCCCAAAAACTAAGAAAATGTTACCCGTGACAACTTTTTCAAAAAATATCATTGCCGCCAGCTTGAATTCTAAATTTGACATCATTTTCATAATCTGCGTCCCCAAAATGTAAGAAAATGATACCAATGACGACTTTTTCAATAAACATCATGGCGGCCATTTTGAATCCGAAATTTGATATCATTTTCGAAATCTGCGTCAACGCAACCTAAGAAAACGACACCCATGATGACTTTTTCAAAAAACAAAAAGATATTGTCGTTATTCCCTCGGGAAACTTTAAATTTTCCGGGATAGGATTTTCCTATGTGTTAATCCAGGGTATAAGCTATCTCCATCATAAATTTCATCCAAATCCATCCAGCACCATTGCAGCGTGAAGGAGGAACAAACTAAAACTCTCTTTTAACCCCCTTAGGGGTAGTTTTTTCTAAATTGCTGAAAGAAGTATTTTTTATTTATTATCAGTAGCCTAAATACCAATTTCCAAACTGCTTATTTTAAAAATAACTTATCTCTTATACAAATTTCTACTCCCTATAGGGGATGAATTTCCAAAAATCCTTTCTTAGTGTACCCTTAGGGTACCCAAGGAATATTCTATTCAAATTTCAAGTCCCTAGGTCCAGCGGTTTATGCTGTGCGTTGATCGATCAGTCAGTTAGTTTTACCCCTTTCCATCCCTTCGGGGATGAAATTATCAAAAACGCTGAAACACGTATAAATTAATTTTCAATTTTCAACCTAAACACAAAATTTGAATAGTCTAACTTAAACTAAAACTGACGGACTTTCATACAAATTTTCATCCCCTTAGGGGTGGAATTTCCAAAAATCCTTCCTTAGTGGATCTTTACACTATATAAGGTATCTATGTGCAAAATGTGAAGTCTCTAGGTCCTAAGGTTTGGGCTGTGCGTTGATATATTAACAATCCGTTTTACCCCTTTTCATCCCTTCGGGGTTGAAATTATCATAAACGCTGAGGCACGTATAACTTGAAATTCAATCGCCAACCTAAACGCAAAATTTGAAGCGTCTAACTTCAAAACTGACGGACTTTCATACAAACGTTTTTCCCCTATTTTACCCCCTTAGGGGTGGAATTTCCAAAAATCCTTCCTTAGTGGATCTCTACACTATATAAGGTATCTATGTGCAAAATTTCAAGTCTCTAGGTCCAGCGGTCTGGGCTGTGCGTTGATATATCAACAATCAGCTTAGCATTTTATATAATAGATATTAATGAAGAATATTTAGATGTAGTATCCATATCAATTGAGGCCAAGATTAAAAAGTTTTAACCAATTTTGTGTTTTTATAGTCATGTTTTTAAAAAATTATAAAAAAAAAACCGTGGGTTATTTTGAAATTCTGTTCGTCAGAATCAGAGATAAATATATTGATATTTATAATATATTTTTTCATAAATTTACATTCAGTTTTGACTGAGTTATAACTGTTATAAGAACTTAAACTTCATCAAAAACGCATGGGCATGGTAGCCCCTTAACTTGCACTGTTCGTATGTTTGTAAGTCATCCGTCAAAATTTGCAAGTTAATTGTGAACCAGTTCCCGTTAACGGAATGGACTGAATATATCGACGGTTCCGTGACTCAACCTCGTATACAGGGCGTCCCAAGACTATGGGACATGAAGAGAAAGTACCTTAAATATCGTAGATAAGATATTTTACTCGTGTGGTTGCCGAGTTAGAATAGTGCCACTCCATGTCTTCCTGTGGATGTCGTAAGAGACGACTAAGGGAATAAAGGCTTGTGGTACTGTTAGGCGATGGGCTTGCAACCTGTCACTAATACGCTGGTAAACATCTTAGCCTAATTGTGCAAATTGTGGCTATAGAATTATCAACAAGTTTTTAGAGATGTTTGTAATTCTGTAGCTCTGCCTACCCCACTCTGGGAACGAAGGCGTGAGATTATGAATGAATGAATGAGATATTTTACTGAAATAAGACTTTAAGTTATTTTTAAAAGTAAGTAATACTGCATTCAAAGATATTCTAAAAAAAATTGCTTCGTCTAGAAATCGAACCGACTTAAATGTGAAAAAAAAAACACCCGTATTTTTATGATGCCAATCGAAAGAATAAACAAAAAATAATAAATCTTTTTAAGTAACATAGTATCTATAATTATCTATATCTATCTATTCTATTTTCAAAATTTCTTTGAATGTATAACTAATTTTTAAAAATAACATTATGTCTTCTTTCAGCAAAATATCCTATCTACGATATTTAAGGTACTTTCCCTTCATGACCCATAGTCTTGGCACGCCCTGTATAGAATATTGTGCAGTATAAACTGACACTCACTAAGTACGCGAGTGCATACTTAGTGCTTGTCAGTTTATACTGGACAAATTTTAATATATGAGGTTGAGTCACAGAACCGTCGATATGTAAACCCAATGACAATGCAATTTAATTATGGTAGCTAAGAGCTGCTCTGATGATGGAGTTGGAAAGTGGCGACTGAATCTCCGCTATTCTTAACGTAGACCCACCTTGCTGAGACTCATTAGCTAGGTCTTGATAATCAGATAATTACTTTACAACAAATAAACACAGTCGACAGCTAAAGCCTGTCCCAAAAAAAAAGACCGTAACTTATTTTTTATCCGACTTGAGCCTTTTTATTTTATATGAGAGGAATAAATTCATCATGGCTACGGGAATTTGTCAAAGTGAGGAAAACTCATAAAGAACAAATTTAAGCACTTGGAATATAAAGTCCGTTTTAGTTCAGAGTACACTCGCTTTAATGAAGCAGGTAATGAGGCTTTGAGAGTCAAGAGCAAACAAGCGGAGGCTCGGCAGAGCACTCTTCACCCTCAAACAATTTCCTAGCACGTAATATCTGGTTTAAATATTAACTTAATTACATTACCTACATGTTACGTGTATTACAAACAAGCTATTGCCCGCGATTTTGTCCACGTAGGTTTTTTTTTATCGCTCTTCCCTCGGGAACCGTTCATTTTTCCGGGATAAAAAGTAGCTTATGTGCTATTTCAGACTATAATCTATCTCTGTGGCAAATTTCATTTAGAAACGTTTAGAAGTTCTGGCGTGATTGAGTACCTAACAAACATCCAAACTTTTATAATATTTGTAAGATGATTATTACAAAATGATTATTGTACATGACATGTATCTGACAACTCAAAATAATCTGTTTTTGAAGTACGAAGTGCAGACACTGTATGACAAGACACTGAAGTGCTTAATTTTTTTAATTAGGATTCTATACGCGTTATATTATCTTCTTGGAATACAATTAGTAACATAAAAAACAGGCTTATTAATTTGTCGAGTAGACACTTTCCAATATTTACATCGTGTCGATAAAGTGGTCAGTAAATATGTTGTTGACGTTATGACGGCTCCAATAACGTCAAAAATATAATAACAATATCGAAGCAATACGGGTTAAACCAAATTGGAAAAACCTCCTACTCTTGTCTCGTTGCTAAGGCACCTTATGTGGCAGCGCTCTAACTAACTTTTCATAGCATGTTATTGGAATACTTATAGCACAATATTCAGTGATATCTAGTCTAGACACATTCGTGTCATGTCAGATTGTACAAGGGTTAAGTTTTAAAGATAAAAAGCATATTATGATCTAGCAAATCCTGACTGGATCCAGGCAGCTTAACGGACAGAGATATACAGGGTGTCTGGAAAACCTTTGGAGAAATTTGGCGCGGTAATAGTTCGGACGATTCTGATCACGGGGGTATGGTTCATTTTTGTTTCTGTTAATGTAAAAAAAAAAGAAGGTTTAATTATATTCATTTAGTTACTTGATGTATCGCAGCCGATATCTTGACCTTGACATTTTGATGTTGATACTATACGACCCCAAACGTTCGTAGTAACTAACGTCAAAACTTCAAGGTCAATGACCTGAGACCATACGTTGTATGGTATGTAAACAAACAGTTCGCCCCATGTAAACAAAAATCATGTTAACATTTTAAAAAATAATGATTAATTTTAGTGAAACTTACTGTATTTTCATTTTTGCAATTGGAACACTAGCTGGTTTTAAATGTAAATTCACTAGATCTCTTGTTCATGCTTTGCCAAGAGTGATCCTATCGTCCGTCTCGTCGAGATCTAACCATTTACCAAAGTTTTCTGCTCTAAAGTGGCCCACATAACTGGTTTACAGCAAAAATAATTACGACTTGAATATCGGAAAATAACATAATTTAACAATGACATCTAATGACAGCCATAAATTCATAGACTTCTAAAAGTTCTAATAGACATGGATTGCACGATCCGATTATTGCCCTCCGTATTGATCCGCATGGTATTTTTGGCAGTAGCCAACAGTTCGAATGCAAAACATTTTGTCGATGGATATAAAGGTTGTCGCACAATTCATTATAATTTATGATGATGTCACACTTACGATAGCCATGCCATGGAATTGGTGAACTTACGTAGTACAGCGCGAAAGCTCTTAGAAGGTGCTTCGGGTTTGTATTTCTCTCTCACTCGCTCTTAATAAGAGCGTATGGGAGCGAGAGACAAGTTCAAACACGAAGCACCTTCTAAGTCTTCAGAGACTGTACATATTCATTCCGTCTTACACAAACATTCCCCTCTGCCAAAATATTGGACCAAAATTAAATGATCTAACACATTACAAACAAAACTGTTAAGTCAATAACCTGTACATAAACTGACGTCTTCGTTCTGAGAGCGGGGTAGGCAGAGCTACGGAACTACCTACAACTCTCAAAAAGTTGTTGATAATTCCGTGACCAAATTTTGTACAACAAGGTTAACCTGTCATTATCTTACTCGTTTCCGCAATAAGAAGCTTCAAGAAAATGCAATGCTATAGCAGTGCAAATAATCCAATACAAAATTTGCGACTTTGATGTAAGGGTTTGCATGGCATCAAAGATAGATCCCATTGACAAACACTGCTTCCTGATAGATTTAAATCAAATTGGTATCTCATAGAGTACTAAGAATCTGGACTATATGATGAACTTTGCACCAGCTATTCTTCTCTACCTTTTATATTACGTATTTCTTAAGAGGAAACGAAACAAAAAGTAGGCTGTTTCTTCTCCTTTTAATGTCACGGCCACAACGTCAAATTCAACGTTGACTCTGACAATCACAGAATAAAGACTAAAAGCATAGAAACCGTACTAAATAAGCAGAAAATACATTATGGTTCACTTCTTTTTACTTGTGGTTTTCATAGTGAGTTGGAAAAAGATGAATCTATAGCCGTTCTTCCTTTATTTGGTACATCGTCACAAGTAAGGCGTGATTTGGACCTAAAAGCACCTATAGTATTTGGACCTATAGACAAGGAAAGACAAATCCTTCCTATAGGAAGGACAAAGAAGTCCCTGTGTAAAACCTTGTGACAATGACAACTGTCATTGTCACAAGGCAAGAAAAAACAGCCTACTTTTTGTTTCATTTTTTCTCATGTAATACGTAATCTAAAAAGTAGAGAAAGATAGCTGATGCAAACTACATCTTATAGTCCGGTTTCTATGCTGTATATTCTTATTCTGTGCTGACAATAGACCTCTCTTGGACTTTGAATACAGATTAGACAGACATATATTTAAAAAAACTTGTGACAACTTACCAAATAAAATCATGTTGCCAATTTCACTCCGAGCAGTAGTGGCCTCATTTTTACCCGTTTGGCTAAGCTACCATGACTACGGATAAAAAAATCGGTCCTAAAAACGGTTGTTACCCTTAGGTTCGCGTTCGCTCTATCCTTGTCCTGCGTAATGTCCTGCCCCGTTTTCGCGTGGTCCATTCATTTTTTCCTATCAATAGGACTACGAGGGAGAACTGTTTCTCGTAGTCCCATTACTATTTATCTACTTCCTGTATACTAAAATAGGGAAGCGTGGTTTGCTAAAAATGTTAGTTTTGCAGCAGGCTCGGAGGGCTAAACCACTCTGAAATTGGTGTCGACGGAGCTCCTATTTCTGGGTGGTGTGGCTAACATAACCGACAAATCTAACATAACCGAAACCTACCTACGTATTCTCTTATTCTATTTCCATAACTGTAAATACTAATGGGACTACGAGAAACAATTCTCCCTTGTGGTCCATTGATGCCCCTTTTTACCGTGGTCCCACCGCTATGCCCCACTGTTGGGTGAGCAGGTAATTTTTTTTCCCCGTAGATCCACTGCACTAGAGTTTTAACATATCCTTTTCAATCCGGCAGTGCCAGTGAGACCACGGGTAATTCCTCAGATAATTTATTTCCCCGTAGACCCACTGATCTGTTAAATGGTTGCCAACGGCACCACTAAGTCGCACTACTGACCAATGATTTATATTTCTAATTCAAATTTAACGGAGTCGACGGAGCTGCGCTATCGCGGAGCTCTTTTTCCTGGGTGGTTTGCCGCTGAACAACTAACATAACCTAAACCTACCTCATATTTATTATACTAGTTTTGGTCAATAGTGCGGTTTATTAGTGCCGTGGGGCAGTCGGCCCCCACTTGACAAAAAAACATGACAGCGGTGGGACCCCGGGCTAAGGGTGCGGCTCCACTGAGGCGGAGACGAGAGGAGCGGAGCGGAGCTGTGCCAATATTAACCAATAGAAGGCGCATGCGGTCACGTCGAGCACGTTAGTTTATATTCTATTGGTTAATATTGGCACAACTCCGCCCCGCTCTGCTCGTCTCCGCCTCAGTGGAGCCGCACCCTAAACGCAAAACTCTAGTACAGTGGGTCTACGGGGAAAAAAATTACCTGTGCACCCACCAGTGGGGCATAGCGGTGGGACCACGGTTAAAAGGCTTATTGATGGGACAAATCAATATGACCACGATAGAAAGGGGTTGTCCTCTTTGAAGGTCATTTTTGTATGAATAATTTGAATTTCTTGGCAGAACGTACTAAATTTATTCGTTCTTATTAAAGGATATTGGGCAAGACGAGGCTATGACGACAGGTAAACTAAGGCCTGATTTTTCAATGTCCAGATAACGGTAACTGTTGGGTAACTTTTAGCTTGTTCCTTTTCTATGTCAAATAAAAGAAAAGGACCAAGCTAAAATTTACCCAACAGTACTGTTATTAAAAAAGTAGTATTATTGAAAAACCAGGCCTAAGACGGCTAGTTTGCTTATTTAGTAGTAGAAGCATGACAACGAATGGAACTGTTTTTTGGTCGACTTCATTTGTGTGTTAACCGGGCTTATTTAAAAATTAAGTCAAAATCAAATCAAATCAAAATATTTATTCAGTAAATTGTCCACATACGGGCTCTTTTACACGTCGGTAATATAGAGTGAATCTACTAACGCTTCGGACAAGACCATCATTGCGGAGAAGAAGCGCCACAAGAAACTCCAGCAGAAGGTCATTTTTTCAAACATAAAAAACCGCCTTCAAAAAGCAAAAAATAACTTCTTTAAAATGGTAGGTAAATAGGTCAGTCCAACTGAAGTCTGCTTTTGGTTAAAATATTGTTGGACGCCGACTTCAGTTGGACTGACCTATTTACCTACCATTTTAAAGAAGTTATTTTTTGCTTTTTGAAGGCGGTTTTTTGTGTTTTTAAACATTTATTTTATTTTATACTTTTTAGTGATCCTATTTATGCTGTTACGTAGCTCCACTTCTAAATATTAATAAGAAACTATAGAACATTTCAAGCTCGCCGCAGACAACGCCGCGGGAATGTCATAGTCATATTTAAACCTAAATGTGCTTCGTCATAGTCGCTCAACTTCCTTTATCGAAATATCTTATCGCCACCCTTGAAATAGGTACCGTTAAGGAGTTCCGGTGGCCATCTGTGGTCTTCATCATCAGTTCCACTTCACCATATAGTACTTTTCAAAAGCAAATGCATGAGTTACAGTGAAAAATACCAAAATCGCTATAGGTGTGCCTATAATATTTGAGGAGTTCTCTTGATTTCTCCATGATCCCATCATCAGATCCTGACGTGGTGACAATGGGACCAACTAGAAAGTATACCCATTCGAACAACGAAAAAATTTTTCAAATCGGTCCAGTGGTCTTCGAGTAATAGGGGAACATACATTAAAAAAAAAAAAAAACCCGACGAATTGAGAACCTCCTCCTTTTTTTGAAGTCGGTTAAAAATACAATAATAATTAAAAATAAGTTAAATTATAAGGTAATAAAGCAACAAATAGAAATTATTAAAACTAGCACAAATAAAAACATAACATGTAAAAATTAAAAACAGTACATGTCAAATACATTAAACTAAAAATAATGACTAGGAGAACAACGCGATGAGGTCTCTACGTCAAAAGCCATAACTCGAATAATTAACTGAGAAACAGACGTGAAAAGACCGGACCCCACAAACAGTACCCATTCAAGAGTATGACGCGTATCTCAGTCATCGCGTATCGCAGCCTCAAGCATGTGTTCGGGAAGGTGGCGACCCGATCAACGACGCCGCCGTAAGCAAAGAACTTTGAGCGAGCACGACGTGCTCATGCTGCCGGACAACGTAAAAGTAATATTGTGTGATACTCGTACCTATAGCTGTGCGGCGAGAAACATCACAGTGTGCTCTCATTTAAAAGCGTAAAAAGTACACACAAGAACTAATAAAGATAAAGTACAAAAAGTAAACATACAATTTCGTGTTTGAATACACAGTTTGCCTAAAGGCATTTTTATCAAGATAGAAATATCAGAAATAACCTATACTTAAGAAATTACCTTAAGTAAATAATACCCTAGCCACTACTTAAATACATCTTGATCACCGATAAAGTCATTTACAGTATAGTATGCCCTAACCAACAAGCAGCGCTTGATGTGAGACTTACATTTATTGAAAGGCATACTGACGATATCAGAGGGCCCTGCCAAGATGCATTGCGCTAACTAGCGTTTCTATTCATTTTGTTTTTAAACCAATCGCGTCACTAACAGTGTTGCCAGTTTAGACCTGTAAAATTGTAATTCGTAGCTTCATAAAACGTGCCCCTAGTGGTCAGCGTCCTTGAATTTTCCCTTGTTTTCGCATGTGACCAAAGTATGCCATTTGACGCCTTTTGATGGAGCTTAGGGGTTTACCCTTGTTTTGTAGACACTCATTTCACAGAACGTATCACTTCGCAGAATTTTCGTTTCATAGAAAGCTGCTTTCTGCTATTGCCCTTGTTGATTTCAAGTTATATTGGACTTCCGGATTGTTCACCATTATTCACACAGTCTCATTTCGCACCTTATCCCTCCACGAAATCTTCAGCATGCTTAGGTACACTCACATTTCAAAAACTTGTAAAGAATACTCGTTCGCTCAAGAGATACAGCGATTGTTAAATAAGTAGGCCTCTTATTTTTTCATTTTATTTTAATTATTTATTATTATAGCGGTAATTGGTAGTAATACCCACTTTGTAATATTGCAACTGTCTACCTATTAGTTTGAGATATAGCCCGCTGACAGACGAATGGACGAACGTAGTAATAAGGTCCCGTTGACTGTTATTGTTAGTTGTTCTATCACCATCACTACAAAGTCGCTTCCCGCTGTCTGTCCCTAATCCTATGTAGTTATGCTTAAATCTTTAAAAACTACGCAACGGATTTTGATGCGAGTTTTTTTAATACATAGAGTGATTCAAGAGGAAGGTTTAGATGTATAATAAGTTTTGGATTATGTACGGGTATTACAGAAAACTGGCATAAACCGAAGCGAAGCGAGGGCGGGACTTTTATAGAACTGGTGGAAAATCAAGTATACAAGACCTTTAAATCCTATTAACCTGGAGTAGCAAGGCTTAAATTTGAATTTCCCTTTTTGTCATGATATTCTGGTAGACCTTTATCAACATACCTACTCGTTTAATAACAGTAGATTAATGGGCTATCAAGGTTCTAAAACAAAAATCATTAAAAATACCTCACGAGCTTGATTTGCTTGAATATTAAAAAAACCGGACAAGTGCGAGTCGGACTCGCCCACCGAGGGTCCAGCACATGCCACGGTTAACTCAATTCAAAATTTTGGACCGCCGTTCCTTGCATAAAGACCGTTTTTTTTATTATGTAATTAAAAATGTACAGATTTCAGATTTATTCCTATATTTGTAGTAAAAGACGGTGTTACTTGCCAAATTTCAAAGTTTTAGGTCAACTGGAAATAACCTATTCATTTTGATTCCCTCGAGTGTCAAAATACAGGTTTTTTTTGGCATAAATGGCTATATCTTTTTTTACATTAATGTAGACGTTTGATTTTTTTCACAGCTTCAAAGAACTTGTAGACCGAAGTACTCGTATATGGTTTTAATTTCAACTCGATACTCCACGCGTTCACGAAACAAAGCGTCTAGACAGACAGACAAACAGACAGACAGACAGACAGACAGACAAACAGACAGACATACAGACAGACGGACGGACGGACGGACGGACGGACGGACGGACGGACGGACGGACGGACGGACAAATATGGGAGGAAAACTGGACAAAGGTAGCAATTTTCGACGGTAACTCTCCATAGATGGTTCCATATCTTCGTCCCTAAGGGTCATGTAAAAAATCTTTGAAGTCAAAAGTTTTGGCAAATTTTATATTCTACAATATTGCAGAACCATGATTAGCACTAGAATGAACAACAGTATAGGCAAAAAAGGGAAAAAAGCGACAGTTTTTCTAGCTGGGGGAGACAAGGAGCCGGAGAGACGAAAGATTTGGGTTACCATGACTATATTGTCCTTTACAACATATTAAAAAACTATAACAATCGGTCCTTTTTTAGAGTACCGGAACAACGATTTACAAAATGTACGACGAATTTTTTTGTATGGGCTGCGCCTTTTCCGGTATAACATTCTTCCGGGTCAAATTTCGGAATGGCGACAGACAGATCGGTATTCTGCAGGGTCTGAACGCTCGGATAACGTTGTCACCCTAACTGTTACATGATTTGCCGCTTGCGTTGGTTTAGAGACGCGTTTTCCAGTTTTGGGCCTAGTCTTATAGTGTCTTCTGATGATCCTGCTCACCAACATCGTAGGCGGGGACCTCTCGCCGAACAGCCGAGAGGAAGCGGAGCGCAGACGACGGAGGGTCAGGGGATCCCTCCGTCTACCGTGGCACACCGGAGGTCTGAGGGTGCCTTAGTAAACCAAGGCACCCTCCGGAAGTCGTTGGCGTCGAGGCGCTACTTTCGAATGCGCTTGCTCATGGTTAGGTAACGCATTCACAGTCTTGTGACTGCCACTTACCATCACTCGTTCGTTTCTACCTACCATTTGCCACTGAAAAAATCGAACATTCATAAGAACAGTGAAAGTAAAATAAAAGCTTGTAAAAAAAAGCACACTTTCGCATTTTGACCTACTTATTTATAATAATGGTACTGGAATTTAATTTTAATATTTATCACTCTTCTCTTGAAGTTTGATTTTCAGTCATAGTGTTGCTCGCCTTAATTTACCTAAAACAGAGTATATTATTAGTATCTACATCTGTATTTATTTGTTTATAAAATGCCACAACGTACGTAATATTGGCCACGTTTCGAGTTCATCATCAGATCAGATCTTAAACGTCAATAAAAATACATTGACAATATTAGATATCATTTACTTATTAGTGTTTACACTAGGTATTTTATTCGTGCTTTTATGAATTTCTTCATTTATTCATACAAACCTTGTTAAACCGTTCTCAAGTATGATAGATGAGGCAAGTGATTCTTATCTAATAGAAGATTAATTTGTTTTTCGCTATTCCCTAGAAAACTACGGTTTTTGGGGCATAATAAAAACAACATCAGTACTAAATACCTAAGACCGTTTTTTTCCATTCGTTAAGATCTTCGTTCGTAATGAAAAAACGAATAAGGAAAATTCTACGACCGGTACGCCGTCATCATCCGCTTATCGACCCGAAACTAACAAATCCAAACATGGTGAGCCTGTAATGTAGTCGCTATATTATGTATGTCGCTATATAATATTTGAGGAGTTCCCTCAATTCCTCATGGATCCCCTCATCAGATACTGATTTGGTGATAATGGGACTCGGAAGTATACTCTATCAAACTAAAAAATAATTTTTGAAATCGGTCCATAATTGAGGGAGAAATCGGTGAACATACATAAAAAATGAATACAGTGGAACAAAGAACCTCCTCTTTTTTTGAAGTCGGTTAAAAAGCCGTAATACTTAGTGTAACTTTGACAGTTAATGCTTAGAGCCATACAACGAACATCTAAGCTAGATTTGAAAACGCGTAGCCCTATCTGGTCACAGACCGTCACAGATCCCACTTACTATCAGTTGGGCTGAACTGAATGCCCGTTTGGTTTTTTTTTTTTAATTATGGCTTTCACATCTTTTGCAATAGATGTATTTTGCCAACGTCTGAGTAGACTTCGGTCACGTCCAGAGAGTTGGGTTCAAAAGTATTGACGATTTGTGGGAGGGTCGGACCGGAACCTAAAACAAGTAATAATAAAATAACGTAAACGACACAGACGAAACAGGACAATAACAAACAAGCGAAAGTTACAGGTAGGGAAGAAAGTTAGAAACTAATGGACAACAACGATATAGAATAATAAGATGTGTAGTAAGAGTAGTTATAATTTTATATTATGTACCTGAACATATTTAACAAGGAATTTGGTAAAAGGAGATCCTACAAAAGAAAGAAGGGACTGAAAGTTAAGAGGTCTAGGGATGTCTTTTGGGAGAATGTCATAAAGGGACTGGGTATATTTAGTGCAGCTGAAAAATATGTGCTCAGGTGAACTGACGTCCAAGCCACATTCACAAAGAGAGTGATTCCGGATTCTAATTTTGGCTAAAAAGACTGGAGTGCACGCATGACCGAGTCGGAGTCGGCATATGGTGGATGTTGCTCTTTTGTTAAATTTTTGGTAGCGGAAGAACCACGGTTTATGGGGGATTTTTGGCTGTATATCCCCGTAGTATCGGCCCTTAACTAATCGAGAAATATCCCATATTTTTTGCCACGAATCTCTTACATCCGAACGGGCCATCATTAGGAGGTCAGAAGACTGAACGGATAGGTGCTCTTTAGGAGCAGATACGACTGCGTCTTTCGCCCATGAGTCTGCCCATTCATTACCCGCGATTCGTTTGCCTTATCCATGATTTAAAAAATCTCCACCGTTATGGGTCCTATGCAACGTACAATCAAGCAAAATCTGTCTTAAATTCCGCGTTTTAAGCATGCCGCAACGCCATTTGAAATCCATGATTTATTGTACCCGTACTTAAACCATCTGAAAGTATCCATCAGAAACATAATGTTGAAAGAGTAATTCAAACCGTTGACGTACTAATTGAGATAATCACAAAGATAAAAACCGGCCAAGTGCGAGTCAGACTCGCGCACGAAGGGTTCCGTACCATTATCAATAAATCTTTGTTGTATGGGAGCCCTCCTTAAATAGTTATTTTTTTTTAAATTTAATGGTTTTTTTAAGTGAATATACAACTAAATATTCTGTGAATATTTCAAGCATTTACTTGTTGCCGTTATTAATATTGGGCGAAAAACGGCAAAAAAATCACGTTTGTTTTATGGGAGCTCCCCTTAAATATTTATTTTAATTCTGTTTTTAGTATTTGCTGTTATAGCGGCAGTAAAAATACTTAACAGTCTAGCTATCACGGTTCATGAGACCGGACAGACAGACAGACAGACAGACAGACAGATAGATAGACAGACAGACAGACAGACAGACAGACAGACAGACAGACGGACGGACGGACGGACGGACGGACGGACGGACGGACGGACGGACAGACGGACTGACAGACTGATAGACAGATAGACAGACAGACAGGTGGGCAGAGGAATCTTAGTGATAGGGTCCCGTTTTTATCCTTTGGGTACGAAACCCTAATAAAAAACCGCCTTCAAAGACGCAAAAGATAACTTCTTTTAAAATTGTAGGTACCTAATAGGTTAGTCCAACTGATGTCGGCTTTTTTGTTCAAAATATTGTGGTCGCCAACTTTAGTTGGACTAACCTATTTGGTTCCTTCAATTTTAAAAGATTTTTTTTGCGTTTTTAAAGACGGTTTTTTAGTTTCTAAAACTTTTATTTTATTCTTTTTAGTGATCATAATACGCTGTTACGTAGTCTCACTTCTTGGTTGATATGAAACTTTAAGTTATTTCAAGCACGCCGCAAGCAACGCCGCGGGAAAGTCATAGTCATATTTCAACAAGTAAATATTCTTCATTGTAGTCGCTCAACTATCTTAATCGAGATATCTTATCGCCACCCTTGAAATCAGTACCGTTGAGGAGTTAGGGTGGCCATCCGTGGTCTTTATCATCAGTTCCAGTTCACCAAATGATACTTTCTGAATGCAAATGCTGGACTTGTTACTATAAATACTAAAATCGCTATATGTTTGCCTACAATATTTGAGAAGATATTATCCTTTTTCTCCGGGACTCAACACAATTGGATCATCGCTATATCTCTAAAGAAAAATTAGTCGTACAACCAGGCAGAAATACTTACTAGTTTTAAGATCTGGGTTAAAATAGCTCCACTTTTGAACCACCAAACTTATCTTTCAATATCTTTTACGTTTATTACGATGTCTTTCAGATTTATTATTATTTATTTATTTATTTTAATGGCGTCTACAAGTTATGTAATTTTGCCAATGTCAAGTATATTAAGCAATTGTACGGTGAATCGTCGTTGTCGTCGGCGTCTTCCAGTCCCAGTCGGCACACCATTGAAGATGACGGGCATCCACTTCAATGGCTTGGAGTGTTCTTGACCGCTTGCTCATTCAGAATCAACTTTTCACTGTTATTTTATTTGATGCATATTCTTCGTCAGTGTTGGAGGTTACTTCACAAAGTTGCCCTGAATTTGCGAACCAAAATCAACGATAAAGTAATTTACAAAAAATGAAATAAAGAGACAGATGTTTTCAAAATGACAGCTAGACAAGAACCCTTTCAGATTTTTCAAAATGATTTCTTCTGACATTTGACAGTTTGACATAAGTTTGATACTTGTCAAAGACATTATAGCACTTGATAGCACTACCGAGTCATCATTCGAAAAAGGTTAATTAAAACCGCTTTACATAATAAATCGCAGCTTGGAGTGAAATTGGCAGCATGACCCAATTTTTACTAAAAACGAACAAAAATAAATAATTCGAATCTTTCCTCTGTATAATTAAACATATTTTTCAGATCGCAATGAACGCCGCTAAAGCCGAATGATATACGGTTGTTGGTATCAGTCAAGCTTTAGAACTTATAGCTGACATTTAAGTAAATAAAATATAAATATAAATGTATATCACGAAAATGAATTCTAACATGATTCGAGCTTGTTAGCTCACAGCTGTACATACCAATACCAAATATCACCATACCAAATATACCAAAATATCTTAAATATCTTCATATTATTGCTTCCAATTAGATCCTTACAAAAGACTGTAGACCGGGAGATACTGACACAAAATTTCCGGTCATTTGTACCAGTATGGTGACCCTTCAAGAGTCTAATTACGTAATGACGAAAAGAAAAATGATGGTTATAGCGCTGGTACCGGCGGCCCAAACGCGTGGGCGGCCATTTGGAACCGTCGGAAAAATATGGCATGGTGATTTTCGTGAACGGCTACTCGACGATGATTAGCTGTGCAAAATGTAGCCTGGTACAAATGGTTGGATTGTTTTTTTTAGTTAACGTGTTTTCGTCGGTATGACGGGCCTCAACGGAGAAGTATGGCATTACGCTACCGCCTACTTCTTTTTTCATCGACTATCGGAAAATACAAGAATTTTAGTGGTACAAATCGTTCGACTTTCGTAATTTATCCGACACGTTCGATTAACGTCCACGCGTTTGGGCCGCCGGTACCAGCGCTATGACCATCATTTTCCTTGTCGTCATTACGTAATTAGACCCTTGAAGGGTCGCCATACTTGGTACAAATGACCGGAAATGTTGTGTCAGTATCTCCTGGTGAAAAATTTAAAAGCAAGTAGTTTTTTATTTGGTGTTCCCAATTACTCCAATGATTGTACATAATACGACGTTGATGTCTTCTTCACTGTGGTCTCGTCTTGAAGCGCTGGTAGAAATTAACGTGTAGAAGTGCCCGAGGGGGCTACTTTCAGAACATACATCTTTATCCTTATTTTTATGTTTTATTAAATAGTTTTTTTTTTTCCATTTCAAAAATAAGTTTCCGTTTTACGTCTCGCCTCGACACTGTTTCCGTATATTGATCGTTTCCATACATAATTATTATAAATATTTTTCGTATTAGTTCCATAAATGTGTAAGTAATAAAATACTGAAATTAAATCTCACACAAAACAGGTTATATCAACATCCTTAGTATCCGCGGCCTTTTTTTTAAAAGTGTTTTTAGCCAGGATCTTCTTTGTCAACATGATTAAATGTTTTCCCAAAACTTTCTGATTAATAAACTATTGCTTCCAACTAAATAACCACCATTAACTGCCGCACTCAGAAACGTCAATTAAGTTTAATGCTTGTTTAGAGACGTCAATTAAGTTTAATGCTTGTTTAGTAACGTGTTGTCTTATTCTATTACTATAGCAAAGAAAGTGACAGACGCAACTTTAATCAAGCATTAAATTTAATTGACGTCTCTGAGTGCGGTAGATATTCTTATTGCTATAGCAAAGAAAGTGACAGCAGCAATTTTAATCAAGCATTACAACAATGTGTATGATGCCAGCTTTAAATGTAATTCTGATAAAACGTAACGTGTAGGGACGATTTTATTTTTACGAAATAAACCTAAAACTCTTTTCATAAAGAGTTTTAATGGCACAAGATTTAAAAAGATACTAATGTCAAATTGTCAAAGCACAATCACAAGTTCACAACTTTACTCAATGATTCGTTTTAATTATGTTTTTTTTTTCGTAGTAATCCCCGATAGTGCTACAAATCAATAAAGTAAATCCATGATTCATGATCTCGTAAAAGAAGTTTAATGTACCCACGAGTACAAGTGTTATTTTAGCTGTGTGAGTGTGAGAAGAGTGGGACTTAAAAATCGTAATCGTAAGTTTCAATTTTAAATTATTTCACATAATAGCCCTTAACAGAGACCCTCTTTTCATTTCAGAATAACGTGTCAGTTTTCTAAACACCATGGAGCTTTTAACCATGATTAGAAACATAGTTACATATAAGGAACACTTGTTTATTTACATTACGTTGTGACACATGTTATGAATGAATTAGTTAAGATGGGGCACACTGAGAGCATCGTCAGGAAAGGCGATGATAAATCAGTCTGTAACTCAGTCAAATATTAACTTTAAAAAAAGTTACCAATATAGTGATGATCCAAATCACCCACCCTATCTACTGTTAAAATTTCTCCAAAGGTTTTCCAGACACCCTGTATATGTCATTATTTGATGACGCGCTGGCCTAGTTGTTATTGACCCTGCCTACGAATCTAGCGGTCCTGGTTTCAAATCTCGGTAAGGGCAGATATTTATGTGATAAGCGCGAATATTTTTTCTTGAGTCATGGATGTTTTCTATGTATTTAAATATATATTTATCTACATAAGTATTTATATCGTTGTCTAGTACCCATAGTATAAGCCTAGAGCTTAGTTTGGGACTAGGTCAGTTGGTGTGACATTGTACCCTGGTTTTTTTTTTGGGGTTCGAGATGGGGCTTTCATGCCGCTTCGACCATTTCTGATCTTTTATAGCAGCCCATTTTTTAAAACTCACCGCAAAGGCCCGTTGCGTCCAGGAATTTCCAAATGCTTTGGGCAGTGAGGAGGTGTATCTTTTGTGGGTCCATAATATGTCGCCCTAGGAGATACTTCTTTTGCACATTAGTGGTCCGTCAGAGCAGAGGATGTGCATTTCTCTCTCCTCTGTCTCCTGACCTGCATGTCGCGTCTTATTTCATATCCATAAGAAACAGATTTCTGTTCAGATTCTAGTGGCCAGTTAGGGTCTTAGTCACTACGCAAGTCTTTTCTCTTTTGAGTTCTAGCATCTCTTTGAAGAGCTTGCTTTTGAACCCTTATTAGTGATTTCGATTTCCTACACCGGACTTCCACAGCTCGATAGCCCTAGATTTATATAGGTCGCTTGGCAGGGAATAGGTTTTTCAGTTTGTGATGCCACAAAACGGCTGTGGGCTGACCAGGGGCTTTCAGCACCGTTCCTAGCCAGTCCAGAGATATACATAAGTTATAATTATAGCTTTGTCCCTTGCACTGACTGGAATTTGGCAATTTTTAACAACTAATTCATTATACGGTCGTATTGTCTGACCTGAAAAAAAAATCATTTTGCTCTGACTTTTACTTTATTTTTTCCGGGTGATAAAAATACTTTAGAAATGTACTGAACTGTAAAATTATCAAGATGGCGAACAATGGGTGTTTTTTACACGGCGGTGAGCTAAAAGAGATCACGTCATATTTAATAGGTATTAATTATGACATTACAGAAACGCGAGAGTTGTGTTATGCAATTAAGTTTTTTTTTTCACCAAGCCTCATGATAAACTTGTCTTAAAGCATGATTTTAAAACAATAATATTATTATGAGAAACAAGGCAAATAAAGGCATGGTCATAATTAAAAAACTCTAGATAAATGAATCTTTCCCTTTGTAACTTTATTCATGGTAAAAAGCAACTTTTAAACGTTAGTTATTCGTACCAAAAGGCGTTTTACTAGCAGGTAAGTAATAACAATTCATTGAACGGTCTACTGACTCACGGGTTTACGAACTACAGCGCGAGTTAAAAATTATTGCTTTGAAAGTCAAAGTTGATAATTAGATTACCGTGCTAATTCTGAATAAAAAGTCAAAGTTCACGTCAAAGGATTCTGGTAAATTCACTACCCAGTAATTGCCCCGGTTATTTTCAAAATTTTACGCTTAGTACATTTTGCAATGTCATCATGATCGTGGAATCCGAACGAAGGCCCCTACTGAAAGTTGTATCTTCACGGTAATATAATTCTTAAAACCCTTAACTCTATCACGATTAGGAACAAATCACAAGAAAGCAATTGGATTTAAATATTTCTGCGGCAAGATCATCTAAGGTATTAAGTCCGCCATTTGTTTGAGTCTTAAAAACTTTAATCAGTGGTTGTGTATACATAAAATTATTATTAGTGACAGCAAAAAAGATAACAGTTATCATTAAACAAAAATAACGATATGACGAGACAGTGGGGATAAATCGGATCTGTTCTCTAATTTGAAATATCTATAAACCTAAATTTATAAACATCGAACTTGATTCTGCTTAACAAGAATGGCCCCAATCCCATTACTAATTAAAATAAAAAATTGCGCTCAGCACATAAGTATTTTACCCTTAACTGAATCAAACTCGGGACCGCTACCTTCATAGGAAAAGTTACTACCAACTAGACTAAACCGCATCGTAAAATACGACGCATCACATAACATGAGTTGCCACATGAGTATTTAACTATTCAGAACATGACTTTCATAATATTTTGACCGGGATCGGAACCAAAATCCGATTATCAACAGTCAGCGGTGTTGGAGTTCTGGCAATATTCGAGAGACGGAATTACGCTCGTTAGTGCAGTTGGACGAGTACGGGAAATTCTGTATTCCTATTCGGCATATTTGGCACCAGTCCGGTGCCTATTTGTCATCAGTTTGGGCGTTGCAGATACACGATATCACGTATCAAGTCAAAACTATAATAGGCCAAACCATGACAGATTATACCACGTAAATGTCACGTTGGTAGGCAATAGAGATAGAAAAAGAAACAGCAATATTTATATTTTTAGGTTTCATAGTGACGAAAGAATATAATATATAGGTAATTAGGTAGAATATTGATGGTTTTGAAGGGTGAACCCGAACACAGATAGTAATTTTTTTTTTTTCTTTTGATCTTATTCATTTTTTCTACGTATAAAATGAATGGTCTCTTGAAAACTGTAAACAGTTGTTAAATCTGATCCAAACGCTTAAAGTTTTCTTATGACATGGCTTTTAATATTTTTAATGTAAGGCGTACACTTAAGATTTTGTAAAGTGATAATAGTGTTCAAAGTACAGGAGCAGGACACACCTTACCACACAAATGACGACGATATACAAAGGCGTCAAAAATATAAAATTACGTAGTCGGGCGCGATTTTGTGGCTTGAAAACAATATACTAGTGGATTAAATTAATGATCAAAAGGGAGTGATATAGGTCATTGAAGCTCATTTCTCGAAACGGGTTGGTTTCAAGCGGAAAACTAAAGCCGAACAAATTTAAAGTTGTCTTTTAAACGGGCAATTAGTTTAGAAATGTAAGGATCCATTCCACAAAGATAGGCAATCCAATTTAGCTGGTATATTGTTACTTTTAGGTACGGTTACTTTTAGGTACGGTTTTATAAGAGCCGTTAGTACATGTGTGAAATCAAATTTTCATACAATTTTTGACAGTCCCAATGGAAATTTGATGTAACGGATATTTTATGAAATCTAGCCTTAATATATCCTGATTTAACTATACTTCTTAAAGGTTAGTATACATGCTACGGAACCCAAAGTTAATGCATGCATGGCACGCGCTCTTGGCAAGATTACCATGCATAATTTTAATGATATTCCTAAAGTTCATAACGCATAATTGTTTTTTTCTGCAACCTTAAGCAAGGTAATAAGGCTTCGTAAGGTGTTAAAAGTCATTACACGATTCTAAAAGAGCATGATAATACAGAAATCAATAAATTATGCTAAAAATTACTTAATACACAAGGGTTCGTAGTGTGCTATTAATTCTATGATAGTGATAAGCAACGCTGTATTGCTGTATTTACTGTAACTTCACATACTGCATCGCTTAAACAAATAATCTACTTTAACCACTATGACAATATAAAATATAAATTTACAAAATCCGCTACGTATTTACCGGACCGGGAGATTTTTATGCCGGAAGAATCACTGCCGGCAATCCACCTTTCTAATAACAAAACGGCATCGATGTCTCTTTTTAGCCAGAGGCTATATTAAGCTATTAATACCTGACAAGTTAGTTTAAGGGATATACCTTTAAGCGTAATTTATCTCTGTCACTTTTTTTGCCCGGAACTTGAAAAGTTTAAAGAGATTATAAAATGGGTGCAGATGTACAGGCAATCCGGTAAAGACATGGTCACACTAAAATAGATAAAAAATTGCCCTCTCCAGTATTGCCCCAAAATTTTGAGGCCCTATAGAGATAGGATTCCGAGGTTCAACTGAAAAACGTTATAAGTCTAGTATATTCTGTACATGATGTACTTACCCTTTTTTATTACGAGTCGAGTAGTGACCGTTTCCACTAGGGCGACAGAATTTAAGTCAAAAACATAGAATGTAGGTTAAACAAGGATCACAACCGTCATAAATGATAAACAAATGAGGCTACGCCAAATAAAAAGTATGCATTCGGAATTCGAGCACACTGAGGCTTAAAACGAAACGCACGAGGAATTTCACTGTCGAAAAACCAACTGGGAACCCGCTGTCCTGCCAACTTCCTGTTTAATTAAATGCATCGATCGACGTCGATCAATCGTCAATCGATGGACCTTGCAATATTAACTGATCAACCTTGATTAGAGTATCCTAAAATCAGATAAGTTAAAACACAAAACGTAGGTTAAACAAGGCTTGCTACTATCATACCAGTACATGATAAACAAAGACACCTACGCCAAATAAAAAATTAAAACGGCAAGCACTACAAATTTTACTGTACAAAAACAAACTGGGAAACGGCTGTCCTACCAACTTCCTGTTCACTTAAATGCATCGATTGACGTTAATTAATCATCAATCAATTGATCGACCTTGCAATATTAACTGATCAATGGCATTCCGAATGTAAGGTTCTAAAATTAGACAAGGTAGAAACAGAAAATGGTGGTTAAACAAGGCTCGCTATCGTCATATCCGAACATAATAAACAATGAAGCCTACGCCAAATAAAAGTATAAATTTGGGATCCGAGCACAATAAAATCTATCAAAACGGGAAGTACGAGGGATGTCATTGTCCGAAACAAACTGGGGAACGGATGTCCAGCAAACTTCTTGTTTAATTAAATGCATCGATGGCGTCGATCAACCGTCAATCGATCGATCGACCTTGCAATATTAATTGATGGACGTCGATTGGAGTGTTCTAAAATTAGATAAGTTAGAAATACGAAATGTAGGGTAAACAGGGGTCGCTACCGTCATACCCGATAAACAAAGAAGGCTACGACAAATAAAAAGTATACATTTGAAATCCCAGCTCACTGGGTTTTTTAAAACGGGAAGCACGAGGGATTTCATTGTCCAAAACAAACTGGGGAACGGATGTCCTGCAAACTTCCTGCTTAATTAAATGGATGTTTGTGCAGACCGACAGACGTTTTCTACGTTACCGCGTATTATTGAAACAAAGAACAGCTTTATATCTTTTTATTTCTTTATGTAGGCTCCGCGAAATACGACGTACATTTCGAATGGTTAGCCCTTGCCGTTTACCGAATTGTTCGCGCCGACGATTTCTTTCGGGAAGCTCTAAATGTGAGAAACGATTTCGGTTAAGTGTGAGTTGGAGGAGAAATGTCGCATTTTGTTTCAAATGATCCAGTTAAAACCAAACAGGGATATACCTACTATTTTTATTATGATATTAGCTGGTCGGCTTTCAAAACTTCATTAAAAAAAAAAAATACGATAACACCGTTAAAGCAGTAAATACCAAATGCAACAGTGTATTCCGCCGCAAAACTGCTCAAGTTACGAAACAAAAATGGTATCGGGATTGTGTAAAACCCCAGGAAATCATATCGGATAATTTTCATCCGAAAAACACGGATAGCTCTTGGTAGCACATCAATAAATGACCTTTACAATTTTCTAGTCCACAGTAAAAACATGACTATTTTTGGTTTAGTAAGTACGAATTTCACCATACGATGTTAACCACTTAACAGACGATTACAGCGTTAACAGCTGTCAAAATGTATGAACTAACAGTCGATTAACATTGATTAAATTTAACATCGTTTGGTGAAATTGGTACTAAATCTCTTAACGTTTTAACAAGAAATAAGTATTCAAATTGCTTAGGCTTGGAAACTTCATTGTCGAAGCGCTTTGAATAGATTATTATGTAAAATCGATATGTACGTACATTTTCAACGCTTAAACATTGCCCTATTTTAAATTTTAAATTCCTAACCCACAATTAAATTTGGCTTCACATAAAGCTCAGTAAAAGTAATTTATTTCTGAATTACTTATTACTGGCTTCCTCAATACAATTACCAAACAAATCAAACGTCTACAAAATTTTCGGCCAATTGAACAAAATTTAATTAAACGCCCTCAATTTCCAATAAGACGAGGCCACTTCAAGGAATGTAATTTAAGGCACAATCAAAGTCCTTGGAGATGCAAACTCCCTCTTACTTTCATCGCTCCAATCGCTTTATACGCGAAGCCTAAAAACCCAAGGGATCAGAACAATGCTTATGGCCTTACAGTGAAAAGTTGTGTCATGACCGCCGTCCAAATAGAGAACTCGTCTTAAAATATTCAGGTTGGGGCCGTAAGCGTGCACGCCTAGCAGTAATTTGTATTTGGGTTGGTCGTAGCACGCAATGATGGTCAAACAACGCTGTCTGTATAAAATTCTGTTAGGGTTTTTTATCTAGACAATTTGTTATCTAGTAAAGTTAGGGTTTTTTATTTAATAGTCATAAAAGTCAAACGAGCAGACAGTCTAACTGATGGTTAGCAGTTGTCGCCTATATACTGGCAGATTAATTCCATAATTACCAATGTGTAAAAGATCAGAGAATGTGGCCAATTTACTATTTAAATAATTTAAATTAATTTCATGCTAAATGCCAGCAATGCCAAGGTTCAGCATTGCCAAGCCAAGCCAAGTCGCTGCTTTTTAGTGAATACGTAGGTACCTACTTACTTATTTTGTCTCAACTGACGATGACTGCAGTCATCATGTTGATTTTGTACAGAGAATACAGAATTGTCATTTTATTTTACATTCAAAATAGAAATGTCCAGCAATAATGACAAAGCAAACGCTGTAATTCCTTACAAAGCCCAGTCAACCATTGCAGAGCAAGACAACTCTGTAATCAAGTTTCTTATGTTTTAGTCTCTCTGCAACAGTCCTAACTAGACTTAAGGCCAGCGTTTACAAACAGTGCGGCTCGGCGCGGTATAGCAAAGGATAATTGTAAGCGGAAATGTTTCTTAATCCAATTTCAAGAGTAAACATTAGAGCTCACTTTCATACAAAATAAATTGTACACTCAAAAAAATGAGAGCCAACAAAGAGAGATTTTCAGTTAGTTGACATAAAATGAATACAATAGTTAAGATATTAGTTATATCAACCAAAGCTGATAGTAACAAACAGCAATTTCTTTAGTGATTCAACTAACATCTTAGTTGGTGTATCTATCGTCTTTTTAGGCTCGTATGGGATCAAGACGCTTATGCACAACAATCACAATCTTGTTACAAGCGACCAATTATTTTTTTCAGTGTACTTCACCGAATTTTTAATCAAATTCTACGGCACAAACTCGTCCATTTTAGTGATATAAATAGGATCTGTCTGTACACGATAAACAACATAATTTATGATCAAAAAATCAAATATATGGATTATATTAAAAATGTATTATTTACTTTCATATTTCATTGAAGTCATCACAAATATATCATAAGATGCTGCTGCACGTTGCGGCTGGCTTCAACACGTCTCTAATGAAACCAATGAAAACTTTGCCGTGATGTACCGCGCTTTGCCGCGCTGGTTAAGTTAAGACCAGCTCTAAGCGGCAAGTAGTTGTTTCGTTAATTCCTTAGGTTTATTACAAACTTAGTATAAGGAAGTAAGGGGTACACTCCGGTAATAAATATTGCCTTTATCCGAATTATTGTTTATACTCAAGCAATTTCTCCCTGTATAACCTTTATATTAAGTTTTCAACACATAAAATCACAATAAAAATAACTGCTACATGTTATTTTGCAAACGAAAAGTTGACTAACGCTACTCAAAATCGCTGATGAAAAAAAATAAATTAAACGTGCGATATGTATTCAAACATTATTAGAGGTAAAATTAGAGCAAATAATGAGTTTCTATTTGATGTATATGTATAAAGACACATTTAAACTAAAAATATGCAAGCCTCGGGTATAAGCTTTGCCTATAAAAAAGTATCAAAATGAACTCACATTTAGTTTTAAAAGAAAAGCCGTGAGAGTAAAACACGAGTTAATTAACATGTTAGCAAGAGTAAGCCAAATTACCGCAGGCGCTTATTCGTAAAAAAAAGCCTAATTCTATTAATACCTAATTACTGTAAAGAAATATTTTAACAGTGGAGACCTGTAACATTTTTGTAGATATTTATTACGATTTCAAATGTGCAGGTAGTAGTTATATGATAGAGTAATAAAATTAGCTACCGGCAATTTTCTTGGTAATTTGTTCCGACGTAATAACGGAATAACGTTCGATCGAAATAACTTTAATACCGACTCTAGCTTTTTTTAATCGCTGTAAAGATGTTCGATTTTTAGAAATGTTTTTTAATAATAGACTCTTGCCTTGTACTACAATAAAAATAAATAATTAATGCAGTAATAAATACATGACCACATAGAAAACATTTGAGATTTGCAAACAAATACTCGCATTCAATTATTTGCCGCTAACGGGGACCGAACCGAGGACCGCTAGGTATGTAGGCAGGATCACTACCGACTAGCAAAACTACGTCGTCAAAACATACACAAAGATCATTTCGTAAAATTTAAGTAGTACCTGAAAAAGAAACATTTTAATACTGTATTAATGCAATACATTAAATCTTATGTCCATACAAAATTAAATAAAAAAAAAAATTTGCTTCCCTTTATCTAACATAACATAGTTACACTGCTTATAAAAATGGAGCAAATGCCTTAATTTTTTGTGATAAATAAATCAGAACGCCAATTATCAAAAACACTGTCAATCCTACCTCAATCTTATTGACTATTTGAGTTATATTTTACATAGAAAACTAAAGTAAAGTGACCACAAAAAAGAGCCTAAAAAGCTTCATTGGGAATCCAATTTGACGGTCAACAAAATACATTACTACAAATTCTTGCTTTGATTCACATGATAAAAAATCAGTCATCGATATATTTTTTCTCTCAAGATCCTCTCACAAATTCTAGCACCTTTAGGGGATCATAGGTCTTAATAAATAACGTAAATAAACAATTTATCCAGTTGTCACGGCACTGTGGGATTGCTTTATTTCGTGGTTTGAAAAATGTGATGCGGAATCCACTTTATAGGTGTAAGGGATCCATTCTAGATGATCAACCGTTTATCACTGTTTTTCTTTGGGTTTTTCTTTTATTTTTCCTTATCTCTAGATGTTTGTTGGCTAAGAGGAAAGTTGGTAGCTCTCGAAATGCTTTTCCTTACTTTGGTGATAAAAGCTTTGTATGTGTTTGAAATATCAGCAGTTACTTATGTTTGTGGCGTCGCTGGTGGGGTTGATTTATGTAAATGAATTCGAACATTAAATTTGTTTGGGCTTTATAAAGATTGGTAGGATGAAATTCTTAAGCATCTGTTTTTACTATAGGTATTATCAGTTTCGGGGCAGTGGTCTAACTGCTCTGTTCAACTGACCAAAATTAGTATCATAAATATGGATAGGTTTAGTTTAGGTTATGATAGTTCTTCTGCTGGCCCGGAGGGTCAAACCAACCAGCAATAGCTATCGCGGAGCTCCGTCGAGCCTGTTAATTTGATATTCAAATGGAAATTATTGGTCAGTTGGACAAAGCAGTGCATCCGTAGAATCAGCAGTACATCATTTTTGTTATGTTTAACGTTTTTAACTTCAGAGTAAAAGGCGGTGGCAGACAGTAAAGAATTACGTTATAATTAAGACCAGGTAACATAATGATCCAGATCAGTGGCCCTATTCAAGATGCATTGTAAGAACGTTATATCAGATGTTTAGAATTGATGTAAGCTGCCGATCGGTCGCGTCGAGCGCTTATATCGATTTCTTACATCTTGTAAGTTTCCGAAAATAGTTTACGTTAAAGTTATGCATATTGTCCAGGGAGTCAATGATGCCATTGCTAAAATGGTATTTATTACTGTAATGTGCATCACTTACTTTTGTATTGTAGATTGAATTTGCCCTACACTGAAAAAAAATATTGGTTGCTTATAACAATATTGTGATTGTTGTGCATAAGCGTCTTGAGTTCATATAAGCCTAACAAGACGTTAGATACATCAATTAAGATGATAGTTAAATCAGTAAATAACTTGTTGTTGTTACTATTATTTTGGTACTATTAGACAATCTCTCTTCGTTGGCTCTTAATTTTTGAGTGTAGCGACTATTTCAGTAATAAAGCCAACTTGGCTAAGGGTAAGCCTAGATGGTGAATTTTATACAAGGCATAATCGGTGTATTCTACCTTTTTTAAACGTTCGTGTTTGATTCTCATAATTCTTCAACTCACGGGTCCTAACACAATAATAGGTCACTAGTAATTTGCACGTGACCGCGGCGGTGAAACTCGTTCAAGATGTGAATGGAACAGAATTTTATCGTGTTAAGTCACGTTTAACGAAATATTTGAAGTGTATTTGAACGAAGCGAAACATGATCTTGCAAAAAAAGTAGTAACGAGTTTTCTCATAAATAGATAACTCCGATATGATTACGTTCCATACGTTCAGAGCTGGGGGGTTGCCACGACATACTAAAGCAGTTCAGTGTAGGCTGAGAGAAAGGGACAGATCTATAGCATTTATATAGCTCTGTCCCTTTCTTTCAACCTAAACTGAACTGTTTTAGTATGTCATGGTAACCCCCCTGATAGCTTTTAAACTTCCCAATAGATTTTCATAAAGACTAGCTAAATCCTGTTTTTTTTTAACGCGTCTGAATTGATCCGCTCATTTAGAAGTTATAAGGGGTATCCTATCGCAAACACTAAAAACGTTTGCCAGCTGTTTCATTTCCCATAATTTTCATTTTATTCTGAACCCAATAACTTTTCAAAATGTTTAATGAGATATACTTAAAGAACCTGTAGGTTAGGTAAGGTTTATTTTATAACAATTCAGGAAAGTTACACGGTTTCAGAGAAAAATGACTTTAAGACAAATGAAAATTATGGCAAATGAAACAGCTGGCAAACGTTTTTTAGTGTTTCAAATAGGTAACCGTTATAATGCCACAGACACACACAGATAATTATGTAAAACTTATAATGTAACAAACTTATTCTTACATCGGAGGTTAAAAAACAGCATTATTAGCATTTAGTAGCATTATTTTGTGCTTTTATTACGTACCTTGATTAAAAAAAGGTTGTTTTTAATATCACAGCTATCACAACGACCAACTATTTCTTCTTCCAGTGAGCATAGCATTAAACATACTGTTCAAACTTTTAAAATAAACTCAGTACTGTCCAAACACTATCGTTAAAAACGTAGTTCTATTTTGTCTCCATTCAGGTTACGTTGGTTCAAATTTAATTAAACGGTTAACCATTTCCTGGCCAGTTCTGATTACGTCACAGCAATGGACGTCGGAGATAATCTCCTATCAGGCGAAACGTTTAGTCGTTCCCGTTTATGTGTTTGCAGGAATTAAAATAAACAAGGGAATAATGCTTGGGGCAGAAACATTAGCCTTTTGTATGATTATAGTGTTGACATAAGAAAATCGCTTCTATAAATGTTAAAATAATAGATAATTTTCAGGATGTAGATTTTAATATTTTAAATTGGTTTGACTTTAGTACATTGTTGCAGAGTATAGAAAGTAAGCGATTTTTGGACGAGTCATATAAGAGGGCCGAAACGTAGTTGAGGCAGACATAGTGCTTTCACAACTACTGAGAGGAAATAAAATAAAAGCTCATATTCAAAACTCAAATTTTAATTCATGTTAATGTGAGATCACCGCCAATTTTACCATAGATAACTTTTTTTAATCTCGACCCCTATTCTCGTGGCACTCGAGATTAATAAACTAACATGCGAGATGAAGATGTCAAGTCCATATAAAATTGTATTTGTTTCGCCATATCTCCCATGTAATTTCATCTCTAGCGGATTGAGATTAGGGGCCAGGTTTAAAAAAAAAGCAGTGACATAGTTTTTAGTCTGTGTATCTTTTAGCAAAAATACACCTAATATTTTACGACACAAAATGGTGTGTTCTGATTGGTCGATTTCAATTTTTCATTTTAAGGAGCTATGACACAAAATTGATTGATTGATTTTCATTGGTTCTTAAAGTTGGACAACAATGTTCTCGACCAATCAGCAAACACGCCGACAAAAACATTCTTGGTCTGTCCTTATAAGTGACGTTTTGTGACCCCAAACAAGACCATATATGGCCATATTTCCGAGCAGTGTTTTGAAAAGGTAGTTTGTTGAAAAGTAAAATATTTTTAAGTACTTTTACTTAACTAAATAAAAAGAAACAGATTTGTATTTTATTAAGAAAATAAAATTCTAAGAGAACAACTTGACAATTAAAGCTTCGACATAAATCACTACATACTCGTAATAATAATGAAATCATAGTCAGTCTGTTTGTATTACCATATTCGCGCTTAATCTTAAAATCAACTTCATGCATTAAGAAACGGGTTTACGATCATCTAGACAAGATCTCGATTTTTTTTAAGAACATTATAGATGTTTTATTTGTTCGTTACAATGATAACACAAACACCTAAAATTAATCTTTAAAAAGCACACCATATAATTATTAAATTGTTTTTTCTTTATTTAAAGAGCTTTGTCGTGAATACGATCACGGCCCTGCAAAAGACTATCTATTGATTTGTAAAACTCAACTTCTCTCCCCTTTTATACGAAGATAATTTATAAGCACTAAAATCAACAACGCAATTTCAAATAAAGATAATATCTCTTATAAACGTGGGATTGAAACCGACGCCCAGCTTAGAATAAATTAAAATTTCCATTACACGAATGATAAGAAACTTTTTCTCGTCTAAGTTTCTTCGAGGGAAACGTATAAATCACAGGCGAGTGCGAGAACGAGCAACCTGGCTTTCCCGTTCTGGTGAAAAACAACATCATTGCTGTAAGCCGAGAAATGCTACGTAACGGACGGGTTGTAACTAAAACTACGAAAGGGCGTACACATTTTATGTTCCGGCTGTAACTCGGAATATCGAATACCTTTTGTTCAGCTTTTATAACAAAAGAGCAACAAAAAGGAAACTTACGGTTATTACTAACTTGTTAGAAAGAGTAAAGGCATAGTTTTAAAAAGAAACGCCAAGTTTCGGAAATGACAATTTAGCAAGCAAGAAAAAATAATTGGGTGCCGATGCAGAGGCAAAAGATTTACTCTTATGCATAAACGCGCAATAGCTAAAGTGTGCTTCAAATATGATTTCTCATCTGTTATTGTGACATTAGAATTTGACAGATTGAGACCACGAAAACTTTTACTAAAAAGGTTCATTGTGCGTTAGTGAATAAACGTTTAAATTTTAATAGGTGCTCATTTAAAGTGATATCCGTTTCTCGCTTAGCTATTCGAAGATAACTGTCACTTCATGGATACTCATTATGTTTTCGTTTAACTTTTGTTTGCAAACTCGTATGTTATCTGCACACGTATATCACCTATAACGAATATTTAAATAAACCAGGAAAGTTCAGCAAACAAAATTGGTTATCCCGTCAATGTGTTTTCGTGCCATTTCCGCAAATCATGCTAACGTGAACGTTACAAACAAATTCCGCGTCGATTGCGTTTTTCCCATTTTGTTGCAAACGCTTACTGGCTAGCGCCTTATCTAACGAACAAAACCCAGACGCCGGAGGTAAAACGACCTGCCTATTATTTTGATGATGCGACAAAGCTTTGAATATGACTCGAATAAAAAGTCTATTATATATCCGACGACTTTGCAGATTCATTTCCAAGGCGGTTGTTGTATTTATCATCATAAACATAATAGGCGAAGGTGAAAGTCGCTTGGTCACTTACAGTGATGGTGTCGGTATGGTGATTTTGCAAGATGACCTTAAACTTGGTCATAATAGTGACATTGAAATAACTGCTAGGACCGAAATAGAAAGAGAACAAAATTCCTGGCGACGATGCTGATTATAAATAAATATTTGAAAATAAAGTCGTATATGATAAAGACGTTGATTAAATTATAACTTACCTTATTGTTTGCGATAACATTAATAAAGCATGCTTTAGAAATAACTATTGACATACCTTAAACGACGTGAGCTCAGCGACAAAGCAGACTATCATCGACAGAGTTATGTCGCAGCATCACCTAGACGGACAGAATGGTCGGCGATGTCGTCGACTGAGCATGCTCCGACTTAGTCGAGCGAAATGCCGCATTGATGAGACTCACTAAAAACTGCTTCAGAATAGTTTTTAGCACTAGTATTTGTGCAAAGTTTATCAGTCACTTCACTAATGGCGTTATTGATATCAGCACTAAGTTTTCAGTCTTAAGGCGTCACGATTGTTTGGGTTTCTAAATTGATTTCTAATCTCTTGTAAAACTAATAATAAGTTTGGTGAATTTCAGGAACTAACTTGTGAATTACGTAAACCTTAAAAATAAGAGATATCTTGACGATTGTCACCCTTCTTTTTATTCAGCTAAGCTTGAAAACTTTTGGGTAAGCACGTTTTAAACCAGAACTATTTGTGAAGTTCAGAATAGCCTAAAGCGCTCGTTGACAAAGTTTTATTTAGAGAGAGCTTTTTTAGTTTTATTTAGACGTTGAACGAGTTTTCCGCGTATACACAAAGTGAACTAAACTTTAGTGTTAGTCAGTCGCGTAGGGCTGCTACAAAGTTTTCGACATTCAGGTTTTGTTAAATATTTAGGTATTCAAAAAAAAATATCATTTTAAGTTTATAATTTTATTTAGAATAAAATCTGTATAATGTAAAAGGAATGTCAAAAATAATCAACTTATTTCATCATCTCGGTGATCACTCCCTTTCTAGCCTTATAATCCACAGTCCATCCATCGTTTCTTTGGTGTTCCTCTACTCGTATAGCCATCCACATACATACTCAAAACTTTCCTGACGATATTTTCCTCATTCCTCCGCATTACATGCCCATACTATGACAACCGATTTCCACACAACTTTTCAGTCACCAGTGCCACTCTCAGACTTCCTATTAAATATACTCATTTCTTATTTTATCCATTCGCATATGTATAATTTATGTCAATTTAGATTCAATTTAGCTTTCTCTTTTTAGATAATTATAATTCTTAGTTTTATTACAGGTCAGAAAAGAAATTGGAGCAGCATCGTTATTTCACTTCAAACCTCAACCCTAGCACCGACGACATCACTTGATCCAGTGCAGACGGCTCGTGTACAAAGCACATCGATCAACTGGGACTAGAGTCAGCACACATTTTCAACGACTATTCTATCGCTTACAACATCCTTCTCTATCCAATCTATAACGAAAGAGACGCACTGAGCAAACAGCAAAACCTCGTTGTGATAGCCATTCTGATCCAATCTGTACAGTCATGGCTGCACATCATAATCTCAAGTAATTGGCGATATCCACCTAGCCGATTACACCATTCATTTGGATAGTTGTGCATTTCAGGGATGGGAAAATGGTTATTAAATCTGGCGATTTGTGTTTTTGTAACTAGTAAATTGTAATCATAGGGGTGATACAAAACAAAACACAATTTATAAATGAAATCCCGTATGCAATCTTGCTGATTGTTTTTACTAACCTCAACTAATTATTAGTTGACCTAGTTGCTTTAAGGCATCAAGTCCGCCATTTGTATTGTTAAATAAATAATACAATTAGATGACTTTAACTATCAACTTGTTTGTGCTAATAAAAATTATTAACTTCTTTTTGGTCTTAGACGATTGACTTAGAAGAAAAAAACTTTCATTTTTATTTTGTGCATGATGACTCATTATAAATTTAAAGAGAAAAGGTAATTTTTCTTTCCTATAAACGTTTCTGACTTAAAATTTTATAGTCTGCACGCAAATGAAATCAACGTGCATTTTACACGAACGTTACGTGCTTAAAAAGTCTCATTTAAACCCCGTGTCAGTCCCTAGCGAGTTCCCCGAACCCAGAAGATAAATGACACTGGGTGCCTGCATTTACGTCTGGAATAATCCTGAGGTAACCTCACGTAGCACTCCGAGGTTACCTCACAAGCGTTGCTCATGACTCATGCAGATCAAAAATAAATATTAATAGAAAATGGAAAATAGAAAATGCTAAATGTGACAACTATTGTTGGTGAACTTTTGTCAAAAGGAATTGCAGACAGGTGTATTTAGAGGTACAATAAACGTGCCTTTCCACAATGTAAGTATAATTTAGAATTCTCTTTACCATAAACTGTTATTTTTCTAAAATAATGTCTAAATAAGTAATTTATTTAAATTGGCTCAAAGGTGAGCGGGAAATCATCAAATTTTATTAAATTAAATTTTAGACACATTCTTATTTACAAACTATGGTTTGTTTTATCCTATATGAAGCCCTGCCTATATTTTTTGACGATAAAAGACAATAACAATTTCTGTAACAAACAAAAAACTTTATCCCATTTTATATCCGAAGTTTTATTTCCGGATAACAGGAAGCAATAAAAACTTTTAGGTAGTATTCTTTTCAAATATACATTGTTAAAATGCCTAAACCGCTACAAAGCACACCAAAAATCGTGTAAATTTAAATTTAAATCGTGTAAAAAAATCAATATCTTAAAAGCGGGAACTTTAATCTTTCTGACCAGGGCTCATCAATTCGCAAAGGCAATAAAGATCTCATAGCGGTCCAATTTAATGCCGGACAGAAACGTGTGAACACGTAGCTTCCCCAAACAAATTTGTCTATGCCCTCACTCAGTTTGCTTACGTCGATGGCGCCACGGTTTTATTGTTCTCGCAGAATAAACCGGAGCAGATATGGCGTTCTATGTTCGTATTATTTTTGATGAGATATTTATGGTGAGAAATATACTAGATATATTTTTAACCCGGATGTATTTATGGTTTTGGTGAATATAAAGAATATTCACATAGGTATTAATGTGTTTGATAAATGATGGTAGCTGTTTTTACACGACTGCCCAAAAAAAGGAGTGTAATGTTTTTAGAGTTCATGTATGTATGTATGTACGATTCTTGATTCCACCATAATTTAGATGTGTGTGGTATCATTAGAATCCTTTCACCATCGCGGGTGACATAGGGTGGCAAAATGTCAATTATTAACATAAGTAAGTGTTATATCGAAGACAATGTAAAAAATTCAGTCGGGTTTCAAAATTTTGCTTTTCATTTATTTATTATTTTATTTAACCTAATATTTACAGAATTCAACATTAAAACAATTAAAAAAACTACACGTATTTAAATTAAAATTAAACTAAGCAACTCAAATATTATTATTATAGATATAAATAATAATCACCACTATAAAAAGAACACCCCCATTAATTTAATCTAATTAATTGATGGAAGTGAGTTTTGAATTTACAATTTTTTGAGCTATCTTTAAGTTTCTCTTTTGAAATTCTTCTTAGGTAGGTATTGCTGTATTTTTCCAGGTTGTTTATAATTTTTATTATTTCTTTTATCAGATTTAAGCCACTCACATATTAAATTGTTATGGGGCAAGTGTTTCACAATTTTAGGTATAGTCGTTAATATCAAAAAAAAACGCTAACAAAAATAACCTGTTTACGATACTCGTTAAACGGACTTACACTTCTAGATTAGTTATCTGTGGCTTTATTGAGGCAGTCCAAGAGAGCGGCAGACGCGCCGGCGGCAACCTCGGTCGATGTACGGAACCGTCAATAACTCAGAAATGAAGCCCTTTTGTCTTCGAACACTATTGTATATTTAAGAGGATTACTCATCATTAAACGGTGATTGATTTCAATGGGCGTAATAATGACATTTTAGAAGTATTCCTCGTCTCAAGTAACATCATTAGTTTGCATTAAAACTATAATTATCTACAATTTTAGTATGAAGAACTTTGACTTCTTTCTTATTAACATTTGTAACGCTATCTAATACTTACTTTAGGTCTTTGTAATAGGACTTTTTCTCCCTGTCTCCCGTAAGTAGTGAACAAAGCTTTTTTATTTCTAGCAACGTAATTTTCTACAGTACTCTTTCCCTCATTAAACAACCAAGCACGTCGTGTCTTGTTTCATTGTAGTTCCTTAGACTTGGGAATTACAGAATGAATGAATAGTCATTCAAGTCAACGTTTAAGTCTTTTTATTTCTTCAAAGAATGATTGATTGATTTTATCGCTGGAATTATTTGAATAACAATGAAACAATACGTGCAAAGAGGTCAAAGGGGGTCCCATTTTAGCTGTAAGTTTGTCTCTAGTACATTAACTAATACAATGGACGAACCAGTGAAAATGTATTTTTAAAGACTACCAGAAAACATTGATTAATAAAAAGCACAGAGTAATAAAAGCATTTTTCTATGAAAATCAACCCTGCTATCATATTTTTTCTTAATCAAAACGCTTTTTATAAGAATAAATCTTAGTACATAATTAAATCATAAGGGTAAAACTATTTTGACTACACTATAACTGTATGAGAGCGAATGATTTTACTTTGGCTGAAAAATAACAAAAATGTTGGTAGAATGAATAGTCCTTATACACAATAGTATCCCAATACAGTTGTTTTAATGAATATAACTGTATATAATTTAAGGACCCCAGATCTTGAAAAATAATCGTTAAAAATACTTCTCTTGTTCAAGTTTTTTCAATACTGAAAATTATTCAAGAAATTCTTACATCTACTAGTTTTAACAATGCTTTAAAACGTTCACAAAGCATTTCTGATAGATTTTTTTTAATTTTCGATTTACTTGTACTGTAATTAAACTTAGAAAGACCTCGTGTATCCATTAAAGTCATGTGTAATTGTTTATCTAAACAAATTACATTGCAAAATTCCAAAGCAAATTAATCCGAAGAATCCGCAAATGTTTCTGCCATCAAAGTTAATAAAACGCTTGGTGACCCAAATATTTTCCATTTCCAAGATTTTCAATTATCAAATAAAAAAGAAATTAAATTTTTGTCGCAACAATTTATTGTTTATACCCACAAGATTGCTTGGGTACATTGGGGACGATATGAAAAAACGCTCTAAAATTTACGATTTCTAAAACAAATCTTAGGTTTAAATTCCTAGTTCAACTGAAGCGTTACTGTGAATCGGAGCATGGCTACTAAGCTTTTCAACTGAGGCACGAAGATTTCCGTCTGCAGAAGCCAATTTTCGCATAGAAATTTCCTGTTCAAATTTACTGTAGTGTTTTGTTAACATTATCGAAGCAAGTTGAACACATTTGCCGTTTAGTATTCTCTAATAAGCTTAGTAGATTGATATTAGAGCTCTTTAAACTGTAACTTTAAATTTTCTTGAAGTAAGTGCAACTCATGCAATAGATTTTTATGGTGCTTGTCAATATCATATTTTGAAAATATTAACGTATGTAATATGTTTTTATTATACTGTAGGTGTTTTTTTTTTTTAAGTATACATAGGGCTCTATTCAATTCATTGATATACATAAGGCATAACGGTACTATTGTAGGCGTGTAAATTGTCACAGTCACTTTTTATTACGAAAAAACTTCAAGAAATACTTTATCCGAAGAAGAAGTAGAATCAGCAAGTAATTGGGAAGATTAAACTTGGCTCGTTTGAGGCTTCCTTTGATCTTCTAACAGAACACGATGAAAGACTTAGTAAGTAAGACATAGAAAAAAACTTAAGCAACACTGCTTACGTTAATAATATAAGTGGTTTTATTACTAGTGATAATAGTCCGAATAGAATTTAGAACGTAACAGTCAAGATCGATATAGTTAGCAAGACCTCAAGCCAAATTGAATTAAATAATTTCCCAAAAGACACGCTTTTACCAACTCTTTCTTCTGCGGTAATTTTGAAAAATGGTTGTGAACCCGATGAAAAAGCTACGCAGGTACTAATTCGTTTAAGTCTCGCACTCTCCTTCGTAATTTAATAAGATTTCGCTTAAGTTTAGTCATTCATCTAGATTAACCTTGCTTCAGTCGTGGGTAATAAATATTTTTGTTATTCTCACCTCGTTCTTAATTAGCAAATAGAAACGAAATAATTTTACTTCTCTTACCTAATAAGGATAAACAGGAATAACGAACCTTCATTTAAAATTGGTAACCTTAACAACACAGAGTGTTATAAAAGGATCATATCCTTCACCAAAAAGGGTCTATTGATTAAGTTTACATTGTAAACTAAGGCACGTTTATGCTCACCTAACCCTTTTAAGCTTTTATAGATACGTTGTACATTCGTTGATAATCCTCTATACTTCAATATAGCTATGCCTTTCCTCGTGTTCTATATAATTATGTTGTACCCAATCTCTTTTATTATTCGGTGTGTAAATTGCGTAAAATTTGTAGGTCAGGTCACAGCCTCGTATTAATGTTTAGTGACTGAAACGTTAATTAACTGTATATTACCAAATTCTTGAACGGCATGCGCTGCTCATTACGCCGCTTTAACTTAAGTGTTCATGTATCGCACAATACGTTGATTCGTGAATATAATAATTCTGTGTAATATTGAAGAATTCATAAAATTGTGGTTGAGTATGAAAAGTATTGTGAAAGAGTGATTTTATTTTTATTTTAAGTCTTGATGTAACAATTTATCTAATCAAAAGTGCTTTTTAATACAAAAAGAAGTTTGTAAGCATTAAAAATGTGCGCATTATTAATTAATTAGTAAATCGACATTTATAAAGCCAATATTATTTATGTTAATTAAATTTTGAAAAGCTCTCGCCAAATCGGTCTACAAAAAGCTTGAAAGCGTATTGATTAAATGTTTATTAAATACCCAGCGACGAAGGTTTAAATCACAGCCGTTACAGATGCACTTCGGCATTAGGGATATCCATATAATGTTATTGTTCAGAACCCACCACTAAAAAATCTACCGGGCACAGTTTGAATTCTTGAACACTTAGTCGAAGTGACACGTAGCTAAACTATATTTGTCTACAGGTTGACTATTTTTTTATAATTCAACATGCATGTTATGTGGACCGAGAAGTGACACGTTACTGTTATTATTGGTATTCAACGATTATGACAGCCGGTTGTGGCGTATTGAGCGGCCGTGTCCGATCGTCAGTACACACGTGCGACTGACCTCGGCATTCTACTGAATGGTATCGGTGGTTGAATAGAACGGTGGCATCTCGAGAGGTTGCTCAGTGGTTATGTTCAGAGCGAGGCACGGACGCGATACTACCCCTTGCGCGGCGAGGATCCAACTGAATAACCTGCGACTCGATGCCTCCGCCCAACATAGCGCGCTTGCTCAACGCTTCCACAACCATTCTCAACCTCCCTTCATTCAAGTTAGGGCTACAATTCCCTCGCAGCACTGATTGTGGTAAGAAGCTTCGCGCTTCGTTTCGTATAGACGGCCAATACGCATGTCCACAACATTGTATATAAATTCATATACAAGAAGGCATAGTTTCCTTATACATTTGGATTTTCTCGAGTTCAAGGACTTTTTGTTATCTGTTTGAGTTTTTTTTGGTTTGAACGATTTCGTTATCGCGTTACATAGGGAAATTGATATCAAGGAACCGTTTAGCCGTGAACTTTGGCTACTCGTAAATACTGGTATGATTAATCATGAAAAAGTTTATTTATAAGTATGCTAGACTTAATAAAATGTATTTGTGTAACTATGTGGATATGGGGTATTAAACACAGAATAAACTGATTGGGAACGTAATAAGAAATTACAAGACTAAAATATATATAAAAAAATGCAAGGTAATTAATTAAAAGATAATTGAAAGAGGCAAAGAATACTGTAATAAAAATATGTTAACTGTGCGTTTATTATTAGGGGGGTAAATTCCAAAAATATTAGTTAAATGGCATGAATCTGAAATGGCAATGCTTAACCTTTTCAACGCCATTGACGGATATATCCGCACCACTGGTTCAACGCCAACGACGGATATTTCCGTCCTGGTTGCCAGCGCAAAATAAACCTGATGTCTATGAGGCAAGATTGATATTCGCTCTGGTTTTAAGCTGTCATTGGCGTGTGAGTGACGTCTTTTGTATTTGACATAGCGTTGAAAAGGTTAACCTTACGCACAATTATTTTTTTAGTTCATGACCAACCTAGCCTGCTCTTTCGGCAATATGAGCCTTCTATACTTCGGCAGGCATTTTTACAGAATATCATGCTTTATCTTATCTATATTAATTATGGCAATCATTATATTTATGATTTATCTCTCGAACTGTTATCAGCACAACCATTACGCGTTCATTTTCTGAGCAATGTTGTTTTCAAACAACTAAAACCTAAAGTACGGTAATACAGTAACTATTAATGTGGTTATTTGATATGAATCAAATATAATCTTGCACTTAATATAACATATAATAATTATTAATAATTCTACTGGCAACTATAAACTGGATTTTGCTCAAAAGGAAGTTATTATAGGACTAAAACTATCTTCTGTCAAATAATGTTTCTAGAAATGAAATTGGATCGTTAGTTGTGTTCAGCCTTGACTTCAGAATGTTAACTCTGACCGGCCAAAAAATAAAAAAGGCTTTTGCAATAACCCTTTCTGATTAATTATTATTAATGCGATCAAACTGGAAGTGGTCCAATTGTTCCTGACACAGAGACACCACTACGATCATACGTCCTGATTAAAAACCTATCAAATATGTTCCATTTTTGCGTGAAATTTACCACATTTTCACTTTATTTTAAGGAATGCGATTTTTCAATGGTTTTATTTTAATAAAGTCATCAACCAAGCAATTTATCCTTTGGCAGGAAACCGATCAATCATTTCGATATTTTTCCGGCGATAAACAGCAATTCATATTAACTTGTCTCCCTGGAAATATTTCATTTTATTCCGCGATCATGGTTTCCAATGTTTAAGAAAAAGCCTTGAACACTTGAAAGTAATCATTCTCGGCGGGAGATTTCCGAATTTTATGGCTTTTTTTACCGAAGGTACTAACTTAGTGGGGGAGTAATTGGAGTGTCCCATAAATTAGAATTAAGGGTGCTCCCCTTTGCGCTGAATCATCATATTTTTGTTCTAAGGTTTTAAAAATTGTTGATGATTATTGAGTACTATTTTACTTTGCCGCGATGAATAAAATTCAATTTATTTCTAAAAAGCTTCTGACCGCGACTTCGCCTGCGTAGAATTCGTAATTTAGTCATCCCATGGGAACAGTGATTTATTTAGGGATAAATATTAGGCTATATGCTGTTTTAGACTTCAATCTATCTTTGTGCCAAATTTTATTCAGATCTATTCAGCTATTCTGGCGTGATTGACTGACAAATATCCAAACTTTCGCATTTATAATAAACTAGCGCCCCGCCCTCGCTTCGCTTCGGTTTATGTGACTTTTCAGTAACACCCGTACATAATTCAGAACTTATTATACCTATAAACCTTCCTCTTGAATCACTCTATCTATTGCTGAAAACTGCATTAAAATCTGTTGAGTAATTTAAAAGATCTAAGCGAACAGACAACGGAAGCGACTTCATTTTATACCATGTAAAGATAAAGATATAAGTTGGTTATCACTAATGTGTGGATAAAAACCTCTCGATTTTTAAAAGATTAAGAAAACACTTGAGGTACCCTCACTAGTATTTCTAACAATAAATAAATAAAAAAGATATACTTATATGAGACAATATATTATGCACGTTTCAGAATCAGATTAAGATTACTCAAAATAATATTACAGTATAAGTTGCATGCACTTTTATATAATTGCATAAAAGGAAGAGAATTAAAAGTAGAAGTAACAACAGTGGCTGAATGTCGATTTTAATCGTTACAGTTTATTCCAGGCCACTAGGCAGAAGATCCATACGAGGTACAGATATTATCATATCATATAGATACAGAGAAAGAAGGTTGAAAATTCTGCTGAACTCTCTCCAGAATGAAATAGATAAAATCCCCTAGAGCTAGAGCTGATAACAATCAAATAATAATCTATCGTCTAAGAGCCGTCATAAAAACCACTTTATTAAAAAAAACGCGTTCTATTTTGTCCATCTGTTTAGAACTACAATGCCATATAAAGATACGCATATACTCACATAACACCCTGTTTGCGTCAGCTGTTTAAAAGAGGAAGAATAAGAGAGGATCACCAAGATAACCACAACCTCATCAAAGTTGTTCAACGGATTAACATTGAGTTCTATCCAACTACGAAGCAAAATCAATACAGCAACAAGAGAAATCTCTAACAAACGGATTCTCAAGTTGTTCAAGTCAGCTGCTGTTTACCTTAACTATGTTTTCCGAGGCGAAGTTTCCGTGTTCACATGTCATAGATAAAGTCCAAGTTTCGACGTTATATTCAATGAGGTATGAATTTTCATGGTTTAAATTCTTTGTCGTTGGTTTTATTTGACGACGCGGTGGCCTAGTTGGTAGTGACCCTGCCTACGAAGCTAGCGGTCCTGGGTTCAAATCCCGGTAAGGGCAGATATTTGTGTGATGAGCACGAATATTTGTTTCTGATTCATGGATGTTTTCTATGTATTTAAGTATATATTTCTCTATGTAAGTATTAATATCGTTGTCTAGTACCCATAGTACAAACCTAGAGCTTAGTTTGGGACTAGGCCAATTGGTGTGACATTGTCCCCTGATATTATTATTATTATTATTATTATTATTATTCAAATGATGATCACAACTTTTATCAACTTCTTTCTTCTTTTATTCGTTCAACTTCAAGACATGTGTTTTAGGGATAAATACTATTATTTTTGAAATACATACTGTATAATAAGGATAAAGGAGAAAGAGTATTCGCTTAGGTTCATGGGCGAAAGTAACTGCTTATTATCATTTGGCTCATCTGCTCGTTTGCCTTTTATGACTGTTAAAAAAGTTCTGGTTTAGTTAAAATCTATAAGATTTAAATTATCTTATAAGTGCATAAGACCCATCGAGAAACCAGCTTAACTCCTAAAGCTATTTAAGGTATTTATAATTTGGCTAGACGTAATACCGATATTGGTCATAAAAACAAAAGCATTCATTCCATTCTCCAATTAATATCACGAAACCACACAGCCAATAAAACGTATCGTTTTAATTTACTTTGCGAGAACGGCGACGCAGATAATCCCCGATATTCTGCATTGTCCAGTTATTCATTAGTGTACTCCTCTGATAAAGATGTTAAGGGCAGGATTAATAAATGTAACAATAGAGCGGAGGACCTCTCAGCGCAGCGTAATGAACAAACCTATGATTCTACTTCGTACAGTTCTTTCAGTTCAATGGCGGAGTGAAATGAAAAGGCACTTTATGTTAAAGGGGAGATTTGCAAATTTGAAGCGTTTGAGTTTTGATTGGAAGTGAAAGAGGGAATAAAAACTACACTATTAGCGTTAACATATAACCTTTTTTTAGCGAAACGAAAATGTAGCGAGGAAAGTATCTTTGACCAAATGATAATGTTTGCAATGGAGATGAAAATTGTCAGTTAAATTTTTATTCAGTATTTTGTCGTTTACATACGTTTATACATAGAAAAAAATCTGAATTCTAAAAAAAACACGCACTTAAATGAGCTACCTATATAACTGCTAAATTTGAAGTCCCTTGAATTTGTTATTATCAAGTTAAATATAGCAAAAAATATATTTGTATCGAACTTAACGCCAAACTTATGCTACGGTAAGATTTCTTTTACCTCAGTTTTCATGTAAGTATAAAAAATATTTAAAAGGATATGTCATTTAATATTCGGTTTTGGGCAAACATTGCAAATAAAATTACAACGGGAAATATGAACATTTAATTATTTCGTCTTGAGATAACGACGGGTCAAACTCAAGGGAATATCCGAGGCTTTCCGCTGTATTTCATTAACAATGCTTAGTTATAAACAGCTCAATTCATCTTTGTTTAGCTAGACGGGAAACGATCCGTAGCTGGAGGCTTACTTAATCAGATTACCCGAATTTATTTGACGTACATAAAGTCTTACACGTTTTTTCAGATTAATGGACACCTTTAACCGTGGAGCAATAATGATAAAGGTTTTCATTGTTCAAAGCAGCGATATGGAAAGCGAGCAATAAGGCCACCCTGTAAGTGAATCCGCGATCTGGATTCATTTACCACCATCTTATACCTGAACCCACCGCCAAACAGCAGTGCTCACAAATGTTTGGAGTAGGGATAAGACAACCGGTGATATTACTAGCATAGAGGCATTTCATCTTAGTTGGTTGGTTGGTTGGCAACGCATTTGTAGTCTAAGGATTGCAATCTTTAGATGTCTGTGTTTTCGTTTGCCTTCTACTTACATGCCTTAAAAAAAAACTTGGCTCCCAAACGGATTAACCGATTCTAGTTTAATCAGATTGGTTCTTAATTGGGTTTGATGAAAATCGCGTGGGCTGTTTCAGAGTAATCAGCTCAGTAGGATGATGCAAACGCTGCTGACGTTTCTGTTTTCTACTGCTTCAAATTGTATGGAGTTGACTTAAGAAAGAAAGTAAGAAGAAAGAAGAAAGAAAAAACGTTTATTTAGAACAATAACACGCATAAATATAACATAAAAAATGAGTAAATGACACGACAGATAGTGTAATTGTTGCGAAACGGTCCCAAGTCAGCGTGAGCTGAAAGTGAAGCCAGCGCTGGTCTTCCGTGGGGACCGCTCGGTGAAAACACGGAAGGTGATACAGACATTACAAGTAAGTTAAATAAACAAAACAAAAGCACAATAAAAATAAAAATAAAACTACAATAATGAATACAAACGTGTGTGTCAGTGGTTCATTAGAACAGGCAGCGCTCAGCACGGGTAGCACAACTTGTATATTCTCGCTTGTCGCTCAGTATGTCTCTATCGTTACAGGCTAGATAGAAAGGGAGATCCGAGCGACAAACAAGTCGCGGACAACATGTGGTAGCCGTGCAGGTGGCAACCAGAGGAACTAGCTTACGTTAACTACCCTTCTGTGCAACAATAAGCGTTTAACGCGATTTCGTTTTTAAACCAATTGCGTCACTAGTAGATCACGTGACTCTTCGTACCACGTCATCCAGCAGTGGCGCGATTGGTTAAACAACGAAACGAATAAAAACGTTAGTTAGCGTAAACTATCAATCTCATACATATAGTCGATTTTTGAAAAATCGCTAACTTAGCGTTATGCAGCTTGACTAGGCCCCCTGAAAGGGTCGCCATTATATTGGGATTTTTTATCAATTTATTAGGTATTATTATTAGAGTTCTGAGTCTTTATTTGTAAGATTTGCAAGGTGCGCTACGGTTAAATAGACGTCAAATTAGAAAATTAGAAAATTATGTTTCATTCACGTCTTGAACGTCGACGTTTTAATGGCTCTTATTTATTAGACAGTACTCGTAATGGCAGCTAAGTTAAAAGCATTACTAAAATCTGTAAAAGCAACATTGTTTTACTGGGTAGAATAGAGGCCCAGTAATTTTACCACATTGTATGAAAGCCACAGAACTAATGGCGCAAAAAACATTTTTATCCGCGTTATTTATCTTCAACAATTTGACGCTCTAAACCACAAATGTATGTAGGCATTCATCGTCGGTAATAATGTAATTTAACTTGTGTGAATAATTCCAAAAGTTTCCAACTCGTAATTAATAATAATTAGCACAAAACAAGAGTGGGTACTAACACGTGTTACAGATCCTTTGATGAGATTAATTAAGGCACACGTAACTCAGCTGAAGATGTATCTATACATTTGAAACTGACTGACAGATAATGCACTACCTAACCCGCTCTGCTGTAAGGCCAAAGAAAGCGGCTAATAAGAAAAATTCATGAATTTTTTCATAGCTCCAATAATAGCTGATTCATGCTACAAACAGTTGAGAAAAATCTTTTTCGTCTCACTAGCTCGGAAAGCCCTTTTTGTTTCTTTGATATCTATTGAGAAAATCGGTTTTTAACCACATGTGAAGAAAGAGTTTTGACATTTGAAGGCAGCAACTGAAAAGTTATTTTACGTCTTGTGTGTTGAAACACTCGCAGGTAAAATACAACTTTCCCCCCTTGTATAAAAAATAACTATTTTTGAATAGCTATAAAAGTAACCAAGATATAAGCCAACAAACATTTGTCCCTCTTTCTAGCAAAACAGAATTTAACATGGAGAGTTACATGACGTCCCACTGCGTATCGGTTTCTGTCTGATTGGCAGTTTAAAATGCTTGTATCATCTCTTTCACGGTATTTTCATATTTTGATGAGAAATGCGATTTAAAATAATCCATGCATATTCCCTATTGCATAGCGATAGTATTAGCAAGTTAATGTCGTAAGAATAAAGTATAGAATGCTTTGACTACTACATTGATGTCAACCTCTTTGATTTATTTAATAGTATGACAATAAGAAGGAAGAAGAACAGCTATCAGAGATTAAATTTGGTGGATTTGAGCCACTTGGTAGCTTCGTCATTAACTCAAAGAAGATACTCGGGGGGGCACCGGAGTATCACGTAATTGGACAATCGAGAAGGATGTGACCGATGTCTTGCACCTCGGCGCCGCACTCGAAGGCGGGAGAGTCGATCCAGCCGCAACGATGTTTGTATTGTGAGGTTGCACCAGTTTTGTCTAGGTAAACCGTATCCCTTCATTTCGGTACCCGGGACAAGCGTGGAGCCGAACTTACCCGACATAAACGAGGCCCATGACTGGGACCAATCGTGCAATATGTTAAAGTCCGTCTGTGGGATACTGTATTGTATAACCTCTTTGGTGTTACGGCAGCTTTGAACCTAGGGACTTGAAATTTAGAGTGAATGTTCCTTAAGTACCGTAGGGGCACATTAAGAAAGGATTTTCCGTAAATCGACCCCCGATGAGAAGAAATAGGGGGGTACCGGGAAAATAAAAAGTCGCAGATGTTCAAGTGTGTAGATCTTGTTTATTCAAGAGGTTCAAATATTTAAAAAAATACATGTTGAATCATTGCTATAAGTTATCCAACCGAATACAACAAACATGGATATAAGCATATTTGTGATTATCGTAAAACATTTTTAGAAGGAATAGCGGTCCCTACTTAGCTACAGGCCAAGTATAATAAATATACTCGTACTCGTAATAATTAGTTAATTATTTATAACCACGTCTTGGTTATACCACCCTGCCTACGAAGCTGACTAGAGTGCCCCCTGTTTTTTTACCCGACTGCTGAAGGAGGAGGGTAATGTGTTTCACAGCCTATATATGTATGTTTGTTCCTTTGTGTCACTATAAAAACTATCATTGAATAGGGATTTAAAAATCATTTTTAGGTTTCTTTCATCATTTTTCATTTTGAATGATCATTTAGGATTTATAACGATTGAAAGTTGGTTAACAACAGTCGGGTTTTCAAAGCTTGCTTTTTGTTATTTATTTATATCAGAACAGCTTTCAGTATATTTTTTTTATTGATTACTAGCGACCCGCCCTCACTTCGCTTCGGTTTACGTTTCTGTAACACCCGTACAAAATCCAGAATTTATTAAACAGAAAAAGCTTCCTCTTGAATCACTCTATCTGTTGCTGAAAACTGCATTAAATTCCGTTGAGTATTTTAAAAGATCTAAGTGAACACACAGCGGAAGGACTTCGTTTTATACTATGTAAAGATTATCGGTTTTTTTATATCTATATATCTATATTCAAAATCTGCCTCGTGTGGTTGCCGAGTTAGAATAGTGCCACTCCATGTCTTCCCGAGGATGTCGTAAGAGACGACTAAGGGAATAAAGGCTTGTAGTACTGTTAGGCGATGAGCTTGCAACCTGTCACTAATACGCTGGTAAACATCTTAGCCTAATTGTGCAAATTGTGGTTATAGAATTATCAACATGTTTTTAGAGATGTTTGTAATTCTGTAGCTCTGCCTACCCCACTCTGGGAACGAAGGCGTGACATTATGAATGAATGAATGAATATTCAAAATTATTTGCCAAGAAGGCATGAAAATTGACAGATGGTCCCCTTCACGACTATAATATAAATAAACATTGTACGAAAATAATTAATCATTCGAATTATTTTATCAAATATGCAGGACAAGATTTCAAACACGTTTCAGAATTGAAATTGTGGAATTTAATATAGTAACTCCGCTCGGATGGAAATGTGTCATATCATGTTATGAACGTAATGTGCTACTTGCTTGTGACAGGTTACACTCCAAAGCGTATAGTACTGAAATAAATTTTAGTAGTTGGGTAGTGTACAACCAGAAACATAAATGTCCCTTTAGGCTAGAGTTAAATACTTCTCTCTTACGAGTAGGAATTTATACTCATAATTACTAGTAAAATAGCGATTTGAAAAAATAAAAGAGATTTACTTACGATTATTTCAAGAAGTTTAAATCATTATTACTACATATTGTAAAACAAAGCTCCCCGTGTCGTGTCTGTCTGTCTATTAAATATGTTCGCGGTAATCTCAAAAACCAATGAACGTATTTTCATGTTTTTTTTACCGTCAGTTTGATATTTTTTACGGAAGGATTTTATGTATAATAAAACTAAGCGAAGCGAAGGCGAGTCGCTAGTATGGTATATGGAAATCAGATTTAAATATTTTATTCGTATAAAGTTACTATTTTTGTTCGGAAAAATCCTTTCGTAAGTTTTATCATAAAAATCTAATTTCCTTACTGTGTTTTTATTCTTGTTACTTGGAAAAACTAAAAATGACCGTTTTTTGCAATGGTGTGTACGGTTTTAAACCCAGTATCCACTCGTCTGTAATATTATAATATAATTATGAAGTCAATATCATACTCTAACAGAGTATCTCATTTGCCGCTCATTATTAATTTTAATTAAGCAAATGATAATTGCATCGCATAATAAAGTTTTCAACTTATCAGCCATTTCTCAACTCGAAATTATACATTAACTTTCATAACATCGCTGCATCTATCTACTATATTTTACTTTAAAATGAAATAGAGTCGAGATAACCGCGAAGTCCGCGAAATACGAAGTTTTGTTCGGTAGACTGGTTGACTTGACACCGTTAGACAAGTTAAGGGAATTATCCGTTTTAATAAATAACCTGTATAATTTATTAATTTAAATAATTTCAAAAAAATTAAGCAGCATCGCAAGCGATGTTCGATGTTTCCTGATGCATAGAAATCCAAGCTTGAAATCATTTGCTAGAGAAACAATGCCATAGACATGCCGGCAAAATCAGCACGCTATAGTGGAAGTAAGCTTGGTGGTCGATAAAGTAATAATGATTTGGAATAAAGATCTTAACTTTATTGTAAGATATCCAGTTGCAGGATGGACTTCAAAGTATGACGGGTAATCTGCCATGCTAATCTAATACGCAGTATCTCAGATAAAACTCCTGTAGCAATATCAACCTTATTACTAACAGAAGAGAATTAAAACTGCTTTAGGTATTGAATTTGGGATACTGCTCATTAGCTTAGTAGGGCAGTAATAAGGTTTACCCTTGTTTCACTTCGCAGAATTTCCGTTTCATAGAAAGTTATTTTCTGCTGAACACCTGTTGATTTCAGTTTATCTTGTGATGGTTGCAAGTTATTTAAGATAACCTGAAATCGACTCGGATTCAGAAGAAAATAGCTTTCTATTTAACGAAAATTCTGGGAAGTGATACGTTCTCTGAAACGAGTGTCGGTGAAAAGTAGTTCGTCTCCGGCCCTTTAGGAGTTTCTGATAACTATTACCGCTCGGGGGCTAGGGTTGCGTCGATGCGCGTCGCTCAATCTTACCATCGTAAGGCCCCGCGTACAAAAAATGGTATTTCAGCCATTGGAATTCATTCCAATGGATTTGCCTTTGTTTTATGACTGACAACCGAACTAAAAAATTGACTGTATGATATTTACAATAGGCACATATTCCATTGACAAATTTCAGTGTATGGAGGACCCGAAGAAGTTAATACGCATGCAATCAACTGCGGTGACACTGCGGCCCCAATTAAGCCGGCTTGGTTCGTTCTGTTGAGTTACCTTGTGGTGGCTTGCGGCGCGTACGGTCGAGACACATTAAGACCGAGAGATACACCTTTGTTTAAAGACAAACTACTGTTTATGCTGTAATTACGTCAAGCGGTGGACGGTTAATTAACTGATAACATTTTAGCTAGATACAAGGGACACTAATGTCGGAACCCAATATTCAAACCGCGGATAGATAGGCTTACTTCGGATTGAAATTTGACACATTTTGTATGGGCAAATGTCAAATTTTAACCCGTAGTAAGGCTTATCTATCCGCGGTTTGAATATAGGGTTTGGCCGTAAGTCAACCATCGTGGATACGCTTGAGTAAAGCCTATGTCCAACATGAATGATGATGATATTCAGCTTTTAGCATCTAGAAGTGTCAGTAAATTGCGGAAAGGAGTGCAGAAAAAAGTATTACGGTACGATTTGTCATCACAATAATATTACGAGTTAATAATAAATAATGGATACAAACGGTTAAATTTACGATTCGAAGCTGATTTCGGACTCATGTCTCGAAACGTGATCGTGAGTTGTAACCTTTTTCTTAGTATATTAACTAAATCATGTCTCAACCTTAGTTTAAATGTAACTATGTACAGTCATATTATATTAAATATGACACAAAAAAATATGAAATGTTTGTGTTTGTCTAGCTCACCTAATATCACTACTTTTCGAACTGAACTATCAAGTTGCCAAGCATATTGCTAAGCGTAAACAAGGTCGTCACTACATTATTAAAATCGCCCCCGCACTGCAACGCGCCTCTCCCGCTCTGTGTAAACTTGCGCTAAGTAAGATTGTGTTGTCTGTTAAGATTTGCGCTCCGCTTGTAAAGTTCTGTATAAACAAATGCTTTAACCACTAACTAACATACCTAGATATCCTGTTTCCGTTATGATACTACCACTACTAACAATTTTTTTATAAAGTTCCATAACCTTAAAATGAAGCCCCATGCACTATCTTTCATTTTTATTGACTTTTAACAGTCCTATTATACTCAGATTATTATAAGATGATACATGTGACAGCCGTATTTCGTAATTTCAATCACTTTCTATTCTCACAAGCGATGTGATTAAAAAGAGGTGATTAATTATTTAAATTCCTGACCGGTGTCGCTAGGTTGGTACCGATGTAGTATTTGTGTAAAGTTAAAGAAATAAGTGTAATAAGTGTTTATATGAGCTGTCACAGGCATCATCTTTAAATAATCAGAGTATAATCTATTTCAGAAAAAAACCTGCGCACGGTAGGTTCAATATACGATGACATTGTCTGTTACTTAAGCTATTTTTCTAAATACGTCATGCTACAAATCTGCCGCAGACTAAAAACATACATAAAAGCATTCGGGTAAAAAAGATAGCAGCAACAATAGCGACCAAACGTGAACAGTTTTTCCCCACGGCAAGTTTAAAACAATATCATTCTGTTCATCTGATAGTATTGAAGTTGTCTCATTACTCAGACCTAGATTGCGAGATAGCGCACGCATTATGTGCCTTTCCTTTGTTACCTGGTCTATTGATGTGCTTGCAAACCTAGTTAGTACTCATTGCTATGAATAAATCTGCAGTTTTAACAGAAATGTTTCACCGCTATTGACAAACGCCTTCAAATTGTTTAAAAAAAAACCATTACTATTAATACAAAATTGGATTCTCTTCCTTCCTCAAGATGGTGTTTTTTTTACCCGACTGCCGAAGGAGGAGGGTAATGTGTTTCACAGCCTATATTATGTATATTTGTTTCTTTGTGTCACTATAAAAACTAAACCCGTTGTCCGATTTTGATGATTCTTATGTCAATCGATTTGTCTTAATCTGGTGAGTATTACTGAAGACTGTAATCAAAATTCAATATGGTGGCAAACAGACGCCATATTGTGCAAATAAAAAAAAAGTCGACCAAGTATGATAAGTGGGGTATCATTGAATAGGGATTTAAAAATCATCTTTAGGTTTCTTTCATCATTTTTCATTTTGAATGGTCATTTAGGATTTATAACGATTTATATCCGGTTAGCAGCAGTCTGGTTTTGAAAGCTTGCTTTTTTGTTACAGTTATGAAAGATTATGATTTAAGAGGCTGTTACTAAACCAGTGATTTTATCACCACTTCCCATTAGGTAAGACAAATTGTTACATTGATATTGTGAGAATTGACTGGGAGTTACAAAACAATTTTATGCATTCGAAATAGCTCACAGGAGAATGGATGACAACAGCTAGCTAGACAGAAAGAAAGACAAATATAACTCTGGACAAACTAAAATATTTATAAGGGATGCTGCTTTTAAAGTGATCTAATACAGTTTAATACTCGTAGAAGATTTATGTTACTGCAATATGCCTTCACAATTTCTAACAAAAAAAGAATTTCAACCAATCTTGCACTTAATTCCAACTTGTTGCAGACCATTTTGCAACCAACTTCAACAATACGATTTTATTAAAGAAGCAAAATGGCTATAACAAATTAAAATAAAGCAAGATCACCTAATGTGACAATGTAAAGGAGTGGGCTTCTATTCTACACGGTATAACTGTTTTGCTTTTGGCATTACGTTACGATAACTCTTATTTACTTGCCAATAATAGCGACATAGTTAAGAACAATACCATAATACGTTAAAATGAATAGGAACCTTTGGCATAGAGGGCCAGTACGACTTAGCTCAGTTCTCAAAACTAAAAGAAAATACCAATGGTTCATTTTTAAATGTCAACGCTAAATTGAGTCATAAATAAGCTTTACGTCACAAACCGTGGACCCCAAATATAGGGCGATAAAATACATTAATAATGTTCGGGTTTTTATTACTTCCGGCATTCGGCACGTATGAACTGTTTGTCGAGTCTCATTGTGGATAAAGGCGAGCCAACTGACTCAGCAAAAAATGGCCGCGGAAAGCCAACGTTTCCTGATTTTCGAAGTGAATTCGGGATGCGGTTTCACAGTCCAGGGGTGGCAAACCGCTGGGCCCCCTGTCTGCGTTGTATGTCAAGTAAATGTTTTTTATTTTTATTGCATTGACTTACGTGAAATTTTTCAATCATCGGTTTTATCTTAAACAAACGACGCTGTAATTGTGATAGAGAATACGATAGTAAACGACGGATGGTTGCAGAAAGGTGCACACGACAATTTTTAAGTGTTTGTTTAAATACAACGGTAATTTTAGTTAAATCGTACAACATTATGATCTGTTAAGATTGACTAAGACGCCAACTTTTTGGTTGCGCCCTTTTAAACCACATTTAATCCATCAATAGGACCAAGTAGCTAAAGTGGTCACACGATTAGCTTAGTTGGTAGTAGCCCTGGCTAAAATGCTTACGTAACCAATTCGATCCATATAAGTAAAATATTTGTGTGATAAGATCGAATATTATATCTTAGGCAGAAACATTCGAGCTCCAATGATAATTTGTTTCCTCTGTCCAATTTAAGAATTTATTTTTAAGTAAGTATTGCTAATGCGGTTAGTAGAAATCTAGAACATAATTAAGGTCTCAATCTTTTGTAAGATTGTTCTGAGATAATTCTGCCGTGCTCTAGCTAAAACTCCACTGAGCTGCAAATCAAAGCCTTTGAACAGCAAAAAACCATTTATTTAGACATGTTTAGTGACTCTGTATCTTCGAAACCAAAATAGATAGAAAAACAAAACTGAGACAGGTCGACGGAGAGCTTTTTCCTATCTTACGCCATTAAAAAATGAAAACTGGCTAAATTCCCTTAGATGAGTTTTATTCTGAGCATAGGCTTCAGACGTCTTCAATCTTACTTCCACCATGGTCTTTGAATTAAGACAGGTTCAAAAACTGCGGGGGTATTTTGGCTGACATGATAATCGCCTTGGTTGTGATTTAAGCTTTCAACATTTTGTTTTCAATTATCCTATTGCTTCGAATCACAATTTTAATTAAAACGTCAAACTCTCCTATTGGGAACCCAACGAGGAAATCTCTCGGCCGTAATCAAACTCCAAAAATACCGTCAACATTTTAGTTTCGCTGCAAAATATTATATCCGGATCAAATCGACAGCGAGATTTACACGAAAATATCTCAGTTTTGCGTATTGAAAATGAAAACTAGCTATGTTCAATAAATTTTTCGCTATTTTGAAGCAAAAAATATTTGCCAAAATCCGTTTATAGCTAAAAGAATAACTAGCGTTGTCGGAAGTAATTAAGACACAATTTTGCACTCGTAAGTAAAAGGAGTAAGTACATTATTTGTTAATAAATAAATAGTGAACGTATATTGAATTTAGTTATAAAGACAATGTCTTAAATTCAGATTGCCAAGTAATGCCTAAATGTAGTTTAAATAAGTGGCATAATTTACTAAAGTTGTAAATAGTTGAAGTAGCCAGAAAAGATGTAGAAAAAAAACTCTTACACAGCCATCCTTTCAACTAAGCAAGACCTCTGTGAGTTTTTTTGGCGTCGTTATATGTTTTATTTATAATTTCACTTTGCTTCAAAACATATTGGTATCATATCGTTAACCGTATCGCCGTGACTGTATCGCCAAAAAGCAATATGGTTTTGAAATCGAAGTAGGTTTAGGCAAAGTGGAATAGAGACCCTGTGCATAATGCCTTGAAAGACTTACAGCTTTCTTTCAAGTTGTCCGCACCGTGAAAATATACGGTCCAAAAATTGTGTAACCGTTTCCAACGTTAGCCGTCTGCCGTAGTTTTATCTTAAATTACTCTTAATTAAAAATATATACATACATACACATACATACACCCACGTCTTCATTCCCAGAGTGGGTTAGTCAGAGCAGAATTACCAACAACTCTAAAGACTTGTTGTTAATTCTGTAACCATATTTTGCACAAGCAGGCTAAGATGTTAAACTGTTTGTAAATATTAGTGATAGGTTGCAAGTCCATATCCTAACAATACAACAGCCATTATTTAAAAAATATATGAATAGATAATCGCTAAGCGCTACTGTTTGGTAAAAGATTGAGAAGAATTATCTTGTAAAACGGCATAAACTAAACGGCCAAACGGAGCTATTCTCGTTTAGCAAAGGATACTTATAACATGGAAAATTTAAAGTTAGAATTAAGGTTAAAGTTGTATGAGAACGCAATCTGATACAAATATAATATTTTGCCCTTTGTTATTAACCGTCAACAAGTTAGAAATATATCGGACACAGCTTTCTCGGAAGCGAACATTGATACCATATGGTCTAAGATCCGAATAGGTGACGATTTGCACCGGGCTGTTTATTCGATGAAAAGTATTTCATATCAAATTTAATACGCTAAATAATATGTGGCGAATAGGTAGGCTGAAAAATTAAAGTCCAGTACTTATATCATTAAATTTTTTATTAAAAATTAACTTTTTTATTTATTGCTATTGCTTGTTAAATAGACCAATTAACTACTAATCGAAAGCATGAGGCCTATAGAATATGCAAACGTTAGGTTTGGTGCAAATTATTAGTACCGACTTACCTGTTTTTACCTGCCTACCCAATAGTTTGACGGGAAATAAGAGTCAACCTAACGTTTGCATATTCTATAGGCTTCATAGTTTCGCTTGGTATGTAATTTGTCTATTAAACAAGCTATTGCAATTTTTTACACACGGAGTTAATTTTTACATTTTTAATTAATTATATACTGGACTGAAATTTTTCAACCTACCTATTCGCCATATATTACTTAGCATATTAAATTTGGTGTTAAAATACTTTTTATCGAATAAACAGCCCGGTGCAAATCGTCTCCTATTCGGATCTCCTACTAATAGACAAGAAACATAACGCTAACGTAAACGATTTTCGAAATGTAATCTCTGGCATTGACAGTGAAGCGACCGTACTGCCGGACGTAAATCCGTTTTTAAACATTGTCTATAACGATAACCGTCGCCGGATGCATCTTGTCTAGGGCCGTGGATGCGAAAACAATTTCGTAGAAACAACGTGACTGTTACGTAGTGAACATGAACTATCGAATTATTATATTCTGACGTAACAGTTTTAATCCGATAATGCGCTTTGCTGGCTTTAAGGCATTAGTTAATGAGTAATAAGCAGAGATTATTCCAATTAATTTATGTTTCCGATCTAACTAGCATTATTTGACGTGATTAGCCTATTTAGTAGTGACCCTGGCTACAAAGCAGTTCCGAGTTCGATTCTCGGTATGGGCAAATATTTGTTTGATGAGCATCTCGGCTGTTTTCTATGTTGAAGGTTGTGTTTTTTGTATGGTTTTGAGAGTAAGATTTTTACGGAAATTTTAATGTTAAAAAAAATGGGCATTTTTTTATAACCACTTGATTTGGATTGAACTCTTTACAACATCACCCTCACTTAACCTCTCATGAGGTATGGTGTTCGTGTACATTTTGCTGAAGTTATACAAACCGGAATTCTTATTTCACTGCAATTTTTTTTCAAGTGTACATATGTAACCTCAGACATCTGCGTTGGCAACGCATTTTCAGCTTTAGGATTGCAATTTTAAGATCGCAGTCTTGAGAATGCAAATGTCTATGGGTCTCAGATCCCAATTACCATCAGGTGGCCCATACGCTCGTTTAGAGATAGAGAAAACTTTATGCTATAAGAATATCGTCAGCCAATAAAGTATGTTTAAATTACTAAATCTTCTCTGTCATTATATTTTCAATTCATAGTTCAATATGACAAGGTACTTCTACTTCCTATGAAATTAATATGTAGCTAAAGTCGACCTTCGAAATTATTAGACACATCTTAAAGCCCTTATTCAGACCACATATATGTATTTTGACAAGTGTGCATGAAGGTATCGATTAGCTATATTAATTTTGGATCAGCTTGATTACTGATATCTAATGTCACTAAACCGGTTAAATCCAGTTCTAGATTTGAGCATTAACTCCAGCTGTAACTCGCGCAGTCTGTGATCGGAGATAGGATGGTCATTTGCGAAATTGTAATTAGCTATTACGCTACTATCACACTATATAGGCGTCGTTAAACCTATATCAAGTATCAAGATTTCTAGTCTCGAATACACAAATAAAACCGGTCAAGTGCGAGTCGGACTCTCGCACCCAGGGTTCCGTACCGCCACACAGTAAGTATTATTATATTCCGATTTGAATTCGACTTTGAATCCAATCAGCGCGACACACACTTGACCATTTTCTCGTAGTTGTTACTTTTCTTCGGGGTTTGTACTATAATTATACCAAATTTTGAAACTTGTCTGTTTTACCGTTTTTACCATACAACAAAAATATGTCGAGAAAAACATTTCAAATTGGGGCCCCCATTATAAATTCAATTTATTAAGAAAAATTAATAAAAGCAAACTTTAATAAAAAGCAAACCCGACTGTTGCTAACCAACTTTAAATAGTTATAAATCCTAAATGATCATTCAAAATGATAAATGATGAAAGAAACTTAAAGATGATTTTTAAATCCCTATTCAATGATACCCCACTTGTCTTACTTGGTCGACTTTTTCTTTAATTTGCACAATATGGCGTCTGGTTGCCGCCATATTGAATTTTGATTACTGTCATATCTTCAGTGACACTCACCAGATTAAGACAAATCGATTGACATAAGAATCATTAAAATCGGACAAAGGGTTTAGTTTTTATAGTGACACAAAGGAACAGAAATACATATATAGGCTGTGAAACACATCACCCTCCTTCTTCGGCAGTCGGGTAAAAAAAACAACCCCGCTATCTATTAAAATTGAAAAGATGCAGCCCTTTAAAGTTGGTGCTGACGGACTGACGGACAGACAGCAGCGTAGGCGTACTAATAGGGTCCGTTGGAGTACCCTTCGGGTACGGAACCCTGCAAATGTTCGCTGCTGAGTAGCAAGCTTTTTCATTTGCATACTCTTTAGTCGTGGCTTATTTGCATCCAGTTCTATTATACTTACAACACATTAAATAATAATTTGCAATAACCATTTCCAAAGCGAGAGCTTGTTAATATTAAATTGATATTTTGCTAGGAAACAAAACTAGGTTAGGTTTGCTTTTGCTGCAACCGTTTACGTATATAAATGTACTAGTGACCCGCCCTCGCTTCGATTTAAGCCAGTTTTCTGTAGTACCCGTACATAATCCAAAACTTATTATACATAAAAACCTTCCTCTTGAATCACTCTATCTATTCAAAAAAACGGCATCAAAATCCGTTGCGTAGTTTTAAAGATTTAAGCATACATACGAACAGACAGACAGGAATCGACTTTGTTTTATACTAATATATATATACTGTAATGATAGTGATAGTGATACTACTTTGAACTTGCTTTAATCATAGTCTTAATATTGTATTTACAACAACACTCAACTAGGTTAAATTAAGTGTGTTGTCGATGTTTAAGTAAACAATTTTTGTAACAGTAACTAAGCCACACCGTAACCTCAGGGCTGTTACTTGAGTGCCACTTGACTATACCCTGACAAAGGTAAGCAACAGCAACCCCATCACACTACAGTGGATAAAGGGACACAGCAACTCACGCGGCAATGACGCAGCCGATGAACTGGCGAGGAAAGGCTCGGAGATGGCTGCAGTGGGTCCCGAGCCCATCCTGCCTCTCCCGTTCGGATGGCTGCGCAACAAACTGCGACATAGAACCAAGGTAGAACACCAGCAGTACTGGAGAAACCTAAACACCTGCAGGCAGTCTAAGGAAGCCCTCCCGACGATCAATCCCGGATTGTCACGGAGGCTGCGACGGTTGGAAAGGACCAGACTGCGACTGATAACTGGGGCTATTACAGGACATGCCCTATTTAACAAACACTTACACACTTTAGGTGTTACAGACAGCCCCCTGTGCAGAGCCTGCATGGCGGCAGAAGAAACTGCTGCCCACGTCATCATGGAGGGCCCAGAGGTGGCAACATACAGGGCACGACACCTCGGACTGGAACCGAGGTCACTACCAGAAGTCGTCGGCAACATCAAGGGTAGGCTTCCTGGTGGAACTGGGTTGGCAGGAGTAATGTCACCAACCCCTCACGCAAAATAGGCGCACACTTAAGTCGTCGAGTTGCGGAAAAGAGCCCGCCACAACCTATAACAGTAACTAATCTAATCTAATCTTAGCTTATCTAGCGTCCCACTGCTGGGCAAAGGCATCCTCCTCATTTCTCCAGTCATCTCTTATCCTGGTCGTTAAATGTGTTTTTTGTTTACTTCAAAGTAACGTATAAACTAAACAACTCCATATTATGACGATCGTAAATAACAAAGCACCACGTCGTGTGTATCAATTTCATTCAAAATTATTTCTGTATTGGCTTTACCACAAAGACGTAACGTGACGTAGACGGTTGACCTTGTCTACGGTTCATTCGTGTCAGGTATTCAGAAACCGATACTCAAAAGGCCTCGGCCGAATTCCTCCCGAGGCTGCAACGCCGAATATTTACGCAGCACGCATCGCTATCGACGCCGGACACAGGCAAGCATTCGTTTTATTACAAGCCCCACCCTAACAACACGCCATCCAAAACAAAAGAGAAATATAAGAGTATGACGCCTACGTGCACGTCCTACCTTTTAGTTTTGGACGGTCCACATTCCCTTGAAACAGGTATCTATAACCAAAATCCAAGCAAAGAATAGTAAACTTTCGTGCTAACACGTAGAGTTTCCATTCGGTCGACGTGTTATTGGTTTTAGTATCTTTTTTAAATGGAAGATTTAGCGGCCAAATGTAAATAAATTGGCATGCATTAATTGCTAGGTTTTCACAGTTCGTTTATTGGCAAAGCGTTTTTATTGTTTTGTTTTAATGAACGGCAGATTGTTTGGTGTCAGATGCAGTCTAGGGTTTGGTTGAATTGAGCCGGACGTGAGTGGTTTTAGAATGGGATTACATGGATGATAAAACACTTTCATTCTCTATCTAGTTTACAATGTCATAGGCTTTTAATAGGTATAGGTAGGTAGGCAGGTATAGGTATAGGTAACTATTTTTCACTTCTAGCAACAAATTAAATGTTTGATTGGCCTAAGTTTAGATCGAAATTTAGAATACTTTTTGCACTTGGTTGGTTCATTCAATACGATCTTTCTTCTTTCTTGTTCATCTTTTACGTGCAGTGTTAACGAAAACCATACTACAATTGCGACATCGCTTTTGACACAGAATTAAAGTTTAAAATCCTTTATAATGGCCTTTGTTTCTATCAGACAGGATTTTATCGGATTTCTGATCGGGTATTGGCTGTTATCCCCTATTCTGTCCTATACAATATTCATAGACTAACATACTTGAGATAGTTGCTCGGTAAAGGCTTCGTCAAAATACCTTCATAACTTGGAGAGATATTATATTGTTTTTGTACTAGCTATCAATGAATAGATTATCCATTTATGACTCTTGAATACGGTCAACCAATTCATTTCAGATTCCACAAAATGTTTCGGATAGCTACAAATTAACAAAAAAACTTTAATGATATTGACCATTTTGCCACAATAAGTGCGACGACGAGGGAAGCAATGAACATTGATTAAGCCTTACATGTAGGTATCCTAGGTTCTAACAATTATCACTAAGATATGAATTTAAACAATAACATTTTTGAATCTCAAAAAAACCGGTCAAGTGCGAGTTGGACTCGCGCACCGAGGGTTCCGCACAGTAGGTATAATTAATTTCCGATTTGAATTCGATTTGTTTAAAATGAACAACGTTTGTATATCTATCATCATACGAAGTTTTACGCTTCTATATTATAGCGTTTTACGATACAACAAAAATAAAAATACTTTGTAAAAAAAACGTTGTTGTCGGCCAAACTGAGGTGCTAATAGCAACGATTAAAATGTTTGTTCACGTCGTCCACAAATTAAACTGATAAATCGAATTCTCTGATTTCAGTCCGTAACGTCAGATTCGAGCATTGATTGAATTGATGCATTGGTTCCAATTTGAAACAGTGTTCGTAATGTGGTAAAATTTAAATTGGCAACGACAAAATCGATACCACATTTTTTATCGTACCTGACACTATTCGTCATCTTTGTGGCATTTTAAACATATCTAACATAATAATTTGAAAAAAAAAATCCACAGAATAGAGCGAAATATACGTAAAGAAGCCAAATAAAATGATTAACTGACTTTTTTCCAAAATTCCACAGGTTTTTTTTACAAAATGAAGACTATTTTATCACCTATTCTAAAATCAAATCCATTTCACTTGAACGACAGTTTCACTTTAAATGATAAAGAATGGATCGAAAGCCTCTTTCAATTTGAATAGAGATAAAACTTCCATTGTTGAAAACTCTGTCGGGTTACCTGACACTTTTCCGGCACTTTCTTTCACGTAAACGAGTTTCTTACTATGTGCGTGAATCTTACGAGTGCCTTTAGTTCAATTTTGGCTCGTACAGAGGATTTGTATCCATTCTGGGGTATTGTAAGCAGACGCCAGAAACTTGCCAACGCTGTTTTTCGAATAGAAAAGAAAATAAAGTGCCGAACATGACAGCGACGGCTCCAGACTGCTCTCACCTTAAAATAACGTTTTATGCTGCCGCTAAAACAAACCCTGTAAGTGCATTTTTAATGAAAGTATAAAGCTTGTTTGAAGAGCATGTTTTCAATTTAGATTTATGCGTCTTAGATAAAGTATCAGCATACTCGCATCAGGAGCCTTCTACGTGTTCTAAAAATCGATTCAATCTATTTTTGCACAATTTCAGTAAATTAGAGAATTAATAGTACCTACTCTGCTATCTATTGCTTTCACACTCTGGCATACTAAATAGAGTGTGACAACCTACACTCAAAAAAATGAGAGCTAACAAAGAGAGATTTTCACTAAGTGGATATAAAATGAATACAATAGTTAAGATATTAGTTATATAAATCAAAGCTGATAGTAACAAACAGCAATTTCTTTAGTGATTCAACTAACATCTTAGTTGATGTAACTAACGTCTTAGTTGGTTTATCTATCGTCTTGTTAGGCTCGTATGGGATCCAGACGCTTATGCACAACAATCACAATCTTGTTACAAGCGACCAATTATTTTTTTCTGTGTATTCCTATTAGTTCTATCAAACGAACTATTTAACTAAAGCTATATGGAATAGACCCGGTGGCGTACTATCAATAATGTGCGGTACAAATGGCAGTCTTAATGCCTACATGCATTGGTTTTTAAGGAATTTTAAGGATTTAAGCATGATGCCCTGCGCTCTCTTATACTTAAAGACCCTATTTCTAAATTTAATAATAGTGTTACATAAGGGAATATATGGAGCCCAAACTTCTCCAACAACACTCAAAACAACCACGAACAGAAGTTTAAAATTTAACCCACAGCATAATTTTGGCAATCATAGCGTGCACGTTCACTCGATTATCTGCTAAATCTTTCAGCTCGTTAGTTTCACGTCTCTTTAAAACTCTAGCCAAACTACCGTTAAATGATCGTTCAATACCGATAACATGGTATGCGAGTTCAAAAAGGTTTTACACAGCCAACGAGACATGTAATTACCTATCTCCTTAAGACGTGGAATTACTCTTTTAATCTCTTACCTTCCTGTTGAGCGTCTCATTAAGATAATTTAATGGTTGCCATTAGTTAAAGGGCGTTTTACGACGCTGGAAAATTGTAATATTTTAATTGTAACTTTAAAACTGTTTTCTGCAGCTGGTGTTGATTACAAGTGCATACCTACGTGCGTGTTTTATTAATTGTAGACTAACTGATAAACTAACTAATTTAAATTCGCTCGAAAGGATAATAAAAAATATTTTTTTTTAAAGTGGACAAATTAGGGGAAAACAGTGGAATATTAATTCTACGCGTGTCAGGGGAATGCTCTAGTTCACATTTGAACTATTTACATAATTATATTTCCAGCTTTAAAACGAAAATTATATTAACTAAGCACACTTGGGTATAACTCGTTTCTTCTAATGAGGTACTTCATGAAACCGAACTTACTTAAATATTGTAAATTTAAATTGCGTTTCTAAACTAATCATGCAAACATCAATAAAGTTAGTTTACAATTAGTATATTGTGAAATGATTAAGTTGTTTTTTTGTTGGTAATCTCGGCTATTTCTGATCCGATTCTGAAATTTTCTTCTTGAAGGAAGCGAGAAACGAAAGTAATTTACGCAAAATTAACGCGATCGAATTCATCGTATTATACCACTAGTGTGTTCACTGATTCAGAAGACAGAAACACAGGCGTCAATTCAAATTGAAAATCAGACGACCGCTGCGTCAGTCAAGCAATTCTCATAAATCCAGTCGTCGAGTGCTTGACTATTTCAAGAATCTCGTGAGAACTCTAACTCAGTTACGTAACACTATCGGCAATCGATGCGGTCGCGTGCCGCAGACGACGACGGTCGCCGCTTCGCTAGTGAACGAATAATTAATCGGTCAACCGTCACTCGTTCCAGTTTTCCAAACGGAATTGGGGGGTGAGTAGCGAGAAATAGATTTTTGTGTCTGGACGACCTTTTTTTCCGGATGTTCGGCGTATTTGCTTTTTAGTGACAGCGGTATTGGTAAAAGATGGAGTTTTCAATAAAATAAATGTGTTTCAATTGTTTAATTATGATAGCATAGTTTTTTTACGTACTTACCCTCTCCATAAACGCGTCTGTAAGTATAGTTCAAATATACTTTTTCCTTATCTGTCATTATGACTTTGGAATAAGACATAAAGGGATAAAGAATACTCAAACTAAAGTAAGTTTATTATGCGTGTATGAAAAAAGAAATTTATTACATTGAACAGCATCCTTTGTGTAGTAATAAAGGAACTATACGATATGAATGAAAATTGTAACGTGAACTCAGAAGAAACACTCAGGAAATTGCATCTCTGAAAGAACTTTCATAGATGAGATACCGGTACTCATGCAAAAGCTTTGTTACTTACCATAAGCGAATAATAGAATAATAAATATAAATCCCAGTAGCACGATTCGAGAATGGACTTAGAAATGGAAAAATCAATGTTTTGAAAATTGGGAAGTGTTTCTTAGGCAATCAATAATATTTTTACTATCTTTCCTGTGTTATTGGTAACATTCCTTCCCGATTTATAAAACCCCGTGGAATTTCAAACAACACGATGTAAAACTCTTTAAATCCAGACGCTCCCCATTTGAAGGTTACCAACCCCATGTTTATAGTTTTCCAAACTCTTCAGACATTTCCGTTCTATTCGTAAGTTTTACAGACACTTCGCATCTAGACAACTGTTTATTTTTAGCATTATATGACTTGTAGGTTTTATTATTTTTCTCCTGACAAATCAATTCAATGTCCGTTGTCACTTTCATCATCACCATCGTCATCATTGGAAATCAGAACTTCTTCAAAGACGATAATCCTACCATTTGTTTTTTGAAGGTAATTAAATCATCAACAATAAACGAACGTAAAATATCGAAATACATAATTATTTCTTTTCCTATCACGAAAGTGACAAAACACCCCGATCCCCTGACCCGTTACACATTAAAAATTTAGTAAAAAGTAAATAAACCCACCAATCAATATGAGTAGAAGGGTAATTGCGGTCAACGGTTCTGCCCTACCAAATCCCGGATCCATGTTACGAGTCCTGAAGAAAAATTGGTAAGAAACCGAGTCAATACGTGATATTGTTAAAGCCGCGCTATTTTACAAAACATCTGAATGTCCGGACCCTTTCTTGCTAAAGGTCGCTTGTAAGTGGCAAGTTACATGCCCCAAAAATATTATGTAAAGTTAGAAGTGCAGTACTTTGGCCCACCTGCCGGGAAATAACAATATAGCGGGAGCAACATGTTTTCGCAATTCTAACGTAAGTGTAGTGAATATTCCTACGCCATGGTCTAGAAAAAATGGCTTGACAAAATGTAGTGTTTTTAATGTTAAAAGTGGCAAGAAGGAAGACCTATAGACATTTGCATTCTGTAGACGTTAATCACAAGACCGCTTTAATAATATTGCAAACGCATTTGGCATTGCCAACCCTGAGGACTAAGGTGGAATAACTATATGCTATGGATATCACCAGTTGTCTTATCATTTCATTCATTCATTTCATTTATTTCAATAACAATAATTATATTGTGTTTGAATTGCATTAAAATTACATTACAGTCAAATAAAAACAATATCAACAATAAATTTAAATGTACAGAAAAAAGAACATAGCTGAAAAAATTAAATATATGACGGCGCGTGTGGTTTGAGAGCGAGTAGACATACTATTTAGTTATGTTATGGTCCTGCTCACTCTGACGTAACTCGGGCACTGGGCCTCTACTTTCATAGTTCGAACGTTACGCTTGCTCCGTCACTTTCCCTCGACTTCAGTACGATGGGCGAGTGAAAGGAACGGAGTATCCATTAGCACTACTGCGGTGTTGGGAGTAGGACCCAGGACGTGCGTCGCCATGTTTGACACTCTTGTTCTAGACTTCGCTGGTAAAACTGGGTCGTGAAACATGGTACGCCGCGAGCGTGATAGTTTTGCATTTGGCCTTGGCACCCTGTGCCCCTGGAACGTCGTCAGGCGGATTTCTTATTAAATGACTGTATTTTGATAATTAAACAAGAAATATGTGAAACATCTAGAAAAGGCTTTTGGTTCTCTTTGCCCGACTATCCTCGCCTACACCTAAGTTCGATCATCGTGACGCTCCCTTTACCCAAAGATGAGGGGGAGCTTACATATATATATATAGGTTAATGATTGCGATAGGATATATCAACAGGTTTTATCCTCTATTAATTCCTTAACAGAATAATATGACTTCTTTATTAGAAATTTCTTAAGTCTTGCTTTGAAAATATTTCTATTATTTATCGATTTCATCTCAACTGGTAGTCTATTGAAAAGGTGAACAGCTTATCGATTACCGTTTGGTGGTATTTAAACGATTATGTGGTGGTAGCGTTTCGGACGGGCCCAGAACAAGGTCCTACTACTAATCTAAAGTAGAAGGCAAACGAGCACACATACCTCCTGATGGTAAGTGGAACTTTCGATCCATGGAAATTAGAAATGTCAAGACTACAATCGCAAGACTGAAATTCTAAGATTGCAAATATATTTCCAACCCTGAGAACTAAGATTGAGGTTTCAATCTACAACAGCACGGCCCACAATTCAAATTGACGTTAAATTGCACTGGTGCATCAATGTACGGTAAATTAATTAGTAGGAAGTGCGATCGTAGATTATGCACACTATATGTATAACCCTTAAATTAATGTTCAATGCTGCAAGGAATATTAAAGGCTACTGGAAAATCGATGATGCCTGACACCAAAATTTGATTATCAGTTGGTGGATAATGAGATAGCAGGTAGCAATTTCCGTAATATAATTGTATGAGGAAAGGCAATTTGATTTGACCTCACAGTCAATTTGGAGGAGTGAGATTTATTTGTGTCTGTTGATTTGTTTTTGATCGATCTCTGTCTAGACGTTTTTAAAACAACCACGCAGATACAAAAGAAAGTAAGAGAGAAGTTTGAATCATGTTTGTTGTGTACAAAAAATACACGGATGTCACCATTGTTTTAGGTTTACTTATTGTTACGTTGACAGAATATGAGTAGTGCAGTAGTTGTGACAAAGAACTCAAGTGTGCAGCTACTTAAGTATGTTTGTCTCTTTCGGCCAAATTTAAATGCCAAAATGTCTTTAAAAAATATACTACTCATTTATAAATTAACTAAAAACTTACTGCTATTAAATATTTTCTAACATTGAATCCTATTCATTAAAAGCAGTTTTTTTTTAATGTCCCATTAACCAAATATTTGAGGTTATAAAACCAAAAACGAATACTCTCAAGTCTCAACTGTCTCACTCCAAGATGCTTCGTACACTGAAGTCAATTTAGTAGCTATCTTAACTCTATTGAATTCGAAAATACGAGAAAATGTCGTTATTTACGCAAGCCTATTGGGGGCGGCGACACCTGCGAAGCCTTGCAAATACAAGAGAAAGATGTTATTACATACATTACTTTTCCTACAAATACCCTGTTATATATTCTTATTAAGCCTTTAGTGTTTACGGCGGCTATTTGAAACAGTAATAGTATTGTTTTTTGTTAAAATTGACTAGCTTTTTAAAGGGTTATATAGGGTTCGGAGTTTTCATAGCACGAAAAGACTAAAGAGAGATGCGGAGTCGACGTTTATATTAAAACTTGCCCCATACTCAATCATTTTTTTTAAATATAATTAATAACATGCACATAAATTGCTTGGTATGCTTCAAAATAATCTGATGAAAGACAGTATTCCTATAGGTACAGTCAAAAACTTAAATTTGGTACCCCACCTTAGGACCAAAGTCAATCTGACATTCTACAGCAATAAGGTTGAGTTCCTAAAAGTTGACATCTTCTTGATATCTCTAATGACATTGACGACTTCAATCATATTTTTCTTAAAATGGGTCACAAATTAACTTTCATGACCGTACATACTTAATAGATATTGGCACTTACGTATGGTTATTATCGTACTACATTTATTAACCTTTTATGAAATAAAAACGCTTAAAATGATCGTATTTTTATTTATATTACTTATTAAATTATAGCATGCTATAAATTATTGAGTATGAGTATGATTATCTCGCGAGTTTTAATGCTAATGTCGACTCTATATCTCGCTTTAGTCTAACCGTGCTATGTAAGCTCCGAACCCATAATATGATTATTGTAAAACATGTTGTACTCAAAGAGGAAAGCATATCGTATTTTATGTCAGTATTGGCGGCATTAGAGGAATCTAAACTGTAGGGAATGATTTTGATCTTGCACTGCAAATACTCTAACACGACGGCATGTGATCATGTTATTTGTCTTTATTTGCTCCTTTTAAAGTGATTTGAACTTTTTCAATAATATTTACGTCGTCAGCTAGTGATTTTTTTATAATTTTTAAAACATTTTTAAATACACAGTGAGAAATCAATCTACCTAGACAAAGCTGCTGAAAAAGCAAGTTGTTAATATTTTAACGCCAACATTTTAAGGAAAATAAATTTAACGCTGATCTTTTGATAAGGTTATCAGCATCTTGATTTCATTCGTATAAAAATAGGCACAAACATTGTAAAAATATTCTGTGTAAACAATAAAGAACTATGTTTACAACATAACGCTCATAATCCATGAATACATTTACAAACTTCCAAAAAAATAGAAAAGCGCCTAACAGACACAAAGTACTCTCATGACATGAACGCGTTACCTCGTCTCGTGGAAAGCTATTTTTCCATAAATATTTATTACATAGAGCTTTAGTTATTTTCTGTACCGGATATATTTCCCCGTATTTTGAGGAGCACCTCGGAAATGGCGTTTATTTTTAGGTAGAAAACGTAGATGTTATTTTTACATAATGCAAATTGCTTCAAAAAGGTTGGGATTCCTCGAGTTTACTGTTATAATAATTTATAATACTACGGTGTTGAAAATGTTTCCTGGAAATTCGTAAAGCCAAATAAAAAATATATATATTATTTTTACTAAATCATATTTTGTTATATTAAAGTAATTTGTTTCTATTTATATGACATAAGACGTGGTTAATAACTTTACTTGAAACTATAAACAGATCTACTCTTTGATTATAAACCATGCATAAACTCGTGAAATGTAAACTATCTTCATTATTACTTGATGCAGACACAATCTAAAGATTTCTGCAATATCCGGATCAAGCCAGTTCATTAGAAACAAAAGGTCTTGTTCTGAAGCAAGCTACAATGAACCTTTTCAGGTCACGATGACAAGCGGAATTCAAGGGATGACAAACAACTCTTAAATATTATGCCACAGTTATATTACACAAAAACTTTAAACGTTATAAGTTAAAACCAACCACCCGGTATAAAATAAAAGATCCAATAAATATGCTCTAAATGTATGGAAGAAAGCATTTGAATTCGTTCAGCATAATGCATACGCGATACGATACGCATAAGAAATTTAGAATAGTTTTTGTTTACCTGTGATGTTTGGTCCCGTGTTACTGTACAGGCCTAAAACAGATTTAAAGACACATTGAAATGTTAATACTTACAAAAATATAAAGGATCTAGATCACTATAAGCCGTGCGCAGAAAGTAAGAGAAAGTAAGTGTGAACTGTGGTGTAAGTTGGGTAGTAAAAGTGCAGTGCGCACAAGGCCAGGTAAAGAAAAAAAAAAACAATATCAATTTATATTCATACGAAATAACATTTTCATAGAGCAGGATTCACCAAATTGTGGTCCGTGATCCAATTTTTATAATCCAATTGTCTCTCATTCGGCCACTAAATGGCCTTGCAGAGAGTGATAAAACTACGGCATATTTAAATTTGCTGAAACTACATTACTTATATTGGAAAATCTTATTATTTGAAAGGAACGTTTCATACTCTTTAGATTGTTAGTTTAACTTTACATTCTGACTTACCAATTTTATGGTTACAGAGATTTTTCTGAATCATGTTTGGATCGAGTTGTAAAATTTACGAGTGACAGACATTTTATCATGTGACGAGTTTTGCTGTAAAATTTTATGACATCAAAGGATTCAAGTAACTTACGGGAAATCTTACACTTATCATCAAACAAAATTACAATTCGCACTGGAATCGAAATTAATTTTGCGGAATCGGTTCGGTGCTTCTTTTATTAAAGATGGCCTTTGCGATATCACTGTTGACATTTGAATGACATAAAGAGCTAAATGATTATCTTTTCCTGGAAACCTCTGTATAAAGCAGCTCAATAATCATGGTCTGTTTATAAAATTTAAATTGGACATAAGTAGACATGAATCCAATCGTAAGCTTCGTCATTTCTTTGTTTAATAATTAATCTTACGATGCATAGTCATATCGTTTTCAAAACAATTTTTTGATAAAATTGCGTGTGACATCATGTTAAAATGCTAAGTTTACCCAACCAACTATACGAACTCTTTCAATGCAAATCAAAATTAGAAATGCTGTGATCATACAATATGATTGTTGTTTTATTCTTATGATTGGTGCAATCGCTTTTAAATTCTACTAACCCTATTTTCTTGTACCCAAACATTATAAGCAGCACGAAGAGGTGTTAGTTCATAGCAAGACATATGCCTGTTTTTTACCTACACTTAAGCTCATTACAAATTGAAAACTGCAGTCTAAATCAGCATTGAATTTGTGTTCTAGCATTTGACGGTAAGTGTTTGTGCACCGCTGGTCCTGGCGTTCTGCCAAGCATCCACAAGGCGGGAATAGTTCTTCTTATTGTCCATGATCAGATACTACAGAGGATTAGTTGTGGATCTAAAGTAGTCTAGACTCTTTGTGTTGCGCCGTTCTGTAGCACTTACTCAACTACGGGGAACGGGATTAGTATGATTTAAGGAACCTTCTTCATATTTTAAAATAGAAGCTGTTTGATATCTTACTTAGTTTATTTGAGGGATCAGCCTGGAATTTGACACTGCGTCAACAATATTGTGTTTTTTTACTATTATGGTCGCCTTTGTCGCGGTGGATAAGGCATCCATCTCTCTCGCACTTACAAACTGGTCAGAAAGTGATAGATGTTTTAACCATTATTATCCACATCGATAAACTACAGGTATAAAAAATAATATTTTATATGTGCATACATGAAACAAAATTTATTTTTGTGAAAACAATCAGCTGAAAGCGATAGGCATAGTAACTAAGATCTAATATTATTTAATGCCATGCTTTGCTTTTCGAGAAATAATCTATGGTCGTGTTAATAATGTTGGATCAGATACCCATCTCAAGTCACGTCCTTAATGACAGTCCTATGACTTGACGTTTACTTTGACGTATCTTGAGAAAGGTATCCCAAGATCGAGTTTATTAATACGGCTCTAAAACATTCAAACGCATTTCATGCTAATGCGAACAAGAGTGTCTAAGGCAAATTATAATAAGTTACTAATTAAACACGTCAATGTTAAATAAAATAAGGATACAATGTTGGTCGAAATGAATACCACTTTAACAAATGGGACGCTGTAAAGATAGATATGAAACTACCCAGAAGCGAATACGAGTCGGATTGCTGAAATTTCTCCCAAAACACCACTAAGAGATAACAGCTCTTTTGCCTTAGAAACTCTACAGCACTGCGATGTTACTAGGTTATTTTTAAGGTTACCTTGTAGTATTACTTGCTTATAGTAGAAGGAAGACATTATTTTCATTGTTATGTTTTTATATTATAATAGAGGACATGGGCATATTATAAGGAATGAAGAATGTCAGTAGGTACGCCAAATCGCTTGAAACTTTGTAGCAGTAAAGTTTATAAATAAACAAACATACTACTTTTTATTTTATTCAAAAAGACTCAGTAGTTTTGATTCTATGAATGTTTAAAATTTGGGTCAATAATATTAAAGCGCGCGGGGGCCATCTTGCTGGTGTGACGTCATCGCTTAACAGCGGTACGCGCCCTTATATGAAAACGTAAGTTTACAGGGCTATAACTTTTTAACCGTTATAAGTAGCCAGTTGAATTTTTCACAGAATACGTGTTATTATAAAATCTATCGTTTAAAATTGTACAATGAACAATAAATCAAATCCCAATAATAATCTTCTTATTTTGATGCTCAAAACAAAACTCCATACAAACATAATATATAGTTTACGAACAAACAGTAACTGTAGTAAAACTCTTACAAATATGTTAAAAAGTGCCTTGTTTAAATCAACGCGATCGATGTTTAGGTAAGCGGTGATTGCTTAACTTTGGGTGGTAGGCCTTTCTTTACAAATTTCGTGTTAATTTAGAATTAATAATATCGCTTCTGTATAAAAGAGTGAACTATAAAATGACTATAAAACATGAATTTTTGATTGACCTAGCAGTAATTCTGATACTTCGTGTATTCATTTCATCGATTTCAAATTTCGCGCGCGGGCGCTACCAAATCGATAGACGTACCTACCTACATACCTACATCACTCTCGCTTTGCTAGGTCTAGACATTATTGCCACTATCCCAAAATTTAAAGTGCTTGATTATTATTCTAATTTTATTTAACCAACTTATTCGACAAACATTACAAATAGAAAAGCCGGTCAGTGATAGACAGTTAGTTATGTAATACAAAATAATAGATAAACATAGCTGCCACAGTAACATCAAAGCGAATTCGTAAAAATATTATTACTTACAAATTTAAGCAAGTACAAGCATAGTCTATAACAGGATGGGTGACCGCCTAAAACATCGTGTTGATAAAATCAGTCTTGTCACATATTTGTAGCAGTTTTACTTGGGATTGCTATTTAGTCGGAAACTATGAAAATTAGACTACAATTTAAGCTTAAAATAGCATCAAAATAAGAAGCCATTATAAAAATACAATCCGTATAAAAATGCTAAAAAAAATGATTTATATTCATGTTTCTTGTAAGGGGACCCCTCTTGGGATTTGATTTATTGTTCATTGTACAATTTTAAACGATAGTTTTTATAATAACACGTATTCTGTGAAAAAATTCAACTGGCTACATATAACGGTTAAAAAGTTATAGCCCTGTAAACTTACTTTTTCATATAAGGGCGCGTACCGCTGTTAAGCGATGACGTCATCATCCGTGAGCGCTAGCCGCCGGGATTCGAGGGCCGCATACGAAGTTTAAAATTCAATATCTCGAAAACTATTTGACGTATCGAAATGATTTTTTTAAAGCTATTTTTAGTTTTTAATGAATAATACGGTAATCCAAAAATCTAAACTGGCTGACATTCTCTATTAAAGTCATTTGAAGAAAAGAGTTGTATGGGAAGTGTGAAAAGCGATCTGAAAAACAAGAGAGTGAATGCTGAAATGACGATTCATAGGGATGTTCGGAAGAAAAAGACGTCCTACGCCGACCCAAAATGATTGGGGTAAGGGGAAGATGATGATGATGATGATGAATTGAGGATACACTTGACTTCATACGAATTGAATTAATTTCCCGCCTCCCCCTATTTCTTCCCTTTGAGAATAAATTAAAAAAATATATATTACTTAGTGAATATTTCCTCCTAATTTGAAGTCTCTAGGATTAGTCAGTCATAGAACAGTTTTCTTTATATATAGATCATAATACTCGCTACCACTATCTAATCCTTTAACCTACCGCCAAGCAACAGTATTCACATTATTGTGTTCCGGTGTGGGGATAAGCCAACCGGTGAAAATACTAACATAGAGGCAATCCGTAGTCCTCAGAGTTGGCAAGGTAAGTGGGAAGGTACAATTTTTGTGGATCATACTTTTAGTCGCAAAGGGCCATGATGATTATTTATTAATGATTAATTTAATCATTAATAAATAATCATCTTGGCTAAGATGTCAAATTGTTTACTCCAAGCCATAGAAAGCTGTCATTTTTGACGCATCATTAGACGAGCACTATAGTCGAAGTTAGTTTATTAATATGGCTCTAATAATCGCTTAGGAAATCAATCCATCTGACAAACATATTTCTAACACAACGATTTCGTTACTCATAGGTAAACCAACATTACCAACCAACCAACCAACATAACAAACATAACCAACCAACAACATGAACTTGATCCACTAATAACATGACACTAACAGTGGTGACGCTCTCTAAGATGGAAAATATGTTTCTGTCCGCCTTTTCATTTAGTGACGCATAATGCTTCTAATTTTCTACACATACGAGTAATTACCCTAGGAGACTGCTGTGACAGCATAATTAACATCCACTTTAATCGCACACTTAGTCTAATTAACAAACTAGGAAATTAATCCAAAGTTTATTATCAAACCGTGGGTTCAGTCATATGACTAAAATGGTTGAATTAGTTTATTTATCGACAATAAAGTTTTTTATATTTTTGAAAAAAAAAAATTGATTTGAACTGCGTTGAAGAGTAATTTATATTGTGAACGACGTCATTTAACAAAACTACACTTGGCAATAATTAATTATAATTTCGAGTTTGTACTTCGCTCACTCGAGCTTATGTAGGTAGTTAGGTAAGATTTAACAACGACTTTAAAAACGTAGAAAGATTAATACACTATTAAATTTATAGCAAATTGCAGCCAAGTTGAAAAGAATCTCTTATTAAAGTTCGCAATAAGCCTCCTTAGAGCTCAGCTGTACTAAAATACTCTCGTATTTCACTCTGTTGCTAGTTTATTGGCTTTTCTGGACGTCTGTTTCCTTAATAAAGTATAGTAATGGTCTTTGTCGAAGCATATTTTTCTTGTCTTGGCTAATATTTTTCTTTCATAACAGTGGACCATTTTTCTCAATTTCGCTCAACTTCAAATACAATTTTAAAAATCAGTTACGGATAATAAATAGTAGTTTTCAACACGTGTTCCGAAGAAAATTATCTCTTGATAGAGATGCTAGTTGTCATCTTACTTCCACTTACTAACGTACATATCAGTGTTTTTTTTTAAATGTTACTATTATATTAAAAAAAAATAAGTGTAAACGTTTTTCTGCAATATTCCATCTATGTTTTGTAGATGGGTACACCAGTTGTTAACTTTGCATATAAATTAATATTTACCAACGTATTTTTTCCTTTCATTCTTCTGGTTACTGCCAAAGGAAAAAATAATAATGACTATACAACTTTCAGTGACGATGACTCTTAACGAAGGCAGGGCTGAAATGAATATAAAATCAGCAAAAAGCTTGTAACTTTTATCGTTAACGTCTCATAAGTTGCGGTAGCTGACTCTCTGGATGCAAATTTTATTCAAAATTGGCTGTCTATGCAAACAAGGATGGAAAACGGTTGCAAAATCTCTTTTACATTTATGATTTAACTTAGTGACATTCTCATCAGTTACAGTATGTTCATAATTATTGTGTTTACTTTTGTGACTAACCCTATTTTTGTGTTGTGCAACCCCACAATTCCATCTAAATGTAACTGAAAAGGTCGAGGATTGATAGGTCATAATTTGTATGCATAACTTATCTTCATTATCTAATAAGATCACATCCTAAAAGAAATGGTTTTGATTCAAAGGATGTATGTTTGTATGCAATATTGATGGGGTTTATTTAATGAAAAAAGAACAATTGGGAAAGAGTGTGTTGATTTTTATACAAATTCGATACGTTACTATTATGATTTTCCAAGAAAATCCTATACAAAGGGCGATTGTCATCATATTTGAAAAACATGTTGCCAAGAACTGAGACATGTTTAATATCTGTTGGTTGGTGGGGACATTTCTGCCCATATACCAAACAACAAAATATTATAACAACCTCATTATAGATATCGCTTTTTTCTCATCCTCACCATTATTATAATAGGGGTCACATTCTTTTGAGTATCGTATTAGGGTTTCTCGAAACCGATTTTTCGGCAATATACTTTATCTCCATGCGTCAGCTTTTCAACGTCGTTATCCGCCGGTATGGCTTTATTTACATTTTTATCCAATTCCATATTGCTATGTACCTACTTGAAATTCTATTTCAACTCATTCAGAACCAATAAGGTGATATGAGGTTTAAAAAAACAAGAAAATTCCCTGCCATTGGCTTTTGTAAAATAGTTATTCATTCAATATTTTTGAGCATAATGCATTTCTGGACAGTAAAATGGTTTGCTTTCAGGAGGTATTGTAAATTTGAGGGTATTTTACATTAAGTACTAATACTAGTTTTTCTTTAACTGATGTGATGTACCTATATACGTCGGACATGTTCTTTTATGCTAAATTAGCCCATTGAGCTAGCGAGTCATGTACATAATGTAAAGTGATCACCACCGTCCATGGACGCCTGCAATCTGCATTACCTGCATCACCAGGAGAGAAAACGCAGATACACAACCGGCCTTTGAGGAAAAAATATGTTATTATGTATGAGAATGGGACTTATAGTTTTCTATGGTAAGACAAGCTGCATGGAAACCAGATAGCCTATGGAGATTATCTTATCGTTGCGTTCTTCATTAACATATACAACGTTTTCTTCTATATTCCCTTAGTAAAAGAATGAACGAAAAAACATTTATTCGTGACAAACCACAACGAAGGGCAAGAAAAAGAAATACGCAAGAGAAGAATGTAGTCACGAAATGGTCCCAACTCAGCTTAATGCTGGCATTTAAGTTAGCGCTGGTCTTCCGTTGGAACCATCAGGTGAAAAAGTTAAATAGAATAATTTGATTGTAGTTTTCAAAGTACCTATTCTTGTTAGAATATAACAAGACAGTACTAATTTTAACAGCTTTGGCACAACATGGCCATGATAATGACAAGCAGATTTAATGGGCAAAGCACTAGAATATTCACGCCTTCTACAAGGGTTGAGATATTTGGCATCTCTAAGCTTTGCTCCAGCCAAGAGCCATAATGCCATGATTTGTTGACGTAATTTACGCAACATAACGTTACGTAATCAGCCTGAAGTGTATACATATATTCTTTATTAGTGCGCTATATTCTTTATTGGAGAAAATAGCTAAGGTAGGGAATGCCATCATAATTCGAAAACTGCACCTACTTATTATTTTAACTCGCGTTTTTCACTCCTATTTTAAGTATAGTTTATTATAACACCTTTTTGTACATGTCCTATCTTGTTAAAAGACCCGCTCAAACTTTAAGTATATACACATTCAATTTTACTTATGTACTTCTAACATAACAAATTAATAGCAAGAAGAAAATAGCAATAGCATGTTTATCAAAAGTTTTCTTATATGTCTTGTTTCTACCTTTCTTTTCCTATCTTGCAAAACAAGTAGGAATAACTTTATAATAATTAGTCGATGAGAATTTAAATATTAGCCCCCTTACTTATAAACGTGGAATAAACATGGAATAGCTAAACCATTTTTTGTCCTTATCTGTCATTGTGACATTTGAATTTGACAGATAAGGACAAAACATGGTTTAGCTTATCAAAGGTTATTCCACGTTTATAAGTAAGGGTGTTTAGAGGGAAAGAAAAATATGAGCTAACCCCGTGTGCTTCTGTTTAGTCCATTAGAGAAAATACTCTTTTACCGAACAATTTGTCTTCGAAAGTGATGTCCATGGACTTATTTCTCAAATAAGTCCATGGGAGTGTCTATAAATAACTTGACATTGGCGAAATACACCTTAACAGGAGTGAAAGCTATTAATTAAAATTAGAATAGAAAATTAGAATAGAAGTAAGGGGGTTGATCTGCGACTCTCGTCTCTCTGTTTAGACGGTGTAGTTTATACACCATGCACTACAGCAAGAAAAGTCTCATAAATGTAGCTGTTTCCGAACAACATACAGCAAAGGAAGCATATTCATCACTTTATCTTGAAACGAGGAAGGTAAGATTAATAGTTGCCGCACACACACCCTGCTTAAACACCCTTTTACATAATCTTAATGTTAACTTTACGGTATCGTATCGCAAGGTCGAATTTTTGTTTCCAACTGTTTAATTCTTTCGAAAATTCATAGGTAATGCATTTTTTACTGAACCCATATTAACTTTTCTAAACTTTTTAAAAGAAAGACCTATAAAACTTATAGGTTAGGTAACGTTTGTTTTGCTTAAATCCCATTTGTAAGTTATGAAAATTAGGAAAATTAGATTTATTATAACCTAACTTAAAATGTACTCATACTCAATTTTTTTTTAAAGCGAGGATCCGTAGGGTAGAAAGTACCGGTTTTGGCCATCCTAAGAGCGTTTTTGGCCACTCAAAATTTTAACTAATATCTACAATCAGATTTATTTTTTTATATTTTGTCTTAAAGTTTATCTTCAGTGTTAACTATTCATGAATATTATTTTTAATTTTACAGTATTTTTGATACTCATTTCAACATTAAGTGGCCAAATAAAAAGGGCAGGTAGGTACAATGGCCACAAACGGGACTTCTATCCTAAAATTATCTCAGGTTTATTGTTTACAGGATAACGGAGGTAACTCGTTATACGCGTTTTTATTTTTAACTGATTATAATAGATACTTTCAATGAATACGTGTTGATTGAACCAGAGAGACGGAGATAAAAATATCTGCATAACAATTGAATGCATTTCCCTCGTGTTTCAATTTCGATGCAGTGCATTACCTTATCATTAAACATAGAAAAAAAAAACTCGTAGAATACTAAAAAATTGTTGGAATTATAAAGTAGGTCAAAATATATTATGTATTCCTATTGCTCCTCGTTATGTTTCATTTGTCTATTATTGTTTTCTGCTTTTTGATACAATATTTATTAGAAATATTGTCTATTTTCTTCTGCAAATGATAACCAGAAGGGTGTTTTATAGTCTGTGAGATAAATACAATTTAAAATTTACCACATGCTTTTAATTTTTACTAAAAAAACGAAGAATTTTAAAGTTATTCGCAAAGACACTCTAATTATGCGATTAAATACGGGACGATTTTATAAAAAGATTTTAAAAAAATATCACATTTCATCGTGTCGTGAAACACCTAATACATACTATAAAGATTAAATGTTTAAAATTTTATATGTCAATTTTTCGTGGAAATTATGCCCGTATACCTACCCTTGAAAACTTTTAAAATGAGACCCATAGGACTCATTTTTCAATACCATTCCGCCATTAGCCTGACAAAAACATTTATTATGATGTCATTTCTAAATATTTGGCTGCTTTCGAAATAAAAAACAATTGTATTCTTTTGTAAAACTATTATTTGTCTCTTTCTGTTAAATTCAAATGTCACAATGACAAATTTGGCTGCACACAAAATTAAAAAAAAATGTTAAAATTTTACACACAATATTCGTCAACACGTCGATTAAATGACTTTAAGGGATGTAAAAAAGGTACAATTCATCAACTTTTTCATGTCGACACAAAAAGAGACTCGGAACTGAGTAATAATCGTCAAAGTTAATAGCGGCAGTACAAATAAAAGCCTTAGGGCTTTCGACGTGGAAGCGTATACGTTTGATATTTGTTTTCGTTGAGCACTGAGCTGCAACTTTATTTTCAACAGCAGGTTATATCCCCATGTTTATGTTTGCCTGGTACTCGCATAATATGTCTTGAAACTTTTGGCCCGTATTTGAGCTAATTTAATGCACTGCGTACGTCTTTATGTTTAGCTAAAACAGATATTCCTTCTTTATAAAAGTATTTAATTTAGAAAGAGCACTGCTTGATATAATCCTGCCTCGCTTTTTATCGTTCTGGACCAATGATATAATATAGTACAAAGAGGTAGATATGTTATACGCACTTCGATAGTGGTACCCTAAAACCAAGCCAATTGGTACACCTTTACTTATGGCCTGTTGTTTGATCGGTAGTTAGACTAACTAATGGTCAAAAAACGTTACTAATGGTTAAAATCTCAAGGAAATGTGTCAAAATTTCCATTCCTTTTTCGAATTTTAACAATTAGTTACTTTAACTACTGATCAAACAACAGGGCCTAAGTCTTGCGCCGTCAACGGAACCGTAAACTAGTCTGCAGAGCCACATACACTCGTCTCTGTTTCGCTCCCGGAAATTAGCATACCATCCTGCTTCCACTTGTTATTTATGAATTAGTGTGTAATTGCAATATTTGCTGATTATGTGTGCGTAAGCCGAGCCATTTTTACACGTGGAATACCGTATAGGTAACATATCTACCTCTTTTTATATTATATCATTGTTCTGGACATTTAAGCTTTACTTTTGACTATTTTATTTTTAAATGTAAAGATTGTAAGCAACACAAGGCAATTAAGGTCGTATCTTAAATAAATTATAAAGTAATTTTTCAGCTGAATTAAACATTATTATAACTATGTGTTTTACTGGTATGGATGAATAGGAAATGTGAATGATTTTGAGTGAAATACGCACAATTATGTGGTCTAATATCGAATTATAAGTATATCCGAATGGGATTTGCGAGTACAAAAATAACGAACATTCAGTTAACTAGGTTAGTTTGGTCAAGTGCCGCCACAGAAAAAAAGCGCTACAACCCATCTAAATTTATATCTTTACATAAATGAATATTTTCTATTATACAGGATGACTCCTAAGTGGTGAACAAAAATCATAGTTTCTAACGCAGCATTTCAAGGCAAGTTCAGTGCATTAGGTCTAAAAGCAAACAATTGAACTTTAATGACAATTAAATAACGTGAATTAATTTCATTGAGTAAAAAAATAGCAAGGCTGTGGTCACCCTATTCTACATGACAAGTACTCAAAATACAGTCAGCTGTAGATAAACGTGACTCTCCCTGCGTAGAAGCAAGTATGCAAGTGGGTCACATTCCTCTGCAGCTAACTGTACTTTTAATGATTCATGTAGATTTTACTTAATCTTATCGATGTAGTACCCACTTAGGCTATTGAAGTGGGGTGACCACGAAATCAGGTAAATTGAAAACTAATTATTGATTTTATTATAGCAAAAAAATAAAAAGATTTTTACATATTGTTAAGTAAAAGTGTTTAAACTAAAGCTACAGAATAAGAAAAAAAAAAACTGTACACCACTTAGGAGTCACCCTGTATAGGTAAATTTATAACGGTAAAGGGCCCTGTCAATAACCTGTTCTTGGTTAAGATGTCCGCCTCTTGACGCCCCAGAATGGACAGCGTTCTATGACTTCACATTATTTTACTTTGACGTTTCTTGAGACTGGGATCTCACTTAAGATCAATATTAATGCGGCCTTAGGAGTTATTGATGGTTTGTTGTACTAGCTCCGTAGACGTCCTTACACATACTGCCTTTCATTATTTCAGTTATTAGAATAAAACGTGTCTTTAACAATGTACGAAAATCGTCTTATATTCCTCTTTATGTTTTACTAGCTGTTCCCGTGCCCACTTCGTCGGGCAATAAACATTTTTTATTTTGGGTTACTATATAGCCTATGACACTCACAAATAACGTGGCTTTCTATTGGTAAAAGAATTTTCAAAATCGGTTCCGTAGATCCAGAGATAACCCCAGACAACGTCACAAACTTGACTTGTTTATAATACATACGTACATAATCTCACGCCTTCGTTCCCAGAGTGGGGTAGGCAGAGCTACAGAATTACAAACGTCTCTAAAAACTTGTTGATAATTCTATAACCACAATTTGCACAATTAGGCTAAGATGTTTACCAGCGTATTAGTGACAGGTTGCAAGCCCATCGCCTAACAGTACTACAAGCCTTTATTCCCTTAGTCGTCTCTTACGACATCCACGGGAAGACATGGAGTGGCACTATTCTAACTCGGCAACCACACGTGTTTATAATATTAGTGTAGATTTAGCAATATAATCTATATATTTCTCAAACATTAAAACGATCACGCAAAATGAAATCGTTTTATACGTAAACAAATTTCTAACTAGTAGTTACTAAGTACTTAATCAGTCCCGCAAAATAAATGTGCCTTGAGTAAACCTACAAACACAAATGAGTAAATATAAGTAAATGAGTAAATGAGTTGTCCCATTGACTAACAAGCCAATGACCTTGCATTAAATAGTACGCATAAACTAACTCATGAAGCCTTCAGGTTTACAACACGCGGCCTTGACTTACTTCGCTTCATTTTGACGACAACTACCCTGAGTTTATTGACTCCTAGTACTTTATTTTAAACAGCAATTCCAATTTCGAGCATCCAAATAGTCAATAAAACAAAAGATCAAGAACATATCGAATATTTTCTCGAAGATCAATAATTTACTAAATAAATATGAGAAAATCCTGATGTTATACGTACTAGAAATAATAACAGAATTTATTTTGAACTGAACATTATAATTATTGTATGAACTAGGATTCCCTGTGTAAGACAACGGTATGAGTATTAATACTTTAATGGATGAACAAAAAATCCTAACTTTTATAGCTTCCGAAAAATCCATCTGTCGATTATAAACAGATCACACTCAGTTTCTAACCATAGACCAAAGTAAATACAATAAGTAGATTTTACTACCATTTAACTACAAATTTCCAGCTAGTCAACATCAATACTTACAGATTTAGATCAATCAATTTTCTAAAATATTATTTAATAGAGTTATGCATTTCCCGATACAAAGTTTCATTGATTTACTATAAAGTAACGTTGCTCGCTCAACAGAGTTACTCAATTTTGTGGTTTTGCTTTAAACCCAGCCAGTATGAAATGTAGTTTACTCGAACACTCTCCCGGGAAAATTCTCGAGCATTATTTTAAATAGAAATTTAAGTGGGAAACAAGTCTGGATGTATTGGGGTTAAGCTTACTCCAGAGTACAGTTTACCAAACATTACATGTTATACTCGTAGTAGAAAGATCTGCTTGTGTTATTTGTTATTTATCAAAGTTATAAAAAAAAATTAACACTTAGAAATTATTTTATTTCTTTGAAATTTTCGGCTTGGAAGTTTAGGTGTCAACACATCGATTGCTTTCATCTTTTGGTAAACTCGTTTTCACTTGTTTTGGAAAATGATATTCGTAATAATAGCACGTGTAAATAAAGTATTATTTCTCAAACTGAACAAAGAACCCAAAACACTTCCCAAAATTAATTTAGCACGCATATAATATAGGTATATAGCGATTCGTGAACCCTCCCTGCCCTCCGTAACTCACGTTTTACTAAAATCTTTCTCTTTTGGTTAGAACCGCATAAAATTTGATTACGCGCTCGAAAAATATGAGCCATATTCCTTCATTCTTTCGTGAGTGTTTGGAACAAAGGGAGCCTTCGAAGTTATGCTGCGGCACATTATCGAGTATCGACATGGAACTTTGCCATGTATGCATTATACTCGGATGTTTGAGCTAAAACCCAAGAGTCTGTGTTATAACACCATCCATTAAAAGTTTTCTCTTGCATATGCTGATCAAATTTTATCAAATAAGGGCTATTTTGCACCTTGTACGGTTTAGATCCAAGAAACTATTCTATTAGATTTTTTTCAACGTTGACAGCCCGGGTTTTGTAATAGATCAACGGCCACTTGGGATAAGAGTTCAAAATTTTAGATTTTGTTGGACTCGGCGCAAAAACGCTAATAAAATTCAGTGCAATTTGGTCAAACCCTATGAAAATTTAGTGGTGGTAGGGCCTTGTGCAAGGCCCATCCGAATTGCCACCACCATCTTATTCTTTAACCTACCACCAAGCAGCAGTGTTTGCATTGTTGTGTTCCCGATTCGGGTTAGACAAACGGTGAAATTACTAGATTAGAGGCATTCCATTTCAGTCCTCAGGATTTGCAACGCATTAGCGGTCTTAGGATTGCAGTCTTAAGATTGTACTCTTGAAAATGCAAAAACCTACTGTTTTCAGATCCCACTTATCATCAGGTGGCCTGTTCGTCTTCTCCTATGCCATAAATAGAAAAAAAAACTGTCGCTTATATTAGACTTGATTAGTTCTATTTTGTTCTTAGTGCCTCGCCAACTCTCTAAATACGTTAAATGTAAAAAACAGTTGAAACTATACGTATCCATTTGTGATCGTCCAAAAAAAACAGAGCTCTCGCGGTCGGTACCGGTCCGTATTCATATTTCCACTCGATTAATTTGAGAAAGGGTGTGAACGCTCAAGGTTATTTTTATTTGTTCAGCGGTGTTTGTCCAGAACTTTTAAATTACTTTAGCGGAGATGGCGGGACGAGATTGAAATATTTCAGCTTGAATGGATAAATGGTATCAGTCTACTGTCTATTCTATAAATACTAGGTATTGTAACGGACATGCACCTATCTGAGTCGTCCATTTCAAGTACAAGAGGGCATAGGTTATTTGATTTGGAACACATAATTACGTTTTACTATAGGAAATTAGACGATTGTTAAAACAGAGTTTAGTAAATAGGAAACGGTCATCAAACGTTTATATGGGGTAAGACTAGTTCTTATAAGGTCCATTCCAATAGACCTAACCTCAAAATGCATCATTTTTGGATAAAATGCCCGTTTTCAGCTGAATACAGCAATTAGAGACCACATTTTGCACACAATTTTCCTGGTTTTACATCATGGATAGTTTTTTTACGACAAAATTGATATTTTAGGCGAAAAGGGAGCACTTTGAGGTTATAAAAGCGTTTACTAAATAAGACAAATCTATTGGAATGGACCATAGATACGTTGGTCACTTGGTGAGGACTAAAGCGCGAATTAGTCTAGCATTAATCAATGCAGAAGTTGAATGCTGAATGCTCTCTTACTTTAACATCAGTTCTAGAGCAGGAAGCACAATTTTTCTGTCTTTTTGTAACTTGAAAGTTAGAGTAAGATAAAAATCAACTTCTGCATTTTTTAAGAGGATTGTGAAGCGCCGCTAAAATAGCGTAGCTGTCAAAAAAAATCCATACAAAACTAGCTCCGGGCGAAAACGTTTCTCACCCCGAGAATCTCTAAATCGATCAAGTCCGATTTGCACGATTTTTGAATAAAAAACATGAATAAATATAATATGTTGTAGTTATTATAAAGACCTAGGTCTGTACGTTTCTGTGTTTTGTTTTTTAAATTTGTTTCGTTCTAAGAAATATTTTCTTGGAAAGGAAAACGTACAGACATAGTTTTTCATGATAAAAGATAAAGATAAAAAAGATAAAAGATGTTTATTCAGTAAGTAGGCCGCACGGGCACTTTTACACGTCAAAAATCTACCAGCGCTTCGCAAGAGACCACTGCTGAGAAGAAACGCCGCAAGAAACTCAACAGTCAGTCGTTTTTTTTAAAAATTACTTATACAATTATAGAACTTAACCTAGCATTATATAAAACAATGAATTTAACATTAAAATATATATATGATGCGTAGTTGAGCAGGAAAATGTGTCAAAACTCAGTATGTTCAGATGAACTCTTAAATTGTAATAATAATAGTATACATATACTTACCCATGACGGTGCAAAACAACCACATAGTTTTGATACATTCTCCTACAGAAACCGTGTCCCCTAGACAATAATTATACCTACAATGTTTAGATATTTTCCTGACTAAGCTATTACTAAGTTATTTAGGTGTTTAATTTAGGCCAAGCATTTTTATCTGTTAGATAGTCCTCGACCCTATAATAAGCTTTCGACATCAACGACTTTTTCAAGTAATTTTTAAGTGCTGGAAATGATAACTTTAAAACTTCGTCAGGTAATTTATTATAGAAATTAATGCATTGACCAACAAATGATTTATATACCTTACGGACACGAAATTTTTTAATAGCAATTTTATTTTTATTTCTTGTATTCAAATTATGTATATCACAATTCTTAACAAAAGAGTCTTGATTTTTAATGACATAAATAATATTCTCATAAATAAATTGTGACGCTACTGTCAAAATACTAATTTCTTTAAATAGTAATCTTAAGGAATCACGGGAGTTTAGGTTATATATGGAACGAATGGCTCTTTTTTGTAACACGAATATAGTCTGTATGTCAGCAGCTTTTCCCCAAACCAGAATACCGTACGACATAACACTATGAAAATAACTATAATAAACTAAGCGAGCTGTCTCAACATTGGTAAGTTGCCTGATTTTCCTAACAGCATAAGCTGCCGAACTTAATTTACCTGCTAGTACTGCTATATGGGGACTCCATTGCAAGTTTTTGTCTATAGTTATCCCTAAGAAAAGCGCCTTGTCCACCATCTCCAAACACTCATCATTTAGAAATATACTAGATTTTACCGGTCTAACATTAGGCAAAACGAACCTAACACATTTCGTTTTCTTAGCGTTAAGTAGCAAATTGTTAATAGTAAACCAATTAAGTACTTTAACCAGCGTGGCGTTTATCCTACTGTAATCGACGGATTTTCGGTCCACCTTGAAAATTAATGAAGTATCATCAGCAAATAGCACAATATCACAAAGGTTATCTACCGTGGGTGGTAAGTCATTTATATAGACCAGAAATAAGAAAGGACCTAATATAGAGCCCTGAGGCACACCTAATTTAACAGTTGCTCCAATGGACTGTGTTTGGTTTACAACAACCGTTTGTGTTCTATCGCTAAGATATGAAGACATAAGATTTAGAGAATTATTTGACAGACCATAATGTTCTAATTTTAATATAAGAGTCGCATGATCTACGCAATCGAAAGCTTTGGAAAGGTCACAAAAAATTCCTATTGCATAACAGGATTTCTCCCAAATATTGTATATATATTTAATGAGTACAGATGCTGCATCAGTTGTGGATCGTCCTCTGGTGAAGCCGAACTGATTACTGTTAAGCAGTTTATTTCTATTGAAGTGACCTAACATATCTTTTAACATTAACTTCTCAAAAACTTTACTTAAAACCGGTAGAATAGAAATGGGATGGAAATTCGTTAAATCACACATGTCGCCCGATTTAAAAAGTGGTATGACTTTACTATATTTCATAAGATTTGGAAAAACCCCCTCTGAAATGCAATTATTGTAGATTAAAGCTAAGTGAGGTGCAATTATATCTATGATATCTACAACATATTCAAAAATTGTAAAAATCGGACGAGGTTTAAGGGGAGAGAAACGTTTTCGCATTTTTTATGGAGATTTTTAGCTTCCTCTTAAGCAATCCTCTTAAGATTCTTTATTTTTCGATGGTTTTGGTTGAACTCCCACCACACCGTATCTCCAGGTCCAGTTGAGTATCAAATACCCATAACGATGGCTTTTTTGTAGTTTTCCTTCTTATAAATGGTTTATAAAGCCAACCCTTTATTAGCCTCTCGTATACCTGATGACGGATCCTAGTGAATTTTCGGACATATTTTTACCCGACTGCCAAAGGAGGAGAAGTATGCAAAGGAACAAACTCCTTTCTGGTGCTCTAAAAACTAAACACGTGGACCGATTTCGATGATTCTTATGTCATTCGATTTGTGTTAATCTTGTGAGTGTCACTAAAGATATAACAGTAATCAAAATTCAATATGGCGGCAAACAGACGCCATATTGTAAAACAGAAATAAAATAAAGTCAACGAATTATGACAAATAGGCTATCATATTGAATAGGTGGGTGCCTGTCGTATCGCATAACGTTTTTTGTCCTAAAAATGTTTGGCCTAGAATGTTTGGCATACTTTTTAATGGCATACTACTCGTTTGTAATAATATTTTTTGCGCTTACTCATTTAAAGTCCTAAAGCAAGTTTGTCCTAATATTCATAACTCTAATATCTAATTACCTAAAGCATAATATTCCTAACATGAATTGTCCTAAGAATTATTTTGCATATTATTAAATTGGCTACAATTACAGCACCTAAACTAAACTATGGTAGACGTAAAGTCAGAATCGTTAAGTATTCTACCTTCAGGCAGGTCACATTTCGGTTAGGTTAGGTACAACGACGAGCGGAGCGGGAGGAGTGTTAGGTAGAACTGTGACCCTAATGAGCGAGCCAAACGCCAGAACCAACAAGGTTGACAAGGTTAGGTTTATAAATAAAACATTTTTTTTAGTTAGAAATATTACAATTATGCACATCAATCATTCGACAGTTGAATCTTAGCCACATCAAATGATAGGACAAATAATATTTAAGACAAACGATAATAGGAGCAACAATTTCGGACAATCAAAAATATGCGGAACAAAGTGTATGCCATACGTTATTAGGACAAAAGACGTTATGCGACACAACGATAGGACCAATAATTGTATGCCATCCGATATAGACCCGAATAGGTATATAAAAATCATCTTTAGGTTTCTTTTATCAGTTTTCATTTTGAATGATCGTTTAGGATTTAAATCGATTAAAAGTTGGCTAGTGACGGAGGGGTTTTTTGAAGCTTGCTTTTTGTTTTTTATTGTTTACTTCTTTTGTTGGTTTAAGACGTAATATAATGTACAAAGCAAAATCTAAACTGTTATCAAGTTACGTCTATAACTGGCCGCAGGATCTGAGCTCGTGTTCTTCCACGTTGCCATTGTTTGCCTTGGCTGGAGCACAGTATTGTGTCAAAATCCAACGTAGTGGAATCCCCTGATATTGTACGGCAGATGCATTATGTCTTGGCCACTATTCAGGAGTAACAGAATACACATACAATTTAAGTTTGGAGCGTAGGGCTCAAGCCCGAACTTTGTAATGTAACAATGTACCTTTGTGTTTCGTGTAAAACAATAAATGTTAGTTTAGTTTAATAAATAATTATAATTTGGGAAATGATTTTTTGCTGGCTATATTTGACCAATGTAGTTGATAAACCAACAAACAGTTGACCATCGGAGGTCGTATTGTGAATTGTGAAGTGTCAAGTTTCAGGCAGTGAAAAGGGCTGAGATATACGACTCCTATTTTTTAATTATTTATTTGATTTTTTTTACAGCTTTACAGTTAATATTAAGACCCTATACAATTCAGTTAAAAATGCAATGAAGTTAAATATTAGGCGAATGAAATAAAAAACTAAACAGAATTTAGATACAAATGCCAGTGCCATCTATCGCCTCGCCTCAGGCACTCAAAACATTATATAGCTCTTTCTCTGTTACTGACCGGAACTTACAAAGTTTTAAACAAAATTTTACAACATCTTGTAAAAAGACTTGTAGTCTAGAATAGTTGAGCTACTGTACGACATCACTATATTTTTCTTTGTTTTTCCAAACAAAATAAAGCAAGCACTTTGGCGGCGAATTGAACACTCTTTTTGATTAAAAAAATCGCCATATCCTACTTCTCATCTAATATTTTGTTTATCTATGAATTATTTTAGTAACGCATTTTTTTTTCAGTATCACAGATGTTTGTACCATTCGTTATTATCTGTTAAATTGTCTATTCTTTTGCGTTGTCCTTGCTTATTCTACCCCAAGGATAAAACTAGAAGAGATCCCATATGGGGTAAGTTTCTCTTTGTATATTATCTATATCAATGCAAACATGTTTTCTAATTGTTTATGTGCAATAAACAGTTTACATTGGTTCACACATGCCATTGCCTTTGTGTGACTACAACAATTTAAAATTGGGTGACAGGTGACAGTAACGATCACCTTCACCTTGCCACAACAACGAGTTAACGTAGCGTGACATGTCGAAAAATGGTGACATACAGTAAAGTATCTTTAACATGATAATAATTAGAAACGACTTCTAATCTTTTTCAATTATAGGTTAAATCCAGTTTAAGGAATAATGAAAAAAAAAACTGCTGGTCCTTTTTGCGTTATTTAACGTGAATATGAGACGTAAGACTGAAGTCAAACGCAAACCCATTATTGATAAAAAAAATATACTGTGAGTGCTTATTGTCGAGTTCATTTTCGAGTTAGTTCCGGTAGTAGAGATAATGGTAAACGTAAACAAACAAGAAAGAGGGAATACCGATACGGCTATAACTATCCTTATCTATCAACCTGCGCGCAGACTTCAGTTAACCTGTGATCATGACGATTGCACTATCGTCAAAATATAGGGCCATAAATTGAATCAAACGGCGGTAAAAAAGTCCTTGCGTTGGATGCTTGCTTTAAGATCAGACCACCTCACTCCCATGGTCTTGCCAGTCCTACCCCTAGATTTTTATGCAAAGCTAAGCCCTAAGCACGAAGAGCCCACAAGGCTTGAGCGGGGGGTGGAAAGAGCGTAGCCGGCGACTTCCCGTCCGAAGCGAGATTCAAGTGCACAAGTGGTGCGAAGGAGGGACAAATGAGAGTTCTGGCTGGCGCTCTTTTATTTCTTGAGGGATAATGACGATTGCAACATCGTCAAAATATAGGAAACTCATAAATCGATTCAAACCGCGGTAAGAATTCGATTATTATGCTATAAATAATAACCGCGCACTTTTAGTTTTCAATATAATTATCCTAAACGGTCTCCCAAACCTAAAAAAATAGTATGACATACACATTATGGTTTTTTTATAGCAAATTAACAATATATCACACGACGATGTAAAGTAAAAAAAAATCCTTGCTTTACATTGTACGGGAGAGGGCCCACATTTTTGTTAAATCTTTTATTATTGATATTAGTGCACGGTATAAAATGCGAGTCACAAAAAAACATGTGTGTGTGTGTAATTTACATGTGACAAAGCTTCAGTTCTGTAACTTTGATGGTTTCTGTTAAAAAATAGTGACATAACGACACGGCGAAAATAAAAGGGTTCCTATTTCAACTTAGGAACCCTAAAAATATCTATCTTAATCTGATTACCTCCGTCTAGCTGTAAAAGCCTGATTCGCGCTTGGAACGATGGAAACGGAACACCGAGCTAAAAGGGGTAGAATCGACTAAAACGTGAACGTGGATAACGTCCGTGAAAGCTTTCCGAGTCGAAGCGCGGAATATAATATTTCACATAAAGCTCAGGTTGTAGAAAATGTTTTTGAAGACATAACTATTCAATCATTTAAAATCCAGCATAACAAAATGGATAAGGAACTGGAACATATTAGGTGCAACTTAGAATAGATGAATCAGTCATTATACATGGTGCTTTTTTGGTCGACAACTTCCAAAATAGGAGAGGAGATGAGAAGATGCTGAATCCGAATATCACATCAAAAAATTAAAACACCTTAGGAGGTCAGAGAAATATCATTTTAAATTTTCCCATTTTTCCCATTTTTTCACTTAATTGTGGTTACCATGCGCCGTGTTTACCGAAGACTTTAATGACGTAATCACCGTGCATAATGTTATGATTCATCTTTCCCTTCATACTTGTTACGGGCTTAGGATTGTCAAAGATTAGAAACACGGTTTAGGTTAAAAAAATGTAGATTATTGTTGCTAAAAATCGTTCTGAAATGCATTTCACTACAGTTTTCTTTTTAAAAAAAATTTTTGAGCTCAGAATCATGAATACTGGAAGTTGCTGACCAAAAAAACACCTTGTATTAGGAGGCCTACACCTAATTGAGGGTTACCTACTGATGTTTCGAAAAACTTTTGTCCGCTGCTTCGTTTGGCCGAAATTTTCATTTTTTCGGAAAACCTTTTTCTCTGAAACCATTTAACTTACCTGGATTGTTATAAAACTAACCTAACCTAACCCACAGGTTCTGTAGATATCTCTTTAAACATTTGGAAAAGTTAATGGGTTCAGAGAAAAATGATTTTTGGCCAAATGAAAATTTCGGACAAACGAAACAGCGGACAAAAGTTTTTCGAAACATTGGTAGGTTACCCTAACTGGGAGATGAAGGCTAATGAGAGAAGGTTTGTTGTGTTACTTTTTTTTCCCTATAATAAACACCCAACTTTATATGACAATTAGTAATACCCAAAAGAATCTTAGACCCTAAGAAATCAGCGATAATCGGCTTCTATGTCGCAAACAATAATTAATTAAACTCAAATAATTTGCGATAATACTTTCTTACTTAGCGACTAAATGAGAAGACGTCCTAATGCGAGGAAGATGCTTAGTCTTTGGAGCACAACTTCTTTTTTAATTTTCAACTTAACCTTAGTTCGGATTCAATAAAAACTCCGTAATTATATTTTTATATAGATTTCAGTCCATATCTGTTTTTGATATAATAAATTAATAAGATAGAAGTACGAGTAGCGAACTACTTAGCTGGCAAGAGCGTAGATCTGTATCTCTTCTCTCTCTTCTTCAGCCTATAACCACCCAATGCTGAGTGTAGGCATCCTGCATTGCTCGCCACCCATCTCGGTCCAGTGCTCTCCTCATCCAGCACCTTCCTGCCACCTTGACCAGATCGTCGGTCCACCTCATCTCCTGTCTGCCAACGTTTCTTCGCCCGGTTCTGGGTCTCCACTCAACCACAGCCTTTCCGCATCTTCCATCATCTCTGCGACATATGTGTCCAGCCCACTTCCACTTCCTTAGAGTGATTACTTTGGCTATATCGGTGAGCCTTGTTCGATGTGAGATCTGTATAGATATGCGTAATATTAAACACTGCATTAAATGCATGGTTCCTCATCATGTTTCCATACTTTCACTATTACTGCACCTCAAAGTTGCACTGCTCGTTATCATAATTACTAACGTTGCATGTCAATGGGGTTCGAACAACGCAACCCGACTGCTATCTTAGGACAGATGCCCTACTATAATAATTAACAGCGTATTTTTGTTTAAGAGTTTTTGTAACTAAAAATGGATGAAAACTCCCGATATAATGCCAACCGACACCGAGAGCACAGGTGTTATGCTGTTAAAAACGGTCATCTGTCGAACGGCCACCGGGTACGGTGAGTGAAGTCATTCGAGCTCGCTCACTCCACGGGTAACCTAACTAGTCTGTGGAGACAAATATGGCGAAAAGTAGTTATTACGCGTTGCAACGCTTACAACTGCATCTGGTAATATCGCGGGGTTTTTTTAAAGATGACAGCTTAAGGCTAAGCTTGTTATCTATCCTATTTCACTGGCAATACACCTTAATGAGTGTAAAAGAGTTAGGTGTAATTTTTCTGCTAACCAACGATGTCCGAATTGGCCCGAATCGGGCTTTGCTACAGATGCGGACGGTTGACAAAATGTCAAAATCGTGTCTCGTCACTGACGAGGGCGTAAGTGGATCAGCTGAAAATGCACGCCCTTAAATGTGGTTTATACGCTCTAAGAGAACAACTTTAACTCACCGGTTAATATTTGGTGCGACGAATTCAAGAGCAAATATACGGCTAAATCGATTTTCTTGAAACCGAGCTAAAAACTGCACACAGAAACACAACAGATAAACAGACAAAAATCACTGATACTCAGACACAGACATGTTATTGAACTTATATCGACGACGCGTTGGCCTGGTTGGTAGTGACCCTGCCTACGAAGCTAGCGGTCCTAGGTTCAAATCCCGGTAAGGGCAGATATTTGTATGATGAGTGTGAATATTTGTTCCTGAGTCATGGCCTTTTTCAATGTATTTAAGTATATATTTCTCTATACAATTATTTATATCGTTGTCTAGTACCAATAATACAAGCCTAGAGCTTAGTTTGTGACTGGTTCATTTTGTGTCTCATTGTCCCATGTTTTTTTTTGCGTTTTAAATGTTATTCCCAAAACTTGACTTTCCTTTTTGTTATTATTCGAAAGAAAATGTCAAACTTAAGTAACTAAGCTAAAACTAAGCTTTATGGTAAAACAAACTATTTTCAAGCATGGAAACACACGTCAATCTACCCTGTAATAACCGTTAAATAATCGTTAGTGAAACAACCGGACGTTGTTTATTATTACTCCATGGCCTCGACGGCAATTGATCTTTTGTACTTAACCATTAAATAAAAATAGGTCAGGTTCCAACGCATTATACATAATTAATTATGTCGCTATATTAATAATTAAGTAATTACAATCTATTGAAGTTAATCAATAACCTATCTATTGATTTCTTGTTTCAAAATAATATATTCATAATTTAATTACTTGATTTTGGGTTTTCGTAATATTCATTGACAAAAAATGGTACAATACTTTTAAGAACTTACGGCCGCACCCAACTTCGATTAAGTCGTTCTTTAGATATGATAATTATTTCATACACAAGTATTAAAAATAAATAAGTTAATTTTCTCTAATAAATTGTGTCTCAGTAATGCACGGTGAACAATAATACTTAATAACATGTTTGCAAAAAAAAACATTTTGAAGTTTTATAAACAAATGATTTAATTTAGGTAAAGTTTTTAGGTTGTAATATTTGTTATCGTTTGGTTAAGAACCTTTTCAGCATTCAAACATTAAAACTCAGTCTGCGAATTAAATACGTCAATTGCAATTCCTTAAACGTAATAAGGCGGTTACAATTTTACTTACAAATTAACACAAACCGTTGGGCGAATGCCAAAATGTCAAAGTGCATCGACTAGAGCGCCTAAGAAGCAAAAGCTGCAATTTGAAGACCGTTTATGCAAAACAAATGGCTGACTCAGCTGTTGTTTCGAAGTTGTGGTTTGCCCTGCCAACCGAGGGTTATGTCAGCACTCATAAATGTAGATGTGAAACTAAGTGTACAGAGCAAAATAAATATGTAGTATGCTTGTATAATAGTGGAGAAAATGCTGTGATGTATGTCGAAATGACTAAATTATGCGAGGCTGATTATTAAAACCTCATCATTTCAACCTTGTTGTAATCGTTTGGGGTCGCCGCAGCATTTTTTTGTTTCAAACGTCTAAGTGTCGCTCTTCAAAAAGATTTAAAAAACCTTAGTCTTTTTTACTTTAGCCATCCAATAAATTACAATCAAATGTAAATAAAAAAACTATGTTTTTTGCATTTATTTTCAGAAGCTATCAGACAAAATAGCAAGGAGTACTTTTTACACGTACCATAGTATTAACAAAACGAAAATAGTAGTTTACGTGATGGTTGCGTAATGACAGGCATTACAACACTCGTGTGATCTATTATGAAACTCGCCTAATTACGCACAGTCTAGTACAATACTTTTTCTACACACATATTATAAGTACTCTAAGATGGGTTCAGAAGCCGAAAAGCAAATGACCAGCATTACCTTACCTGTGGTAGTAGGTGACAGCGATGACAGATGTAACGTAATTTTGAAATTACGTTATCGAATATTGTAAGGTAATGAGATCCAAATTGGAACATCTTCCAAAATTAACAGCTGTCATCGTTGTCACTTACTACAATAAGTAATAGTTAATGCTGGTCATTGCCTTCGGGTTTTGAACGCATAATAGAGGACTTATGATATGAGTGTAGATAAAAAAACTTTCTTAATATTGTACCTACTCAAGCGATATTGGAAAAGTACACAGATAGCCAGCGCGCGTAAACATTTTCCGATTATTACTGCATCATGCAAAATGAAAAAAACTTTATTAAATTTACTCGTATTTGTTTTTTCAATAAATTCTGCAGTGTGCTTGAACAGTAAACATCTTTGCGGATTAAGCGATCGTAGTAATATTTTTTTCTTTTAGGCTGTGCTTGTGTCATATGGAGTCCGAAACATCCCGTCATCTCCTTTTGGGTCATTTGCAAAGATATCCGTCTCGTAGAAGCCTCTCATCATACGGCAGATGCGACAGACGTGTCCACCCCAGTCCCACTTTAATTTTGCGGTCTTAATGAGCAAAAATATTTAACTTGTGTGCTTGTGAATTTAACTTCGCCTAAAAACTGTAATCCCACGAACGAAAAACTCCACCAGAAATGAAAACTCTTCTTTATTAATTCTCCTTCAGGTGCCATTTTTTTAATGTTGGCAAACGACAACATACGCTAATGACCCATAATTTCAACACTATGTTTACGCGAAAGTGTTTTATTCTTTACTCATAATTTAGTGTCCCCAGCAGCCAGATTGAAAAGAAAACCATTTTTCACTGTGAACAAAAGGGGCCCGAAGCTTTTGCCTTATGAACCGTTACAAAAAGAAGTCAATTTCACGTTGTAAAAAACCGTGATTCATAAGACAGATTTATGGATTAAAATATTTTTGTTTAATTAATGAATTACTTGTCTTTGGTAAGCAGATTGATTGAGTGTCCATTTAATAACTTAAATGATAACTTTAATAAGACGTTGTTTCAGACCAGATAAAGTGTAAAAAAAATCTACCTAGTAATTAGAAAACCGACCATGACCGGATGGATTCTTGTTGAAGGTTTATGGTCAGCAGTGAACATGTTCTAATTGAATCATATGATGATGATGTTAAAAAATGAGAAACCCCGCCATAACTCGCATAGGTTTTTTTTAGTATCCACATAAACCTTAAAAAATAATTATTAAACTTATGGTATAAACCACATATTAATGTATTGCGTTAAAAAAACAAAGCGCGCTAAATGAAAAACAGATTAATTAGTTCCAGATTTTGGACTTCTAATTGGGCTTAACCAAATTGCGTTTGACATGTGATCGTATTTTTTAACCTTATCGTAGCTTTTATTTACCTGACAGTAATGGAGGCCGAGTTAAAACAATACGATCACAATACGTGTAGAGATAAAGTAGAATAACGCTCTTTGGCCTAATAATTAATTGTTAGGCAATGCCATATGGCATTTAATTCGCCAATACTTTAAATGCAAAATAAATAGTTACCTCGTTTTATATTATTTAAATAAGGAACCTGTTTTTTAAAATTATATCTAAATTTTAAATGGCAAGGCATCATATTTATGACATTCATCGAGTAGATATGAGTAGGTATTTAATATTAAATATTATTTCTACTGTAACTTAAAATACTATATTTAACGTTTGTTAATTGAGTCTAGCTAAAACATTACGAATTTCTATTCAGATTGTATCCAAACAGAGTATTTTACTCCAAACTTAAAATTCTAATTCTAACTTGACCAAGAGCCGTAAAAATGCAAATTTTAAGCAATTCCGTTCCCAATCTGACTAGATTCTGGGTTCATGTGAAATCGACACTTAAAGTCGTATAAAAAACCTTGAAATGTACAATTTACCCTTGTAATGGAAAAAAACATATACTTGCATAAATAAAGCTACTTTACTTTAGGCGGGAGTTTGAAGAATGGCATATGTAAAACCTTTTTTTCATTTATTCCCAGAGAAACGTCACAAATGCCTAATGTTAATGTATTCTTACACATACCCATATATTGCGATAGCAACTCAGCACTTATTATATAAATGACGCTAAAATTGGAGGAGTAATTTTTGCATAACATATAGGCCACAGCAGTGAAAATAGGTTAATGTGCGTAAAATTTCCCTAAACCAAGATCGGGTCTTCCAGGATTCATCGGGTCCATTTACGTATTTAATTAAATAAAACCTTTACCCTTTTCTATTTGAATTCCTTAAGTACATAACAAATTCTACAGGCATTACCGCGCATAACGCAAACACATTTTTGATTTAAAAAGAACATGATAATGGACGTTCCGATTAGTCTGGCGATTACACAGTTTCTACAAAGCTAGAAATCATGGGTTTCATTCCCGCCCTGAGTCATATTATTGTCTTTGTACATATAAATGATCTACCACTTCGAAGCTATAATTACGCTTACGCATAATTGACGCGTCCATTTCGTCACATCTCAAACGTGTCTTTTACACCAACTGGTATAGTCACGTCCAAAGTAATAATACTATGTGATTACTTCTTGCGATTTTGACGCAGCTTCAGCGTATATTAAGCTTCAGTATAGTCGATCCTTTTAGCGTGACGTTATCAATTTTATTCCTATTTACATTGGCTGGCTTTGAGCCAATAGTATCCGTCGCTTCCCTGCTAACTTGTCTTCGTCATCACCCTTAAGGCTAGTGATTTCTTACAGATTTTTTTGAAAACATTGCTCTTACTTCTATTATCATCTTCTTGAATAATTTAGTTGCTTATGAATTACATTTAAATCGCTTTTTTAACTTTACCTTGCCAATTTTACCTATTAAACTGATAGCGGCGGAAAAATATCAAGACGAAAATTGGCAAGAGGTTTTTAAAGTTAGTTACAACTTGAACAAGTTCTGAAAAGTGACAAGTTTGCTCTGAAAACTTGTATGTTGTGATTATGAATTTCCAAGTTCCAGATGGTATTAAGGGCAGAGATTATGAAACTACCGCTATCACTAGCGCTGTTCTTCTCTGTCTGAAACTTAGCAGTCCTTCACACTTCATTATACGACCGTTATTATTCGACGTTGTGTATTCTAGTATAGGTGCATCTAAAAAAAGCATCTCCTAAGTGATGTTGACACACATTTTTATCCAAAAAAACTCGAGCAGGAAACCACAAAACTCTAAATCATAAAGTTGCTACGGAGTTCATAACAGATTCCTCGCAGTTCATTATAGTCTTACTAATGTCATGAATTGGTCTTGGTATGTTATCATAGTCTCCTTTTTTCTCTTTCCTTCTATATTCTTTTAATTATGTACCAATTACTAGTCGTGCCATAACAAGTGACCAAACATCATCTGTTATCTATGTTCTATTGTCTGTAATTTTCTTACGGACTCTTTCCCTTCACTATGCTTAGAACTTTCTCATTTGTCTTATTTTCATTCCAGCTAATTCTTTCCATCCGTCTCCAGCATCACATTTCGAAGGTTTCTCCTTTTTTCATGGTCCTGCTTAATCATTTTTCACGTTTTGCCGAAGTTTTGCAGATGTAACACAATAATAAGCCTGGTCTCATGTTATTTAGTGAGTTAATCAGTACGCTCGGAATAGGGAAGATTAGACTTTTTTCCACTGACAAGAGCATGGCTCTTAAGTGAATGATAATGGTGAATGTTATGAATGTGAAAGTATGTGAAAATATTAGATTTCTGGTCGGTTTTGAGTCGTATGTAGGTATCGACATATATTAAAAATGTTGATATAATTATGTAAACACCTAGATAATCGTAGACATGATAACCAGCGAAATAGGTCTGATGCTGCTGAGGAAAAGGCTCCTCTTAATAGCAGAACAAAGCATGCAAATATTTTCTTCATCAACAGCTTGAGGTAATTTACATTGACGACGCACAAGCCTAGTTAGTAGTGACCTTGCTTACTAAGCTAACGGTCCTGTATTTGATTTCAGATAAAAGAAAAAAAACTAAAAGATGAGCGCGAGAATTTTTTACTGAGTCTGGAAGGTTGTAAATATTTTATTTTAAGTAATTAATTCTCACTATAAAGTAGGTATGTTTATCGTTGTCAGATACGTTACATATCGTAAATTATTCCTGTAAACTAGTTCAAACCACAATGCCATTGCTTTGAGTTATCCGTAATGATAAAACAGATGAACAGCGCTAGCGCATTAAATAGAACCCATATCGGTTTCTGATCACGCCGCATTAGCTCAATGTAATGGGCCGTATTGTGCAGAGGCACCATAATGTATTATGACAAGGTTCTATAATATGGGCGGCCATTGTAGCGAATTGGAACCATGCCATAATCAACGCGGATGACCAGCCGTATCCGAATTCTGATAGGGTAATAACAGAAATGGCTGCAATGGCCGAATATTAATTTGTTTCTAGCTTGTATTGTATGTTCGCGTTAGAAAACGAATGGTATAATAGTAGTTTATGCAACAGTTGTATAAGAGAGGTCAAAAAAGACGAGTGGTGTGGTTACGATGTGAGCCGCAGGCGAACATCGTAAAGCAAGACGCCACGAGTATTTTTTGACTTAGTTATACACCGTTGCATACAATACTTTTTCTACGACTAGGTTTCAAATAAAATGCAAAATTAAATTAACGAAATTTTATTAATATACCTAGGTTAGAATACGAACGAACGAAGCACAGAACAACAAACGAGCGAGAAACATTCGAAAACAATAAAATATGTGTCTATGGTTAACTTTGTTTTTAAATTGATGTGCACTTGTCAGGTTTCATATTTTTTTTTAAAGTTCCACAATCGATTTAACTTGTGAAATAGGGACTAAAAAACACCTAATGATTTGAGAAATGAATTCTTTTACCTGATTGGTCGATTTTAATATAGCTGCGTTCTGGTTGGTTGATACCAAATAAAATGTTTTTTTTAAAGAGTTAAATTAGTAAAAGAGTTTACATACCAAAAATAACCTAACGTTCCGATTGACAGTCAATGTGTATTGTGATTGGTGGTTTAATTTGGTGAAGTATTTTGATTGGTCAAATTAACCTAGGTGTAAGCTTTGGCAGCTAGGCATATCGTTTTGGCTCAAAAAAGCACAAGTGCTGTTAAGGGGAATAGACTAGATAGACTTTTCTACGGAATGTTCTGCGGACATATTATCTATATTCTTATATTAGTGTTCGTGACTATATAAATGACAGATAAAAGTACAGGAGTAGGAAAAAAGTTATTTTAGTACAGCAGATATTTTGTTGATCGCCGATGTCTTCGGCCGATCGCTGACAGTTAAAAATGTTTTTTTTTTTTAAACGTGTCACAAACAATTAGATAATGGGGCTAAATTCTGATCAGTGTTCTTTAATTTTATATATCTGTGAACGAATTCGAATTGGTCCGGACGCATAAATGTACACATAAACAACTCTGTGATTTTTACGCGTTTAAAAATTTGAATTCGCCGTTAAAACAAGGAAATTATCCTTATCTTCATTTCCTTTTTTCCTGTATTGTACGACTGCCCTACTTCTTGCACAGAATTAGCATTAAAACGTTATGAGCTCGTTTCAAATCTGACATAAATTATAATTTAAGTAGCTCTTACTTCCCTGACATACCCGCGGGAACCATACAAGAACATTACTCTAGGATATAAGTTAAAGCAGTGACCGTAAGAGAAACGAAACATATTCTAGTACACATATCAAAATGTATGTGAGTCGCTTAACTTCAAACTTATAAGTCAATGCAAAAGGACAACGGAATTTGCGTCTTTTTTCAAACAAATTAAGTTTTAAATTCGTATACAAAATTTCAACGACATATCCGAGTTTGAAGTTAGGCAACTCGTGTATAAATGAATATTTTTTTTAAGACGGCAAAGAAGGCAAACCTTGCGCAAAGTCCTACCACTATTAAAACCATACACAGTACATCAAGAAATGACAAAAAGTACATATAGGTATTTACAAAAAAAACTTAATACAAATGTGAGCTTCATATTTAGAAAGGCTTTTCATATTTTGTTGTTTACCTATCCTTTGGGAAAAGATGAAAGATCTAAGCAATGGACAGACAAAAATAATAAGAAGAAAATAGAAGACAGAAATATCCGCAAGCTATAACGCTGATTTGAAATAACGCTGTTTTCAAATGAAAAATATAATAAGCGTCGGTTAAACACGCAATTTCAAATACATAGTTCTATCGCGGACTGTACCTTGTTGAGCAACCGTATTACTACAATGACAGCATCAAGTAACGAGAAAGAAAACTACGTAGAAGTTAAACTTGCTTACCCTAAAAATAAAAGTCAGACCATTATGACCGTGTTAGAATCGGACGCGCCATACTTAGTATGAAAGAAAAGAATGAAATTCTTCTGAATGAAAAGTTATCACCTAAGCTACGATTTTATTGTCATCAACTGACTTTGATTGCAATTTTTAACCAAGCTTTTAATGGCAAACCAAAAGTGATTCATGATTGAAAACCTATAAATGGCACACGAATGATAACCTAGCGCGGATAAATTTGAAAAAAAGTTAATGCTGTTAAGTGACGTTGCTCACAAATAGAACGTCAGAGAACGAAGACAAGCCAATCGTTTTATTTCCATAACATAGATATGATTAGGAAGACGATGTCCTGGAAGACCGAGAACCAATTATGTCAGATTGATTCAAGAAAGAGTAGGAGTAAGCGGATACCAGGAGATGAAGCACCTTGCACAAAATAGAAATAAGTGGAGAGAATTACACCGACAAGAGCTAAGCTCTTAAATTTAATGATGATGAGATATGATTAGACGTTTGATAAATAAAAGTTGAGTCAACAAACATTAAGTTGTTAGTAAACTCGTTTTTCCTAAAATTAAGTTATTACTTAACGTAGGTTAAAATATTAACCTACTAAAGTGACTCCATTGTCTAACGAAGGAGGGATATAATGTAAAGCTGCAGAGCAGAAGGAAAATAAAGACAGCGCTTGCTTTAGATTAATTATGAAATTGCATTTTCTTCGAAGTTTTTAAGTATTTAGTGTTTAAGCAACCATTTTAATAATTAGATGCATATTTAGAGTTTCTTCTGTTTTTGTTGCTGAACTAGTATTAAAATACTTCACTAGTAAAAATATTTCGTGTAACAGTTTCAAATTGCTAAACCTAATTTAAGATCTTATCTACATAAGACGAACGAACTATAAAAAATATATCCAAGCAATATTTCGGTATGGTTAGAAATGTTTAGATGAGATTTTACTAAACGTGAAGACAGTTCGTCAGTTTCTTCCTAATTTTAACCTCTTCGCTAACATATTTTGGTGAGGTTTTCTATTGATAATCTAATAGAAAAAGGCACCAATTATTTTGCAAAAGAGTTGCGGAATTATACACAATATGATTTAGATAGACACAATTCACCAACGATAGTTCCCAAACGTACCGATTATGGACCGATTCGATTTGTTTGACGCGGTTTGTTTAAAGAAAGCTAGTTCAATCCAGATGGTCGTCAGCTACGTTTCATAAAAATTGGTTATTGTTTAAGTTGGTTATTGTTTGTTTATGAGTTGCTTTATCGGGGGTTTTTAACTATTTAATATTTATCACGAAATTAAGTTCCATTTTACAGTAGGTACCTATTGAGTTATTAAATCATTTTTCCATGTTTGATGAGCATAATTTGAGGTGATAATTTTATTGTTCAAATTAAATTGTATAGTAACTAAAAGCAGAAAAGGGATTCAAGCTCAATTTAGACATTGAACGTGTAAACGCAGAGCAGTTTTGTGGTAACAGTTAATTATCTTCATTGCATCATATTGGCCACTAACCGCATCGCCGGTGAAGTGGTGCAAAATTTAATCAGGATATTATGCGCGGGTCCATTATCGTTTGACATTTTAATAACAGTTTGCTTTGTAGAGGGACAACATGATCATTATAAACTGTCATGTGACTATAGATACCACAGATTAATTAAGATAAGACTAAATTAGAGAAGAGGACATCATTTAATGCCTGTTAGAATTTAAAGCCATTATGACCCTTAAAATCCAAAAGAATAAAGAATACCGTATGAATGTTAATCAGGAAATCAGATTCATAGCATTTGCCTCTTGCGTCTTGCAATAATTTAGAACTACTTGAGCCCGTATTACTATCAAAACCTGCACAATAAAAAGGCATTGAAAGGGAGATATTTATAGCTGTCTTTTAGCTTTGTCCTTTTCGCTGCCTGGAATTTGGCATGTATTAACGGTTCATTATACGGCTCCTGATCAATTCCTGATTTAGAGCAGTTAAGTAATTGATCACTTTATTGTAACTACCCTGCCACAGAACCACTATCGTTCGGCATTGTAGGGCTAATGAGATGAATACGAAAGTGTCATTTGGTTTACATGTTCTTCTTTTACTTCAAAATAGAGCCACCCCTCGATGATTTTCCTCAAGAACTAAGGCGACAAGAGACATAGTCTAAGTACTTTTATAGTTTTATCAAAATAAATTGGAAAAGTCCCAGGGAAAAGCAAGTAACGAATTCTACTTGGAACCATAATAACCATTCTATTTCAACACTTTACAAACAATTGAAACCATCGTAGTCAGTAAATGTTGATCGCCAACTTGATTTAGAAAATCTAGATATAATTGTAGCCTAGTATGGGGCCCCTGGTAATTATTGTAATTGAATTTACTTAAATAAATGATTATTATTATAGAATTATATCGTCAATTAGCTTCATACACAATCAATCTAAGGCCATAGAAAACATGCATGCATGCACGTCAGTTTTTGAAAATCGTTTACGTTAGCGTTAAGCAACTGGTCTAGCCTATCTGCATCGTGATCTTTATTTCTGATCCCGAATTCAGATTGACATTGAATATCTATTCTAGGCGGTAAAACCATATCGTCTTTGACCTGTTATGGTATTGTTTGTAACTCGGCCGCCATTACTGTCAAGTAAATACGAGCTATCAAAACGTTGACAATACGATAACAGAGGGGTTATTGCCTAACGCATTCGCAATCGCATACGTTTTCATTTTGAAAATCGATGGCTTGTCTGCATACAAAATGAAAACAATTGTTCCGCTTTGCGATTGCGAGTGCGTTAGGCAATAGCGACGCAGGTCAAAGACGATATGGTTTTCACCGCGTAGAATCTCGGCCCTACCAAAATTATAAATCATTATAATATGTTTTTAAACTAGGTAAGTCTAGCGTTAACGTAACAAAAATGGTAGAACATCCGCAAATTTATTATTTAGGTAGGTAGTCGTAACTATTATACTATAGTGTCAACTTACAAATAACCTATTATCAAAACGTATCACAATGCAACAATAATATTCAATTATATGACGAACTTAGTAAATTGGGCACGTTTTGAGACCTTATTAGGTCTAATTGTCACATTGTCCAATAACACTACTATAACCTCGACTTTAACTTCAAAATCTCATTTTATAATTGGAACGTGTTCCATTAAAACGAACTGTAGCTCCAAATTCATTGTGAACGTTTGCTAGCCTCGCAAATTAGACAGAGCTTCACTTAGTTCGAAATTGGTCGGAAAATATTGCCGTCTTGGGAATAATGGGTGCCGGCCCGGCAATGGGCAATCGGCCAAGGGTTTGGCATAGTGGGCATTGCTCTTGACTTGGATATATTTCAAATTATTATAATAATGCTAATTGTATATGATAAGAATACCTATCGTATATACTATTGTCGATTACAGTTTCTTTGAAGTGTAATACGAATTTGTAAAGTTCAAATTGATGTACTATAACTAACTATGTTGTATGTAACTATTAAATAGATGAAACCCAATAATAAATAAATATCGGAAGAAAAATAATAATATTACACAAATGGCGTTAGTCCCAAATGAAACTCTACGCTTGTATGTGCTATGGACAATAATAAACATACTTATATAGAGAAACAGATGCTTAAATACATAGAAAACTTTCAAGACTCAGGAATAAATACTCGCAATCATCCAACAAATATCTACCCTTACCGGGATTTGAACCCGGGACCGCTAGCTTCGTAGGCAAGGTCACTACCAAACAGAGATGGGCATTAACCGAATAACTATTAAAAATTATTAAAAAATAATTCGTGATATTTTTATTCGCGAATAAATTATTCGTCGAATAATTTATTTGCGAATGATTTATTCGCGAATAATTTATCCACGAATGAATCATTCGACTACTTTTCGAATAACGAATAATTTATTAATTTATTAGAGAACAATGGAGCATGTATAAAAGTAGTACATAATAATTATTCGTGGCAATTCATTCAACGAATAAATTATCCGCGTATAAATTATTCGCAAATGAATTATTCGACGATTATTCGAATAAGAATAATCATTCGAGAATTTCCTTCGTTATTCGCGAATAATTTGGTTATTCTTATTCGTTACTCTGCTACCAACTAGGCTAACGTGTCATCTAACGCTACCTCTTATACCCTTACTTTCAAAACTGATATCTCCTAAACGGTCCAAACGATTTTCATTTTTAGTTAAGAACTTCACAGATTAAAAAACCGCATCAGAATCTGATCATCCATTTGAAAGCTACGATGCCACAGACAGCCACACAGATAAACAGATACACAGATACCTACATAGGACCAACGATACATGATGTTAAATTTATAACGAAGAATTGTTGGTTACCTAAAAGCAGAAAATATACAGTTTTTCTGAAAGACATAATTAAGATGAATAAAATGAGAAATAAAATATACGTTAAGAAAACTTTTTTCTAAAATGTTGAAAATAACAATAATGATGAAAGATTGAAATGAAATGAAATAATACTGAAAAATTATTTCCTCTGTTGAAAACCCTCCTTCGTTTGATTTAAAGCTCAATCAATAATGGTTTATTTTATTTTCCGCATAATAATGCCCAACAACCTTCGGAGAATTATGATAAATTATAGGGACTTTATGAAATATGCTTAGCGCTAAGCTACGCGGCAATTCACTTAACACAACTAAGTTCTTGTGGGAACTGCTGCAAGCCATAAAAAAGGAAATAAACTGTTGGTGTTTTGTTACTGACACGGTAATGTGATAACTTAGAACAGAAAAATATATACTCTCTACACGCCACAAGTTTATGAGTAAATTATTGTGTCTTTATGCTATTGGACTTAAAATACTTTTAAAGGAAAGACGAGATTTTTACTGGCATCTAATAAATATGCAAGCACATAAGGTCACTATGAGTAACCCATAATTTTATCGAATTTCACTTCATCGATTGTCTCATTTCGTCGAATGTCACTTCATCGAACGCTATTTTCTACTGAAACAAAGTTTTTTTCAGGATATATTAAATATTTATTACATAGGTAAAAATATATTTATTTAGGTACTAAACTAAAATTAATTTTTTACAACTTACTTAATTATATTTTAAAACTAAAAAGCTATATCTACAAAAGGGCCCTGTGGCATTGTCCCGAGCATTTCCTCGCTGGATAGTTAAACTTGTGCGTTGAGCGAGGAAACTGCCAGCTCTTCGGTCTCCCGTGACTTCAATGAGCCTCTTCGAAATTTCTTTGAAGAGGCTTTGAGCGCTAGGACCCCACGGACCAAGGGTCTCGACACCGAATGGAACAAACATATATTCTGGGCATAGGTTAGGTTAGGTTAGACTAGTGACTACCAAAAAAATTAACTAGTTATGCAAGCAATGCCTTTCGATGAAATGAAAATTCTGCGTAATGCGTTCGCTCAAATCTGTTTCGATAAAATAATAAGTACTCGGTCACAATGGTTAGTGGCTATTTTAATTGTATGGTACCTAAGGATAAAGTCAAGCAAGCACAGAATGGCTGATGGTAATAGCCTAGCTTTGCATCTTTTCGCTGCGAGTAGCTTGTCTTCTACTTTAGTTTTATCGTTGGATTGCTAAGCTAGGTCTTTATTGTATAGCTTTGATTGAAATTTTTCGCACATATAAAATCCTTATTTCATAGAGCAAACCTGAAGTTACTGATCTTTAGTTTGGTTTGCTAAGAAATTAAATGTGTTAGGGAATCTACCAGCAAACAAGACAGGTATTCGTTAGTAGGTATATACAAATATAATACAGAAGATACATTTAAAAGTGCATTTTTACATAAGCGGAGATCAGTAGACCAATCGACGAAACAAAATAATTTCAGAACATCGTAGAGATGTCCTTTACAATCTAAATACTTAGAACCAAACCCTATTCGTCAAGTCAGTATGAAATGAAAAACGTACGTAAGAGGAACACTCACATGTCGCCGTTTTCCGACGCTGTCTTATTTTCAACTCGCGCCTAAATTATATAATAGAATCAGTTGGCATGCTGCCACGCTAAATTCAATTGTCTCTTGATTAGATTTAAAGCACATTTAGACATAAATCATTCAAACTGACGGTTTATATAAATGTACGAAATGATCTTTGCACGGTATCCCCTCAAGCGAAGGAAATAAATGAAGTGCTCAGTTCTCGCAACCATGAGATGGGAGCACTTTGTCTCTTATGACGTACGATAATAAATGATGAGGTGCTTTGATGCAGAATAATGTCCAATATCACGGTAACTTACTTTGCATAGGAAAGGCTCTAGATCCAATATTATGGCGAGAACAGCCACAACAGGATTTGGAGAATCATGATTTATTTACTATTATTGTTATAGACAAAGCTCGTAATGCATAGTGGATAATGCAGCAGACTGAATGGTTTCTATAAGAACAATAGCAAAGAAAACTTTAAAAATCATTCTAGGTTCATCCATAATATTTCTCAAGAAGTATTAAAGTCAAAATACCGGTAAATATGGGTTGACTAGCTACTTACGTCCTTGAGGAACACAATTATATTAGTATATGTAAACACCGCGTGTAAAATTCACTTTGTGAAATTGTAATGTTAGCAGGAAATCTGCGGGTGGGATTACGCCTCACTCGTACAAATTTAGAATTCTAAGAGCTTCCGCATCAACATACAATTACATGAGTAGAATAATTAAAACATTTTAATGAATAGAAAGTAGGAAACCTAGTGCACGTTCTATTTCGTATGTTTTAAAACGAGGTTTCATTTAGTAATTAGGTTCAAAAACACACTTTTTATCAATGACATGTTTAAAAAATCAATTGCCGTTTTCAAAACCATTGAAACATTTTCAACGCCACACAAATAAATACAAAATACTTCACCTGACCGTTAAAATACGAAGCAACATTGCGGTGCAATCTACTCATCGATCTAAAGTGCAGCTAATCTCCACCGATATAGTCGTGAATAGCAAGCTAATGGTTGTGTAGGTGCTGTGTATATCTTGCTTGTAGGTTCCCAAAGCGGTGGACACATTTTAGAAAAAGACGTTGAACAATTTCACATATCAAAAATCTTCCAATTGTTTGATGATATTTGAGGAATAAACATGGTGTTGAACGGCACGGATGTATGATATGATTTTTTTGCTGAGTAGGAACAGTGTACGCTTGTGAGACGTGATTTAAGTGCTGCCAGGGTAAGCTGGGAAGCTAACGTGGTCGATCAACCAAGCCATAGGGACGTTACAATTGCCAACAAATTACTTCGGTGATAAATCCATAGATAGCGGCTGCGTTTCAACTGTACAACTGACACGGGTAAGGGCCTTTATCTAAGGGGTCTAATCGCTATTCTATCTTTGATGGTCATGCATCCTATTTTCTTGTTGCTACTCTATTTGTGTGCTTAGTGTTTTTGTGTTATTAGATTTCGTTGTACAGTCGAGTGCCTTGGCGGTGCAGTATAAATTTTGGAGCCCACCGTTCTAACGTAGGTAACAGTATCGCCAGTCGCTTCCGTGAATGCTCGTCGCAATCTTGCCCTCCTTGCCTGCGATAGTGTTTGCGGACATAGGAGCAGCGCCTGCTGCAAAAACATTTTAAATTAACCTTTTTGAATCGGTCTTGTTAGTGACCCGTAACAAGGTTTACACAGCACCTACGCGCCATTTATTTTTGTTATTAATTTTCGTTGGAATTAGATTTTTGGCTTGTTTAAATTTAATGTTTTCTTCATCAAGTCAGATGTGATTCGCTGTAAAACGAATAATGTTTGTGTTATTAATCATTGTTACATGTGTATTACGTCTTACAACCGCAATATTCAATATAAGTTGTTTCTCGGTCATAAATATTTTGTTCCTATAAACTACGCAGGTATTGCTGTGAATAATGATACTCTAAGCTCACAAAGCAAAATATTTTCTACCTTAATACACTTTTAATATTTTGCTAGTTTGTACACTCAATCGATTTTAAAACAATCTAAGTTAAACAGAAACCTAAAGGCGAGTGCAGCCACGGGCATTTATATAATTATCTCATCAAAGTAAGTTCCTAACTGTGGTAAGTATCGGATAAAAGGCGCAAGTTGTTCCGTTGATTATTTGGGAAGGCTCATTAACAGCCAAAGCAGAATAAGGCTAGATACACACTTCGTACAAAAAAAAATTATGCCGCATTACGTCCTTCCTATGTAAAGCATTTCAATACGTTGTTTGTCCCATTTGTTTTAAAAGCACCAAACAATACAGTAAACTTTAATTGAATCACGCTGTAGTTTTGTGCTTAGTGTTAATTTGTTAGAACAATATTAAACTGTGTGCATTGTGGTGCGATCCTTACGCCGCGCCGCGGCGCTAGCCAAACTTTTCCCCTCTGTAGTTGGCGAAACCGCCGCTCTGGCAATTATACAGCTGTTTTCTTCCGCCAATTCACTTAACGTCCTAATTAGATAGCTTTTCTGGAGTTGCTTATTGGACTGTGTGCTCAGCGTTTTCATCTCTTTAGGAAAATTCAATTTTCACTGAAATTCCGTTTCTCCACTCTTCTTTCAACGCTGTCGCTTACAAGGTTATTTTAATTTCGTCGGCATAATTATAAAAGGTACTTACATTGCACTTCATTTTGAATTTTTAATTAAGTACTGTTGTTGAGTGGTGATACATGGCATGACTGTGACTAACTAAAAACATATACGTAGCAGTTACTCCGGTTTAACTAGCAGCGCCATCTATGAATAAGCAGACTTACCTGTTTGAAGGGTCGCATCCCTCCATTGATTCGTAGCGAGTCGGCAGCAATGCCGGCTATTCCGTCACCTGGTTCTCTGAGTTGCCGCAGAGAGGCGCTAGGATGATGGTGGGCGTGGTGAGGACAGTGTGCCACGCATGCGCTAGACTCAGGCTGGGAGCTTTGCCGAATGATTCTCGTACTTGTAGCTGGTATTAATAAGGCTGGCGGGTGAATCACTGGGCATGTGCTGACGGCGTGAAGTGAGCTACAGCCACAATTGTGGTGCATGGCTGAACGAACGCTCTCCCGCGATACAGAGCGCGCTAGTTGTAGCGCTGACATAGGCGCTGTGGATTGCCGCCGCTCGCAAACGCGACATCTCGCGTAGGGATGTGGAACTAGCTGGCACGCGGTCACTGACCCTCTGTGCGAGCAAGTTGCTATGGGTGACACCAATGTCTGCGGGCGGTCTGCAGGTTGATCCCTACACTGAAGCTCTATATCAGGGACGCTTCTGGCAGCTCCTTCTTCCATTCTTACGGACGTTCCACTCTCTTCACTCCCCGGGCCACCAGATAACTGAGGTCGTAGATGAGTAGTACAGTCTTGCCGCTGTAACACGGGCTTGGCGGTGCGGTTCTCGGAGGGTACAATGACGGTCACTGATGGACCGGAGACTAACAGGCTAGCAGTCTCGTCGCTGCTGCCATACCCAGAGTTCGTGATAACTTCAGTACTGTCGGTTGGTGGGACTGACATTTTGTCTGTAACAAGGAAAAGTAAAATTGAGACTAAAATACGTGACATCATTTGTTACGACCTAGGATTTCTTTTTTTGGGTCCCTGAATAAAATATAAATGAGTAGACTCCAATAAAACTTTGTATGAAATGACAAAATATTTGGGATGGGTTCAAGATAAAAAGCAAATAACAGAAAATCTTAAGTAAATTATAATTATATTTTTCATCTTAGCTAAAATCATGGGAATAATATTTATCATGAAGACATAACGTGAAATTTGATTGTTAAGTTCGTGCAAAGCTCAATACAAATTGACAAAATTATGAACACAGAATTATTATATTTAGTTTATTATAGTTTTTACGTTTATCTGAACGATGTGATGAATCACAACCTCTTGCATCGAAAAAGGCTTCTTCGAATCTCAATTATAAACGAAAACAAATAGCAAGAAAAAAAAACTACTCGGACGAAGTAATGTAGTAGACATTCTAAATTATTTACTTAAGTCTCTATGTACCTGTGGCTGAATAAAACTCTATAAAAATATGTCACAATATTTTAACAACATTTTTGGCTTGTATTAAAATACAAAAACCCCACTTTTTGTTTCCGAACAAAAAGGTTGCTTTCGCGTTTCAATGTTGATAATAAATGTTTGTTTTCGTCAGATAATAACCTATTTTCGGCTTCGCCTCGTGTGTCGGTAACGCGCGGTTTTCCGCCCTAAATAGCAATTAACTTCGCAACTTACGCACAAAAACTAATAAAGCAACCACTTTTTTGGCCTACCATCTGTTCGGCTTGAAAATATACTACTTAAGGTAAGTTTAATTATTTAGGTACGAACTTTGTCTTACAGTCACGACCTTAAATTTGGGACCCACCTTAGGTCCAAAGTCATTCTGACAATCTACAACAATAAGGTTGAGTCTCCTATAAGTTACAAATGATTTGGCATCTCTAATGACATTAACGACTTCAAGCCTATTTTTCTTGAAATGGGTCACAAATTAACGATCGTGATAGTACATTAAAAACTACTCAATTGATAAAAACCCGCGATTGTAATGGCAACCCCTACTTTCAGAGTTGATAAAATATGTCTTAATCGGCATCCCAACCATTCCGAATAAACCAGTTTTCTAAACTTAACCTAACCTAAAGGTTCTATAGGTGTATCTCTTTAACTTTTAAAATGTAGTTGATACAATTTATCAACTACATTTTAAAATTTTATGTTGTGTGTGTTTTGTTATGTGTTGAGATATACCTATAGAACCTTAAGGTTAGGTTAAGTTTGTATTAAAAGCATTCTGAATAGTTTCCGTTTTAGAAAAAAATGCATTCTTACTTATAAACATTCAGACTTATGACACAGTTAGGAACGAAAATTCTGACTTAAGGTAGTAAATTAATTTTTAACAGCCTTTAATGTCCCACTGCTGGGCAAAGGAAAAGGTAGATAAGATAGTAAACCATACATTTTGTGTGTCATGTTTTCTCTAGCCTTAGGTACACACGCAACTTCAAATAGACCTAAGCTCCGTAAACAGACCTATATGAGATGTCGTTTATTATTGCCACGCACGAAATTATGTTACGGCCTAGGGACAATTTCTTACACCTACAAATTCCCATTTCCACCCCAAATTGGCAATACAGATGAAATACTTCGCACATTTTTTCTATTTAACTTGTAGAATATTTAGTCACTCAAATAAAATTCATTTCATCAGTTTACCTGGGCCTCAATACTTTTGGGTAGGTACAGTCAAGGAATTTAATTTGGGACCCACTAAGGTCTACCTAAGGACTACCTAAGGGTCCAAAGTCAATCTGACATTCTACAGCAATAAGGTTGAGTTTCCTATCAATTACAAATGACTTGGCATCTCTAATGACAATGACATCTTCAAGCAGATTTTCTTTGAAATGGGTAAATTAACTTCCTTATGAAAGTTAACGCTAAGTAATGAAGAAATTTTGATGTTTTTGTTTCAAATAAGCTTACATTTGTTAAGTGTCGGTTACATTGTGTATGAAGAAAGAAAGAAAGAACGAAAGTCATTTATTCGTGACAAAGATAATCAAGAACAGGTAAAAATAAAAACGTACTATCGCGATCGTTAATTTGTGACCCATTTCAAGAAAAATAGGCTTGTAGTTGTCAATGTCATTAGAGATGCCAAATCATTTGTAACTTATAGGAGACTCAACTTTATTGTTGTACAATGTCAGAATTACTTTGGACCTAAGGTGGGTCCCAAATTTAAGTTCGTGACTGTACAAGAAGAAAGTAGCCACAAAATGGACCCAACTCAGCGTAATGCTGGCATTCAAGTCAATAATTATTTGAACAACATAAAAAACATAAAAACAAAATGAGTAAAAATAAAATAAAAAAACAAAATATCCAATACAAAGTGTACAGTAGAACAAAGTGATGCAACTGAAAGATTCATAGTGCAATTCTGCCTCTGACGTTTAGTCTTAATGCAATTCTAATTAGTTAAATCTATCTTATACATGTAGTAGTGTGTAGTATAGTTGTAAGATTATTGTTATTTTTATCTTCTTGAAATAGGCGTTACATATCGGTTGCTGTCGCACACGATCTGAGGGCTCAGACAAGATGCACTACGCTAACTAACGTTTCTATTCGATTCGTTTTTAAACCAATCGCATCACTGGTACACCACGTGACTTTTCGCATCACGTCATCTTCCAGTGACGCGATTGGTTTGCGTAGTGCATCTTGTCTGAGCCCTCTGGGCTTCACAGAATACCAACGTTGCAGCACTAACAAGTTTAGTGTCGCAACACAATGCTGAGTGAAGACCCATATTGATGTCACACTACCGCACCCTAAATGTTAAGATTAAGTAGTAATTAAATTATTTATGTTTAAGTTGGCGATGGTTCTGTGTGTGAGATCGATTAAATATTTTCATTTTCATTTTTTTTTTTTTTTTAATACGTAAAATATGTTTTTTATTTTCTATTGCTGATAGAAAGCTTTTTATCCTCAAGTAATATCCAAGTATTTCTAGGGTAGAATTGCTGTTTATACTAAGGTGCTTTTAAAAATATTTCTAGAGCATGAACACCATACTAGATTACTAACCTAAATTGACAAAGGATTAAAAAAAGCTCTCAGATACGAAGGATGTTGATATGACCTGTTTTGTATGAGATTTAAATTCAGTATTTTATTAATTAGACATTTAGGGAAATTATACGAAAAATAGAGCTATCTATTAAGATACTTTATAATTAAGACAACTTGCGAGTGATGTTTGTATTGTAAAGTAAAATAAGACAAGTTCTTCAGAAAACCTAACACCACAGCATTGTTTTAAATACTTTTCTACATCAAATACTAAAATAATTCTATAATTATCCGTTACAATTTTTTCTTACGCCAAAGGTTCTATGGAGACCTGGCATTGTCCTTTGGTATATTCACCAGCAATTATATTTTTAAGCGAAATATTGGAAAACATATTTTTGCTGGTACACTACACAGACGAAGTGGTATAATATTATGTATTTTCCAAAAATATCCTACCTCCTGTCAGCACTATTTCACATAGTAACATCCTATTTCTCTTTTTATCACGTGGATCTAGAGATTTCCTGTTGCCTCCATTGGGAGTAAAGTCGCGGATTACCTCAGCTTTTTGTTGACCCAAAAGTATATCAGCCTTAATTCAAGACAAACAAGAATATACAAGAAACCGACTAAGAATGAAACTTTATCGACCACCTGCAAGAATACTTTGGGAAAATAAACATTGCTTGTAATTCCAACTTTACTTTATCAAATAGGTACTAGTGACCCGCCCTCGTTTCGCTTAGGTTCATGTGAGTTTTTTATGATACCGTTTCTTAATACAGAATTTATTATACGTGAAAACCTTCCTCTTGAATCACTCTATCTATTGATGAACGATGTGATAATAGGACAAACCCTGGAGAAGAACAAGAAATACTAAAAAATGGTCAAGTATGAATTAGGCTCACGCTGAATCGACTCGGAATCGAATTCAAATCGGAATATAATAATTCCTACTGTGCGGTGCGGAATCCTCGGTGCGCGAGTCCTTATGAAATCTAACATATTTATAATACACAATTACATTTTACACGCAGCTAACCTACAACCTTCTTAAATCGGACGGTGAGAACGAAAGTGACTCAATTCAAAATTTTAGTAAATTGAGTTAAATACGTAAAATGACTTAAAAAAGCATGTTCTTTAGCATACTCGATCAAAAACTGACGAATTTGGACCGGAAAGGGACAAACGTAGACTTTGTGTTTCTTTCATTTCCGCGCGCCCCGCCCCTCTCGCCATTACAATAATGATGTATTTAGTATTGCGTCAGAAGTGTGTGCAGGTAAATAAAAAAAAAGAGTGACCTAAAACTTAGTGCGTTGTTACATAAGGTAAGTACCTAAGCTCTATAAATGGATTTAAATCTTTAAGTGACCGATGTCATTTTCGAGTTATAATAACATTTAATTTAAATTGATGCTGTGCGGTCTGACTTAAAACTAGTTGAGTCATTTTTACATTTTAAACTGTGCCTAAACCAATGACTCTTTAGTCTTAAAGTGACCTAATTCAAAATCGGTCATTAATATTTATGTCAATTCTAATGCTACAGTGACTTATTTTTGGAAGGTTGCTCTTAACAGACAACTTTAGTACATTTAATATTTACTGCATTAAAAACAAATAGAATTGGTTAAGGAATGCCTAAGGAAGGAACACAAAAAAGTTTTTTTTTTCTTAAGCTCTCTATTTCGGGAAGATATGATATAATTAAGGAGAAACTTCCTAAAACGTAAACATATTTGTTGATTTTCGTATTAGGTCACTTTCATTCTCACCGTGCGAAATATTAAATGGCCGACTTTATACGGGAGCAAGGATTTGCTCTTAAGGAACAATACAATATTTATTTACAGAAACACGGTTCGTGACGTGACAAGTATATTTCAATAAGGCCCTCCGTTTTTACAAGGGTTCTACCAAAAAGTTGATGGTTAGGTCAAACAATATAAGTAATACGAAGATTAAAATTTAATCAATCGAAGCTAGCGCTCCCGGGTTCGTTTCTCGGTAAGGGCGAGTATCTGTGTGGTGAGCGCGAGTATTTGTTTGGGAGTCTTAGTTGTTTTATCTGAATTTTAGTATTTACTTCTCTAAATAAGTATTTATATCGTTGTCCGGTACCCTATTACAAGCCTAGAGCTTAGTTTCAAACTAGGTCAATAAGTGAGATTGTCCCCTGGGGCACTAATATGGCTGCGTTTCAAGTGGCAAACTTTGGATAAGGCATCCGTCACCTTCTGACACGTAAATAAGTACGAGAGTGACGGGTGCTTTATCCACATTTGACAGGCGATATAGACGCAGCCCTACTAGGCCCGCTGATATTTATTTAAATAAAACCTTAAATTCTGGGGACCTAGTGAAAAGGGGGTTCATTCTTCTGAGGTTCAAGTGAAAAAGGGAATATGTCTAGTAGTCTCCGCATATTACTTACACCCATTTTTAATTATGAGCATAGTTGACTTAAGCCCTTTTTCACTAGGATCCCAGCTTTGTCGCAATGATGTGCTCTAACACGTCCACAGCATTAAATCAAAATAGAATTCATAACAAATAACATAAGCAAAAGGAGCAAATATGCCCTAATAAGCCAATAGGCCGTATCTCAAATACAATAGCCAAAGCAGATTCAATCTTCTGATGTAAGTAATAAGGTTACTTTTGCTACAGATTTTTTTTCTCAGATACGGCCATTTGTCTTAGCAGAAATACTTATTCGCCTCTCTTCAGCCAAAAACCTTTCAAGTAATTGTAAACCAAAAGATTCAGCTCCTTTACTTTATTACCTTTGAATAGCTCTTTCGAGCACCGTTATGCCCCTCTTAAAGCACCTTAGCCTGTTTTAAGATTCCTTCTCTTTGTTTAATAAGCACTTAAGAGTCAACTCAAATAACGTGTAATGAATTAATTCTGAACGGTCGATAGGCTATTTGAATAGTGGAAAATATAGACTCATTTGCTGAAAGTCAGTTTTAAACTTTAGAAACGAGCGTTAAATTAAAAAAGGAAAAAATCCACAAAAAAGTATTAAGTCAGTATTTTGCGTGTTGTGTTTGACGAAGCTACAAATTGTTTTAGGAATTTTTTTTTTTAGCCATTCTTCCATAGTAACTTTTCCTAACTATTTATATACGCTACATTCATGTTACTTTTAATAATGTTATTTCATATCTGCCATTAAACAGCATTAATTATATTAATAATTACGTGAACCAATCACCTAACGCTAGCGTTTGTATTCGATAACCACTTGTATGAAGAATCAAATCACTTCGAGTCCTCTAATGATGAAGTAGGGTTCAAATTCATTAAAATCCAAGATATTGGCAACATTCGTTTTCTGACTTCTCCAGTCCCTTTTTAGGGTTCCGTGCCCCAAGGGGGCCCAACGGGACCCTGTTGATATGCCTCCGCTGTCGGTCCGTCCGTCCTAACTTTAAACAGCTGTATCTTTTGAACCGTAATATATTTATAGCGATTAGTTTCTTTCAGAATCTGTGTTATAACACCGGATTTACTAACTGCTATGTGGCGTTATCTGTGAAAAAGGACCTTATTGTCGATGGCGCTTCCGCCATTATTAACGATGCTACGATATAAATACAACTTCGCGTGACGTAGTGCGGCGTAAGCGCCATCGACAATAAGGTCCCTTTTCATAGATAATGCCACATATAAAAATATAGATAAAGTGTAATAATGAACGGGGTCCCCATACTTTCTTATATCGTCAAAACGGTAAAACATAGAAGCGTCGAATTCAGTATGATTATATTACAAAACCCTGAAGACAAACAACAAATACTAAAAATAGTCAAGTGAAATCGAATTCAAATCGAAATATAATAATACCTACTGTGCGGTAGTACGGAACCCTCAGTGCGCGAGTCCGACTCGCACCTGACCGGTTTTTATTTCTTCCTATTACAGCGCAAATTAAACATTTCTAAAGGTCAAAAGGAAAGAGTCAACAAGGGAGCCCGCTAAGTACACCCTATTCCTTTTATCATATTAGTGGCATGTCATAAAACGCAAGTGACATCGTATAAAGTGGCCCCTTTTACCTTCGTGGCAGGAAAGTTTAACATATACCGTTACATAAAGCAGTGAGCACACCGACAGAAAAGTGCAAAGTAGTCGCAGTTTCCACGTTCCGCTGTACCTATAAAGCAAACTAAGACTTTTTGTTTCGCTACACACTGAGAATTCCCTAATGCACTTGCAAGATTACAACCCAGTACTCAGGAGTACTGTAGAAGTCCTTATATAAAACTGAAGTGGTTTTGTATGAAACGAGTTTGAAGTGAAAGGGGATTACACGTTTTTAATCGGGCTAAAAGGGGTCAAATGCCCAGGTGTGGTTGGCGAAATTCACTGGCATGCGACTGCGGCGCCTCTGTGCAGTCCATCTACCACATCATCCATTACTGTCCAAACCGGAAATTCGAGAGGCTGCCTGGACTTGCTCTCTCCTTATGTTAACCCAGTCCAGTGGGTGAAGGATTTAGATATTCGGCTACAAGGATTACTTACTTTACTCATTGCTATAAGTTAAGATTCGGAAGCGACTCTGTGTTCCATAATGTGCCATACGATTAAAGAAATCTAGCTAGTTATAGTCCAAACCTACTTGTGCTTAACTAAGAATTAACTCCTTGTTTCTTTTGGTTTTGCTAAAGTTAATCCACTTTTGCAGTTTCTGCAAGAATGTCTTATATTTAATTTAGTCACTATTACATCTAAGCCGGTTTGTGCAAAATTTGGTTACATAATTAACAACAAGTTTTTAGAGTTGTTGGTAATCATCTAGCTCTGCCTACCCCGGTCTGGGAATGAAGCCGTGATTGTTTTTTTTTATAACTTAAGTCAGGTGGAATGCGATACGTTTTTGTTTCATAACTAAATAATGTATTTACTCAATTCAAATAATTAATGCATAAGTAAATTAAAACATTTGGTGTATTTAAAAATACCTCCGGAACCAGATGTCAAACCTCCATTTTATTACAAAATCTTACGATTGATAGAGAAATTTAAAATTAATATGTCTACCGACGCATTTAATCCAATGTTTACTCGTGTAATAAAATAAATATAAAATACTTTTTGTTTTTTGTTTATAATTAAACACCCAACTTTGTAAAATTTTCATGCAAACGTACTGTGTATTTACCCACAACTGTATTGATACACTTTTTTAATGATCACTATTTGAAGGATTTATATTGTGTTCGTGTCCCGTAACAATTAATCCTGCATAAATTTAATTCAAAACTTTCTTCATTTTACTATAATTTGTGAGAAATTTCATTCTTATTGTTCTTTGTCCACGTGCTTCTATGACCTCTTAAGTTCTTAACCTTACAACATGACCTTTAACATGACTCTTTAAAAAAAGACTGAATAGTGTAGATAGACCAGAGGACGTTTCACTGTAAATTTCGGAGAAACAGTTACATTCTAGAAACTTTATTGTTCTTTGTTGACGACCAACTCAACTACCATTTGACTTTGCTATTACGTATATTTCACTGTCACTGACCTTGATGCAAATTCATTAGCTTAAAAGCCTGTGGGCATACTTCAACATTTTTAAATTAATCGTTAATCGCTATTATGTCCCAATGGACTATACCTTATTTAATTTTACAAACAAACTGTTGTGATAAAATATACCGAAAACCCTCTAAATATCTTGCGCAAAAGAAATCTTTTCCAGACATTACTCCCACATTAATATACTTCGACGTTTCGGCAAAGAATATTTCGGTAGAAATTGCCTTAATATTGATAGATTGTAATCCTTTTACGAAGTGAAAAGAAATCCTGCAAACTTAATCCAAATTCCATTGTAAAAGAACTCTGAAGACTCAAAGTGCTCGATCACAGAGCGACCCAAGTTATGTCAACTTGATCAATGTAGGAATCAACTTTGCCTGTTCAATGCGGAAGTTAAACTCAATCAAATACGAAGTTATGCTTTTAAAATGCAATGTAATACAGTTTCAGTTGGTTTGCGCAAATTCTTGGCGTTAACTTTTGCATTTGAATTTCATGCACTTTCCGTAACATACTAAGCTAACTTTTCTTTATTTTCTTTGCAAAAGGGGCCAAAATGTGTATATTTCTGCATTTATAGTACATTACTACAGAGGCCGGGAAGTAGGGGGTTGCCGGCCGAGTTCATATAGATAGTTACGAGGCTGGCAACCCCACTCACACGGCATCACGCCGAGGTTTGTATAGTGCTTTTCTCAAACATATAAATAATTCATTAAAAAAATTAAAACAAAAATTACAACGTCAAATACGTGCTACATCGCCTGCGATCTAAGTTGCGCTACGCACCCCTAATAACTTCTGCCCTCCTGGTACCTGGTGCCTTTATGCAAACGCTTTGGTTGGATGCACGGCTCAGTATATTAAAAAAAAAAACAGCTATTTAGCCTGTTCATAATTGGAGTATTGGATTAAACGGACGAGCTTGCGAGTCCGTTTAAAAATACGAAGCCCGCAATTGCTGTTCCTGCCGAGGCAAATATAGTGCTTTTCTCAAAAATCGCAAGAAAAAAATTGTGTTGGAGTCAAATCTTCATCGCTTGAACTCATTTTTTGAATTGCATACAAACAGAAACTTCATGTAAAAAAACCATCACTCCTTATAGGGAAAAAACTTAAGTAAAGCTCCTCTTGCATGTAGTAGTAACACATCTGTATAGACCGTTTGACATTCTATATTTGAAATTTGACGTAAATTCCATATTAGTTTTGTACACAACTACATGCAAGAGGAGCTTTACTTAAGTTTTTCACCTATACCGCCTTTTTGTTTATGACAAGGAGAAACGCAATTCTTGTTTTTAAAAAAACATAAGCTATTCCAGGCACAAATAAAAAAGTTATGTTTCGAGTAAAATTTGGATGTATAAGACTTGTGCCCTCATTTTATTATGGCCCTTTTCACTTTTTAAAAAGTTACAAGGTACATAGTAATGGAATTTTTATGCAACATTGCTTGTGTAGTGAGCACGCAATGTTTTTTTTTTTTATTTGAGAACTGTCAGTAAACTATGTACTTCGCGTCTCAATATGTAGATAGGAATGTCAACATTTCCGGACATTTTCGAGAAAAATACATTACTGTTCAAGGCATCATAAACAAATCATCTAAAACATATAGTTCAATAACTTCTTGATGTAAAATTACATGACATTATAAAACTTCGCCATTAGCTACTAATGAACAAAAATAAAGTATAATGCTAGTGGCATACAAATCACAAACTTAGCATGAATTATTTCATAAAACACAAAAATTTCTTCAAACGCGCAAATTACAGACCATTTCTTTTACACCCTTGGTATTGCCGAGTTACACAAAGTCATTATCGCTTTATTACACAAAAGCCGGCTTTAAAACGAAAGAAAGAAACATAAAAAGAACACAAGTTTTACGTGACAAATCGTAAAAGACATGGTCACGTACTGGGGCTCGTATTACCCTTATATGAAAAGCGATTTCCCTTGAGGTCTTTATTAGAGTTTTGGTAAAAACCAAAAGGATTTCCGCCGGTAAACAACATCGTGTCACGAGAGATTCGCGTTACGCCTACTTAGCTTTGTGCGTGTTACCTCCCCATTATTCTTTTATAGGACTTAATTTTCTAGTTACTTACAACTATTGCCTACGTTTTCGGCCACTTAGGATATAGAACTGTTAACTTATCTTGGATATTGTTTTTGGGACAGAATTTTAATTTGAATTTAATTACTAATCTTAAATGTTTTACAGGAAATGAATAAGTGTCTAGAAAAAAAAAAAAGCTTATCCGTGCTCAAACTTAAAGGTGTAATTAATTGCGCAATCAATTGCCCGGGATCATTAGCTGTCTTGCTCTAATTTGGTGTAATGGAACGAGACGTCTGTACTGTTGACGAGCCAATAATAGCGCAATTAATTACCCGAGCAAATGCACCGTAAGGTAAGTGAGTTTCACGTACTTTGCAATAAACGGTCCAAACTAAAACCCTTTGGGTACTTCAGGTATCTCAGGTTAGGCTAGACAATGCACAAAATGCAATAATAGGGCATAAATATAATTCATTATTGATCACTTTGCGAGAATTATTATTATGTACGATATCTTTTTAAACCTAAGATATACGGTTTACTCAGGGAATCTTGGCTTGGGCCGTTAACTGCCGTATTTCACCGTATTGGTCAAATTGCATCAAATTACGTCTATTTACATCTATCAGAATGTTTTTATTTTATTTAGGTATCGTCGTTTTATGAATGAATTTACCATATAGCATTTTTGTTGTTGGTATTGCATTAATACAGATATAGTTGGTCGGATACAGGCTACTTTTTTATCGGAAAATTAGGGTTGTTCCCAGGAGAACCGCAATAAATGAATATTTCGTGGGCGGAGTAAGAAAAAATAATAATACATGACTGAAGAAAAACTTGTGATTTTGTACAAAAAATATAGCTACGTAAAAGATAAAACCCTCGATATAGACCACCTCTTCTTTCAGAGCGGATATTTCTAGTTCGGCACAACCGATAATCATGAAACTTAGCTATGAACCATCTCAATTAAGAGGGTTATGAAGCGACGCTTAAATGCGTATTGACAAATATTTTCCATACAAATTTTGCTCAGGGCGATAACGTTTCTCACACTCTAAATCAGGTCCGAATTTCTCGATTTTTGAATATGTTGTAGTAATTATGAAAAACTACGTCATACGTTTCTGTTGATTGTTTTTTGAATTTGTTTCATACTAAGAAATATATTCTTGGAAAAGAAAACGTAAAGATATAGTTTTTTTATAATATCTACGACATATTCAAAAATCGTAAAAATCGGACTAGGTTTAAGGGGAGAGAAACTTTATCGCATTATGTATGGAAATATTCAGCCCCACAATCCTCTTAAACTAGCTTTCTTTTAAAAAATCCGCGACCAAATCGCTTCATCTGTTTTGGAGCTACCAAACCACAGACAGACACATGTACACACATATACGTTTAACTTATAACACCATTATTTTTTTCTCGAGGGCAAAAAAGTTTAAATGGAATGCAAAAGGCTGGTGTTCCAATATAGCTTTGATCTATCAAAGGCAAAGGTTGGAATAAACACAGTTTGCGATTGCCTTTAGCGCTCGGGTCAGGGGATTGGAACTAGTAATCTGTGAAGTTAGTTTTCGGGTCGAATCGGCTTGAAAGGCAGATAGGATTCCGACCGTTTTCAATAGAGACTGGGATATAGTGAGTTCAATCCAATATAACATAGGTGCCGATGCTTTTCGTAGGTATTAATTCCTAAACTTGCGGGGTAATGGTCCAATTGGCCACGGAATAATAGTTGCTTTTTTTTTGTAGTGACTAGGATTAATAAAGGAATGTTGAAGTGGTTTGGTCATGTGGAGAGAATGGATGATGTGAGATGTTGAAGAAACAGATATATGAGGCAAGATTAAATGGGAATGTTGGTAGAGGGCGGCCAAGGCGAACGTTCCACGATCAGATCGGGGACGTATTAAGAAAGGGCCAGGTCAGGAGACCCTAAACCGACGCACGTGTATGTAGAGGCTTATGAGTAAGGAGGAAGCGAGGGAAGTTTGTCTCGATCGTAGCAAGTGGAAGGAAGTGGTCTCTACCTAGCCTACGGGAAAGAGGCGTGATTTTATGTAAAGTCTGTTCCTATTCAGACTGCCAATGACAATAACAAGTATCCCTGACTGTAATTGTCTTTAGATAGAAGATGAAATAGTAATGAGAATAATGTTACCTCTAATTAGGTTTATTAAAAATGTTGAATTCATCATCATCATCATCGTATTATTATACAAGGACGAAAACCTCTCTTATCAATCAAATCTATCAAAAATAGTTAGAAAATAAAAATCTTTATGACAAGGATCTGTCAGCCTAAGTGCTTTTTCATCAAAAAATACAATATTAAATAGAAATTACTACCTTAAAATGGACATGAGGACTATGATTAAGTTTATAAATAAATAATATGACTATGCACAACCTTTAAAAGTACGCGAAATGGAGTTATAATGGCAAATTGATTTGTTTATAAGAGTGACGGAATGAATAAGAAGAGACTTTATGTATACAGCAATGTTGTCTCTAATACCAAACAAATATTAATCATTATTTTAAGAGCTGGCAGCTGTTCATCGGTGGGGTGAGAGTGGTACAAATGGTAAAAAGTTTAATAAGTTCCTCAACAATAAATTAACAAAAGAAACGAAAGTTGTATTCAAGTATTACTTAGGTTTCCATTTAGTATTTGTGGTCTTAATACACTCCATGAACATGCAAGAAACAGTCTAAATTACATAACAATGATACAACACAACAACTAAACGACAACTTGACACGATTTTGTCAAAACCTGTTACTTATACTCGTGCGCAGCATACATTTCACCATCAGAGAGAAAAGCTCCATTGAGATTTTGGCCTGATTCCAACTAAGGAATCTCAATCTCGACATTATCGGCCCAAGAGTGGATGAAAGCGTCACTATCACCCTTTTTAACAGAATTTAAACGAGAGTGTTTATTAAAATATTGAAATCATTATGGGATCATTGTTACGGTAATTTATTAAAATAAAAATGAACAAATAATTCAGTCAGTTGACGTAAATATCTGAACTAAACAGTCCACTTGGAAACTCCTCTTGTTTTAAGGGTCATCTATCCTCGTAAGTGTGCAATACGATGTACATAATCAAGACACTTTAATTTGAACTGTGTTCCAATGGGAATAGGTTTATTTTCCTATCTTCATATACTGAAAATGGCATTATCGAACACACATAATTGAACTTTATTGCCTTGACGGTAGATTCAAAGTTCCACTCACAAAAAACTGCCTGTTTGTAGTACGGTGGGGCTTACGAGGCTATAGCAGACTTTACATTATACTCTCCTCTATTTCGAGAGAAAATTGTGATCATCGCGCTCAAAATCAGATAACGATTATTTAGTCGTTCCTTTTGATGATTTTTCATACACAAGCCTGAAAATGAAACGAGTTAACTGTCTCTAAAATTTATTTGAGTATGGCGGTGTGAATGTACTTACGTTGTAGATGATTTATAATTAAAAAATAGTACATTGTTGCCTAGGCGCGGAAAATAAGGGATTTCCTGACGAGGTGGTTAACAGGCCGAGGCCTGCTAAAATTACGAGTCAGGAAATCCTCGTTTCTGCCGAGGCATACATAAGGCTTTTCTCAAACAATGCGAGGAAATAATACAAATACATGATTATAAGTATTTTTTAAAACCTTTGACAACTTCGGAGAGAATGTTTGCAAACTACGAGTATTAGTTAAGATAGTTTCACGCACAACGAGCCGCTGCCCGCCGCCGCCGCTCCGCAGAGCCCCGCCGCCGCGCGCCGCTCCTCACTGCGTCCCCACCCACAAGTTGGGTGTTCGGGATTTTTTTCATGGACCTTTCGATTTTATACGCAATAGAGAGCACTTTTAAAAAACAATATGGACATGGACGGAAAGTGTTTTCATATGGTTTTTTTACTCCTAGGAGTAAAATGAGACATTTTCCGTCCTTGTGTTTCGATCGGAAAACCGTTCTTTTCGAGCATGTTTGAGAAAACATGTTTTAAATATTCGTCGGTCAAATATACCGATTTGATTAGTTAAAATCGTAAACATCGGCCAATTCCAAATCTTAATTGAGTTAACTAATCGATTAAAACACTTTACCTTAGGAATATAAATCAATAATTAACAATTAATTTACAGTAGTATTGGCAACCAGAGTAGAGGCAGACCTAAAAGAGGATGATGGGACGATTTGGATATATTCAAAATAGACTGGCAAGGATAAGCCAGTCCTTTTATTTGTGACCTTATTTCTTTAAAAACTGGTTTAAATTAGCTTTGACTACCTATCAAATTGCACATACAGTCTGTGAGCACTTAGAAGGTGCTTCGGGTTGGTACTTCTCTCTCACTCGCTTTTACTAAAAGCGTATGTGAGAGAGTGTGACAAAAGTACAAACCCGAAGCATCTTCTAAGAGCTATCGCACTGTACGTCCTTTTTATTTAGAAGGGCAGAAATAGTCTATATAGATAGATAGATAGAACTAACAAATACAAAACTACTGTGCCTTTGTCTGCCATAAATTAATCAAACATCAATATTTGCGCGATCTAAAACGCGTTATCCGATATATCCATCGCCCTATCATCAAATAACCCTTTGAGTTTCAACAGAGTAATTCCTAACCTCTAACATTACACACTGTAGTGTAAACAAAGCCTTCGTTGATCAAACCACTGGTTAATAACATTCAAATTCATACAAACAGTCGTGTTGGCAATGTGCTTTCTATTTGCTCGGAAAGTCACGAAATGAGACAATTTCTATTCAAATGCTTTTATGTCTGAATATTCTGTGTTCTGACTTGAGGTCTGATGTGGTAAACGTTTGTTACTATGTACTTATAAAGCTAGCTACGTTTATTTTGTTACTAGAATTACGTACTGCTGACAAAACTATTTCAATAGAAAAATGAATTAGTTGTTTATTACGTGACTTACATTAATAACTCCATAAAAAGCAAGCTTTAAAAACCCGACTGCATTTTTTATACTGTCGTCAATATACCTATATATGTTAATAATTGTCATTTGGACATTGTTGTTATTTCAATTATAACAGTTTAGGTATCCTATGACACTCTCGCTGCGATCCAATGATACCTCATTTGTCAAAATCGTCCAAGCCGTTTTTGCTGTAGCGGGGAACATAGAACTGGACATACATGACGGTGAAAAACATAACCCTCCGCCGCAGTAGGATAATAAAAATTAAAATATAATTTGATCTGAATTGTCGAGGTGAAACCAGAGTAACAAAGCGATGACTCGTATGTACACGAATTTATGCACAATTTTACAGTATTAACACATTCAGCGTCAACGAACCGATGGTCGGGTACAATGTTCGTAGCAAATTTTTGCTATATAGCGGAAATATGTTGCTACAGGCTACAGCCTAGCACTCGTAGCTGTGGCTACACATTCACCGCCAACGACTCGATAGTCGGGTACAATGTTCGTAGCAAATTTTCTCTTCATAGCGGAAAAATGCTGTTACAAGCTACAGCTAAGCACTCGTAGCTGTGGCTGGCGGTGAATGTGTTAACTTGCAGCATGGCCAACATGAGAATTGAATAGTAAAGTTGATACTCAAAATATAAGAAAAACGTACTTATTTTATATCTTCAACCTTATAAACAACAAACTAAAAAAAATATAATGTGTAACGCCTACAGCATCAGAATTTTAAAGATAAAAGGTCAGTAAAAGCTAAACCTAAGATAAAAACCAATCGTATACAACATATTTATAAAATCCGTCAAGCCGTAATAGTCTCAAAGAAAGATACACGGATACAATCTAAACTTTCAATAGTTTAGACAAAATATTTTTAGCTGAATTTAAAATTGGGCTAGAAAGAAAGAAAGGTCTTGGCTATTTTTGTTTCTAGTCACATGTCTTACATAACTTAACTGACTTATTTATTAAGCGGTTAAAGTATTCCGGTAATGTACAAATCACACGTAAAATGCAACACTTTGCCTTGCCTCGTGTGTTGTATGAAGGTTTTATGAATTAAAGAAAAAATCTATCTAAAAATTGTATTACATATTACGGATAAAAAGAAATGTCTTTTGTTTGGATTCTTTTTTTTGCATGGTATCACTGTTGGATTTAACGTGCGAGATAGTTTTTGGGAATTGATACATTCCACTAGAAATATTTCGACTGAACGGCCTGGCTCCACAAGAAACTCTTTCTTGGGCAGTTAGGTAAAAGTACTTCCTCTTCAGACTTAAGTATCTATTTCTAGGCGAAACCCTGTTTTTGCTAGCAAACTAAAGCGAAGTCTTAAAATTGTCTTGATTTTAGCCCGGAAAAATCTTTTCTCGGCACCACTTTCTGCCTTGTCTTGGCGATGTTTGCAAAGCACATGAAACTTTGTGGTCGAACGCGGTAAAGTTTTAATTAAATTTGGCTGGCGAATCTTATGTTAGGAAGAAAATGTTTAACACTCGTACTTGGCGAAAATAATCCAGGCCCTTGAAAGATCTTGAAAAACGTCTTGCTACAAATTTCGAAATCCGATTGTTAAGTAAAAATATTTTTTCATAAAACTATCTACAATTCAATACAACTCTACACAAATAAAAGATTTGGTAGATTTGTTCTTTTTAATCGGTAGTTTTACTGACGAAAGACAAACAACAATTATTGAAATCAACATACATTTCCCTCCGTCGCTTATAATAAACTATTTCTAAACATACAAACCTAGTTTCTAGATTCTTACAAGCAAATTGTTCAAATAGTTAATTAATTTAAAAGCGGTCTAGCAAAATGTTGAAAATCTAAACTTAGTATCTCCCACGTTCTCTATCAAAGCGTTTATTGAGACATATTTTTTTTCAATCTTTCCACTGTCTTTAGACAATTTTAATCAATAATCCACTCGTCGTGATATTAAAAATGGCCGTCCCGATGCTTGAGCGATCAAAACTATGCCGAGGCCGGTCACGCGATACAAATATTAAATTGACATGAAGCACCATCGCCATGATAATAACAAAAGTTGTCGGTGTATTGTACCTTTTTAACGTTTCTTTTGCTTGTCAAATTTAACCTAAATATTTAAAAGTAACAATAAAAAATATTTATGTTATTTTTGACGTTATGTAAAATAACTAAGAATGTTACAGTGTGAAACGTCCATAAACCTATCGATACAGATAAAAAACCGGCCAAGTGCGAGTCGGTCTCGCGCACGAAGGGTTCCGTACCATTGTCTATAGTCGGGTCCTTTTCGTTCCGTCACTCATATAAACAAATAAATTTACCATTGTTACTCCGTAATCACCAGAGGTCGGAATAGGTAGTGCCAATTAACCTAAACTTGATGCATCTTCATTCAATAACCATCTCACTCATTCATGAATGAACATGCGTCAAGTTTAGGTTAATAAGCAATACCTATTCCGACCTCTGATAATCACGTACTTTTGAAGTTTGACCACGGTCGTAATCATTGTCTTCAAGTCCATTTTGAGGTAGTAATCTCTATTTAATATCGTATTTTTTGAGGAAAAGCACTTTCCGTTAAAATATAATTAGGCGGCCTTTACACTGAAACTTACGACTTACGTAAGTAGGAACGTGGTTAGAAGTAGATAGAAATATTTTTTTCCCATTCTAACAGATAGCTGCGTCCCTACTTACGTAAATCGTAAGTTTCAGTTTAAAGCCGTCCTTAGAATGACAGATTCTTATCATAAAGATTTTTTTTCGAATATTTTTGACATTGTAAATGTAGTAATGTTTTGATAGATTTGATTGATAAGAGAGGTTTTCGTCTCTTTCGCACCCAGCGATACAATACTATGATGATGATGAATATATATTCAACCTTTTTAATAAATTAATTAGAGGTAACATTATTCTCATCACTATTTCATACTATATCTAAAGAAAATTTTATTACAGTCAGGTATACCTACTAGTTATTGTCATTGGCAGTCTGAATAGAAACATACTTTATACAACATTAGACACTATACCAGTTGCCGTTATTAATATCGAGCAAAAAACGGGAAATAAAACTCATTTGTATGGGAGCCCCACTTAAATATTTATTTTATTCTGTTTTTAGTATTTGTTTTTATCATGGTTCATGAGATACAGTCTGATCACAGATACAGTCTGATCAGACAGACGGACAGTGGAGCTTTAGTAGTATAATCCGGTTTTTACCCTTTGGGTACGGAACCCTAAAAAACCAAAAGCAACCTGTGACCATAAACCTTGAGCCCATTACAAAGAGAAAGAGAGAAAGAAGCCTTACTCAGCTTCGGCTTTTAAAAGTACAACGTTTATTTAAGCAGTAAATAAATAGGGTTTGTACACAGAAATCCAATTAATAACATTTGAGTTGTAATTAATACGTTAAAATGTGAAAATTTGCCGTTGTTTCAATATTTAAAGACGTTCGGCTGCCAAAAATAGGGGCAGTAGGTTATACTCTGTTAAAGACTGAATAATTATTCCGGTCTACTTTTAACAGTTGGTTCTGTGCTAACAAAGTTTAGGGTGGTAAAATTTCGATAGAAGTTTCTTCATTAAGGTTTAAAATGTTTTGGCCTTTCTTTCCAGTTTTGCTCATTTCGCGATCATTCAAAAAAAAAAACATAAATACTTACTCAAAATTGAAATATCAATTTGAAAATCTGTCAAAATAGCAATCATTTAAGGCCCAAAACCACGAAGGTGGCGAATTTGCTTTGGCAACTCATAAAAAATTAAATCCAAATGAATTTTAGTAAATAAGCATTTAATACTATTATTGGAATCAGTCGGATATATCTATATCTTAAAAAACAAGTTTCAAAAATAAGTAATTGTCATTAATTTAACTGAAAATAAGGTAAAAAATTCATCACGGGAACGCGTCCGAAACACCACCTTGTAACTGGGACTTACTTAAAAATATACAATAACCAAACTTTTAATGTTTTCAACATGAATTGTGAGTATTTTGGTTCCTAAAAAATTTTTTTTTCAAACTAAGACATACATTTTTTTTTTTAAACGCGTTATTAGTTAAAAGCTTGTCCAACAAAGTATACGTCATATTCGTGAACGAAGCAATAAATAGGCAATTTTTTTATTTCTAAACGCGACTTTTGGCGCTAGTGCGCTGTATTAGTGAAAAGGTGTTTTGTGAGACAGGCGCCATTTGTTTTGTTCGCAAATAAATAATAATTTTATTATAAGTAATTACGGGAACGTGTGTAACTGTTTGTTAAATCAAAGATGCCAGTTATTTAATGTGGATTACTTAAAGTTATTGTTGTTAGATTGAGGGTAACCTCTAAATAAGGCATCTAACATGGCAGGCGTCGGAATCAAGCGCGCGAAAGTTTAAAAACGTCATGACGGGAACCGTCAATATGGCGACGTTCCCGAACATGATGGCGAATTTTACTGCCGAGTTTGCTTACAATCGCTGTAATAAAAAAAAAGTGGAATCTGTGCTCGCCCCTTTTAAATCTATAAAGAACAATAACGTTGCAATTAATTTAAGTGTTTAATGGTTGCTATTCCTTTTAAAATTTTACGTGCAAATTTCTGAATCGGAATTCGCCTCCTTCGTGGTTTTGGGCCTAAAATCCATAGTTTATTTTGTAAAACTTCTCTTATCATCCGCAATGCAGCCAACATTAAGTAACTCAACTTAGGCCGGGATTACACCTGTAAGTTATTACGCAAGTTTTGAGACGCAACTATGGGTAAGAGTGAGTGGCAAATATCTGCATCTCTCTCTTGCATATAGCTTTGTTTCAAAACTTACGTAATAACTTACAGGTGTAATCCCTGCCTTAAAAGATCTTTTAACGCATTTTTAAAGTTTTTAAATTCATATTACTCCTTTGTTTTAAACGACCAAACATATAACGGACTTATTCTTGTAGGGGAAAGCTGCATGTTCTCTCCTTTTCCAACTAAGGCTTTATTTCTGCAGAGCAGATTACCCTTACTCTTTTTGTTTCCGGATTCCCTTTATACTGACCTATTTGTTTTTCACCCTGAATAGCTAAAATACTTTCGCTTTGCATTTTAATACGTATTACGTGTACAAATATGTATTTTTTACAAGCAAAGCAAATAAAAGTATTTTAGCATGTAAAAGTTAGTGACGTGTGTTTTTTTTATGGGATTTATTCTAGCCCATCATACTTCTATTAGACGACGCAGTTAGCCTAGTTTCCAGCGGTCCTAGGTTCGATTCCCGGCAAGGGCAAATCTTTGTCTAACCGACAAAAAAAAGATAAGAGATGTTTATTGAGTACGTAGGAAATTTTACACGTCAAAAATCTTCCAGAACTTCCCAAGAGGAGACCACTGCTGAGAAGAAACGTCGCAAGAAACTCAAGTCCGTTTTTTTTTTAAATATTGCTTATGACAATTATTATAATATTTATTATTATATAATATAATATTTATTACCTAGCATTATATAAAACAATGAATATAAAATAAAAATATCATGCGTAGTTCAGCAGGAAAACCTTACCCAAATCCGAAATTTATCAAGAGGCCACCTATGCTAAAGTCTGGATTGTTCCGCGATCTGGATCTCAATAACCATAATGCCTTTGTATCTGTTTTTTAGATTATATTAAACTTGATCATATTTGCTTGAGACTGGCAAACGTGAAAACACGATTAGAAATAAAATCCTCGATAGTTTTATTTTTCAAACATGACACCTTTTTTGCATGTTTTTCGTTGTATCTTCGAAACCCTATAATTTTTAACGATGATTTTCGATTCAATAGTTGAGTATATGTAACTTCTTAATCTTGGCAAACCATTTTTTCAATAAATGTTCAGGTTTTAAAGTAAACAGCAATTAATTGAATTTGACGCTGCCATTAAGGCGCGCGCGAACTATCTCCATCTCACATTCTTCGCGCGGAAGTACATAAAGCCATCCCTTTTCATTTTTATGGGGCGTGGCACCATAGGTGGCCTCTTAAAATACCTCATGCTATATCGTCAAAAATAATGATATAGAAGCAACAGACTAAGACAAAGTGGAAAATAGGTACTTAATGATTGCTTTACCACTTCACTTAAAAGTCGCCGCCCTCAAGTAATTAACTTATCTACGGCTTCGTACAGTTTCTATTGCGTTAACGGTGGATTGATTTCTCGGGTAAATAAAATTGGCAAAGCACAAACCGTCGTTTATACTGCAAAACCGCGTTACAAAATAAAAAAAGATGCAAAAAACACCTTAACAAACAAGGTAGTAAGGTATATTTTGCAACTTATTGAATCTGTTACTAACGGTAAATGCAGTATCATTCTCAATTTTATGAATAATTATACACTTTACCTATAAGTGTAAAACTCTTTTAGGTAACTTTTACAATTCATTTTTCTTCTTTCGTCTGCATAAAGTCGAAGAGAGAAACCGATTTAAAACCAACCGTAGCTATTCATAAATTAAATAATAATTTATCTGTGTCTATAATACGTGAAGTAAGGGTAACATAATTAAATATTAATCACAAATTGCATTGATATCGTAACACGTTTGTTAAAAAAATATTAATTGAAATATAATTGTCAAGTCTCTTAAAGAGATTATTTTCGCCCTTGTATAAATACGCATTCTATTTACGCATTGTATTGTAGGTATTTGTTTCATATAATTTTCATTTTTGTACAATAAAGTGCTTACATACATAAAAACGTACGAGCAAAGACGTGATCGTAAATCCCAACCAAGTGTTAATTCCCTCAACGTCTAGAACAAAACTCAGCTTAAGACGTATTTCTCGTAAACGGACGACGACGACGACGGATTTTACACACGGTAACCGTACTGAATAAAGGAGTCCGAAACTCGTAAATATTTCTTACAAATCCCGGAGCGCGCACAAACAAACGATCATAAACATTTTAAAACATACGCTGTGGTGGGTTACGATATCTGCTGTCGTATTATTTTACTGTTAGATAAATAGAAGAAAACTTGACTATCTGTCTCAGTGTGTTTGTCTGCACTGTCTGTCTGTCTGTTTTATTAGTTTAGTAATGATTATGGTTTGTAAACTTGTATAATATTTTATAAATAAAGTTTATTTCTCCATTTTATATTTTTTAAATATCCCTATGTCGCCGAAACTTTTTACGCCGAATGCATAGTTACGCCGAATTTTGGTCTCGCATAATTTTTCTCCAGCTTAAATTGTTTTTTTTTTATGTTTTGTGTAATCCTGGTAGAATAGGGTTAGGTTAGGTTTATTTTATAACTTTTCAAAAAAGTCAAAGGTATCAGTAGAATAACAATTATGCGAAATTAGTATTCTGCGAAATCATACATTCGGACAAATTATGATTATGCGTAAACAAGGGGAACCCTTTGTTTGCACCCCTACTTTAATTTAATTCTTGCGTTGGCGTTGTAGCGTCTCTTCTATCTAAGTTTGTCTGGAAGAGATCGCTTATAGTGATAAGACCGCATGATGACTACCGTATAAGAATTTCATGTTTTTGTCTATCCTAGTTTATTTTTCTTTGAGTTGTTTTCAATAAAGCGTATTTCTATTGTACCTACCTATTGTATTCTATTGTAGTAAAGTTATTACTATTACAAATTTACTATTCATTTTTTGCTCTATTGTATTGATGTTTGAAAGAGTCGCCAGTAGCTCGAGCATGAGCATACGAGTATCAATCACATGTCACGTTTTCGAATTTCCTACACTATTCGTGTTCGTGTACGTGTTCAGAATCTATCAGTTGCACGAATTGCTAAGAGAAGATACGCATTTTAACGGTTCTTTTACACATGTCATGTTCAAATCAAAGAAAGTGAATGTAATCTCTTTAATAATGCATTTTTTGCGCCATTCTAGTTAAAATGCATGGGCAATTTTTTTATTGGCATTACATCAATATCAATAATGCTTACGGATTAAAAACGGAAAACCATGCATAAGTTCTACATTGGCCCTCAATAAAATTATGGAGAAATAGGTAAAACATACACGATAAAAAAACATACATAAGATTTAAAGTCGGTAAAAAAAATTACTAAGAATTCCGGAAAGTTAAATGCATCCTGAGGTACCAATATTTTTACAAACATCGTGAAATAAATTGTAAGTTCAAGCGTTGTTGCATTTAAAGACACTGTAAAGACCCTCCATGGATTTTTTGTTTAGGTTCATGGCACCTTGACATGAACATGCTTATGCACTGGATATTTTGAATGGATTTCATGTTGGATAAATTTATATTTTATAATCATAGCCTTTGCTGAAATTAAGCTAAATCATACTTTCGTTCCTAAAAAAACTTGAGATTTAATTAGCGACGTCGGCAGGAATTGGCTGTAAAACAGCAAACTAAAATTGATTTCATAACCTTTGACTTTTAAACTTCATGAAGCTACTAAAGTTACACTTACAGTGATTAGGATTTTTATATTAAGTTGGTAAAGATATTAAATGGTAATAATTCAACTCAAATACCTATTTTTAACCCCCAACGTAAAAAGAGGGTTGTTATAAGTATAACGTGTATATGTGTATCTGTGTGTCTGTGTATATATTATGTGCCAGTGTACCTGTGTCTGTGTATCTATGAGCCCGTGAATCTGTGCCTGTGTATCTGTGTGTTTGATTATCTGTTTGCCCGTATATCTGTGTGCCTGTGTGCCTGTATATCTGTGTGCCTGTGTATCTGTATGCCTGTGTATCTGTGTGCCTGTATATCTTCGTGCCTGTGTATCTGTGTGCCTGAATATCTGTGTGCCTGTTAATCTGTGTGCCTGTGTGCCTGTGTATCTGTGTGCCTGTATATCTGTGTGCTTGTGTATCTGTATGCCTGTGTATATGTGTCCCTGTATATCTTCGTGCCTGTGTATCTGTGTGCCTGAATATCTGTGTGCCTGTTAATCTGTGTGCCTGTGTGCCTGTGTATCTGTGTGCCTGTATATCTGTGTGCTTGTGTATCTGTATCCCTGTGTATATGTGTGCCTGTGTATATGTGTGCCTGTGTATTTGTGTGTCTGTATATCTATATCTATATATATCTATGTGTCGGTGTATCTGTGTTCCTGTGTATCTGTTTTTCTGTGTATCTGTGTGTCTGTGTATCTGTGTTGGGACTCGTATCGTACGTCACAAATGTGTAGAGTTGCTACGTTCTTTCTCGTTCAATATAAAATAAACCCTATTCAGCACATTCAAGTGCTAGTAGTAGTGTTATGAGTGCTACGCTGTATCCTTGTATCTGTGTCAGTGAATCTATGTTCCTGTATATTTGTGTATCTGTGTCTGTGAATCTATGTTCCTAAAAGAAAGCTAGTTTTAACGGGTTCATGGCTAGATTTTATGACAATCGGTTCGGCCGTTTAAAATATATATTATTTGAATTTGGATTTGAGATATCAGCTCTGAATGGGTCGCAATTTACCCGGGCTTTTTCTTTATTTCATTAGATCATGACTTGACATAAACTTGCTAGTGCATTGCAAAGATCGTTCAGATCTTAATGCCTACTTCACATCATTGTCGTTTTATATGTAAGAATAGCTTTCCTTTATACACTGGGCTGTAATGACAATAAAATGTACACTCATAAAGTGTACATTTTTACGAGACGACTGTAAAAATAATAGTATCAATCGTAAAACGTGTCCACTACAAAATTGTTCCCGCAAGACTATTTTCATACGAAATGAAGAATGATTTTTCGCTATGTATTATGTATAATAGTACATTGTGCATCAAGGGTAGTATGAAGGGAATTACTAACGAGAGTGTTAGAAGCCCGACGCCTTTAATGACTCGAGTTAGTAATCCCCTTACTGCCTGTGATACACACAATGGTTTTCATCACATTTGCGAGGAAAAAAAACATCTTTCGATTCGGCGGGTAACATATTGCCATGTATTACTTCAGCTGCATCTCTTAGTTCCGGTGGTGTTATTGGTGATAATTAATCTTGTGTCCGAATCCTGGGATGAAGAAGCCATTTTCTGTTTTGTTTTGTACCTATCTATTTTAATATAAAACACTTTAACTCTGCAAAATATAAAGAAATAACATTTGACGAACGGGAACGTAAATGGAAACGATATTTTTTTTGTGACCTCTACCACAGATAATAACTGCGTTTAGTTTCGACCTGGATTCGAGCCAGATTTAGCCAATTTGATAAAAATGTATAATTACTAAAATTAATGATAAATGTTGATATAAACTTGAAATAGGTATAAAAATAATGAAGTTTAATGAAGCGTATAGGTTTTGTGTAATGTAAGTTAGTCTATAGCTAATTTTTAAAGATGAAATTAGAAACCGATTTAATTTTTGGCTGAAAATTAAACCTCCTTAGTCAGAAATGATGTACGAAAGAGTTGCAAATTTTAAAAAGAAAGTCATTACTCCCTAGGGATGACAAACTCGCCATAATTCCCGCGGGAACAATTTAGGCCATTGTCCTTCTGTATACAGGCATGGAATAACACCATTTACGAGCAAGTGTGATGAAAAGCATGTTGTTTAACTTCTGTATCTATAAGTTTGTAAGGTTTTTCATAATATAAGTACCTAAAACGAAACTCTCTTTATGGGACTCAAACCGCGTCTGTTTGTCTGTCTGTCCAACACGGCAGTGTACCTACATCAGCAACTCATATTGATGTCTATTGTTTACTTTTAGGTTTTGATTACCGAAAATGTAAGAAAAAATGCAAAAGTGGCTTTTTTTTTTATTACATTCCCAAACAGGCTGTCCTGATCTTATTGTCAAAAATAAGAGTGAAGTCCCATTGTCTATCTCCGACAATTACAAGTCAAAAACATTGTAGGTACTAATTCTAATTCATAGATTATTGTTTTTTCATTATTTTTTTTGTATAAGTACTTATCAACAAAAGCTAGAACTGTTTTAATTGAAAAAGTTTTGAACCCGAAATGTACTTAAATAATAACGGAGTAAATTTAAATGAAAACAAAACCCTCTTTGCATTAATCATACTAATACTTCTCGTGTTTTTTTTGTGTAACGAGGAAGTTTTTATTATCCTTTTGGTCATAATTAGTAAACATCCATATTACCAGCTGATAATATATTTCAAATTTCACTTTGCTTATTAGCCATTTGCAATGCAAATTTGCTAAGTACTAGGGACTCGTAGCGTACGTTACAAATAGAGTTAGTTGATACGGGCTTTCTCGTTCAATATAAAATAAACTCTATTCAGCACATTCAGGGCCTCTATTCAAGACGGTAAAAACAATATCGTTTTTTATCTGTTATCGTTTTGTCAACGTTTTGATAGCTTTTATTTACTTGACAGTAATGGCGGCCGAGTTAAAGACAATACCATAACAGGGGCCCGTTCCAGAAAGCCACTCTGCAACTCTGCACTCAACAAATCCCACTCTTCAAACGTATTTCTGTTCCACAAATCTATTGCAGAGTTGAAGAGGCAGAGTCAGAGTGTGGATTTGTGGACTTGCAAACTATTTCTGTTCCACAAGACAATTGCAAAACTGAAGAGGCAGAGTCAAATACAAAGTGTGTATTTGTGGATTTACAAAGTACCTTTTAGGAACAGATTCTTTGCAGAGTTTGCTTTTTACGCAGAGTGTTTTCTGGAACACGTTTACTCTGCACTTTACATTATCGTGGATTTGCAAAGTGCAGAGTGCAGAGTTACAAAGTGGCTTTCTGGAACGCGCCCCAGGTCAAATACAATTTGGATTTGACCGCCCAGAATAGAGGCGAAGTGCTAGTAGTAGTGCTACGAGTGCTACGCTGTAGCATGAAGCGAAAATCTGCTACGAACCGTGGACCGAGTCGTTGGTATTGAATGTGCTAAAGTAAACCTTGACCAAATGATATTTAAGTACTAATTACAGATTTAGAAGTTTCCATTTCGGTGACGACGCAAGTAGCCTAGTAATTAATGAGAGACGTCACTCACGAAGCTAGCGTTCCTGGGTTTGGGCAAGGGCAAATATTTTTGTGGTGAGTCTTGATTATTTTCTATGTATTTAAGTATGTATTCTTTGTATAAGTCTGTTTATTGAAGTTAATTAGCCATAATATAAGTCTAGAGCTTAGTTTAACAGGTTAATCTGTATAAGATGGAAGTTTATTTTTTAATTCACAAAAAAAAGCCCATAAAATTTACCAAAAAGTACACTTAACGTCGCTTAACATCGTGATATGGACACCATAAATCATTCAAGAGTCAGGATACGCAGAAGTAATTTACGAGTGTATAAGGACTTAAGAAACCGCAGGGAGCTGTTATCAATACCGATCACATTTCTTGGAATATCGTGGAGCCATTCGTCAATTAATAACGGTTTTACCTTGTTACCGGGCTTGATATCGGGAAACCTTATGAAATTGGAATAATTGGAATTGGTAATAGGAACGCTTTATAAAAATAGTTTCTACAAAGCACTGCAAACCGCTTGAGTCAAATTTGATTAAAAAATTAATTAATATAAGTATGAACTCCATTCACTCGATCACTTAAAAAATGTTAAAATTTAAAATTAAATATGGTGGGAGCGAGATCTGTACTTACTTTCAAACATGCGTAGGTAATATTGGATGGAAAATATGTAAATACCACTGAAGGAATATTTATCGTTACGCGCGGGAAAATCCAAGTATTTAACTAAATTCAAAATCCAAATAAATAACGGACTATACTTAATTGAGAGGAAGAGAGATAAAGAGAGATAGAGAGAGAAAACTTAACTTATTATATTCACTCCTCCTAGAAAAAGGTACTTACTATACTCGAAAATTTAATTAAAGACCAAAATCAGACAGTTCCCATCTTGATTATTTCGTTATTTAAACATTATTTCATAAAAATATGAATGAGAACTCATGTAACCAGTAATGTTAGGGTAAGTTTTATTGATAAAAATACCTACACTTAAACCAAAATGCAGTAATCACAGCGAATGTGCGCCGGTTGAGGTTCGGATTTTGGTCTTAAATTAGATTTTCGAGTAGGTATACACGTGGGTATTTCGTAGAATAGAAAAAAATAAAAAAGTTATCGTGGTGCCCTTCTAGCTGCTGTCAAAAAAGAAGTTCCAGAATTATACAGCTATTTGTGGCAATGCTATGGGGCACCATCAAAATTACTTTTCGGTGACAAAATCATATCTTCATGCATACCCATGCATCTTCATGCATGGGTTGCCAACAAGAAGACCCGCTCGGGCCTGTCATTTTTAGCTTAGTCATTCATCCAATTATTTCAGATCTAAATTCTAAATTTAATCTGTGGTACCTTGATGACGGTTCCCTTGGCGGGGACGCCTCAACTGTACTACAAGATCTGGAAACGATCATCACTAAATTTCCTAATATTGGCCTCTCATTAAACTTTACTAAGTGCGAAATTTATATTTCTGATAACATTTCTATAGAAAAAAAAATGGTATCGTCACTAATTTTAATGCAGCTTCACCCAAAATTTCGGTCCATTCAAATTCATCTTTAACACTTTTAGGTTCACCGATTTTTGACGAAGCAATCAATCCCATTATAAATTGTAAATTAAATCTGTTTAAAAATACTTCTAATCTTTTGTACGAAATAAACCCCCCATGGCCCTTTTTATTATACGGTTTTGTCTTTTCACAAATTTCCAGACATTTTGGCTTCTATAGATATTACCCTTCAATCAACTCTGTCAAAATTATAAACATTAATTTTAGTTTAAGGCCTTGGACTCAAGCGGTTCTCCCAATTCGTTTCGGTGGACTTGGTATTCGATGCTCTTCTAGCGTGGCACTACCGGCTTTCCTGTCCTCCGCCTATGGTTCGTTGCATCTCGTCAGTATTATCTTAAATCACCCACAGATACTTGACGTTGAGATTGCGAACCTGGTGGAGGCTAGGGATGCTTGGTGTGAGTCGTGTCCGGGAGTGGATATGCCAGTCAAGAGGCATATCCAGAGAGCATGGGATACACCTCGCCTCATATCAATTCATGCATCACTCATAGAAAATAGTCCGGACGATTCCGTCTCCTCGCTGTCTCAGCAGGCGAATCAGGTCACTGGCTCCACGCTCTTCCTTCCCGCAATATAGGCACAGTCTTGGACCCAAGAAGCTTGCGCATAGCAATAAACTTGCGGCTTGGGGCTAGACTCTGTGAACCTCATACTTGCGCGTACGGGAAGGAAGTGAGTGCCCTTCATGCTTCAGAAGTGCCGGCCGTTTGTACCGTCATGGCACAATTAATGATCTGATCCGTTGTTCGCTTACCACTGCCTCTATACCAGCTGTCCTGAAACCTGCAGGATTGCATAGAGTCGATGGCAAGCGACCAGACGGAGCTACATTGGTGCCTTGGAAACTAGGTAGGGCACTGGTGTGGGACGCGACCTGCGTTGACACATTCGCCCTTTCCCACGTCCAGTCAACCCGTAATCGGACCGGTGCAGCAGCTGATCAGGCCCAAACACTCAAGCGCCGCAAATATTCGTCATTATTAAATAATTACGAATTTGTGGCGCTTGCAGTGGAAACCTTGGTCAGCTGATATGAAAAGCTTTATTAGGCCCTGTCCTCTCGGCTCATAGAATCCTCCGGAGATCCTAGAGCTGGTGCTTACATCTCCCAAAGGATTGGGCTAGCTATCCAGAGAGGTAATGCAGCCAGTGTCATGGGCACCATGCCGCGAGCGGACCTGCTACAGGGGGTGTTCTTTTTATAGTGGTGATTATTATTTATATCTTTAATATTTGAGTAGCTTAGTTTAATTTTAATTTAAATACGTTTAGTTTTAATTTTTAATTGTATTAATGTTGAATTCTGTACTTAGTTGGATGTAAATAAAGTTTTATGATATAAAAAGTTAAATGGTAAATAGAAAGAGAAAGTTTACCCTATGTTATATTATTCTTAATCCACTATTTTAAATTAAAGTACCCACCCAGTACTAGGCGACCGACTACCACTACTACTACTAGGTGAGGGGGGGGTACCGGGTGTAGTAGGCGACGGTAAGACGAATCTAACAGCACCTCGCTTGTCAATATCGAGCCCTCCTTTCATGCTCTATGGTGGAACAAATAGCCATACATACATACATATAGGTCAAAAATATTACCCTCCTTTTTCGAAAGTGGGCTAAAAAGGTTTTTTTTTTTATAAAGCCGACACTAACGGCAAAATTTTTTTTAAATAGAAATGAAATAATTTATGTGTCAGAAAAATACCTTTAGAATAATAAAAAGAACTATAAACATACGTAAAAACCTTAATGCGTCAGAGATTTGAAAATATTTTGACTTTAGGAAATAACTTTTAAAAAAATTGTACTAAAAAAATCAGAATTTATGAAATAATGGTTTCATAAAAAAGTCTATTTATAAATATTTTTCAACATTAACTTGTTTTACAATTTCAATATCCAGCTTACGGTGAAGTGAACAGTACAAGCTAATCGTATATTCAAGATGGCCGCTACTCCGGTCAAATTGATTACTTACCCGTTGTAGATTTGCATTTCAACCGCTGGCTGCAGCCATAACCGTTAAGTGTACTCATGAAATACGTTTTAGACTAAATTAGAGATAGTAATCGTAAACTCAGGGGTTATAAATGGCACGACTTGAGGTTAACCTCCTACGTCCCAGCGTACTTTATAAAGAACAAATTACCGAAGACAAAAGATACCCTATAGTTTATTTTATTAGGTTGGTTTTACAATCTTACTAAAATAGTTAGGTGCCAGGTCTCGCGAGGAAACCTTGGCTTGGTTTAAATGTATGTAAAGAGAAAGGTAATAAAAAAAAAGATTTATTCTCGCATAAAAAATAAATACACGGCATCACCTCACAGTTTCAACAGTAGAGGTTAGTGTTCTTTTTTTTCAAACTTTGCAATTTTACGTGAATTCGCTCGCATTCGCTCCTATTTTTCAAAAAAAACTAACTAAAAATAACTAGGGTTGGGATTTTTGATGGAATATCATGGTTCTAGAATCCATGGAGTAGCTATTTTCTAATTATTATAAACATACCACCTTGATTTTTACCTTCAGTATTGTCAAATGTTACAAAATAAATTAAAGTCCCACATACATAAACTCACGCCTTCTCTCCCAGAGTGGGGTAGGCAGAGCTACAGAATTACGGACAACTCCAAAAAGCTGTGTGGTTGCCGGCTTAGAATAATACCACTCCATGCCTTCCCGTGGATGTCGTAAGAGTCGACTAAGGGAATAAAGGCTTGTGGTACTGTTAGGCGATGGGCTTGCAACCTGTCACTAATACACTGGTAAACATCTTAGCCATATTGTGCAAATTGTGGTTATAGAATTATCACCAAGTTTTTAGAGATGTTTGTAATTCTGTAGCTCTGCCTACCCCAAACTGGGAATAAAGGCGTGAGTTTATGTATGTATTATGTATGTAAAAAATGTGAAGACGTTTAGATTTTTCTTAAATTAACGCATGAACGACTGAATGGGTTCTGATAAATACAAACGGATCTAAACATCATTGTGAAGGACTTTTAGTTTTTTACCTTTTTCTCAAGGAAGTGTGTGCATTATATACTAAAAATGTAAGTAAGTACATTTTTTATTTAGTATTTGATACAATAATTAGTAATGACAATGCGGCTATAAAATTTTACCTCAACTCAAGCGTAGTTTAGTTGCAAATGCAATAAAAAAGTTTAAACAATCGCTATGGAATCAATCAAACGATTAAAAGCTACCGACCCGTTGCACAACTACTATGTTCAAATGACTAAAATTTGTATAATAAATATGAGGTAAGTTTAGGTTACGTTAGACTTCACCTGGCCCGAAGGACCAAAACACTCAGAAATAGGAGCTCTCCGTCGACCCTGTTAAATTTGATATTCAGATAGAAATTGTTGGTCAGTTGAACATAGCAGTTTTACCACAGAGGGGCTATTGCCTAACGAACTCGCAATCGCTATCGTTTTCATTTTGAAAATCGAAGGCTTTTCTGCATACAAAATTAAAACAATTGTTCCATTTTCAAGCTGATTGTGATTGCGATTGCGTTAGGCAATAGCGACACAGGTCGGGAGAACATGTCAAAATAGTCATTAAGACTCATTAATGCGTCACCCTACTCGTTTCGTTTTGCCATCGCAATTGCAAATGTCTTTTTTGTCTTGTAGCTGCTAAAAAACCAAAGTAATAAACAAATTCCACTTTGAAAGAAAGCAATGCAATAGTCAATTGAAATGCTCTGATTTATAAAAAAACGGTTGAACGCTCCGGGCGTTAGTGTAGTGATTTATTTATAGAATGGTCGATAATAAACTACTAACGTAACTTGGACGGCGCTTATTACCTAACGCAGTCGCAATCGCAATCGTTTTCATTTTGACAGTCCGAAGGCGAGTCTGCATACAAAATGAAAACAATTGTTCCACTTTGAAGCAGGTTACGATTGCGAGTGCGTTAGGCAATAATAGCGACGCTGGGGCGTTATTAGACAGCTATGCCGTTCAGTCTACGCTGAGAGAAAAGGACAGACCTATTTAAATGCTGTAGCTCCGTGCTTTGCGCTCGCTAGTACTTTAAGAACGTTCATAATTATTTAAAAGATAATTTCAGCTAATAAAATAACGATCACTACTTTCCAACCTAATCTCTTAACAACCCAACAGATTTTAATGAAGCGAAGCTTAAAGCTTTATTATTAAAATAACTTACTTTAAAAAAAAACGGATCCAAATCGGTAAATCCGTTTATGAGCTATGATGACATCGACAGACATACACCCATCATTTATAGAATTTCACTTAATCAATTGTATCATTTCATTGAACGTTATTTTTTGCTGAAACCATGACGTTTTCAGTAAGTAAAGGATGATATCTTAAAGATGAATTACGTTAGGTGAGGTTAGACTCGTGACGACCAAAAAAAACTCATGTGGCGAGAAATGCCCTTCACATGAATAGGGAATATGCATGTTTTTTTACAGCTTCAATAAAAGCTGATTCATGTAACAAACAGGTGAGAAAAAACATTTCGACCCTTAAAGTATCAAATGTCGTAAAAGCCAAAATGCACTTTTTCAGGGCGAGCAAAAAACTAAAATGGTTACTTTATTTTTGCATATATTTTTTGAAATACTCAAGCTATTATAAACCACTTGAGCTCATTATGCTTAGGTTTTCGAGATGTTTCATAATTATAAATTTAAAATCCCGTAGCTTTAATAGATCCAGAGATAGCGTGGCTTTTACTACAAAAAAAAAAATGTAAATGGCTTTTAAGACGCACAACAAGAATTGAAAATGGCTTTTAAGACAATTTTTTTATAGTGTACAACCTGTAACCTTTGTTGTAAAAGGAATCTACGTGGTTTTATTGGGGGTAATATTGTATTAAAAGACATTATGTAATCATAACAATATGTAATTAATAGTAGTAAAAGCAGTACCCATTTTAAGAAATATGCTTGTTTTATAACATTTTTTTAATAGAATGACAAATTAAAATAAGACTTCAACTCTTAACAATGCACAGATAATTAATTATTATAAAGTCAAATTAAAATAAGATTTACCGTCTAAACGATGCGCAAATAATTATTTTTTGTTATGCAATAAAATTGAACTCAACTAAAAACTTAAACACGCTTCGTCTCTCATAATATATATCTATAAGTAATTGGTCTTTATAGAGAGAACTAAGTATCTAGGTACATTTTTGTGAATAATCTAGGTTTCGGTTAAGGTTAGGTTAGGTTAGGTTAGCATTAATATAAACTTTTGTTAAACTACAGTAGAATTAGTCATTAAAATTTAAAAGTCATTAAAATCATTTTAATTACATAATTTAAATTTAAATAACGTATCGAAGAGCTTTGTCAGAAGCTTGCAATCTGCTTTTTATTGTTTTGTTTTTAACACGGCCACCATGACTGTCTAGAAATAAAGGGTTGTCATAACGTTGATAATACGAAAACATGTCAAAGGCAATATTGTTTCACTGAGTAGAATTTGGAGCCAGGGTCTCTATTCTACGCGGTACAACAATAAGTATTGCATTCGATATGTTATCGTATTGTTGTTAACTCTGACGCCATTGACTCAATATATATATATCAACGATTTTTGAGAGCCTTTCATATTGTAATTAGATTCCCTACAAAAAAGCTATGTATCATAATACAAAAAAGAGAAGCTGTTGCATGTAGGTACAGTACCTACATGCAACGACTTAATAATAATCTTAACCAACATTGGGCGCAACAATAAGGGCTTGGACACATCACCATGGCACGACGTCGTTAACGTGAAACGGCGCGGCGCCGTAGAAAGGCACGTTGCCACAACGTGCAGACACGGTGCCGTCATTCATTATAAAGTGCAATACATATAAGCCCAATATCCTGCGCGTAGAGTTTAAAATAGTTGAAGCCGTTGTCACACGGCACCGTATATTTGCACGACGTGGCAACGTGCTTTTCCACGGCGCCGCGACATTTCACGTTAACGACGCCGTGCAGTGGTGTTGTGGCCAGGCCCTAGTAATATCTGACACGGCTCTATTAAAAGGCATAACAGCGATCAAGTATTGAAACGTTAAGATTTATTTAAATAATGCCCAAGGATTTCCATTGAAGGATATTGAATTAACCCAACTTGCTTCGACATCGTAATTAAACAACTATTCGTTTATGAAAGCTGTCATAATCTCAACATTATGAATACAATATCAAAGCAAGACGGTGAAAACTTTGATTTAACTGCCGTCTACACGACAATAACTTCTTGTCGTGTAAACTCCAACGACTTATCGAAGAGCTTTGTCAGAAGGTTGCTTACTGTCCTGAACAGTACGGCCATTTTATTGGTAGCTGGCGACAATATTCGCTTTTCATATAAATGGGCATTTGCAATGCAAGTCAGAACCGAGCATCAAGTTTATAGCACCTATCTGGGTCTTATTTGTATAATTAATTAAAACAAACAAGAAGTGGGCTGCGTATCATTATTAGTATTTTACACTCATTATCTACATAGAATTTGTAAAAGTCATCGATGTCAGAAATTAAAAAATGTGACTACCCTTTAAAACTGGACAGCATTCAAATGAATAAAGCAAATATGTACGTATATGCATGAATGTATACTCTTTATTGTACAAGAAAAAAAGAAATAAAAAACACAAGCAATATAATAAAAACAAACAAGTACCTACAAAGGCAAATAATTTAAAAAGTCGAAATATGACACATATTCTAAATTTCAAAGAAAAATGGTTCTTGGCATACCGACGAACAGACGGAGAGACGAACAACAAAGTCATCTTATAATGTTTAACAGTATTTGGTACAGAGCTCTAAAATATAATATTACGGAGATTAAAATTTGGTATTTAAAGTTACGGACAAATGCCAAGTCTAGTAGCCTTCTCAGAAGTTTTCGTTTTAAACCTTCAAAACTTAAAATGGCACCAACGAGTTATCTACATAAATTTTGAGTTTATTATTACAAATACAAGATGCTATGCTTTAAATTATGACTTTTTCTGTTTTATTTATGATTGGAAATGTATAATTTGGCGCAAAATATTGAACTGTTTGTTTGATTCTCGTTCCTTCTACGAAGAAAACAAGGCCCGTGTGGTTGCCGGGTTAGAATAGTGCTACTCCATGTCTTCCCGTGGATGTCGTAAGACGCGACTAAGGGAAAAAAACCCTGTAGTACTGTTAGGCGATAGGCTTGCAACCTGTCACCAATACGCTGGTAAACATCTTAGCCTCATTGTGCAAAATGCTGTCACAGAACTATCAACAAGCTTTTAGAGTTGGAGCTGTAGCTCTGCTTGGCCCCACTCTGGGAACGAAGGCGTGAGTTTATGTATGTACAATATTATGTATGTATGGTAATTAATGTTTGTTTTCTAATGCATTCATCAATTGCAAGAGATGACTTAAAAATATAGGTTCATCCCTAATATTTCTTATATTTTTTTATAATCATTTGTAACAGTTTTCAACGTAACAGTTTTAGTAATAAAAATAATAAATGCGAGTTTTTCCGATCACTTTAAGGGATATTTTTCAGTTAACTAATTGCATTAGAAAACAAACATTATTTTACAATACCATATTTTTTTCAGCCATAATGCATATTTTTTTATGAATAGTAGTAAAAAGCAATGTATGCCAAATAAAAAAATATAAACGTTCGTAGTAAAAGCCGATTGAATCCCTAGGAGTGAAGGACCGTTTGTAGTAAAAGCTGATTGAATCCCTAGCAGTAAAGGATAATTTCTAGCAAATGCCGATTGAATCACTAGCAGTGAAGGACAGTTTGTAGTAAAAACCGATTGAATCTCTGGTAGTGAAGGACCGCTTGTAGTAAAAGCCGATTTAATGTCCAGAAATGAAGGAGCGTTTGTAGCAAAAGCCGATTAAATCCCTAGCAGTAAAGGACCATTTCAAGTAAATGCCGATTTAATCACTAGCAGTGAAGGACAGTTTGTAGTAAAAACCAATTGAATCCCTAGTAGTGAAGGACCGTCTGTAGTAAAAGCCGATTGAATCCCCAGCAGTAAAGGAGCGTTTGTTGTAAAAGCCAATTGATGCCCTTGCTGTAAAGCGTATGGTGGCACTTAACCTCCTAACCTGAGATCCTTCGTACTAAAAATAGTATATAATACGGCAATTGTAATAAAGACCTGGTGCAAGGGAAAAAAAAGTAGAATATTTTTTTTGAAGACTAACAATCAAAAAATTTACTTTTGACAAATTTCGTTGATTGATGGGTCTTAAGAGGTTAAAACAAAACGGGCATTATTTTTTTACATGTCTTATAATGAGAAATTGTCGTATAAACCGTGTATTAAAAAGTCGTTTCTTATACAGCATAAATTTACATTAGTGTTTGGTAAATCTTCCATGAATAATTTGTCGTAAATACCAATTTAAAAAATAACCGGTTTTTACGCCAAAAATGATCATGAATTTTTTTTTTCTAATACAATATCAAAATGTAGTATTAGTCAAATCAACAAAAAATATGTCTTTTACAACATTAATTTTAAAACTTTACGCTCCAACTGAACTTGAACATTTCAAATATACAGTTCGATAGAGCGCAAAAAACTGAATAAAACTGCATTAAAAACTCATTTTGGCCAAAATGGCTTTTACGACATTTGATACTTTAAGGGTCGATTTTTTGATTAGCTATAAAAATAACCAAGATACAACAAAGATTTGTTCCTATCTCTTTCTAGCAAAACGGAATTTTACGTGGAGTTCATATGGCCGTAATGCATGATGACGTCCGGTGCACTAAGAATCTCTCTGTCTAATTATCATTTTGAAATGCTTGTATCTTCCGTATTACTTGACCGATTTTAATTTTAATTTCCCTTTTGGTGATCTCTTTTCCGTTATTTTCATATTTTGATGAGAAATGCTATTTAAAAAATCCATGCATATTCCCTATTATTAGGTTAGGCGTGATAACCAAAAAAAAACTCATGTGGCGAGAAATGCCCTTCGATGAAATGAAAGTTCTGCGTAATGATACGACCATTGAAAGTAGTTTCTATAAAATAGATCATTGACACACGATAAACATATAACACCCCATTTTTTCTCAGGGGTTAAAAATAGGTTGTTTTTTTTTAAGTTACCTTAGCCAGAGTTTCTATAGAACTATAATAATAATAATAATAATAATACGGCCAGATACAGAAGGCAATACTCCTCGGCACTGCACGTATTGTGAGTAGGTTCCTCTCTCTGCAGCCCTAACCACCGGTACCTTGAACCCAGCCTCGCTGCCGGTGGCACTCGTAGGTTAGGTTTTTTATAATGTCTACTTTTTTGTATTAATACTGTTATTTTACTTTTATATTTGAATATTTGTTATAAAAAACCTAATGTAGAGAAAATTGAATAAATATCTATAATAATAATAATTTATTTTTATAAAACATGGATACATAAAAAAAGATGATTAACTTAAGCATCCTAATATCTAACAGCAGAAAATACGATAGGAACATAGTTTGGCACCTTACTGTTTAGTCATAATAAGAGATACCATTTAATCATTCTAAATTAGGTAAGGCCAGTGCTTATAAAAGGAGATGAGTCCTGTGCTATAAGCATCGGCAGTCTTCCAGATGTCACTATTTTTAAACGAAGATCCCAATAGTAGAAGTAAGGTAAGTGCCAGTTAACAACTTTATACAAGGGAAACACTTCTTACAATTCAATAGTGCTTGTTTGAATTCATTCTTTTAAAATGAAATGTATACTAAAACAACATAGAAACACTTGGGCACATGAGTTTCAACCAGCCGTCTGGCTTAATCTAAGGCTTCCTACTTTCTTTAACGTAACACTAGATGCTTAATCTATAGTCTACGATATCATGTTACAATATCCAATCTGACACTAGCTTAAGTCTGCGACATAAAAATCGTAATATCCATAACATAAGCGTGTAAAAGCTGAAATCTGATAGACGATGACGATACGCGTTTATTTTTAGATGTTATACAGCCTTATTGTTCCGATATTTATAGCGTGGTAAAGTTGTATACACACGCGGATAGCTTTATATTGAATAGACGTCTATCGCCTCAAGGCGACGTGGCGTCATTTTATTAAATAAAATATTAGCTCGAAGACGTGCGTTTGTTTAATAAGGAATTTGTACGAGTGACACGTACATAGAATAAGTTGTACGTGCCATTAATGCTAGGCTAAGTTTGTTAACATTCTATTCATTGTTTACCAGATGGTAAGTCTCACGACTACAATCTTAAGACTACAATCCTAAGATCACAAATGCGTTACCAACCTTGAGGACTACGATGAAATGCCTCTATGCTAGTAATTTCATCTGTTGTCTTATCTCCACACCGGAACACAACAACACAAACACTGTCGGCGGAAAGTCAAAGGATATGATGCTGGTAGCGATCCGGACGGACCTTGCACAAAGTCCCTAACAAAACTAATCAGCAGACATAGGAATCCAGGGGCCAAAATTTTATGACAGGTAGGGATTTCCTATATCGATAAACTCAATTATCGATGCTTTTTCCATATACTAGTGATCGCCCCCAGCATTGTATGTCTTTTTGTAAGTATTGTTCTGAGTAAGTATGAAGTTCACACAGCATATTAAAAAAAATGTTCTTCCCCTATTACCTCCACAGAAATTGAAAATTCATTACGCCACCTGGAATAGATTTATCACTTTTATCAGCCAACACGGAGAGGTTTAACGCCCGAAAATTTGGAACTAATTCTGATCGTTTATTTTAACAATAGTAGATGGGACAATTATGAAGAAAAAAATAATGATGAGTAAAGTTTCAAAAATCTTTTTGAAAAATGAAGAAGTGAATTACGTTGTTATTTTGTTTAATATTTACACTTTTAATAAAAAAATGTTTTTACAGGCAAAACTTTGAGTGATCACTTGTATATAAAACAAGCATCGATAATTGAGTTTATCGATATAGGAACTCCCTACCTGTCATAAAATTTTCCCCCTGGATTCCTGTCTGCTAATCAGTTTCAAACGAATATTTTACTGACATTAATTTGCATAAATGCATTAAATGCAAAAGCATTCAAGCATGCACTTTCAGTTCTAGTGGTTGCATCCGGCTTAATCATGAACAAAAATATAAATCGCACAGCACAACACTGCAATATGCAAACTGCGTTCTAGCTAACGTAAATAGTTGTTTAGTCCCATGCTCGCATCGCTCGGCGTTGCCAAATGCGAGATTTGAGTACAGTGAAAGAGGTTAAAACTGCATTATACGAGCATTTTCCGGTGATTAGCATGTTCAAGCTTCATCATATATCGTCGGACAAATCCGTGGACTATGAAAAACAAGACCAAGTGCGGGTAGTTCGAAAAACTCGCACGTAATATAGATGAGCACCAGCTCTCTTCAGTCTGCTCGTGATCACGACCGTTGCAACACGATCGAAACGTCAAGGTATATAATAATGTATTTACGTAATGAAGTCCCGTTTTAGATTTATAACAGTATGTGTAAACGTCGCGAAAGTTTAAAACAAGCATTATACGAGTGATTGAACGTTACGTTATAAATGGCCGTGGTTTATTTTAGCACGTGACACTTCATTTTAAATGCGAAATCTATTTCCAGTGCAGTCCATTGCACTTTCTCAAGCAGCGCGGAACAGCTTAGTCATGGTTTAAAAATAAATATTGTACGTTTTAACAGAAACTTAAACACAAATAGATGTTTATAACAAGTCAAAAACACTTTGCAATACGTTAGATGTTATACAGGGTCTTATGCAGAAGGTTGGACAAACTTCAGGGACTAACTCTGTAGGTCATACTCATCAACTTTTATTATGGGACCATCATCCAAATCGCGAAAAAAAAAACAGCTGTTCCATACATTTCAGCTGTTTAGCCCTCAAAGTTTGTATGGAACAGCTGTTTTTTTTGGATGGATGAATGGCGAATCAGGGAAAATTACCAGTAGTGTACTGACTCAAAATATAAATATAATGCAGATAAATGTATCGTATTATTATATACGTATTATACAGAATAATTGGTTTGTAGCCAAGTTTTGAATATAGGAAATGAACCTTGGCTGATTTTACACCTTCTTAATCTGAAATGATGTACGAGTGGATTCTATATTTTAAAACTAAATTCATTACTCCCTAAGGAGTTATAAAAATCCGTAACTCCCGCGGGAGCTAAATCGGCTATAACTGCCCTATACGCCTGCGCGTTATATCCAGTGATCGGATGTAGGATGCAATTTCCCGGGGTTTAAGTCCGTTATATTAACATGGATATTAATATGACTTACAATACCGCGAGTCTTTTTGTTACCTACCTTTATAATAAGGTGATTAACTTTAAATTTTAAGTAGTTTACACTATAAAATTAACAAAATATATAATAACAACAAATATTTTTACAGTACTGCATAGATAAATAAATACATATTATATGCAATAAAATGTTTAATTTTTAATTTCGTTTCAGAAAGTAGTAACTCGTTTACTTATACATTTACATTACAAAATATTTTTTTAAATAAAATGTCAAATAAATGACCTATTATTGATAGCGAACATTTTCATTTTGTTTATTTAGTTTAACCCTCGACAAAAGTAATCCCGGGGAATCCCGAGTCACATCCATGTTAAGCATAACGTTTGAGGTCGTTCGCCCCAAATTGCATCCTAGATCCGATCACTGGTTATAACACCCTTTCCGAGCAAGTATGATGAAAAAAATATAATTTAACATAACTACAACTTTAACGTAATGAACTCATTGTAGCTGTGGAATGACTGCTTAATAATCCAGCCCTTGAGGCGGCTCTTAAAGCTAGACAGGTTCGATGCCTCGATTATGTTCATCTAAACTGAGAACAGTTTATTAATACGAACCGACCCTAAGTCTCGCCGTTTTTCCTGAAATATCTTACGAGCATAAGCTTTCACCCAATATATTTAAGTACGTACCTACTCAATACCTTACGTTGAACTCTGATGTCATATCCCCGGGCAATTCACATAAATTGACTACCTAAGGTTCTCGTGGCACTTTAGAAGAATTTACGAATCGACAACATTGGCCCGTTTCGAAAGTTTACCACGCCTGCCCGAGTATGTGTTGGAACTTCTTTACGACTTTCTAAATAGTCATAAATCATTATTCCTTTACTCTTTACCCTAAGCCTTGAATTTCCGTCCAATACTCGTTCAAACATCAAACTTTTTATTGTAACTTATTTCATTATTCTGTACTTTGTTCAAGAGTTAATATTCCATTTGCACAACTTGCTTTGAATTTTCTAATATTGCTTTACTCCTCATTTTTGTTTTACTTTACTCGTATATGCCAATAATACTCGCCTAGTGCTGTATGTTCCTCAGCCTTAATTAATTACCTTCCCAAGATACCGAAATTTCCTTCCAAAGTTTGCGTTATGTCCAATTTGTTCTTGATTTTGAACCTAATATACAGGTCTTAGGGGAAATCTTCTTATCGAATCGAGATTTCGGTGTAAATTCGCAGGGTAATTAATCAGTAGAATATTTTCTAAAATTGTAACCAGTCATGTAGACACAATAAAATTCAAAACGCCTTTAGGAAACTGCGTGCTTTGAACAGACAGCTACTTTAAGCGATCATCAACTCGCTTTTATTGCGCTTTCAAATTCAAAATTCAAAATTCAAAATATTTATTCAGTAAATTGGCCACATGAGGGCTCTTTTACACGTCGGTAACATGGAGTGAATCTACTAGCGCTTCGGATAAGACCATCATTGCGAAGAAGAAGCGCCGCAAGAAACTCCAGCAGAAGGTCATTTAACTTCAAGTTTCGACTTGAACCATTACGTTTCTGAATATTGAATATGGGTGTATATCGGTTGGTCTAAAATTGTTTGGCCTATTTTTGTTTTGCCACATTTTTTTTTGCATAATATTGTTTGGTCGAAAACTTGTTTAGTATAATATTTGTTTGGATTAACCCTGAGCGTGAGGCGAAGCTCCTATTCCGCGTAGTTGTGGCGCTTCGCTCCTTAACACAATTCTAACCTAACCTAACCTAACCTAACCTAACCTAACCTATAGATTAGTTGACACCTGGGTATTTTATACATTAATATGGATTTAGCCTTTTAGTAATTAAAATTTTAGACTAAACAATTTTAGACCAAAAGTGCTTTAGAACAAAAAATATGTATGCAAAAAAATATTTATGCTAAAAAAGAAGTATGCCATTCAATATTATAGGAAACATTTTCGACCAAAAAATTTTAGCACATAAAATTTTAGGTCTGTCAAAGGGATCATACCCATTGAATATGTTGTCAACATTCCTGCAGTATAACAGCAGTTATTACTATTCCTTCACGCGTAACGTCATGTTTGTGCTAAGTGTCAGGATTGACTTCTATCGGCCGGGCCTTTTTACATACATACCTTCACGCTTGTCACCCAATGGGGTAAGCAGAGACTTTGGAACGCCAGGTGCACCGGTCTAAACATACAACTTTCGCTTCCTCTACATTTATCAATCTCTTCATGCACGTACGGCTTCGGGTGCTTTTGTTTTTTTTATGGCAAGGAGAAGGCTCCGAGCACTCAGGCCACCTGGGGAACGTTTTATAAAGCGACAAGTTACAATTTTACAGGTCTAAACTGGCAACACTGCTCAAATGGCTGGTCGTCATTGGCCGAGGTTGTGTCAAATGGAAACTTGTAACCTGTAAATTGTAATTTGTAGCTTTATAAAACAGGCCCGGGATGGTAAGTTGGATCTGTTGTGGCTAAACTGCCTTTTTTGTAGTTGGATAAAAAGCACTGTTGGGAGGTCCACCAGGGCATTATTTGTGACGTTATCTATGAAAAGGGACCTTATTGTCGATGGCGCTTCCGCCATTTTTAAAGATGCTTCGATGTAAATACAACGTCGCGTGACGCAGTGGGGCGTAAGCGCCATCGACAATAAGATCCGTTTTAGATAATGCCACATTTAACAGTTTAGTCTCCGGTGTGACGGGTGTTTGCAGTTCATATTTCTTGAGATGTCCGTCCTAATAATATTCATCAGGCAAACGACCGTGACTGCGAGCTGTTTGCTTTAGTAATTGGCATCGCTTGCTCACTCGCTTTATTAACTTTGGGAAAGTAGATGTTCCTGATTTTTTCTAAGTAAGCGTTAATGGTATATCATAACTAGGGTTAGAACTTTTGGTGGCATATCATGGTTCTACAATCCATGGATTCGCTATTTCCTAATTATTATAAACATACCACCTTAATTTTAACCTTTAGTATTGTCGTAATAATATTTCAAAATTCATTCATTCGTTAAATCTATCCAAAAAAATATCTAAATAAATAACTAGCTGTTGCTTGGAGACATTTATCACTATTCCCTCGAGAAATGTCAGATTTTTGGGGACACATGTATTCTCATAATTTAACTTAAGAGCTAGGCTCTTTTTGGTGGAGTAATTGCCACTTTTCTTTGTTCTTTTCCAGCTTTTTTAACTTTATACTCGTAAAGTATTCTCTGCCTATTCCTAGGGAAGCCTAGGAACCAATCTTATTACCTTTAGAAGAATTATTTTTGTTTGAAATGAACCAGTTATATATCAGCGAACCATCTTACTCAAATTGGCGTGTTAAATGGACATTCTGAGTATGCTTTGGAGTTCTATTTTCACAGTCGTAAAGACAGAAAAAAGGTCAAGGTCAGAAAGGGTAGGCACTTCAGCGTTTGAAGGTACTATCTATGGATTTGTTGATCGGATATTCTGATTCCTTGTTTTCCTTTTTTTTTTATTCATAACCTACCCTACTTACATTTGTGTTTTTACAGAAATTAATTCCTTTTGGGTGTATATTATTTCAAGTATTCATGTCTGTTTTTTGCGACCTCTTGGAGACAAAACACTTGACGTATTTTGTGTACAGGGTGCCATTAAATTAGTATTTATCTCCAAGTGCATCAGCTTTTTTTCTATTAAAATATACAAAAATATGAAAGCAGAGGCATTCAGCTACAAAAAGCTTGCATTGCTTGTTTGCTCTAGAAACAAAAGAATAACTTTTCGTATGTGCGTAGTTTGTACTTGGTTTCCTTTTTTTAACTGCAATGCTTACAGAAATGGCTCAACCAAATAGGCGACTAATTACATTTAAATGAGAAATTGCCAAAACTGTGTTTTGCTTTTGCTCAAGATGTTCTAATTTGCTTTATTAACAGAGTCATATTAGCTTCACCAGAACCAATCTAATAAAGTATGTATAAAATTTTTAAACTTTCTCGATTTTAACCTCCTTTTGTAAGATTGACTTCAAGTTTTGCATACTTATGTATAGTATATCGCACTGCTACATCAAAATAGTATCAACTCAAAATCCTTGTTAGTTTTGTTTCAAGTTCATAGAAGTTGATATTAGGGAAAATGAAGATTATGGCCAGTGACCATTATGGCAAATGAAATTATGAAAAATGAAGGGATACCATGTAAAATACTTTATTGTACAAACGACAAATTATCAGAATCACAAAACGTATGCATTTATGCGAACTTAATTATCCCTAGAGATTCCTTTCAGTGAACTTAACTTAGTTTATGCAAGTTTAATGACGAATACAATAATATCGTACTATCGAGCTGGTGGAGACGGAAAAACGTTCATAGATAAGTCTGTCAAGTTTGGAATAGTGATGGACGATTTCTGAAACAATGTAAAACTTTCCTTAACTGCGAAAATTATTTATATATATATTTATTTATATTAAAAATTCATGAAAATTTACTTACGCTACATGTCAGACCTATAGTACTTTCTAGAAATTAAACAATTTCACTTTGGTAACTTTCAGAATAGGTATTGCATGAAATTTTAGGTGAAAGTTTCACCTTCGAAACGTACAAACCGCCCATCACTAGTTTGGACTCATTTGACTGGTTTTTAATAATAGTTAATTATGAGTGTTAACATTGCAGTCAACAATAAAGTATGTTATTAAAAACGATTTAAATCCAAACATTTTTAAACGTTTTAGCCCAGTTTCCCCACTAAACAGTCAAATTAGTTGGAGGTGCATGAACATGCTAACATTCATTTTAAATGGTTTATGAAGCGTTCATAAATTACCGAAGGCAGTTTGCATTTTAGAGCATAATTGATGAAAACGTCAGTGTTGCATAACTTACTCAACGTTTGAGCTTTGAAAATTATACCGAAATTATAGTTTAACTTTAGTTTAGTTTAAATTATTTCCTATCCAATATAATAATTATTATGCCTCTATGTTGTATTGGAATATACTTATAATAAACCAAAAGAAATTAAATAGTAAAAAAAAAACATTTGGTTATTTTTTCCACTTTTAATACTTTTGCGTTTAAATTGAATTAACCGTTTATTATTTAACCAGAAACAAACAAAGTAACAGTCAGTATTAGTCAGAAAAATACGTAACAGTCAAGGTAATTCATAATCATCTTTGTATGTTAAAGTTGTATGAATGTTCACGAATGTAAAACTCGTTTTACAAAATTGACTTTGTAAGGTTGAACCAGCATAAGAAAGTCAATTCTATCTTTTTTTAAGAAACTCATTTTTTTTATTCTTTTTTCTTTAAAAAACTATTAAATTATTGATAAATAAATCAATATCCGGGATCAAACTCCTCACAAAATGATCTAGTCCCAAATTCATCTCTAGGTTTGTACTTACTTACTTATGGGTACTAGACAACGATATAAATATTTATAATAGAGATATAAATACTTAAATTAGCATACACGAATTAGAAACAAATACTTGCGCTCATCACACAAATATTTACTTATACCGGGAATGGAACCCAGAATCGCCAACATCCAACCAAACCACAGACCAACTGGGCTAAACTCACCATGTTTTTTTACAAATTCACGACAAATACTTAATCAAACTTAAAGTTAAACCTTAGTATCAAAGCGGGACTCTGCTTTTCTATCTTTTATCTCACCAAACCCTGTTACCGTTTTTAAAATTTCTATTTATTTGGATAACGAAGTATAACTGGATAAAAGTGAAACAAACTTTCTCGAGTTTTTAATGGAATAATTAAATTGTGAAAAAGTTTCAATCAAAATACTGTATAGAATTTACACGATTACATTTTTAGGGTTTCGTGAATTTTAATGTATAAAAGTAAGTAATGTTTTATTTAAATAGGAACTTATAAAAAACATTTTCTATTTTACGATAAGAGGTCAGACTCGGTCAAATAGGTTGATAAAGATTTAATGCCTTGATAATGAATGAATGTTTAAGAAAGTACTTAATTCAAACTCTTTTTTTTTGTGTTAATGTTAATGTAATGATATTAAAAATTACAGATGTATACTATAGAAAGAGTTTGATTTTATGTTTTATATTTTGTAGGTAGCTCTTTAGTTTATTTAATAGCTTTGTTATATCTAGGTTAATAATATCTTTTATTTAGTTTTAATATTGCAATGTAAGACCACTGTAAATACCATGGATGCAATAAATGAATATGAATATGAATAAATGGTTAATAAAGATGCAACTTTAAGACGACGATTTGCACAAAAATGAATCTATAGGAAAAAAATAGTCTATACATAACACAAAGTCGCGTTCTGAGTCTGTCTGTCTGTTTTTTGATTCGATTTTCACCATCAATTAGATAATCTTTCACGGAAAGTTTTTATGTGTAATCAATTCTGGTTTATGTGCGTGTATTACAGAAAACTCACATAAACCGAAGCGCAGCGAGGCCGGTCGCTAGTAATTCATAAAAGTTGAACCAAAAAGGAACTTAGTGATAGGCTATTATTAACTTTTCTCGGAATTTAAAAATTTCATTTCAATTCTTCGTACCTACTTACATACCTAGTTAGAATCGTGGGTCTACTTATAACAACAATAGGATTGAATAAAAATAAATAATATTCAATATAGAACAATATGTATATTTATATTTATGTATATTTAAGTTTATATTATATTTTTTTAAATACGAATATATGCTTATTAGACTTCTGTATTTACCTGTATTTAGGTTTTATATACCTACCCAAATGTTGTATATTATATTTCATTTTTAGTTTTATTTTTCAACGCTATTTTTCTTCGAACTGTGATTTATTTTTATTCTGTTTCGCCTACTGGTTGACTGGCAGAGAATATTGGCATTCAGGCCGCCATTTGCACGTTATTGAATTTTTATGCAAATAAGTTTAAATAAATAAATAAATGTAAATGCTTGTGTAAGTATAGCATAATAACTAAACATAAAAAAACCCTTTTGAAACCACTTTGCTAAATAACTAATTACGCTTACTAATTGAATTAGCTTGCTCGAAACCATTTAGTAATTAAAATAATTGTTTTACAGTGTAATGTATATAACTAGTGAGTTAAGGCTAGTTGAGAGACCCTGTTTCCAAATCTAGCGGTCCTGGGGTTGCTTCCCGGTATGGGCAAAATATTTGCGTGATGAGCGCGAGGTTCTCCGTGAGTCTTGAATTTTCTATGTACCTATTTGAGTAGGTATTTACATGTAAGATTTCACCGGTTGTCTTATCCCTACACTGGAACACAAAAATGCGAACACTGCTGCATGACGGTAGGATAAAGGATAAGATGGTGGTAGCAATCCGGACGTACCTTAAAGTCTTCTACTCCTGTTTTTTTTTTAAATAATTTAGCATAATGTATGTATCTATCTACTTGTGTATGTATGTTAGTAACACTTTATTTTACAGTCTAGTTTATAAATATGTATACACCTTAGTACCTTGTCTATTTAATGTCATGCTTAAACTGACATAATTATACGAATCGTCATAACGATTGACAAGGTTTTTAAAGTGCATAACATAATTATGGACTCGACTGTACTAAAATAATTTCATTACATAAATACTAAATAAAAGTGCTACAAAGGCGCATTTATGCCACTTCGCTAAAAATAGTATATGGTACAACATAATAATATGGTGCAAAAAAACACCAGCTTTGGTATAATCTAACTAGTGTCAAATTAAAATTTGCTTAAGTTATTTATAATCAAGTCAAAATTCATTAGGAAAGCCCATAAAAATAAATTATCTACACAAGATCAACACGTCTTTTGAATGATATACTATACTCGTACGTTATACGTGACACGGAAAACGGTCGATGCGCGAAGTTCAATAAACAGTATTTATAATTATTATATACTCTTCTCTTCCCTTCGTTTACCAACTCGCTCAAAAATATATTAATCAGGATTTTAATTAAATTGTCAACGTTGACCCCGATTCTAATACAGTATGAGCTCAGAAAATATTTGATAACGGAGAGTGATTTATTAATTAATCAAAGTAAATCGAGATTTTTTGCAAAAATCAATTTCTTTGTTTTTATTACAAATCTTTGTGAGGTCTTATTGTTTCGTAGTTTTTTAACTGCTTCCGATGATTGGCTCAATAAGGCATTATACTAAATGGTAATACGATAAGCAACCTCTGGAGTACGTTATATTAGTTTGTTTGTGTTATTCGTGTTTACAAAATCGTATAATCATTTTCTAAAAATGCACGTTTAAAAATCGATAATGTATATTACTTAGACGAGAGCTGTATGTCTCTGAGTTGTAAAAATAACTACTTTTCAAGTAGATTTTACATATACTGTCAGTAACGCCACAATTATAGCATTTCTTATACATCTTTACATAGTATAAAACAAATTTGCTTCCCGCCGTCGGTCCCGCATACAGAAGTATGCACGTTTAGATTTTTCATATACCTACGCAACACATTTTAATGCGGTTTTCACCAAATGCAAATAACCGGTTATAACCGGTTATTTTCATACAAAAAATGGCTAATAACCGGTTAAATGGCATTCCATCAATAGATAGAGTTTTTCAAAAGGAAAGTTTTAATACACATAATAAAGTCCGGATAATGTACTGGTGTTACAGAAAATCAATAAAACCAGTGTGTAACCTTATTATAACGTTGGGAAAATAAAATATAAGGATTAGAATGAATAATATCGTCCATTATTAATTTATCTCAAGTTTCACTTTGACTCAGCTTTGTCTTCAAAATGCCTAATTACACGAATATATTTAAGGCGTGTTTATTAATAACATTGCCGTTTATCGATATTTACTGGTCCACGTCCAGACGTTCATATTTCTAGTCTACTTGATTTAAACATCTAGGTCTACGTTTGTAATTTTGTTAAATATTGTCATAATATTTTTGTCAGCTGTGTCAGTATTAGACACTGTTTACAAATTACCATGATTTAGCTGTAAATGACGTGTTTAAATTAAGATGAAGGCGGCGTCTGCCAACAAATTAAATTACAGACTAAACAGTACAATAAAAGTCTGCTTTGAAGATAGTTTCACAAAGTAGTTCAAAATTTTTGGTGTCAATTTTATTATCAAAAATAACAGTAATTTTTGCAAAACAGGCATAGGATAAACAATGCTTCGGCTAACTGAACAATCCGTTTGTAGGCAACCTATCACTAGGTTAAATTTTGGAAACAAACTGTTTTTTTTGTCCTGTTGATTTTTTTTTCAGAAACCCTTTAACTTTTATATTCTAGAGGGGGCAAACGAGCTTTCGGGTCACTGAAGCGACGTGATCACCGCTGCCCATGGATACCTGCAATACCAGGAGAGGCAGCTGCGTTGCCGGCCTTTGAGAATAAAGTATGGTCATCTCTTTAAGGTCCCCAATAAAATTCGTACCGGTCCGGAAATACCGCCGCAGTAAGCTGATTCCTTAACACTGTCATGTGCGGCAAAAAGTTTCTTTTAAAACGCACAGTGGTAGACTGCCATCCATCGAGGTGGTGGCAATGATCCTGGATTGTTATAAAATAAATCTTCTCCAAGCTACAGGTTCTATAGATATATCTTAAAACATGTTGAACGGTTAATGGGTTCATAAAAAATGATTTTCTAACTTAGGAATTTTCGGACTAATGAATCCGTTGTTGGGATAAAACTTTGGACTTGGTGTAAGATACCGCGAAAATTAGGTGCTCTAAAGCAACCACCTTTATTTTGTAAGTCGTTTTTTGCAAGAAATTTTCCTTTTTTCCGGAACGAAATTTATCCTACGAGTATATTTGCCGTCTCCGACCTTTGAGCTATGTCTACTTATGCCTACTTGTTATGTCGATCAATTGAGGCATTGAACCGTATAGACGAAACTCACACGTTAATTAGATACAATAACCTTAAAAACAAAACACCCCTTTTATATTAGTCGGAGTAAAGCATACATTAAACGTAAATTATTCACACATTTTTTATTAACTCACTTAAGTAATTAAGTTTAACTAAAGGGGATTAGTTGTAAAATTATGTGAGCTAGCTTGTAGAAAATTACTTGTAATTAAAGCTGCCATTTGAAAACATAAATTACCCTTAGCGTGTTATATTGCTCGCCGAAAAGCCTTTTGTTCAGACATCGAGTCATTTCGTGTACTATTGCCAAAATATATGCAGTTTTATGTGTCTGCTCTTACCTGTATAAGCTTACACTGTCTGGGACTTTTGGTAGGTGTCTTTCATTTTAACGGTGTACTTTTGCTTTAGTTTTCCCGACCAATCATCCCACAAACATTCAGGGGTGTGATTCTCTCAAAAACACGATCGGACGAACGAATGAGTGAATGTACAAATTTAAGCGCGTGCATTTTCAATTTGGCAGCATGGCTTTTGTTTATAAGATCGAACGCATGAGGCTGCCTAATTGAGAATGCACGTGTGGCGACCTAGCGACATCTAACGGCAACTTGTATCAACCAACTCGCTACCTCGCTAGCGCCACCAGCGTCAGACAGCGCAACTTAAGTGTTCTACAACGCGCTAACGAAGTTTCTCCAGTCAGATGACATATATACAACTTCCAACTTCATTCCAATGGACTTCGGTCCCCAGGCATAACACCCGCCTGGAGAGAGATCTCTCTATTGTCCTCTCTTCCTACATTGGTGACCCCGACGTGATCGTCATCCTGTCATGTGTGTGTGTCATGTGTTTTGTTCGCTCTGACGGGACAATTTAAACTCGCCGCTGCGACATTCACACATCCGTTCGTCTGACCGCGTCTTTGAGAGAATCACACCCAGAAATCTTTTTACTCGATAATTTCCTGTCGTGACCGATGTCCACTCTAGCGTTGGCAAAACACATCTCGCTAACAATTGGCAAAAAGCAGGGGACAATCTCACACAATTTGACTTGGTCCTAAACTAAGCTTTAGGTTTGTCCTACTATGGGTACTAAAAAAGGAAAGGGTCACTTCCAGCTAACTAGGCTTGGCGTCGATAAATTACCAATTCAACTATTAACATTATAACATTTTATCAAACAAAATAGTGTGATAATTAACATACCTAGGTTATTTAGAGTCGGTAATTATGTTGGTGAACTTTACGTTTAACTTGAGAAATCAATAGCAACCACACTTCAAATGCAGAAGTAAAATAATTCTTGATTTCTATTTGACGTTTTTAAAGATCTTAAAATAGTCATGTGTGACCGGGACACGAGCGCAATTAGATACATTTTCACAGGAGCGAATTATTTTAAAGAAAACTAATATTAATTTTGCTCACCTATTAATTTTTTGTTCTAGTCTCAAAATTTTTACTTTTCAAATAACGATCAAAAACCCTTTTCGTTTGTTTCTGCATATTTGTATTATTTATATGGGGTTAACCCTTCCCCATTATGTGGATCTCAGGGCTCTTGAGTGTCATCTATGAAATAGACTTCATTTTCTAGGAGGTTGTATTCGCTTATGAGCATAGTAACGGCATGCATTTAAAGTTGGATGATTATTATAATTACAACATACCGCTTACTACTTTACTTTGTATTTTATATTTTTATTTGTTATTCTGACGACCATATGTAATTAAATTCATGATAATTTGAAACCGTTAATTCCGTTATTGGAACGGGCTGAAATTATGAATAGGTAAAAAGGGAAAAAGTAGCTATAACACGTTTGTATGGTTAAATACAACTGCAAGCTGATCTGATGATGAAGTCAGAGCAAGGTAGCAATAGGATCTCCGCTGTAAATAACATTGACGGGAGCCCGTCGCATCGCGTAATGATTGTTTGTCCTAACGATTGTTTGGTCGAAAATCTTTTCGTCTATCATCCTTTTAGACTGATATTATTTACAGAATTTAATAAATATCTGTTTTGTAGGTAGTTTGGTTAAGTTAGGTAAAGTTAATTTTTTATAACAATTAAAAAAATATGTCTTCAATAGTAAAAACCGTTTTCGACAAAATAATTTTCGACCAAAAAATACTTAGGACAAACAATAATTATGCCATACGATGTAGACCCAACATCAACCCCTCCTTCTGTCCGTCTCAGACCTTGGAAAACTTCGTTTCAAAAATTTTTTTTTAAAACACTTCGTGAAAAATACCTACCTAAGACCAAGGTCAAGACACACATTATTAATTTTATACGCCCTAAGTACAAAACATACTCACCAATGCCTCTCCGTTGTAATTTCACAGACAAAACAGATTCGGAAATGTGCAGTAATGTCTATATTTTACGGAAACTCAGGTCATGTTCGCATGTTTACTCTAAGGATCGTGTAAAACGAACCGTGATTTTCGTCACGATTACCGGCTTTGAAAACGTCGGTACACGGGTAAATGTTTGCCAGCCGGAACAATTTATTCTGTCTGGCGGAAAATGTTTTTTAAAACTATAAAAACTGTTTCTGTTTCACGTAGCTATTTCCATAGACTGAATAAAAAAATTAGAAAACAAAATATTTATGATACAAAGCATTAAAAACTTCATGATTTATCAAAAAAACATTTTAAAATTGAAATTGTTTATGTTTTTACACGACTGCCCCAAAAAAAGGAGTGTAATGTTTTCAGGGTTCATGTTTTTATATATGTATGTATGTAATGTATGTATGTATGTGAGTTTCTTTATTCCACTATAACGTCTAAATCCCTTGACCGATTTAGATGTGTGATGTATCGTTAGAATCCCTACGTCATCCCGGGTGACATATAGGGAATGCAAATAACCGGTTTTAACCGATTTATACCGGTTATTTTCATACAAAAACGGTTAATAACCGGTTAATTTTCATTCCCTAGTGACATAGGATACCTAAACTGTTAAAATTGAAATAACAACAATGGCAAAATGTCAATTAATAACATATTTAGGTATATCGATGACAGTATAAAAAATGCAGTCGGGTTTTTGAAGCTTGCTTTTCATTAATTATTGCCGATATCCCTTTAACACAAAGTTAATGATATTATTATAAAAATGAAATAGTAAATATTTACATAGTATAACAAAGTCGCTTCCCGCCGTCTGTCCGTTTGTATGTACGTTTAGATCTTTCAAACTCCGCAACAGATTTTAACGCGGTTTTCATCAATAGATAGAGTGATTAAAAAAAAAAATATGTATAATAAATAAAGTCTGAATTATGTCCTGGTGGTATAGAGAACTCACACAAACCAAAGCGAAACGAGGGCAGCTCGAAAGTTCAATAATAAACTAAATTCAAACTATTAAAAACAGATAAGAATCTCCTCTATATTCATATGGAATTCCACAAACAGTTTTCTAACCACCATGTTTTACAATTCAACAATGCCCGGTGCCTTAATAGCCGCCATCTTTGCCCTATTGTCTCGTCAATTCCCAGACAATAGCCCTGTTCAGGGAACCGCCGCAACATACATAAAAATGTAAATGACACATTTTCCGCAGCCAAGGCACACTCTGCAGGTCAATTTATTAGTACAAGATAAACAGACTGCATTGAAAAATGTATATCAAACCAAAAAAACATCAACATACACGCTTTGCACCTTTGAAAAGAAAAGAAAAGAAGAAAAGAAAAATCATTTATTCTTGACATACATAAAAAAGGACAGATTAACACGTACAAGAAGGAAGTAGCCACGAAATGGTCCCAACTCAGCGTAATGCTGGCATTAAAGTCAGCGCTGGTCTTCCGTTGGAACCAATACTTTGCACCATACTATACAGGGTGTCCCAAAAATAAAAGTTAACCGGCCTAGGTCTGATAGAGTAACTAAAAGCTATGGATGTATGTTCAGCGATTTTTACTAGTTTCGGAGATATTGATCATTTTAGTCTGATTTTTTTTTTCAATGCAGCCCGTCTGCACCGGCCCTTAAATTAACACTGGTACTTATTTATTAAGCTACATAAAAAGTACTCTTGATTGATAAACATTTCTATTGAACACTGTCTTGCCACCATATTTTACAATTCAACAATGGCGGATGCCTTAATACCCGCCATCTTTACCAATCGTCTCGTCAACTCTCGGACAATAGACGTGTTCAGAGGACCGCCACAATATGTAAATGAAACATTTTCCGCAGCCGATACTTCAGAGCGCACTCCACTGGACTCCATTGTGTCCATAATGTATGGTAATAACAGCCTAAAGCATGAAATGGAAAGGTATTTGATTAATACGCGAAATATAAATTTTTGTATTGATTAACTCTATTGAAAAAGAACGTTCATGTGAAGCTTTGCGGTTTCATTTTTGTGATTGAGAACCTTATAAATCACTATCAGTTTTTTGGAAGTTTAAAGAAGTATTTGCTCAACAGTCGAAACTTACAGATATTCAGGTTCGAAGAATATTTCGGTGGTTAAAATGGCAATTGGCGTATAGGACAATTGTACAGTAAAAATTAGATGTCCTTTACGCCAATTGCCATTTTAACCACCGAATTTTTATCCTTAACAAGTCATAATATAGTAGGGCCTCTTTAGCACTTTATTTTTGAAACCTTAATTTATTGCTTTTTCACATTATGGGCGTCCTTACTTTTAAGTAAAAAAGCATAACAATAATGGATTTGATAATGACAGGGTTTGAAACAAAGTGGAATAAAGGTCCGGTTAATGTAAAGTATCCGCGGCAGAAAAAAATTGAGATCTGTTTAATTTAATTTTAATTGAATTTTAATCAAAGTGAAGTATTTTTGATTTAAATTCTAAATAAAATTATTAATCAAATCAATAACGACAAATAGGTTTTACGCTAACAACGTAGCAAGTAAATAAATTGAAATTTTGGAATTCTTTATTTAAGAAACAAGCCAATAAAAATAAATGAAAATTAAAAATTAAATAATAACAGGTTTCTAATTACAAAATGTACCTCAAGATACCGAAAGTGGCTTCAAAAACTCGAATGAAACACATCAGTATAATAATTATTCTGTACCTACCGCATACCTAAGCATATTAATTTTGTTTACAAAGAGAAGTATAACGTAAATTAAACTATGCCATGACGACGTACCGCATGAAAAATGTACAACAATTTTTTTTTTTTTTTCATGAATCTCTCAGACCTAAGTGGTCTTATTTAGTTGTGGATAATTATTGAGCTGGCAAAGAAAAGAACGATCTAAGTGCTTTTAAATCTGCCAGAAAAGCTTCACTAATTGAATCGGTGTTGTTCGGGATTAAAGAGGTTGGGAGGGAAGAGTGACCCGCGCACTCAACCTAACCCCCTTCACGCTCTCGACCTAGATGTTGACCCTGGAATATCTCGCAAACTTTAACCTTACAACATAACTAATCTTGCACTCTGTAAAGTGCGCCACAGATAGAACAGCTTATCTATAATTTAAAATTAATTTCATTTGTATAGCCTGTGCCAATTGAAATTGGCAAAGATATAAACAGAACTAAACGAACCAATTTACCATATTACTCGATAATCACGTGCTTTTAAAGATCAAGTGAGGTCTTAGCAATGAGTTATACACTTAAGATTTACTTATAAATTAAATTTAAGATTAAATAACTATTAAGTATACGTTTTTTTAAATAAAATCACGCTCGATGAATATTTGAGGTTATGTGTCAAACAGTACTAATTTGTTTACAATATGTTTCGCAATTTCATTTGACACAAACTATATCTGTGTTTCTTATGTGTCATTGTAGCTCCCGAACGGGTGAATCAATTTACACGCGGTTTATTAAAAAGAAAGCAAGTTTAATCGTGATGGTTTTTAGCTAGATTAAAAAAATACAATTGAGCCGCTTAAGACATATCTGCTCTGAGTGTAGGGTTTGCCATTATAACGGTAAATGGTTATTATAGGGTTAGGATTATGGTGGCATATCGTGGTTCTAGAATCCATGGAGTCGCTATTTCCTAATTATTATAATACATGACACTTTGATTTTGGCCTTCAGTTTGGTCATATTTCAAAATTAACTTAATACATTTTTAGTTTGGTTATTCCATACCTACTAATATTTGCGTTTTGGTAACGCTTTCACAGCAGGTATATCCTCCATACCAAATTCATTTTTTTAAATTGGTTAAGCGGTTTAATGAATAAATGAATTTTGAAATATTAAAATACTGAAGGTCAAAATCAAAGTGGTATGTATTATAATAAATAGGGAATAGCGACTCCATGGATTCTAGAACCACGATTTGCCACCAAAATTCCTAACTCTAGTTATTATACAGCTATAACGTGGAAAAGGCTTTCGAGTCGAGTAGTTTTTGGGTCCAGAATTAGATCTGTCATGTGGGCAGGGTGTCTTCGGGAAAACTCGTTTTAAGCCCGAGTAACGCTCAAGCTTTCGATTAAGTACAATATTAAAATCGGCCCAACGAAACGAGGTACAGAATTAAACTGAGCCGGCATTTGTATATGTATGACGATAACTTGAGTAAATTTGGAGTGGATAAGGCAGAAGAGTAGTTCAGTAGCCCTAGGCAAGATGCATTCGGCGTTTGTTATCATTGTTTAGAATGGACGTACGCTGTCAGGTGGTTACGTCGAACGCTTACACCAATTCTATAAATTTTAACAGTTTTCGAAAATCGTTTACTCGTACTTTAGCGTTATGCATCTTGTCTAGCCACACAGGTAGTAGTTTACGTGACAGTTGCGAAATGACAGACATTACAACACTCGTGTGATCTAATGAAACTCGCCTTGTAATTACGCAGAGTCGCGTACAATACTTTATCTACACACACATTATAAGTACTTTAAGATGGGTTCAGAAGGCGAAAGGCAAATGACCAACATTACCTTACCTGTGGTAGTACGTGACAGCGATGACAGATGTAACGTAATTTTGAAATTACGTTTTCGAATATTGTAAGGTAATGAGATCCAAATTTGGAACATCTTCCAAAATTAACAGCTGTCATCGCTGTCTCCTACTCCCACAGGTAATACTGGTCATTGCCTCCGGGTTTTGAATGCATAATAGAGGACTTAATGATATGTGTGTAGATAAACATTTTTTTAAGTTCAAACATAATAAACATAAACAGTTTTATATAGAAACCTACCTACACGATAGCAGTTTATCAAATGGAGCCCCTAAAATCACATCATTACAGCCACTTCGGGTCAAAGCGAAATTAACTAATGACCCCCGCTGCCAAGCGGAAACGATTGACCTAATTATTAGAACTAATACGTCACGGTGCTTGGGAGAGGTTTAATGACAGTTGCGAATGTCAGATGCAAGGTCATACAGTTCGTGCGCGAACTGAATGCCGAGCTTATGAATGTGCTAGAACGGGACGGCGCTAGACAGCGTAGTGCGCACTGCAGGCGAGAGAGGAGAGGCGTAGCTCCCTCCACCTCAGGCCCGGACTGCACTCAGATCGCGCGCGTACTGTAGATAAAGTTGTTTCATCTCACGAAAGCGGGTGGGCTATACTTGTGTGGGTAGATGATTTAGTAAACTGATCTAGGTTAAGATTGCAGTCTGGAGATTGTAAATGTCTATATGGGTCTCAAATCCCACTTAGGGGCTCTGTTCTTTCGGTAAAACCATATTGATTTCGATATGTAATGTCAACATTATGATAGCTCTTATTTTCTTGACGGTAAAGGCGGTAGAGTTAAAAAAAAATGACAGGATTTCCAAATTAATATGTTTTTACCAAGTAAAATAGAGCCTGTGTTCTTGTTCTTTGCAGTAAATTTTAAAGTAGATGTAATGGTATTATATGGATGTATGAGCTTGCCTATACTTGAGTTAAAAAAAAAATATTACTTACCTGGACGCTAGGTGTCGCTTTTTTTTTACGAATAAAACCATTATTCAGTGTCAACGGAAGAAATCTTGTTTATTAGTTATCGTCAAATGATTGCATTAGAAAATTACCCATCGAAATAATTCCAATTACGAGTGGTAACCAAAACCAATTCTAATTATCGAGAATTCGATGAAATTGAGAGCGATATACCAAAATCTCTTAATACCGCTAACGAAGCACAGCAAGCGCTAACGAGCCTAAACAGAGAGATCCCTCGTTACGATCACAAAGCCAATTAAAGAAGATTCCCTTTGATCACATTTAAAGTTGTTTAAATTTGCATTGATTAATGTCACTAGTTGGATCATGGTTGTTGGTAAGTCGGTAACTTTTGTTGAACTGCTCGTAGTTTAAGAACTTAAGCTGTTCATTGATGAATATTTCACTCTAACCCACAGAATAGGAATATATAGCATAGAAACCGGACTATAAGACGTACTTTGCGTCAGCTGTCTTTCCCTACTTTTTAGATTACGTATTACATGAGAAAAAATGAAACAAAAAGTAGGATGTTTTTTCTTCTTTAACCGTCATTGTCACAAGGTTTTACACAGGGACTTCTTTGGCCTTCCAATACTATAGGTCCAAATACTATAGGTGCTTATAGGTCCAAATTACGCCTTACTTGTGACGATGAACCAAATAACGAAAAGAACAGCTAGATGCACCTCTTTCCAACTCACTATGAAAACCATAAGTAAAAAGAAATGAACCATAATGTATTTTCTGCTTATTTAGTACGGTTTCTATGCCTTTAGTCTTTATTCTGTGCTCTAACCATTATAGTGCCCGGCCGATAAAAAGTCAATCCTGACACATTTCACAAACGTGAAGTTTCTGAATATGGATAATGTTGACAGCAGTCAAACAATGCTGTTATTTCTATGCCTTCACATGCAACAAATAAGTTTAGCATTGTTTTACTGCTGTCAAAAAAGTTAATAGTCGGAAACTTCATGGTCGTGCAATGTGTCAGGATTTACTTCTTATCTGCCTAGTACTCTAATTGTATGATTTGGTTCTCATAATTTTTAATGATTTCTTAATAATTTATGAAGTAGTTATTAATATTTTTATATTATAAGGATTATTGTGTATTTACAGAATTCAATAATAATACAATCAAAAATTTAAACTAAACGTATTTGAATTAAAATAAAACTGAGCTGCTCAAATATTAAACATGGAAATGATAATCACCACTTTAAAAAGAACACCCCCTTTAGCAGGTCCGCACGCGGCATGGTCCCCATGACACTGGCTGCATTACCTCTCTGGATAGCTAGCCCAATACTTTGAGAGAGGTAAGCACCAGCTCCAGGATCTCCGGAGGAGTCTATGAGCCGGGATGGCAGGGCCTTAATAGTGAAAAACAATTTGATGTACAATAAGTGATTTTTGATTATTATTGAGGACTTGTTTTACAATCTCCATACCAACTAGTTACCTCACTTTAAACTTAATACATAGTGGAGCACTAGAAAATGTTTAACTAACTTTGTTAGTAAAATAACACGTTCCATATCTCTTAAGCAGTACATCACAGTAAGTACTTGAGGTTTTTGTCGTACGCAAATCATTTTAGTACAAGGTGAAAGGTCGAAAAACAAATTAATTTGAATAATATGCAAATAACATTTCGCTACTACGGTTCACTGCGTAATTTTTCGTAGGAACGTGACGATAAGGATGCCGAAAATGGTTACTGTACCCTTACCATGAGTGATAATTACCGCACTCGCTAGCGAGTCGAATGCTCTGTCCTTTGCAAACCTCGCAGTATTCTTATAGAATGCGAGGGAAAGAGCATTCGACTCGGTAGCGAGTACCATAATTGTAACTCATGGTAAGGGCACAGAGTGATTAACAGACTTAAGGTCATCGCACACTACAACGCCCCGGCACCTGATCACCACCGCCTCAGCTCAAAGTTAAGTATTGAAAATTGGGTTTTGATCCATGTTAATACGGTCCATGCTTCAGTGAATGACGCGAGGCCTCCGCGCCGGCAATTGTTTTGAAAAATGTATCGTACTAACACAAGTTAAAGCTCACTTTTTAACGTTTCACATTGACCTGAGGCGGTGATGATCAGGTATCGGGGCGTTGTAGTGTGCGATAACCATTAGTCATATTAGGTTCCTAGTGAAAAAGGGTATAAGTCGACTTAGCTTGTTCTACAAAAGGGTATATACATAAACGAAGTATACATGGCTTAAACCCTTTTTCACTTTATCTTCAGGAGACTTACACCCTTTTTCACTAGGACCACAGGTCTAACCGTTGTACTCAAAGACATTTTAAAGACAATTAAATCGTTCCATTTTCAAAATTGTGTATGAAAAATTGTCACTATCTGCCGCACTCAGAGACGTCAATTAAATTTAATGTTTGATTAAAGTTGCTGCTATCACTTTCTTTGCTATAGCAAAAGAATAAGACAACACATCACTAAAGCAGCATTAAATATAATTGACGTCTCTGAGTACGGCAGTAAGACTTATTAAATCGTCATTTACTCTCTAAGAGCGGGAGAAAGCATTTTTTGTATGGCAAGGACAAGACGGTAAGTCAAATCTCAGAACCATAGATATTTGCATTCTTAAGACTACCATCTTAAGACAGCAATCCTAAGATGGCATTACGTTGCTTAAGATTAAGGTGGAATGCCTCTTTATCATGAATCAGTCTTCATATCGGTGTTTTGTCTTTTTCTTCCCTACGCCTTGGATGTAGTATGTTGTAATAAATGGCACGTTCAGCATTGTTTTTTATTTCGTTTATCAAAAGGTTTAAAGTAAACTAAACCAATTACCCCCATTTATTGAAGTTGAATTACAAGTGTAGGGACTAAATAAGAACTTCAGATATTTGCTTACATAAAAATTTGTTAGCGCAACCTAGAACGAAAAATACGTTTTGAATTTAGTACCCACCTTAGGTCCAAAGTCAATCTGGCATTCTACAATAATAAGGTTGAGTTTCCTATAAAGTTACTAATGACTTGGCTTCTCTAATGACATCGACGACTTCAAGCATATATTTTTTTGAAATGGGTCACACAGTAACGTTCGTGACCGTACCCATATGTGTGTCATAGATAAGTAATAAACTTCACACGTTGCCAAGCATCCTTATGTTTTATTACAAGTTATGGGCCGAGCACGCTTCCACTACTTCGGTTCGTATTAATGAACTTATCTTAAGTAAGATGCTCGTCTCAAGTGAAAACTCTACGTCAAAAATGAATTTTCTATCTCTTGTGTATGAAAATTCGGAAAAACTAAACAAAGAGCAAACGTTTTCTGGACTTAAGTTCAATTCGTTTTTTTTTCGTTTGTATCTCCATCGATACTATTGATGATTCCGCCAATGTCAGGGTTGAAAGAGGACTTAAGTTAGGTAACCATTGAATAGATCTTAAGTCATTTTTACTTCTCAAGACGTGTCACAACATGACAGTTTTGACTTCACGTTTACTAATACGACCCTTCAATGACTGTCTAATTCTAATTTTAATTAATAGCTTTCAATCTTGTTAATGTGTGTTTTGCAAATATCGAGTAGTTTATAGACACTCCCATCGACTTATTAGAGAAATAAGTCCATAGATATCTTAGGGCCCGGAATTTTCGGGGCGGCTTTCGACAAGTTGTAGGGAGAGAACACCGCTGTTTATAGATACTATCGACAAATCGATAGACTTTTTCATTTATTTTATGTATGTATGTACGTATGTAAACACTTTATTGTACAAAACAAAAACAATACAATAAAGATTTTTAAGAAAAAAATAAGAAAGTACAAAGGCGAACTTATCCCTTTAAGGGATCTCTTCCAGCTAACCCTTGAGAGATTGAGAGAAGTGAAGGTTGTGCATCGAGTAGGCAAGTGTATGTCTTTATTTTATAAAACCTCAAATTTTCCGATGATACGTACTCTTTCAGTGGTCGATGATGGAAAAAGTTCGAAATATCGGAATATTATTTTATATAATAATTTCTGTTTTATGATATCAAAGGGTCGGCAAACAAGCCACCTAAAGTTAAGTGGTCGCAGAGGGATCTATTGACAAGTTATAAAATATAAGGGTCTTCGTAATTATTCTGATTTCAATAAAGCAATTTAAACGGATTAAACTTTCCGATATTTCGATCTTTTTTATCATCGACCGCCGAAAAGAGTACGTATCATCGGAAAATTTGAGGTTTAATTTAATAAACACATAAATAAATAAAAAACTATCGATTTGTCGATAGCATCGATACACTGCGGTGTTATCTCCCTAAAACCCTATTCCGGGCCCTATATCACACGCATTTATAAACAATTTGTTCGCTAAAATAGGGCCCTTATTCTAGGCGATAAAAACCATATCTAGGCTGTAAAAACCATAATTATCGTCGTTGACCTGTTAGTGTATTGTTATTAACTCGGCCGCCATTACTGTCAAGAAGGTAAATAAGAGTTATCAAAACATTGACAATACCATAATAGGTCAAAGACGATATGGTCTATACCGCCTAGAATGACAGTTTTCTATGACATGACGTTTACTTTGACGTTTATATTCAATTCATTTATACGGCCTTAGAGACGACTAAGGGAATAAAGGCTTGTAGTACTGTTAGGCGATGTGCTTGCAACCTGTCACTAATACGCTGGTAAACATCTTAGCCTAATTGTGCAAATTGTGGTTATAGAATTATCAACAAGTTTTTAGAGATGTTTGTAATTCTGTAGCTCTGCCTACCCCACTCTGGGAACGAAGGCGTGAGATTATGTATGTATGTATTTATACGGCCTTTATACTGGTAACCTCAAAACTCTCCTTTAGTTTTCACGCCATCGATTAACAAACGCGTTAACGCTTAAACTTGTAATGTGGTCACAAACTATGTACAAGGCAATTTTACTTCAGACTCAATATATCTCGGTTGAAAGGGTAAGCACTTTTAAGCACTTTACCGGAAAGTCGGTTTAAAATTGAGTTCATGAATTTGCGCCGGAGGTAAGTAACGTTACTCTAGTAAAATAGATACAAATCTTTCGAGGTTCAAGTGAAAAACTAAATAAGTACTCTGTATTGTTGTTTTATCTCACAATATCGTGTGGGCCATACTTGCGTGTGTAGATGAACATGCACGTTGTCTCTGTGAGCGTCGCTGTCATCGCTAACCGACGTTGTAGTGTGCGTGGCTATACAGTATATTTGTTACGAGTACAACTACACGTATGGCCCACCCGCTTTTATGAGATAAAACAACTGTACAATGACGTAAGGCCCTTTTATTATTACGAGTTAAATCGACTCGTAATGGTCTAAGATCCGAATAGGAGACGACCTTCAACCAGCTGTTTATTCGATATAAAGTATTTTAGATCTATTTAATATGGTAAGTAATACAAAGGAACAATCTTTTATTTTGCTATGTTGCTCTTTAATGGCATTTTAAGATGTAATCCTGGAAATATTAATTTTATTGCGTTTATAAATATTATACCTACAGGATATCTGAGCCAGTATAAAACTTTATCAAATAGTGATAAAACTTTTTTTTTATTTTAAGTTTGTTTTATGATTGGCCTTATTGCGTCACTTTGACATACAGCACCATACTCTTGAACTTTTATTGAACATTATGAAAACAAAAAAACACAGAAAATACAAATAAAAAATACGGTCATACAAACAGTCTAACCGCTAAATAGCAACTCTTCCATAAAACTTTTAAAAAAGAAATACGCTACAGACAAAAAATATATGGCAGGCGTTGTAAACCTAAAAAGATTATATTGATTACATAGGATACCAAACTACAAAAATATCGTTCTAAAAAAACTGGTTCAACAGAAAAAAGGACGCGACGTTTTTTAACAAACGCCCGACCACTGTAACGAGACGAACGTGCAATTCCAATCCTTTGCCAAAAGCTTTTAACATTTTTGTTACCCTTTTCACCACTGCAGCGCTATTAGCAAATAAAACATGTCTCTGTGATTCTATGTATTATTTACTTTTTATGTGAGACTAAGGGCCGTATTAAAAACTAGTCGTAGCGGAGTAGGGACTCAAGATACGTCAAAGTAAATCTCAAGTCATAGAAAAGTGACATTTCTGACAGTGAATTCGGACTTGACAGCAGCGTGGGGAGCTAACCCATGTGCTTCTGTTTAGTCTACAAGATAAACTAGACTGGCATCTTCTTCTTTACATACGAGTAGAAAACAAAGGCGCCTCCCGCCGTCTGTCCCTCCATATGTACAGTCAAGGACTTTAATTGTTATGCCACTATGGAACCCTGTCATAATGACAGCGTCAAATCACATGACAGAAATTACGCTTAAATGAATGATTAACGTTATGCGACAGGGTTCCATAGTGACATAACAATTAAAGTCCTTGACTGTACGCTTAGATCTAAATTCTGTTCTTATGTTTAATAAATTCTGTTTTACGTAAGGGTGTTACAGAAAATTCACATAAACCGAAGCGAAGCGAAGGCGGGTGGCTAGTTTTAAATATGAAACACGAGTGACCATAAATTCCCAGTTGTGGGTGGAAGTGTAATAGCGATAGCCGAACGTTATCAAGAAGCTGGAAGTATGTTGGTATAATTACTCCTCCAGAGTGTAATGCCAAAGTCGTAAAATGTCCATTAAGGTTAGGTTAGAAGTGGCTTGTGCTGACCACTAAAACTACTGCGAGAAGTACTTTAAAATTGCGCGTGGCCAAATTAAATTTTGAAAAATAAATAATTAATAGAACTTTTACTAAAGCCGTCTTATTATACGTTTTGCTGGCCACTCTAAATCAAACGTTGCGCAGTTTATGAATTTAAATGATTTAAGTTGTAAACCCTTACTGCTTATTTTAATAATAAACTGATCTTAAGTGAGATGTCCATCTCAAGACGCGTTAGGGCCGGTACAGACGGACTGCAAAATGGCAGTTCGAGTTCAGTTCTGATACAGTTGACGTAACTGCATCAAAACGTACGTATGGTCACGAGCGTTAATTTGGGACCCATTTCAAGAAAAATATGCTTGAAGTCCTCAATGTCTTTAGAGATGTCAAGACATTTGTAACTTTTAGGATACTAACGTAAAACCAACTACCAACTAGGCCACCGCGTCGTCATAGAACTGACTATCTAGTTATCTAGTTCTGCAATTTTTATTGCTACTCTTAACGTCGCTTAAGGCAAGTGAGACCTGAGACATAATATACATTCTCATAAAATAAATGTTTAAAAAAACAAAAAACCGCCTTCAAAAAGCAAAAAATTACTTCTTTAAAATGGTAGGTAAATAGGTCAGTCGAACTGAAGTCTGCTTTTGGTTAAAATATTGTTGGACGCCGACTTCAGTTGGACTGACCTATTTACCTACCATTTTAAAGAAGTTATTTTTGCTTTTTGAAGACGGTTTTTTGTTTTTTTAAACTTTTATTTTATTTTATACTTTTTAGTGATCCTATTTATGCTGTTACGTAGCTCCACTTCTAAATATTAATAAGAAACTATAGAACATTTCAAGCTCACCGCAGACAACGCCGCGAAAATGTCATAGTCATATTTAAACCTAAATGTGCTTCGTCATAGTCGCTCAACTTCCTTTATCGAAATATCTTATCGCCGCCCTTAAAATAGGTACCGTTAAGGAGTTCCGGTGGCCATCTGTGGTCTTCATCATCAGTTCCACTTCACCATATAGTACTTTTCAAAAGCAAATGCATGAGTTACAGTGAAAAATACCAAAATCGCTATAGGTGTGCCTATAATATTTGAGGAGTTCTCTTGATTTCTCCATGATCCCATCATCAGATCCTGACGTGGTGATAATGGGACCAACTAGAAAGTATACCCATTCGAACAACGAAAAAATTTTTCAAATCGGTCCAGTGGTCTTCGAGTAATCGGGGAACATACATAAAAAAAAAACCCGACGAATTGAGAATCTCCTCCTTTTTTTGAAGTCGGTTAAAAAGACTACAAATGCGTTGCCAACTCTCAAGACTAAGACGGTATGTCTCTATGCTAGTAATTTTACCGATTGTCTTATCCCCACATTGGCCAGAATCATTCTAACACTAGTAGTTGGCGGTACAATCAAGGACTTTAATTGTTATGCCACTATGGAACCTTGTCATAATGACAGCGTCAAACCACATGACAGAAATTACGCTTAAATGAATGATTAACTTTATGCGACAGGGTTCCATAGTGGCATAACAATAAAATTCCTTGACTGTAGGTGAAATCCTCTCACCATTAAATTTAATATGGCATGTCTGTAAATTACTCTCAAAAAAATGAGAACCGACAAAGAGACATTTTCACTTACATACATACATACCTTCACGCCTGTAATCCCATATTGGGGTAGGCAGAGCTACAGAATTACCCACAACTCTAAAGAAGTGTTTAAGATCAAATTTTCACTTAGTTGACAAAAAATGAATACAATAGTTAAGATATTTGTTATATCAACGAAAGCTGATAGTCACAACAGCAAGTTCTTTAGTGATTCAACTAACATTTTACTTGATGTATCTAATGCCTTAATTGATGTATCTATCGTCTTGTTAGGCTCGTATGGCATCAAGACTATATTGATGTATGTATCGTCTGTTAGGCTCGTATGGCATCAAGACTATATTGATGTATGTATCGTCTGTTAGGCTCGTATGGCATCAAGACTATATTGATGTATGTATCGTCTGTTAGGCTCGTATGGCATCAAGACTATATTGATGTATGTATCGTCTGTTAGGCTCGTATGGCATCAAGACTATATTGATGTATGTATCGTCTGTTAGGCTCGTATGGCATCAAGACTATATTGATGTATGTATCGTCTGTTAGGCTCGTATGGCATCAAGACTATATTTATGTATGTATCGTCTGTTAGGCTCGTATGGCATCAAGACTATATTGATGTATGTATCGTCTGTTAGGCTCGTATGGCATCAAGACTATATTGATGTATGTATCGTCTGTTAGGCTCGTATGGCATCAAGACTATATTGATGTATGTATCGTCTGTTAGGCTCGTATGGCATCAAGACTATATTGATGTATGTATCGTCTGTTAGGCTCGTATGGCATCAAGATTTTTGTTATAAACGCCAATTTTTTTTAGTGTGTCGTTTTACTCAAGATCACCTTTTGATAAACAGAGCTTGAGTGGTTATTATTATCACAATGTGACTTATAAGTCATACAACAGTTCCCCGAAAACCTACTTCAATCGGATATCATGAAAATATTCAGGCCGAATGGGATCTCAGGTGCGAGCGAACTATCTATTATGGAGGAATAGCCCTTGCTTTGTAATATTACAGACTCGGCCTTTGGGCTCCAGTAGTTACTTTGATATTACATTTCCACCACCTGAGCTTTTTGAATAATGTAGTCAAAAGATTCCTTACCGTATTAGTGAAATCTTGGAGAATATTATCAATCGTTACTAATATTTCTGGCTCTAGTAAAATAGATACAAATCTTTCGAGGTTCAAGTGAAAAACTAAATAAGTACTCTGTATTGTTGTTTTATCTCACAATATCGTGTGGGCCATACTTGCGTGTGTAGATGAACATGCACGTTGTCTCTGTGAGCGTCGCTGTCATCGCTAACCGACGTTGTAGTGTGCGTGGCTATACAGTATATTTGTTACGAGTACAACTACACGTATGGCCCACCCGCTTTTATGAGATAAAACAACTGTACAATGACGTAAGGCCCTTTTATTATTACGAGTTAAATCGACTCGTAATGGTCTAAGATCCGAATAGGAGACGACCTTCAACCAGCTGTTTATTCGATATAAAGTATTTTAGATCTATTTAATATGGTAAGTAATACATGGCGAATAGGTTCGTTGAAAAATGTATGTCAAAAGGGATTTTTTTTAAATTGCAATTGCTTGTTTAATTAACAAATTACATACTAATCGAAAGTATGAAGCCTATAGAATATGCAAACGTTAGGTTGAGTGCAAATTATTAGTACCGACTTACGTGTTTATGCCTACCTACCCAATATAGATTATATATATTTGTGTTTTTATCAAGTAAATGTTTTGAATTTGAATTTGAATAGTTATGATAGGAAAAAATAGTCAAGTAGTGTTTGCATATTCTAATAGGCTTCATTCTTTCGATTGTTTTGTAATTTGTTTTTTTTTTTTTATTGATTATATACTGGACTACAATTTTTCAGCCTATCTATTCGCCATATATTACTTAACATATTAAATTTTATATAAAATACTTTTTATAGAATAAACAGCTGGGTGAAGGTCGTCTCCTATTCGGTCGTCTACTATAAGCTTTTTTACTAGGGTCACAGTAGGACGTCTATTTTAGAAGTAAAACGGAAATTAGCTCAATAAATATTATAAACTAGCTTTTTATGATAATTATGGTAACAATCTAAATATAAGGAATATGAATAAATTATCAATCTAAAGATCGCCAGTTGTATATCAGCTATGATTTTTATCTCTGTGTGTGTGTGTGTGTGTGTGAAATATTATGCATGCTTTAGGCATTGTACATTTTAACAAGAGAGTAAATTACTTCCTCTTAAGTATTCGCTGTTGGGTCCAGTTTTATTTGGGCCCACGTGACATGGACAGATAGCCCGAGGCACTTCCATTAGGAGTGGGATAAATGGACGGGACTTCCTCCGCCTGATCAATTACATCGCATGATTTGTTAAGATTAATTATGTTCGATGACTATGATAATAACCTTTCAAGTAATATTTTTTAGTTAGCATGATTGTACATCTAAATTGATTTAACGTATATACATACGTGTAAGCATGTATAATTAGTCTTTTAAGTAGCTGCACATTTTTGTACCTTGTCGCTTTAACGCCTTTGACAGATTAATACAGCAGTTCAATCATGACCAGTGATCGGAATAGGTAGAGTATATTTGCCTAAAGTTCGCAAAAGGACATAATATAGAGTGGTTAGAACCCAATGAAATATTAATTTATCTTCATTGAATTCCGGGTTTCCGGTATTTTTAATGCTAAATATACGTAATATTTACTTACGGTATGTGATATTTAATGTTAGTTTATAATAAAATGGGCCTGTAACTCATTTCTTTTAAGTATCTAAATAATAGGTGGAGAATATTTACCTAAACTTCGTAGAACAGAGACATAAACTGGAGACTTCCTTGCTACTGCATTTAGTAGTACCAGAAAAATGCCGGAAATCCGGAACTAAATAAAAATAAAATAATATTTCACCCAGTTGTAACCACTCTATATTATGTCCCTTTGCAAACTTTAGGTAAATATACTCTACCTATTCCGAACACTGATCATGACGTAAATGTTTCAGAGTGACCGAATGAGTGAGTGATGGAGTGTCTATGGGACTCAGGTCCCAGGGCCTAGGTGTAGAGATGGGGAAAAGTGTTGCATATCAATCGCCGTGAGAGTCGTTCCAGTTCCAGAAAAAATACTGATTTTATCATTGTGACGTTATTTATCATCCACCTCTACATAGGTTTTGGTAACCGCAAGTCGTAAGTTTTGTTTCCCCAACTGTTTCATTTGTCCGAAGTTTCATAGACATGCATAGAGAAGTTAGGTACGACGACGAGCGCAACGGGCTTAGGTTTTACTGTGACCAAAACTGAATTCGTTTGTTTCAAATGTTCATCTAGGTATCCTATCAGACAAGATGCATAACGCTAACGTAAACGTTTATCGAAAATGCAAACGAAATTTTTCAGATCTTTAACCAAACGGAATTCGAGCAAACGTTCTTCGGACTTAAGATAGGTAACCTTACCTTAAGCTAGGGTAGGTGTTTCTAATACCAAGCAGACATATTGGTCTAAGATCCGAATAGGAGACGATTTGCACCGGGCTGTTTATTCGATGAAAAGTATTTTATATCAAATTTAATACGCTAAATAATATGTGGCGAATAGGTAGGCTGAAAAATTTCAGCCCAGTACTTATATCATTAACATTTTTACTAAAAATGAACTTTTTTATTAAATTGCAAATACTTGTTTAATAGACATACTAATCGAAAGTATGAAGTCTATAGAATATGCAAACGTTAGGTCTTGTGCAAATTATTACTGAGTACCGACTTACCTGTATATACCTGCCTACCCAATAGTTTGACGCGAAAAAAATAGTCAACCTAACGTTTGCATACTCTATAGACTTCATACTTTCAATTAGTATGTAATTTGTCTACTAAACAAGTATTTGCAATTTAATAAAAAAGTTTTTTTTTTTAATGATATAAGTACTGGACTGAAATTTTTCAGCCTAACTATTCGCCACATATTTTTTAGCGTATTAAATTTGATATAAAATACTTTTCTTCGAATAAACAGCCCGGTGCAAATCGTCTCCTATTAGTATCTTAGCCCAATACGTCTGCTTGGTATTGCAATTTTTTAAAACAAAGTTAAATTTTAATTTTTCTGTTAATTATGTACTGGACCGAAATTTTTCAGCCTACCTATTCGCCATATATTACTTAGCATATTACATTTGGTATAAAATACTTTTTATAGAATAAACAGCCCGGTGCAAATCGACTCCTATTCGGATCTCCTACTACATACATAATACTAACTTACTCCCAGCTTCATAATAGCTTTTTCATCACACTTGCTCGTAAATGGTGTTATTCCATGCCTGTATACAGAAGGACAATGGCCTAAATTGTTCCCGCGGGAATTATGGCGAGTTTGTCATCCCTAGGGAGTAATGACTTTCTTTTTAAAATTTGCAACTCTTTCGTACATCATTTCTGACTAAGGAGGTTTAATTTTCAGCCAAAAAATTAAATAGGTTTCTAATTTCATCTTTAAAAATTAGCTATAGACTAACTTACATTACACAAAACCTATACGCTTCATTAAACTTCATTATTTTTATACCTATTTCAAGTTTATATCAACATTTATCATTAATTTTAGTAATTATACATTTTTATCAAATTGGCTAAATCTGGCTCGAATCCAGGTCGAAACTAAACGCAGTTATTATCTGTGGTAGAGGTCACAAAAAAAAATCGTTTCCATTTACGTTCCCGTTCGTCAAAAGTTATTTCTTTATATTTTGCAGAGTTAAAGTGTTTTATTTTAAAATAGATAGGTACAAAACAAAAAAGAAAATGGCTTCTTCATCCCAGGATTCGGACACAAGATTAATTATCACCAATACACCACCGGAACTAAGAGATGCAGCTGAAGTAATACATGGCAATATGTTACCCGCCAAATCGAAAGAAATGTACTATTTAATTTTCTCTTTGTTTTTTTTCCTCGCAAATGTGATGAAAACCATTGTGTGAATCACAGGCAGTAAGGGGATTACTAACTCGAGTCATTAAAAGCCCTCCGCCTTCGGCGTCGGGCTTCTAACACTCTCGTTAGTAATTCCCTTCATACTACCCTTGATGCACAATGTACTATAGGGTGTCCATCGCTATCACACTTGCACTCGCAACTGACAGTAGATTCGTCATCGCAGTAATGAATATTGATATTGTATCGATTTACAAGTTGCTTTTAGCAGACTCTTCAATATTCATTAATTTGGTTTCACGTCACAAAGAATAAAAATACAACCTAAAAACCAACACAAGCACACTGCCACATTTTCCGCATAGAGCTTTAAATCCGAATTTGAAATTTTGTGTTTTTGGAAGGTATGATGGATCTCTATTTGTACTCATGTTAGCGGCCGTGCAAATTTTTGGGTTCTATTTTGAGTGGATTTTTTAACCTTCACCTTTAAACGCAGCTTAAAAAAAAGAGTATTTACCGAAAGGAAGCAACTTGGCTGTGCCCTTGGCATTGCTGATGTTTATTGGCGACGGTGACTACTTACCATCAGGTGGCCGGCACGCTCGTTTGCCTTTTATGGCTTTAAAAAAACTAGGTTAGAATAAAATTAAAAACGTGTAAAAGAAAATGATTTACTTTTGCATCTTTCATTTAAGAATGAAATTAACTATGTTTCGATCAAAGAAAGACTTTCATTATCGGAAGTTAATTAAGTCCGACTACCTACATAAAAAAGGAAAGCTAGAAAATTTCCTGACTACATAAAAAAGGAAAGTTAGGCTCCTATTCTTGCGCGATTTGCCCTTGCGCCTTGGGGCATTTGAAGTTGCCTAAAGAGCTTTACCTACCTAATAACGCAAATGAAGTGGTCCTTTACGATTCAGGCATTTTGAGATGTGGTTATTTTGCGACCAAAAGTAGTAGTCGAAGCATTCTATGTTTTATTGATAACCACATTAAATTTAAAATGTTTATACCATTACTATGCAGTTAGTCACCTTTTTGGTATTAACCCGAAAGTAGATTGTAGAGTATGTTCGAAAGAAGGCATTTGGCTTTACGCGCTTCATAGATACGTTACGAGTAAGTAGAGTAAGATATGACAATATATTACTAATATTTCCTTATAATACATTTAGTTTAAGGTCGCTGTATTCAGTCTGAATGCGCAGGAACACAATTAAAATTTAGCAGAATATTCTCAAAATAAAATTAAAATCGAATGTTTTAGTACTTATTTTTGTTTTTAAAATCAGGGATAGTCTATGTTTGGGTACTGAAATATTTAATGTTCTTAGTTAAAGTACCTATTCATAGTACTACTATTCATAAAACATAACAAATAAAAGGTCCCTAGGACCTCGTGTTGATTACCTTTGGAATACCATCGATCATCAAATTGTTTTGCCCTGTAATTAGTTAATAAAATATAAGTATATCTTATCGAATGACACCGCGTGGGTAAGATCATAGATATCGAAATATCATGTTTTTACGAAGGCTTTTTTAAGCTTGTTTTTTGTTAGACTTGTTTAAAAATAATCCGTTGAGCTCAAAATAGTCTAGCACTAAAAAATTATCTAAAACTGGAACGCGATCAATGGGACTCGGAAACTTCAGTCAGAGCTCACGTCTCGAGAAATCCGGTCTGCTAATTGCTCGCTTGAAATGTTTGGACTGAATGTCGGACGGAGCAGCTATGGGTAGGGTTACCAGATCGAAGAAATAATAACCCCGGTGAAAAATTTAATACCTATAAGCAACAAAAGCAGGACATTGTCTTTATGTACGATCTAGAATATTTAATTAAAAATAAACTGAAACTAAAGGTATCTTTATAAATATAATATTAACTTTAAAACAATTTTTGTTCTATTTTATTTCTTACTTTAGGCAACTCCAGGCGCCTCAGAATTCTCTCTGCATTTGTGACAAAGAACTGAGCTTCTACGACATTCTCAGAAAATCCGGACGTATGGCAACCCTACCTATGGACCATTATAGGTACGACGTTTGAAACTAATGACCTGGTAAACTAGTTTGAAATATTCAGCTCCTATTTAGGCGGCTGCGTGGAGCCCTAAAATAGTACGGCGTTCTTTGAACATTCATTTGCCTTTTGGACGCCGTACTGATAGATATTTAAAAACTACCTGATAGAATTGAGGCCAATGGACACTTGCAATCTCAGGATACCTGTCTCAAGACAGTTTCAATGACTTGACGCATCTTGAAACGGATATCACAGAGAAGATCAATTTATTAATTTACAACGTGGGATTTTCTTTATGGCTTTTTATTACGCCACGCACATGTATAAGTACCTATGTAAATACTTTTACTGTTCATTAATCACACTTTAAATATACCCTTAGGCATGTAAATTCAAATTTCCGTAAATACTGCTAACGTAAGTCAAAATTACTTCCACTCACAACAACAAGATTGCTCTAATTACCGTAATTACTGTAAAAGGAGGTACATGTTTTACGACCGAGAAAATTACTGGTGCAATTTGTGAACAATTAGAAATATTGTTTACTGCGGCTTCGCCTTTGAGGTTAAAAATACTGCCATCATTAAGTCAATACCATAAGGTATTATAATATAAGATTAATATATATTTAATGTTCGATTTAACAGTTAAACAATAACCCTTGCAATACAAAAATAAAAAAAAATAGTAAAATCACAAAAAACAAAGACAATAAACTATTCTCAAATCAATCTTACTTTATGGCGTTGAAAACACGAGTCCCCAGCCCACCTGATGGTACGGTTGTTCCGAGGCCTAAAGCAATTTCGCAATCGGACATCATACTCGTATTCCATGAGCTGCAAGATGCGTCGCAACCCTATGGATTAAGATAGAATTCCTCTACGCTAGTGAATGTACTACCTAGCTCCACTGTCTTACCCCTACGCTGGAATACAACAATGCAAAATCTACTGCTTGGTGGCACTAATGCAATCAGTTCCAATGCACAAAATAATAGTCTTAAAGTAATTTCGAGAAAGATCATGAAGTAATAAAGCAACTTCTTCCGTTCCATTTTTATAGTAGTTTATGTGACTGGTGCATAATGAGAGTCATTAATACACGAGTGTAGTTTTCCTTTTCGGCTCGTTTCATAATAAGATCACACGAGTGTTTTAATGCCTAATTATGTGTACAATCGCATGCATAACTCTATCTATATGCAAAGTTGCATAAGTTTTCTACAATATGTGAGAAACCTTTATCTTTGGTTGCCCTGTATCTTACTGTACCTGTATCCCAATGTTAAAATTAAAATACAACCACAGATACAGGTTTCTTAATACTGGCCATTTGCTTATCGTTTCTGAACATAATTATAGGGAAGTTTTGAAATGGATGTAGATAAAAATCTTTAAATGCTTTAAGCGGTGGATTAGTCACAGCCAGCAATATTTATTTGCATAAATTTCATATATCACCTAACGCGCCTCAACTGACAGAGCATATATTATGAAATATGTACATGTATGTAGGTAATAAGGCTTGCGTGAAATTGTAAGAAGCTTCATATGGCAACGGTAAGGGATTTCAAAGTTTTTTTTCAAGCAAATTATAAACGATAGCTTGCGATTCATTATTGTGTCTGGTGATTTAACAAAAGAAATTATGTAACGACGCGCGATTTTTTGATTTATAAATAATTCAGGAATTTCAAAATTTGGACCGCCGTCGTTGCATAAGGGTCATACACACTTGAAAAAACAAAATTTGTCTTTCTTGTGGTAAATAGTTAAAGGCTTGTGCATGTAAGTTATGTTTTATCTCATAGGACTAATGTATTGATTTTTTGTATGTGATTTTTTCACATCTTCAGGGGGCTGTAGACCTGAGTAAGTATATGGTTTTAATTTCAACTCGATACCTACACGCGTTTGAGATAAAGGATCTTGACAGACGGACGGACAACAAACTGATCCTATAAGGGTTCCGTTTATTCCTTTTGTATATTCCGGGTTCCGTAGAACCATTAAAATATTCCGAATTTTAATTATGTTCCCATATACCTACTGACAGATGCCAGAGTGAGTGTAAGGGCCGGTCCAGACGGACTGCATTTGAACTGCAACCCAGCTGCAAAATGGCAGTTCGAGGGCAGTTCTAATGCAGTTGATGTAACTGCATCGAAGCTGCAAACCAACTGCTCAGTCCGCTTAGGTTGACTGCACGCCAACTGCAAGCGGACTGCGCAGTTGGTTTGCAGTTTTAATGCAGTTACGTGAACTGCATCCGAACTGCCCTCGAACTGCCATTTTGCAGCTGGGTTGCAGTTCAAATGCAGTCCGTCTGTGCCGGCCCTGACAGATACAGACAACCGAGTAATACTTGTATTTATACTCTGCTTTGACTGTTTGTCTGTTAACTTTTACTAACCGTACTTTTTACAAGATTTTTATTATCATTAAGTCACTTGGTTTTTGCGGGTCAAATCTCGCAAGTTAATTATGAACCACTTCCCGTTTTCATAATGGGCTGGAATTTGGGTACCTACCGTACTAAACCAGCTTGCATATATATTTTACTATCCTGAATAATGAGTTCGAAATCCTTCCTACTTTTGTGGTCTAGCCACAAATCCTCAAAGCGGATTTCAAATTAAATTGTTAATAGCTAATTAGGGGCAGTGTTTGGGTAGGCTCAATTTGAGGTACCTTAAGTGGAGCTAAATCCGAAAACCGGTTTTATAATACAAGTACCGGGTTCATGAATTATATGAACACATAATCGTAGCTAATACGGCTAACTCGAAATTGTAAATAGAAGGACTTCTAAACTATATTTAAGCAAAAAAAAATCATAGGTCTTAGGCAGGATATACTTTAGAATTTCGTAACAGACGTTTCTGTTAAATTGAAAAAATCTTTAGAAGGAATTCTAGTCACAAAATTTTGTATAATAGGGATTTTTTTTTACAGTTTCAATAAAAGCTGATTCATGTAACAAACAGGTGAGAATATTTTTTTTGCATAGCTATAAAAATAACCAAGATATAAGCCAACAAAGATTTGTTACTATCTATTTCTAGCGAAACAGATTTTTACGTGGAGTTTATATGGCCGAACTGCACGATGACATCACCGGTGCACTTCGGATCTCTCTGTCTAATTAGCATTTTAAAATGCTTGTATCATCCGTATTTCTTGACCGATTTTAATTTTAATTTCACCTTCTTTTACGGTATTTTCATATTTTGTTGAGAAATGCGATTTTAAATATCCATGCATATTCCCTATTATTATGCTTTAGCATGTTTTAGCATCGACGAACTATGTTTTAGGTGACAAGAAAATAATTTTCTATACCATTATTTTGGGACACATTATAGGATTAGGATAGTTACATTTCAATTTTTATCCTGGGATATCACTCTAAGCAGTTTTTTTTTTAATGCTCATTTTTTAACCGACTTCAAGAAATGAGGATCCTTTTTTATTTTGGGATTTTAATCTTTAACGTACTTTTTTATTAGGCTTCTATAACCTAATTCAAAATATTCACCGAGATATAAAAAAAATAAACTTCTATGTAGAAAATTAATACTTGTCTTACTGACGCACTTAAAACGACTACATTTCCAAATACACCCAACACAAGTTTTTTTTAGAGGATTTCAATGTTTTAGAAGATTAACGTAGGAACAAAAGGTAAAAACTCTTTTAAACTAGCGAAAACTACTTTGCTAAAACTGGTGCAACAACGTAGCTCCAACAATTCAACATTCATATTCCATTTCGAAAAAAATTCTAGAAAACTATGTTCTACAAAAACTGCAAAACGTTACATTGCATTTAGATACAACCAGTCACTTAAATCCCCTGGATTTCATCTGGGATAACGTGCATAGTAAAGGATGTAAAGTTTCTCTCAGAAACTGAACATTGTGGATAACTGAATCTCGTAAAATATGACTCGAGCCAAATGAGATTGCACAGTTGGTATTAGATGGAATTTTAAATTGTACAAACTTTCTATGTGTCCCAGAGCGCTTGAATTCATTGCATGGACTCCAAGAGTTTATTTTATTAGGGTTACCGAATTTAAATTAAATAATGGTGTTTTGCTAAACATTTTTTTACATATACGCGAAGGTCAGGTGCTTTATCACTGCAATAAAAAAACAACTGAAAAGCGAAAAACAAGCTATATATAATCTATAGAAAATTGTAACAGCATGTACTTATTGATATTTATAATAATTTATATTTAACTTGAATATTGGAAAAGGTGTTCCAGGCGGGGACAAGCTAGTCCAAATGTTAATTTTTTTCAAGAAATAGGTTTTGAAATTCATTGCTTGTCCCCGCCTGCAATACCTTTACTAATATTCAAGTTAAATTTAAATTGTTATAAATATCAATAAGTACATGCTATTACAATTTTCTATAGATTATATATAGCTTGTTTTTCGCTTTTCAGTTGTTTTTCTATTGCAGTCGGGTTTTTTGTTTATTTTTAATAATTTAATTAATTTAACTCTTTTTTGTTTTTTTAATAAAATAGTGGTTTAATTAATTATTACTAAGCAATATATGAGCTCTGGTGCTTAAATTTTTAATGTCGCGAATCTACAAGTGATTACGCTTGTATTTTGAAGCGATACTCTCTTTCTAGCGAAAGGAGTTTATTACTTAACATTTACGTATTTTTTGACTTTCCTGTCAAAATAGTAGCATAAAAGTGTTATAATGTATATATATTTGGAATGGGCTATCCTGGTATGTTAAAATCCATCAAGTCGTTTAGGCTGGAAAGCGCGCCCAGAAATAGACATACATACATACATACATACATACATACATACATACATACATACATACATACATACATACATACATACATACTTACATACATACGCTCGAAAAACATAACCCTCCTTCTGACGCAGTCGGGTAAAAAACCCGACTATTGCTAACCATCTTTAAATCGTTATAAATCCTAAATAAAAATATCGCGAAAGAAACCTACATATGATTTATAAATACCTATTCAATGATACCCGACATGTCATAGTTCGTCGACTTTTTTTTTTTTAAATATATCATCTGGTTGCCGCCATATTGAATTCTAATTAGTGACACTCACAAGATTAAGACAAATCGATTGACACAAGAATTATCAAAATCGGCCCACGCGTTTAATTTTTAGAGCGCTATAAAGGAACAAACATACATGCATATATAATAAACACAGGCTGATAAACACAGTGATTACCCTCTTCCTTCGGGAGGTAAAAATACATTGTGATTTATTAGCAAATAGAGATAGATAACAACAGATTAAAATTAACTACTAAGAGTATAAAAACGTCAGCATTTTTTTTATTTACTCTTACTGTTTAATTAACTAATCGATAAAAACTAACATCACTAAAATATTTGGTAGTATAGTTGAGAAATTGGATACGTCCAAGAGTTATCAAATCTAACAGAAGCCGTCGCCAAAACATCGCCGGGTTTTCTAAATTGAAGGTTATAAATGTTCTGTTGCACACAGCTGTTCTCAATTGCATTGGTTCTTTACTGACAAAGACGTATTATTCCATTACTATTGCATTGAGTCTATAAGCGCATCGCTTACAGAGGAAACTCAATAGTGAATCATTGTACCACAATATTGCATCAAGTCCTAGGAAATCGCTTACAAAGGGACGTCTATAATATTGGTATCCATTGTTTAACCGACAAAATTCATCGTAATAGTTAGGATGGAGTTGTGATCATCACAAAATGTTTATTTCTGCAACTAGAAAATCTTATCGATGAAATGATAATTCTCCTAAATGATACGTTCTTTGATATATACATACATAGAGTGTCCAAAACATTATCCTTCTTTTGCTTCGCCGTAGTCGGGTAACAAGGGTACACTCAATAAAATCGTCATTTTGACCTTCCAAGTGTTTAGCAAATAAAACAACGGTCCGCAAACATTTTAAGCATAATGTTAACACACAAAACGGTCTACCCATTTAGCGTTTGACCAATAAGTTTCATTATAATACCTGCCTATACTTGTTTTTTTCAGAGGCTGTCTGTTACCTGTCAATGTCTGCTAATTTCCAGTGAGTTAGCACTGTTCTTTTTCCTGCCCCGAATTTGTTACGGTTGACACCTCATATTATGCCCCTAGAATAGGGATATAATGGTTAATGGTATACAGGGCAACAAATTTCTTCCAGTGTAATACGAGTATGAATCTCGATTACAAACTTTTGAATGTAGTAAGTAAGTAGAAGAAAAAGGCCTGGGACTCTATTCTACTAAACTTTATTACTTTTTACATTGTCAACGTATAGTTTTTAACTCAGCCGCCATTACTGTCAACTTAAGAGCTATCACAACGTTGACAAATTGTGCCGTCGCGTAGTTTAAACCAAAAGAGATCAAAATCCAGAAATTCAGTCAACTCGCGGGATCTAATACACCGATCACGTGTTCCTTTCAACTTTGACACTGGCAAGTTGTCCCATTGGAAGCCATTATTTAAAAAAAAGTTGGTAATACGATAAAATATCAAAAGCAATATAGTTTTACCAGGTAGAATATAGCCCCCGATATATCAAATCAACAAAACAACTGTCGTTGTACGATACATTTTATTTCAACATAATAGAATAAAATACACGTGAACGGAAAATAAGAGCGGAGTAGCAACAAAACTCGCGATAAAGGGGCTGAATAAAATACTCCAAGTTGGGTGTGATACCGAGGACGACCAATAAAATGCCAGCGAGCGTGAAAATAATGTACCCAGAATATTCCAGAAGCCAAGTATTCGCCGAGTATTTGGCCAGCTTGTAAATGGCCACGTAAAATGTCAGACGGTAAATCACTTTAGGAATGCGGACTTTGGGAAGGTAAAGTCAAAATACATTGATTTAGAGCGAGGTTGACGTCACGATGCATGAGTGACAGTTTCGATTGTCAACTATTTCGGCGTGCTTGATGCTTACGCAAACCTAACTCGAGCATGAACTTCTTTATTCTATTGAGTGATATAAGGAACGTTAAGATCTCCTTGTCAATAAAAATTGTATGGCGATTGGAACAGGTGCCCTCGTGTCTGTATTAAGTAGGTACTTACATTTCATAGCACGAAATTTGAAGTTCATATTTCGTATACTCGTAGTCATCGAGTAGCAAAGTAGTAGTTAAGAATGTAAGTATAATAATTAATGGACACGTAAGTATATTTTAGGGTTTTGTGCTATGGAATATCAAAGGCGGTTGGAAAATGGAACGTATGATTAAAGTGTTTGTGCTCGACTTACAGCACAGTCGAGTTCATAAATATGTATACACTTTTGTCCCTTGTCTATTTAATGTCATGTTTAAACTACCTTATACGAATTGTCACAGCGATTAAAGTGACAAGGTACCAAAAGTGTACACATATTTATAAAATCGACTGTACTATCAGTTCATTTATAAATAGCTATCGGCTTTCTTTGTTTTTTTTACAAAACACAGATGCGAGTGCGACAGTGACAGTTATTGACAGCCAACGGCTATTAAGTAAGTGGTAGTAGTATAGGAATCAAAATCCGAAGTGATTTGGCTAAAGTATGCTAAGGAAAGTGTAAGTATGGTTTCGGAGTCGGCCTTATATGTACGGATGTAGTGCATAATTGTTTACCTTCGTATTTTCACGGAAACGTACGAACGTGTCATGTTATTTCAGTCAGTCACAGTACAAAAAGTACTGAGGTTGACTGAAATAGCAAGACACGTTCGTACGTTTCCGTGAAAATACGGAGGAAAACAATTATGTACTACATCTGTAACTGTATATTTTAATGTCTTTTCAATTTTACGTAATGTTTGAACTGTTGCACAATTCTGTCTAAGGCGTTAGGGCGACAAGGTAAAAAGTGTTTAGGTTTTTACAAGGCCGAGTGTACCTATTCGTCCATTTTTTAGATAGTCCCCTGAAATGTCAGACAGCTAATTCAAGTTCAAGTTCAAATCTTTGATATATGGCTACTGTGCAGTGGGACAATTCTGCCAGTGTCAAGGTTGGAAGTTACACGTGATCGGTGAAAACGCTTTTCCAGAAACAGATGCTGATTCATCAGTTGAGGAATCTAAAAATAAAATAAATTATATACATTAACTACAACTACAAATACTAAATCTAAAATGGCAATTTATAACTTAATATTAAAATCATTAATATACTTAGCTAAAATATATACAAATGAAGTATTTACAAAAGTGAGGACATAACTAAGGCTAGCTGGACGAAAGATGAAATCAGGAAGGAAATTATATAGAGAAACTGGAATATTGGGACAATTGAAAAAAATGTGATCTGGAGTTCCCTCCTCGAGACCACACTCACATAGAGAATGATCCCGAACACGGATCTTCGCCAGAAAAGAGGGCGAACAAATATGACCAAGTCGCAGTCGAATTATTGTGGAGGTGGAAAACTTATTCATTTTATTAAATTTAAAAAACCAAGGTTTTACAGGCAGGTTAGGTTGAATGCCACCATAATGTCTACCCTTGGAAAGACGAGAACAATTCCACAAATCAGACCAGTGATCAACCAAATGGGACCTCGCAGTAGCACGCAAGTCTTGACTGAAACATTCCGAGTGGGAGGAGCAACCAATCTCTATCGCTTGCTTCGCGAAAAAATCAACCCGTTCATTGCCTGTAATGCCCGCATGCCCAGGGATCCATGCCAAAACCACATCAATGCCAAGAGAATGACAGCGATGGAGAACCTCTCTCGACTTAAGATTAATTAAAAGATTATCCCTAGATCGCAGGGGAACATTATCCAAAGCCTGGAGACAACTCAAAGAATCTGAGAAAACAATAGATTTTGACATTTTGTGTGATTCTATGTAAGAGACGGCTTCAAAAATGGCAATAGCCTCTCCAGAGTAAACTGAAGATTGAGGGGGGGATTTAAAGTTCAAAACGACATTATACCGTGGAATCCAGACAGCTGAACCCACACAGCCATCTGAAGAGAGTTTGGAAGCATCAGTGAAAACAGGAATCCACCCATCCCATTTTTCAAATAATATTTTATTAAAAACCCGATTGGCTTCAATATCATTTTTTTTAATGCCAAAAGAAAAAACAATCTTAGGTTGAAACAGGAGAGAATCAAAGCTAAAACTAAATAAAGGGTTGCCAACAGTCTGGACAACCGGGGGACCATTACAAAATTTGCGAAAGCTTTTAATTAGGCAAGGAGTCTCCTTGTGAGACCAATACTTGGAAGAGGGCATGACATCAGAAAGACGATTAAGGCGACACAGTAAAAGGTGATCGGACGACTGCACGGCTCTGAAGAAAAAGCGATCAGAAAGGAATTGTCGGCGAAGCTTTAAAGGAGGCTCCAAGCATTCTATCTGAAGAGCGTTAATGGGAGAAGATTTCATGGCTCCACAAATAATACGTAAACACCTCGACTGAATCCTATCTAAAGATGCTAGAGCAAGTTTGCTGCAGGGCTCCAATAAATAAGATCCATAATCAAAATGGCTTCGGATTATCGCATTATACAAAAGCTTTTGAGTATAGGGATGAGCACCCCACCAAGCACCAGATAAAGCTCTCATAACATTAATACTTTTCTCACATTTATCCTTAATGTGAATCAAGTGAGGGATCCCATTTAAATGATAATCTAAAATTAAACCTAGAAATTTAACAGAATTAGACACAGGAAGCAAAACCCCCTCAAGAAAAATACGGATATCAGGAACCAGCCTTTTTCTAGTAAAAACCACAACAGAACTCTTAGAGGCTGACAAAGATAAGCCATGATCCAAGAGCCACGTATTTAAGTAACCTAGAGCGGAGTTAAGAGACTGAGAACACTTAGAAATAGAGCTGGAGGCAAAGTAAAGAGCAATATCATCAGCATAGAGCAAAATATTAGACAGCTAATTAATGTAGACTATTGTATTGTGGCGTAGAAATGTCAATGTCACTTGGTATTGCTGTCGGTAATTATTGACGCTATGGATTTTGTGTTGCCATGCGCTAATTTTAATAATGCTGAGGCATGATTCATAAGCCTGATCTAGATTATTTTTGAAAACTATCATGCATAGGATTGACGTAAGTTATCTATCGCGTCGGCCGCTTAAGCTCCAAGCATTTTGTAAGCTTTCGATAATCGCTAACGATATTTTTTTGCAACGTATCTTGGCCTCTCTTTACTGTAAAAAACGCAATTGCAAACATATAAGTTTAGAGACTGTTTAGTACAGTGTTTAGCTCAGAGTTTTGGTGTTGCTTTGATTGTTTTTGTGACAAAAAACAAACGTACATTAAAGTAACAACATCGACCAACGATGTTACGTTATGATACAGAGACCGAATGTATTACAATCAATGTGTGGATAAATATTTACACATTAAATTGAAGTTTATTTTCAAAAATTTTTTGCCATCCGCGCCCCCCTTTTCATCTTTCTATGCCCCCTTAGGCCCGCGCTTCCCTGGTTTAGTTTACTATTTATGTCCCTAAACTTGCAACAGCGCTCTTGCACGGTGTCCAATTCCGAATCCAAATATAGATCCGAAATATTGATTGATATGAGTACCTATAGTAGCCAAGGTAACGTAGTGCAACATTAATTAGTTTCGTACTTAAACCAACACTTCGAACTCTTATCGATAAGTATACAAAAAAATGGTTCCGTATGAAGTCTTCACGAGTTGATTTCACATCAAACAATAATTTTCATCCGAGATGTCATGCTCATTTCTTGTTACAGCCTCGTACTAATATTAAACCTACAAAAGTGAGATTGGTACAGGCGAGTAAATAAATATGTGTACAATTTAGTACATTGCCACTTTAAACGCTATGACAATCCAAATATGGCAGTTTAAACATGGCATTAAATAGACAAGGTTCAGTCAAGGTTAAAAATAAATATCCGTACAAAGTTGCAAAATATGTACATATAGACCTTATTGCTATAGTAATAAGGTCTGTGTACATATTTTTGAGACTTTGTGGTGTATACATATTGGTGACCTTGACTGTACTAAAGTGTACACATATTTATGAACTCGACTGTACCATCAGTAAAACAGTTAATTTTTGAATCTTGTCACCTTACAATAAGACTCACTAGTGTCTCTTTGTACAAAGCATAAGCCCATTTTCACCATCTTTTAGCACTGAAACAGTTAAGAATAATGCTTTATTTATGGCTAAAATTAGACAATCCCCAGAGAAACAAATTAGCCGCATACTAGCGAATAAAGGCTAGGATAAATGTTACCAAAGCAAGCTCGCAATATCACGTTGCCCGGCCGCAATAGTCGGCGCGTAAATTAGTACTAAGATAACATATCTTGGAGATAAATCGGCTTTGTGTTTTATTAATCTGTCGGAAAATTTGCAGGTAATTTCTTTGTTAAGGTCGTGTTTTATTAATGTATAAGTTTCGCTGTATATTTATTTTCACACCATGCTCGAAATTGCCCAATTATAAATATCATGCAAACCTCACCTAAAGTAAGTCATTATAGCCATCGGCTAACCAGCGGGTTATAATGAGGTTCAGTACCATAATATTATGACCCGGCGGGTTATAATCCGGAAGGTGTTCTCCTTTGGGATAAAGCTGTTTTCGTCTTGGGCAAGCTTGAATCCCTCGCTGCACTCAGGACTCCGTTTGAATTCCCTCGCTTCGCTGAGGAATTAACTCGTAACACCCTCGCTACGATGGGAGTTAAATCTGGAGTCCCTCATTTGCTCAGGATTCAATATCGCGCCCATGTTATAAAACAGTGCTTTATCCCCTCGGTGTATAATCTACTATTATTTAATCTTGTTGTTTATAGCCTAAATTAGTGTCCCACTGCTGTGTACATGCCTCTCTCTCGGATTTACAATGGCAGACTGTTTAATTACATTCTTTATCAGTCGACCAAATAATCAAACTGAAATTAAGAGGATTGTGAAGGGCCACTGAAATCGCGTAGCTGTCAAAAAAAATCCATACTAATTTAGTTCAGGGCGAAAACGTTTCTCACCCTCTAAATCAAGTCCGATTTGCAAGATTTTTGAATATGTTCTAGTTATTAAAAATAACTAGGTATGTACGTTTTTGTTTTTTGTTTTTTCAATTTGTTTCATTCTAGGAAATATTTTCGTGTAAAGGAAAACGTACAGACAATTTTTTTTGTGATATCTACAACATATCCAAAAATCGTAAAAATCGGACGAGGTTTAAGGGGAGAGAAACGTTATCGCATTTTGTATGGAAATTTTTAGCTTCACAATCCTCTTAATTACATTCTCTATCAGTCGACCAAATAATCAAACTGAAATTAACACAGCATCAGCGGCGGTAGCAGTCGCTTAAACTTATACGGTTAAATAGTGCCTAGTGTTTGCATGTGCGTGTGTAAACATAAGTGCATGTTTAATAGCAGTGATATCTGACTCTTATATCTTTTTGTGTGCCATGTAGTTAGCAGACGAGCACACAGGCCATTTTATGGTAAAAAGGGGTCCATAGACATTTGCATAGGTACTCAAGATTACAATCCAAAGACCACTATTGCATTGTAGACCCTGAGGACTAAGATGGTATGCTTCTATACTCCTACGAGTAATTTTACAGGTTGTGTTATTTTCACAGCGGAACATAACATAGCGAACACTGCTGCTTAGCGGTAGGTTCAATGATAAGATGGTGGTAGCGATCTGGACTAAAGCTTTATCCCTTTCTCTGGCTGGAACTTGGCAGGTTTTACCAGCTCGGAATGCCTCTGACAGATGACGACCGCAACTGACATTTAATCTCACTTGCATTGTAACGTGTGTGCATAAATATTTTGAATCATTGTTGTGTTGGCTGCATTGTACGAACAACTGAATTTCAGTAAAATACTTTAAAGAAAACTGAAACAAGCTTTTTTTCGACTGTACTTTTTTACACAGTGCTTAGCAAGACCTTAACAAGACCAAAGATAATGGATCTACGTTAAGTACAGCAGAAACGCATTCCGACTCCATCATCAAACCAGCGGCTCTATTCAAGACTGTAAAAACAATATCGTATTTGATCTGTTATCGAATTGTCAACTTTTTGATAGCTCTTATTTTCTTGACAGTAATGGCGGCTGACGTCATAGCAATACCATAACAGGAAAACAGTGACAGATGCTTTATCCACATTTTACACGCGATATAGACGCAGCCATGCTACCAGGCCCGGGCCGAAATTCTAGGCGGTAAAAACCATGTCGTTATTGACCGGTTATCGTATTGTCAACGTTTTGATAGCTCTTATTTACTTGACAGTAATGGCGCCCGAGTTAAAAACAATACCATAACAGCGCCTCTATTCTAGGCGGTATAAACGATATCGTAGTTTGCCTGTTATGGTATTGTTATGACGTCAGCCGCCATTACTGTCAAGAAAATAAGAGCTATCAAAACGTTGACAATTCGATAACAGATCAAATACGATATTGTTTTTACCGTGTTGAATAGAGCCGCTGGTCAAAGACAAAATTATTATTACGGGCTTTTTTAAAGAATAGAGGACGAGGTTGAGCAGGACCTGGTTCAAAAGTTGCAAGATTCTATTGACACAAACTTGCAAAGATGAATAAAGCCTTGTAAAATATCTACTGCTGTTGCCTGTCCAGTATACGCGGCTGTATTTTTTTACTGCGTGATCAATATGCTCTTGAGAACGAGGGCCCTTGTAGCGGTTACAAGCGCAGGGAGAAAACCGCCAGCTGGCAGAATTCCGAGGACCTACCAATTAGTAGAGAAAGTTATGTACTGAAGCGTTGTTATACTTCTTCTGATTATTATTACTTAGTTAACTTATGTTGTACAAATTGCCCTCTACTTCACTTACCCTCTTATTCATAAAAGGAAAATAGCTAAAATGTGCTATAAATATGCTCTGTCCTTATCTGTCATTGTGACATTTGAATTTGACAGAAAGAGACAAAGAATACTTTAACTTAAATAGGTATATTGTACGTTTATAGATTAAGTTTATTTAACATATTTTTATTATATTAGTCATAATTATTTTTAGTTATCATAGGTGGGTATTGTAGCTACCAAAACCAGACCGCTGAAGAGCAGGATTTGAAGGCGTTGCTAATGTAATTAAAATTATATTTGATTCTCTAGATGTATTGTAGGTGACTGGTATACAGAAATTTATAGTGCCAAAATTATGCGCAGCTAAGTGGAAGATTAGAAAGCTTGTCACTCGCCATCTTTGTCTCTTTAAAGCTAAACGGATTATTTTAGTGGGAATAAACGTTTTGATATTGCTTGAAGAGCTGATTTCGATTATTAAGATGAATGATTTTAGTATTTATGTAATTTGGAAACAATTTAAAATAGGGGAAAAAATTAATTAAAATTACAATAAAAAAAAACACAAACAATACTAGTATTGTTTATGACACCTAGCTAGTTGCTTTACGGTATGATTGGCTGCAAGAATATGGTAACATCCCAAGTAAAAAAAAATGCCCATACTGCCGTGCAAAATGGTGGTACTTATTCGTCTACCTTATAACAAACGGGCCAGGATTTAATTTGCTTTGGCTATTGACTTTGAGACACCATCTATTGAGGCTTAGGAGAGCAGCATATAGATATTTTGTCAAGAGTAAAAGGTTGTGTATACAAATCCAAAAACTGGCGATAAATCTGCGATTCCTTACTTCGGGTTGTAGTTATTCATGGGCGACGTTGATTACTAATATAAACGTTATTGTAATTTATTTGTAATTTGTAACAAGTTAGGACTTATTTTAGGTTGTGTTATGTTGCATGATGTATGCATTACAATAACGTTATGTCTATTGGAAATAATTAAATACATACTTACATTAAATTACGCCTGTTTCCCAGAGGGGTAGGCAGAGACCACTTCTTTCCACCTGCTACGATCCTGACAAATCTCTTTCGCTCCTTCCTCATTCATACGTCGAGTTCGAGTCGTGCATGCACGTCGGTTTCGGGTACTTAAGATTCGGCCCCTTTCCAGTATTTTGGTTATAATTTCAGTCTTATAATAGTAGCATATGCTTCATTTTAGGTTGTGTCCCTACTCACCCCTTAATCCCTACTCACCCCGTTTTACGGTAACCCGCTCGCCTCCTTTAGCATAAAATCATTGAACTTGGGACGCTACCAAGCATTATTTTTCGCTGACTGTACTGTTTTTTTTATTGCATAGAGAAGTCAAACGAGGACACAGGCCACCTGATGGTAGGTGGGATCGATGACCCATCATAGACATACGCATTCTCAAGACCACAGTCTTACGACTGCAATCCTATGACCGCACATGCGTTGCCAACTCTGAGGACTAAGATGGAATGCCTCTATGCTAGTAATTTCACCGGTTTTCTTATCCTCAAACGAGAACACAACAATGCGAACACCGCTGCTTGGCAAGTTATTATCCATAAGGACCACACTAAGGTTCTAATTGTAAAGACGTTTAGTGCAGAATTAATTAATTTATTAGATATTGCATGCTGAGAATCTGTGAGAACAAAGAAAATGAAATTCTCTTAAGAAAAAATGCCCGAATACCATAGTAAGCTGGAAACGATAATGACTTTCATTATTATAAATTATAATACTTAATTCCTCGCAAATTCATTATTATCCTCATAATGATGGACCAGGATAATCTTTTACACCCATCTCAGAAATGATTTTTGTGTCGAAGTTTGGCGAGCTTATTTAAGTTTTAATACAATATAATAAAGTACATTTTGGCTTAAGTTAGTGATTATTTTATTTACGGTGAAATGAAAGCTGATATTGAACTGTGTACACAATGTTATTATTAGAAGGAACGAGAACTCTCTTGGTCATGAATAACTTATGATAAATAACATTTAATTCTATACTTCAATTTCCATGGAATATATTTGTTTTTGGTTATATTTTTAGAAAAAAATGTTTTAGTGTTAACAAACTAGTTTTTTTACCTGGTAAGAATTGTGAAATACTTTGGGCTTATAATAGGATCACTGTTATTTATCATACTTCTAGTCCTAATTTAGTAGCGGGGAAAGGCTAGCCCACGTACCGAAAAAAAATCTGTTTAATAATGTCTATTTCCTAAAGTTTCAAAAATAGTACATTACTGCAAAGACCAGTAAGTGAGCCATCCTGGACGAGTAGGAGTTAGAACTGCTTTGGGTTTATGATGCCCTGGTACTTTTGTGGGGAAATTGTTTTACGCGCACTTTTGTATTTATTTTTATTTATCTTCTAGTATCAAACTGCCAACTAGAGCTGATTATTCAGCTTTTCATGTATAAATAAAAAGCAATTTAAATTGTTTTTTTCTTAATAATGGTACTCTTTGCAGAAATCCTATTGGAGTCAAAATAGTTTTCACTTTCATATATTTTTTTGTGATGTGACCTTTTCCTGCTTACCTCTGTAGTCTTTTTGAAGGCTGTGCACAGGTCTGTACCGATAGTTCCAAATTCAAATAACATGATATGTAATGGAATTTCATACTTACTTACTGGACACTTTTTCATTCCGAATTCAAATCCTCTCTACTTACTGGACACTTTTGATCATTGCCTGGTAATTCTTAACTTTCTGGTGACTTTTTAATGATGTAATGGCGACTTTACGTATCATTTTTGAGAAAACGTTGCTTACTATCATTTATTGGAACAACTCATAAAGAATAATTGATCGAATGTCAACGCCAACTTGAAATAAAATTTAATAAATATTTCGTTTGCATGTGTACGGTATTCTCAATATTTAAAGTATCGCGAACAAAACAATGAAGTTGTTAAAAAAAAGACGGTATTATTTATTGTACAATTAATCATGAATTCTGTAAAGTTTACACAAAAACTAATAGTAATGACTATAAATTTAATCAATAGTTATTATGATATCTTAACATAAGTTATATAATAGTAGACAATAGTAGTGCCATCCCTGAAGTGAAGGTTGCCTCAAAATTGCATAATTATCCATCTGCTCTGCGGGGTAAATTCAAATCTAAGTACTAGCACCCCGCCCGCGAATTCGTTCGCGTAGTACTCGTTTATTTCTTTTCAAATTTCGTTTCGTTTAACTTTCAAATTTCCTCGGAGAAAAAGTATCCAGCGCGAGCGAATTTATAATACTTAATCCGGTTTTGCTTTCATACTTAACTCGTTTCTCGTAAGCTGAGAAAGCAAGAGAGATATGACATATTTATACACCATTTTTAAACACATTATTCATGAAACCTAATACTTGGCTCTTTTAACGCTGAGATGATAATAGGAACAATAGCCCCTTAAGAAACAATGTCGCGTATCGCCGTCCGTAGGGCACTGTTCTAGAGCACTAATGGATCTGAGAGGAAGCAATTATGGTAAGAATTATTAGTATCATTAACTTTTATGAGAAACTTGTTGTTTGTTTTTTTACTCGAACTCACAGCGTTGGTTTAACAAGCACTGTAGCTCGAGCACGAAAATTCAATCGTATTTCACGTTTTTGAATCGCCTTAACTATTCGACAACGTGTTTTGAACCAACCCTTAGCATGAGGCTCTAAAAAATTATTAAGGTTTTCATACATTATTTTACTACTAGATGACGATAGGAAAGTCTACCTCATAGAACTAGTTTTAAGTAGGTACTAAATACCGGAATTAGTATATTTGCCAAAAATGTAGATATTGTTTCCCAACTTTCTCATTTGCCAACCCAATTTTATTTAAATAGTTTAGGATTTATTTCAGTACCATCGTGTAGAACCCTATAGGTTAGGTTAGGTTAGTTTTTATAATACCTGGTATAATAACGGTTACAGAAAAAAAAGCGGGTTGGCAAATGAAACGGTCAGGAAATGATATCTTCGGCAAACATATTTCGCCGAAACAAAGGCAACTCACTTAATACATACTAGAGAGCGCTGTCCGAATCTTGGCAACTATTACGTAACTGCTCATACAAATCGTACTACGGCCACTTCGGAATGCTTAATTTTGGATTCGGATTCGGAACGCGTTGTCTAACCGCCTTCATTGACTGATAAACAAACCTGCCTGATCTGTTGAACATAGTACGTAAAAATAGAAGCACTATCTTTTAGTAATTTAAGCGATCTTTTTTGAACGAAATTTAAAATACAGGGTGTCCCAGAAACCGACGTCAACCCGCCTAGGGCTGATAGAGCAGATAAAACGCTATCGATTTGACCCTTATTTATGTTCAGCGATTTTTACTAGTTTCGGAGATATTGATCATTTTAATCTGAATTTTTGTAATTTTCCCTTATGTCCATGTCACGAAAAATATAGCTTTTTAGCTGCTATATCAGCCCTAAGCGGATTGACGTCGGTTTCTGGGACACCCTGTATAATTGCATCCGTTAAAAATAAAAGCGTCGGTCGCCGTGAGGCTTGATCGTGGACCAAGTTCGATCCCCAGCGATCACCATCTATATAATGAGCTTTTCGTGTATTATCCGACACTCTTACGGTAAAGAAAAAACATCGCAAGGAAACCAGCATAACCTATATTTGAACGACGGTAAGAGTGCACTTTAATGGAAAATAAAGTGCTTAGTGTCAAAGTGTATCCGAAAGGGACTATCTATTCAAAGATCGGTAGTATGTACACGTACTACATAAGGTATAGAGTTAATAAAATATTTATAAACTTTCATTACCAGGCTAAAGTTTAATATAGGTAATAAGAATACAAATCTATGAAACTATATGAAATATTCCACTACGTTAAAGTAACAACGTTGCACGTTGTCATAGAAAGACGAAGGCAAAGTGGTCGGGAATATGCGAGCTCACTGAACTTGTTTGCCGTGACGCCATTTACTGCCTAGTTTACACGAGCTGTGTATTTATAATTGGTGTTTATTTTTTAAAGATGGCGAGTTATAATAGAAAAGTGATAATTGTATTCAAATAATAATGATTTATGTGAGCACCACGAGTGCCAAAATTGAATTGAAAAAATGGACTTTGTTGGTGACATTTACGCCTTACTATGTAGACTATTTGCCAAAGCATGTTGCGGATTTTAAACTTTATAAGAGCATCTACTTTTTTTTAATTTATTAATAATTTTACAAAAAAAAAGTAACTGCCAATGACTTGGAACTAGTTGAGTAATTTAAATACCTCTAGTTTTGAGTACTTATTTATTTATTTATTTACTTTATTGGAGAAACAAACAGGAACAAGTGTACAAAAAATAATACATAGATTTTAAATATTGTTCTAAACATGCAGTTACCCCCTTGACAGTTCTCACTAAAACACAAGTATAAGGTGGGTAGTTTAGTACTCTTACGCTACGCTTAAACTAACAACACTATTTAAGCAGTCACCTATCAGTATAGTGGGCTAAAAAGCGCTTTAGTACCTTGACACAATAAGCTTCAAACAAAACATCAAATGACAAGTATAACCATGGAGAAGATAATCATAATGACACGGTTCTAAGTAGGTATGCAAGGATTTTCACTATATGCTCATATTATATAAACAAAGCTATGAATCTAAAATTTCACATATTTTATTTCTAAATTGATATTTATTCATATTAAATATATCTACCGAAACAAAAAACTTATTATATGAAGTACACAAACGGCGCAAAGGTGCACGAACCCCTGCGTTGCTGGAGGATATGGGAACGGCGAATAAGGAGGCTGGTGAGTTGTTTTGGGGAAAAATTTAAATGGCAAGTAAGTAATACCAAAACCAGGCCCGTTTTTTATGACAAGAAGAAGGCACCCGAGCACACATGCCACCCAATGGCAAGTGGGATCTGAGACCCATAGACATGAATTCTCAAGACTACAATCTTAAGACTCCAGACTCGTTTTCACCCCTGAGGGCTAAGATATAATGCCTATAAAGGGTGTTACCAGCACCCTGGCTTTTTTAAAATGAGGTTAAAATAACGTGTATCTGTAACGTAACCATGACATTAATTTAATTAATAAACAAATTTTGAGGCTTTTTTAACTTTCTAACAAAATTTTAATTGCTAGCAATGTAAAGCACAGCAATTTAACAAGTGTAAATGACAGTGGACGGATACTTTGATTATTATGATTTGCCCCCGTACCACGACATGCCTTGTACTAAGCTACAGCGATACTGATAACGATGAACACGCAGCACATGCACTACATTAAAAATGGACAGTATCTAAGAAAATTTATTGTGAAGTTATTTTAATTATTTTTAATTGATAATACCTACTTGCAAACAATTTCTAAAGCAACATATTATCGGCAGTTTTAATAAATGCCCGCATGCCGTAATTTCATTAGAGATAAAGAATAACTTATCCCCTTACAAAATACATTTTTAGCATAGAATAAGTAGAAAAATAGGTCGTCTCCGGTCTTTTAGGAGTTTCTGTTACTTATTGCTACTCAGGTGCTAGTCGTCGATGTAATGCGCGTCGCTCAATACAACAGCCCGTGCCTGCCTCGAACCGTCGCGGTCAGGGGTGTTATTCTCTGAAAAACGGCGCTCGGTCGGTCGAACGAGTGAACGACTATTGTATTATGCTGTCGTTTTCACAATAAAGATCTTTAACGGAATGCTCCGGTCCGTTTGGCGCGCACTTCAAATGCGCTGCGGGCGGTAGGTGTTCGTATTTATAATAAATTGGGCCTGGACATTAAGAATGCACCTTCTTATGATTTGTATGTCAGTAGGTTAAAAGTGTTTCTAACTGAAAAAGCGTTTTATAGTGTTAAAGACTTTTATGGGTGATTAATAATTTTATTTTTGATTGAGTGTTTTTAATGTGATATTTTTATTTTATTAATGTATATATTTTTTGTTGTAATTATGACTTGTGTTTTTTGACATTAATTGATTTGACTTTGACTTTGACTTACAAAATCGTCCGTCTTAACAATCGGACTTGGTCAAGAGTCACCTTTGTTAAAAGGACGTTGTTGAAATACCATGCATTCTCAATTAGGCAGCAGAGGGCCTTGCCAAGATGCATTGCGCTAACTAGCGTCTCTTTTCGTTTCATTTTTAAACCAATCGCGTCACTAGTAGATCACGTGACTTTCCGTATATCACATCATCTACCAGTGACCTGATTGGTTTAAAAACGAATTGAATAGAAACGCTAGTTAGCGCAATGCATCTTGGTAGCGCCCTCAGTCCTCTATCGATAAGATCGAACGTATAACGCTACCAAATTAAATATGCACGCACTAAAATGTGTTTTGCGCGCTTTGACGGGACTAGTTAAACTCGCCGATGTGGCGCGTTCACTCGTCCGACCGACCGAGCGTCGTTTTTAAGAGAATAACATCCCAGGTAATAATTGCGGGTAATTAAGGCCCGCTCGCCGGATTCGCGTAGTTCGGCCGCTTAATTCCGCCGGAGCTAACAACACGGATACCTGTTACACGTGTATCGAGAGCTGTGGTTTATAGTTACTGTGTCCTCAGGCAATCCAATGCTATTTTGGTTGCATTTATCCAACACTTTCTGACAAATATGTAACTGGGACGGATGCTTTATCTACATTAAAATTTATCCACAACGATAACCGCAATTTAAGTAGGCCTGCCGGTCTATATGAGCAGCCAGTGTTTGTTTCCTACCATGACGTATACCAAACTCTCTGTTCTCTACTCACTTTAAAACAAATTTAATAATAGTTAACTGAAGCCGACGTACTATCCGCGATCGTTAATTTGTGACCCATTTCAAGAAAAATAGGCATGAAGTCGTCAATGTCATTAGAGATGCCAAATCATTTGTAACTAATAGGAGACTCAACCTTATTGTTGTAGAGTGTCAGAATGACTTTGGACCTAAGGTGGGTCCCAAATGAAAGTTCGTGACTGTACGTGCATGAAGAGATTGATGAATTTAGAGAAAAAGAAAGTTGTATGTTTTGATCGGTGCACTTAGCGATCCATGGTCTTTGCCTACCCCATTGAGAGACAGGCGTGAAGGTATGTATGTATCTATTATTTACTCCTATACTTAATAGTTTAGTAAGTTTAACTTTGGTTGTGGCTACCCAGAACCAAGTGATGTCAAGGCACTGCCATGGCACTCCACTACCCGCTTTCTGGAAGGGGTGGAGGCTGCATTGGATTAAGCGCTAGGGGTGATTACACAAAAGATCCCATAGGGTCCAAGTGTATCCGTAAGGACCCCGCCAATAAGATAAGATAAGTTTAATAATGTAAACTTAGCTCTATATCCGGTAGTTATAACTGAAATATTTCAACGCCTTCCCCCTAACAAGGGTCTGACTCTTGACCAAGTCCGATTGTTAAGACGGACCGGATTTTGTAAGCATTCCGTTAAGGATCTTTATTGTTAAAACGAAAACAATACAAATATTTTGTTGAGTAAACTCAGGTTTAACCACTCCCACTACAATTAAAACGATTGCATTAAACTTATTCGTAATAGCATTACGTTATATTCGTTTCGTAGAAATTAAGTTTCTCAGAAAATCTTTGGTAATACTGTGATGCGTATTCTTACACATCCTGTAGTACGACATTCTAACTACAACACTGTAGTTGTAGTCAGAAGGACTAAATGTGGTGTAGCCTAACTTATTTTATCGACACTCATATCATAAACCCTCCATGATGTGTTCAGAAACTGCAAATTATGACCAGCATAATAATCAACTCTGTTGTTAGAGATTTTTTTTTATCTGCGGCAGTAAGCTTATGGATTATGGATTATTTTGGACATTAAAATTTCGAACATCTCTGAAAAACAAAGAAATTTGGCTTGACCTCTATTCTAATATCAGTCGAGATGACGTTTAGTTCGAAATGAATTGTCAATTTGCATACAAATTTGACAAATGTCGCACGTAAGTAAGATATCGAACGATATGAAAGTTAGAGCCGACTCTCGTTTGTCTCTGAATTAAAAAAACACTGCCAGAAAACTTTTCAATCTTTTCATTATCTTTTCATTACCGCCATTACCGGTTAAAATTTAATATGCGGCTCCTGAATGCATCATGGAGGCTTATGATATTATGTGGGTAGATAAAGTAGTGTATGTAACTGTACATAATTAGGCATTAAAACACTTGTGTGATGTTATTATAATTATGTAAAGTCACATAAACTACTATATTATTTCACCACAATGCTATCACTATTTCTTTGACAAACTATTTCCTCTAGCTATTTTGTTTGTATTAAATATAACCAGTTCCATTAAAGCTGCAAATGCACTGAAGCGGTGGCAGCGAAGGCGGCTCAGTGGTTTAAATGTGACCTATTTCACACAAATTCGAATATAACAGATAATATTGCTTCCGCACCCCGGTGTTACCACATCAGTGATTTTCAACATACAGCTCTGCACAGTGACTATTTTTTTTATGTTTAACTCTAAGAAATGATAAAAGTTTTTTTTATTGCTAATGTTACATTAGAAACACCTTTTGACACTTTCTATGTCGCTAAGTAAGAAACAAATACGATACTTAAAGTGTCAGTAGATTTAAAGAAAACTTGTGCAACTGGGTACTAGTTCCTAGCAGTAGGTAATCCTTGTTGTTGTGTAATTAGTAAAAAAAACATTCGCTACAGAAATAAATACAAAATCCTAAGCTTAAATACAACACCAACAACGTATTTCGTCAAATACAAAGTGTGTCACTCACACGCCAAACATGTTTGCTATGCTATGCAAATTAAATTTTATTGTAACGAAACAAAGCTTATTTTAATCTTGAACTTGTGACGGCCAGAGTTGTCTGTGGCGTTCAAAAGCTTTCATATAACTTAATGGTACTGTTATAGCATTAGATCCAGAACATTCATCCACTTAGCTCATTCCTTTTATCCCATGTAGGCTTTGACCCCTAGGGCATTAATTCAGTTATAGCTGACCGATGTGTCTGCAAGAATAACTTAATACACAGCGATATACAGGGTGGTACTCGATAAACTGTACATATTGAAAGGGATGAAATTTTAGGTTAATTTATCGGTAAAACAATTTAAAATAAATATATATTGCCACTTTTTTCTATATTTTTTAAATAAATTACCGCAAAAATGTCATTTAGTTTTCATGAAAACACGATTTTCTCAAAATTTTGTAGACATTTCACTATTTTTTTTGTTATTATTATTCCTCGTTTAATTTTAGATCTAAAAACGTTAAAAATAATTGTAGAACATCTGCAAAATTTTGAGAAAATCGTGTTTTTATGAAAACAAAATGATATTTTTGCAGTAATTTTCCACAAAAAAAGCAGTTACTCAGGTATTTTTTTTAATTGGTCTAATATTGTTATCAATTATTATAAACCTAACTAATGGCAATACTATGCATTTTGTTTTATCTTTTTTGGGCTATTAGATCAAAAGTTACACCGTCACAAGTAAGTGTACTACCCAAACTTCATTAAAAAGTTTACAATCTGAAAAAAATACCAGTGGCTAAAAAAATTTAAATTAAATTGTTTTACCTATAAATTAACCTAAAATTTCATCCTTTCAATATGTAAAGTTTATCGAGTACCACCCTGTAGGTTCGTTATTTTTTTTATAAGCGGGCCGGTTTCTGTAATTCGACATCTAGCGCCTAATTTCCATCCAATAAAGTACTAAATAGATAAATACAGAGATAGAATGTCAATCCCTCATTTCAGTGAGGCTCGAAAAGTTGCTAACGCTAACGTAAATTATTTTCAAAAATTTACAAAATGTATGGAATTGAGGTAAGGTGATAGAACCAGAAATGTACAAGGACCAATAATGGATTGTTTATTATTAACAGAAGATAAAGTTTATTCAGTTATTTGAGATAGTCAATAAACAACCTTATAATCTTTTGGATTCCTTATTTTCTCTCGCTTGACGCGGCCGTCTGACAGCTTACGTCAATCCTATACATTTTTGATAACGATAACGAACGCCAAATGCATCTTGTCTAGGGCCTTAGAGTTGAAATCTCTTAAACTACCTAACCGATTTAAAAAATCTAGCTAAGAATCATTCGGCAGGCTTATTGTCTAACTCACTTGCAATCGCAATCGTTTTCATTTTGACAGTCTGAAGGCGAGTCTGCTTTCAAAATGAAAACAATTGTTCCACTTTGAAATCGATTGCAATTGCGAGTGGTCCGCTGGAATTCCGAATCGATCCATCTGTTTGAGAGTCACAATGACACACAGATGCATACGTTTTTTTATGGTAAAGAGAAGGCAAACGAGCACACAGGCCACCTAATGGTATATGAGACCCATTACACATTTGCATTCTTAAGACTACAATCTTAAGACCCATGCGTTGCCAACCCTGAGGACTAACTTAGAATACCTATATGCTAGTATAGTTCATTTCAAATACCCCGATTGCACTTGAGACTTAACAATGAGAGTCATACCTTTTAGCTATTGTTGACTAATTGCTTAACTACCTGAGCACTTCAACTGAATAACGCGGCAGAAAAAGGTCTCTTCAGGTATCTATTGTTATCACTAATCCTATTATTATCGCCTAATGACCGTCTCAAGTGGAATCGGGCCTTGGTATTTGAAATGAACTATGATTTCACCTGTTGTTTTATCCCCACACCGAAACATAACGATGTGACTGCTGCTTGGCGGTAGATTAATGGATAAGATGGTGGTAGCGATCCGGACGGACCCTACACAAGGCCCTGAACAACAACATGAAACTTATGACACCTCTTTTTTCGCGAATTAAATAACACATTCATTTTACTAACACGTCACTCAAATGACATCATGTACGTAATTAAGTTTGACTCCCGCTCGCTTTTGCGAGTAAAATAAGCCCCCGGGGAGAACGAACAAGTTTTCGCTCTTAATGGATTAGGAAAGAAGTTGGTTTGACGACGCGCTGGCCTAGTTGGTAGTGACCCTGCCTACGAAGCTAGCGGTCCTGGGTTCAAATCCCGGTAAGGGCAGATATTTGTGTGATGAGTGCGAATATTTGTTCCTGAGTCATGGATGTTTTCTATGTATTTAAGTATTTATTTCTCTATATAAGTATTTATATCGTTGTCTAGTACCCAAAGTACAAGCCTAGAGCTTAGTTTGGGACTAGGTCAATTGGTGTGATATTGTCCCCTGATATTTATTTATTTATTTATTTTTGGTATTCTAGCGGAAGCATTGGCGTGAATCGTACTGCTTGTGGTGGCTTATTCCGTTTACTTTGTTCATGGACGGATTTGTAAGTTTCAAGTACATTGGTTTTGGAGTGGAGACCACGCACGGGCAAGCGCAGTGTGGGTAGGCCGCCAGCTAGATGGACGGACGACGTGAAGAGGTTTGCTGGGAGCGGTTGGATGAGGGAGGCCCAGGGTCGAGTCAATTGGCAAGCCATGTTAGAGGCCTATGTCCAGCAGTGGACTGCTATAGGCTGATGATGAAGTACGATAAGGCTAGCTATTCAGAGACGTACGCAGGCATCGACATGGAGACAATTCATGGATCTGCTGGAAAGGAAGGCGAGTTCTTCTGTTTATTATTATTATTAGTTATATTTCATATTATGTTGCCGTGTGGTTGCCGGGTTAGAATAGTGCCACTCCATGTCTTCCCGTGGATGTCGTGAGAGGCGACTAAGGGAATACAGGCTTGTAGTACTGTTAGGCGATGGGCTTGCAACCTGTCACTAATACGCTGGTAAACATCTTAGCCTAATTGTGCAAAATGTGGTTACAGAATTATTAACAAGTTTCTAGAGATGTAGGTAATACTGCAGCTCTGTCTACTCCACTTTGGGAATGAAGGCGTGAGTTTATGTGTATGCGTGTATGTATGTATGTCTGTAATCTCTTTATTGCACATACACAATCACAAAACATTTTGCATCACTATAGATAATGTATGTACATAGGCGAACATATCCGATATGGGATCTCATATGGGATGGGATATTATGCACTCATTGTTTTGAGTAGTTTGGTTTCCTTATAATTTTAATGGGCTTTAGTATGTACAAAACAATGTCGCTTTCTGCGTCTGTCTGTCTTTATTTCTGTCTGTATATATACCGTTACACCTCCTAAACCGCGCAAAGGATTTTGATGTGGTTTCCACCATCTCAGTTAGATAATTTTTCACGAAACATTTTTATATATTTATTTCTATAATTCTGGTTTATCTACGGGTATTACAGAAAATTCAAATAAACCGAAGCGAAGCGAGGGCGGGTAGCTAGTAATGTTTACAAATAAAGTGCTCTGTATTGATCACCCTCTTGACACATCGAGATATTATTTAATTATTGCATAATTCCATGTATCTTACCTATACTACATTTTTTTTTAATCTAAATATGACACTCATAGTACCAAACTTTCAAGAAATAAGTTTTTTCAAAAGTTTCCTTGTTAGCCGCTGAGGCTAATGATAATTGATTTTTGGACGACTTTAATTTAAAGTTAATCAGAGAGAGAAGTTAATAAACTTTCCTTAATTCGCAAACACACCATCCTGTTCAATTTAATCTGGTTACTTCTCTTGGATCTCATTCATTTGTCTCTCGTCTGTGAGCAAAACTTCAGTATTAGTACCAGTAATTTCTTACCACTATATATCTCTGACTGTCTGCAATTAGGACAAGTTAGTTTTAAAACTATTGCGCTCAAATTTAAGTCCAATATCTAAGTTTACCTCTTAAGAGGATTGTGAAGCAAAAAAAGTCCATACAAAATGCGAAAACATTTTTCTCCCCTTAAACCAAGTCCGATTTTTACGATTTTTGAATATGTTGTAGATATCTTGAAAAACTGTCTGTAAGTTTTCCTTTACACGAAAATATTTCTTAGAATGAAACAAATTGAAAAAACAAAAAACAGAAACGTACAGACCTAGTTCTTTATAATAACTACAACATAATAATATTCAAAAATCGTGCAAATCGGACTTGATTTAGGGGGTGAGAAACGTTTTCGCCCGGAGCTAAATTCATATGGTTTTTTTTTGACAGCTACGCGATTTTAGCGGCGCTTCCCAATCCTCTTAATTGGTTCTATTTAATTGCTTTCATCATAGAATTATTGATATTTAAGTGTATATACGTTAATTTATATGGTGGTTAATATTTCGTCTTTAACTTACTTTGAAATAAGAACACCCAAGATCTCTAGGCGATGACAGACAAAATGATACCAAAGTCTTCAAACACCATGACTAGTTTTACCATGAACAATTTCAAGTGAATTCGATATTTAATAATACCTACATAGGTAGGGTAAACTCCATTTACGAGATTCGTTTATGTAGGTACGTCGTATGTTAGTTAGTTACATACAAGTAATGTGGATGGCATTATCAGGGCCAATCATAGATACTTGTGTAACGAACGTTTTGTAATATGGCAACCCCGAATCTACTTCCGTTATGAATAGCACAGTACATGACTACGTCACTTCCGGTCGGTCACCGTTGGTTGTTTGACTCACTCTGGAACGGAACGTCTTCGAGTAAGGTTAGTAATATTTTGATCATAAGTTGAACTTCTGTGATAAATGTGATAATAAACATTCATGGCATATTTTAATGTTTTAATTATCTTTCCCTTCTGAGATATCGTAACATCTCAGAAGTGGGATTATCGCGAAATAATTTGTTTTGCATACCACGCCACAAGCTCGACCGCCATTAAAATAACGTGAAACTATGATTGTAAATAAATAATCATTGAAATATGCATGAAGATCAAAAGAACTGTGATATCTATACCGATAAAGTACCTGTTATTATAAAAATAAGCACCTGATTAGCAGATGAATCTCGATTTCAAATTAAAAATAGTAGTCATTACATTCGTAATTTGTATACAATATGGCTAAAGTGTCTATAAATACTGTTAACCGTATGTAGCGAATAAAATATATTTTAAAAAAAAGCGCTAATTACCAAAGGTAATATTCTATTGTTGTCGTTCTTGTCTATTTTTGTTTCCTTTTATTAAATGTAACGTAATGAACGTATCAGCAGGTGCATCTTATTATGTATTTTTTTTATGCTTTTACGTAAACAACTCACTTAAGGTTATGACTAAAAATAGCTAACATAAATCGATCTGAGTTTCAGAGAATGAGCGATAGAAATACGGATGGGAATCTGCGAAGAGGCTCGCGACGCAGCCGCAGTTGCAGTCGTCGTGATCCTCGTGCTTCGCGCACGCGGCCCAGTCGAAGCCGCAGTCGACGTCGGAGTCGGAGCCCCAGCAGTGCTGGATCACTCCGGGAGCGGGAACGTGAGCTGACCCGGAGACGGGAACGGCTGAGGACCCTTGAAAAGGAGGTACGTAGGGAACGTGCACGAATTCATGACGATGAGCGTGACATGCGATCTTTAACGTCTAAATCTGGTCCTAACCATCAGACAAATAAAAGTACGCAGCAAAGCAACCGTCACATTCGTGAGCGTCACCTGACAACCCCAACAAAAGAACGTATATCCCCTGAGCGAAATGAGAATAGAGATAATAAAAAGTGTAGATCAACATCAGATTTATTTGAGGAGTTTTTAAATGTATTAAAAACAAGATCGGGAGATCGTGAATCATTCTCAGGTGCAAGTTTACATAATGTCGTACCTGAGTTTGACCCGATGTTAAAGGAACAAACGATTAACATTTGGCTTGACAAAGTTGACGAGTGTTCAGACATTTATAATTGGAGTGACAAACAAACGATTCATTATGCCTTGCCTAAACTAACTGGACTTGCGAAGGTCTGGTACCAGGGCTTACCCTCAATTAAGCATACTTGGATTGAATGGAAGGACATGTTGAGAGAATCGTTTCCAGCTACTGAGAACTATGCTGAGCTACTAACAGATATGCTTAATAGACGGGTGCGCCCTGGAGAATCGTTTGAGATGTATTATTTTGCAAAGATTAATCTTTTAAACCGATGTAAAATATTTGGAAAGCAAGCGGTGGACTGTTTACTTTATGCGATTGATGATAGGGGAGTACGCGTAGGTGCTCAGGCAGCTAAATTCGATAGGCCCGAAGATGTACTAGAATTTCTTAAAACTATAAAATCAAACAACCGAAACCAGATAGATTTTCGTACCGATAAACGTTCTAGTAACATGCCTACAAGTAATAATTACCCAAGATCCTCCGACAGCGGCAGTGGCCCGTCTAAGAACAATAGTCTCAGGACACCTATTAGATGTTTTAATTGCCAAGGTGTAGGTCATCCCAGTTTTAAATGCCCGAAACCGGTAGTAAAATGTACCAATTGTCATTTTCTCGGCCATGACTCGCAACATTGCCCAAAATTGAAGGAAAATCCGCCTAAGGATAAAAGCGTCCTTGAGGTTATAGTTTCTGAAAACGCAAACGATAAATACAAAATATTAATAAACATTAATGGTAATTCTATCGTATGTCAAGTAGACTTAGGTAGTGAGGCTACTCTAGTCCGTAAAAATGCCGCTTTGAGTATGGGTTTGGTTTGGAAGGAAGTAACTGGACCTTACTTAAGGGGATTAGGAAATGTGCCATATCTGCCATTAGGCTCTACATTGACCGATATAGAAGTTCAGGGCATCCTAGAAAAGAATGTGGAGGTATTCGTAGTAGACGATCATTTAATTAACTGTAACGTCCTACTTGGACATAGTTTTACAGAGAGACCTTCTTTGACGATTATTAAAACGCCAACAAATCTTAAATTTAAACGAACGGAGCCAGATCACGATTTCAAGTTACATTTATATACAACCAGTGACTTTGTCGTAAACGTAGGTGAAATGATATCCGTGCCAGTTAAATCAGATACTACTTGCAATGGCAGTATTTACGTTAGTGGGTCAATTAGAGGTTGCGTGGGTCAGGAATACTACCTTCTGCCAGGTGAATATCAAGTTAAGGGTGTCGATTGTAACTTGCTTATTCAAAATGTTGGCGCGGTACCCGTACAGTTTAAGGAAAACACACTCATTACTCGAGCAAAATACATAGGTTATATCAAAAACGTCTTGCGGATTTCAGATGAACTGCTTTCTCAGGAACCTGTGAATCCGAAGTGTGGCAATCAATTATCAGTTGACCAAAAACGTCGGTGCTTAGAGTTACTCAATAAATATAAAAACTGTTTTTCTACCGGAATGCACGACTTGGGATTCACTAATGTAACTGAAATGGAAATTCACCTGAAAGACTCCTCCCCGGTAGTTTATAGGCCGTATCGTCTAGCTCATTCCGAGCGAAAGCTAGTCCAGGATATGGTAGAGGATATGATAGATCATGGAATCGTGCGGGAATCCGAGTCCCCTTACGCTAGCCCGATCGTGCTGGTTAAAAAGAAATCCGGGGAGAGGCGTCTCTGCGTGGACTATCGCACCCTTAATAGCCGCACAAAAAGAGACCATTACCCCTTACCCCGCGTAGACGATTTGTTGGATCAGCTTTCTGGTCAGTCGCTGTTTACGTCTTTAGACTTGGCTTCGGGCTACCACCAAATCCCGATAGCTGAGAATTCTCGCGAAAAGACTGCATTCGTTACACCTGATGGGCTTTTCGAATATAATAGGGTACCTTTTGGGCTAGCGAATGCTCCCGCAGTCTTTCAGAGAGCGATTCATAAAGTTCTTACCAAATCTAAAGTCAATTATGTAGTAATTTACATGGACGATATCTTAATACCATCCAAGTCCTTCGAAGAAGGTCTTCAGCGTCTCGAAGAGGTGCTTGGTCTGTTGAGAGAGGCAGGGTTTACCCTTAAAATGGAAAAATGCAATTTCTTCCAAGAACGAATCGATTTTCTTGGGTTCGAGATAGATAAGGACGGAATTAGGCCTGGACTCTCAAAGACTGAGGCTGTGGCAAAATTTCCAACCCCAGTAAATCAGCATGAAGTGAGGAGATTTCTCGGACTCGCAAGTTTTTTCAGAAGGTTCGTTAAGGGGTTTGCCATGATAGCGAGGCCCTTGACGAACCTTTTGAAGAAAAACACACCTTGGGCATGGAGTGACCTAGAGACTCAGTCGTTTGAGACCATTAAAAAACTACTAACAGATAGGCCAGTTCTCGCATTATATGATCACACCGCGGAGACACAACTGCACACTGACGCTAGCAAATTTGGAATAGCGGGTATTTTGCTACAGAGAAAGGGGTCTGACCCTTGGCGGCCAGTCGCATATTATAGCCGTCAAACTCAACCTGACGAAATGAAACTCCACTCATTTGAACTCGAGACTCTCGCTGTTGTTAGCTCTCTCAGTAAATTCCGTTCATATCTTATTGGCCTACCGTTCACTATAGTCACCGACTGTAATGCCTTGCGATCCACCTTTACTAAAAGAGACCTCATTCCGCGCATATCCCGATGGTGGATACAGTTTTTGGAGTTTGACTGTAGTATTGAATATCGCCCTGGCGAGAAAATGTCCCATGTTGATGCCCTCAGCAGAGGACCTGTATCAGTGGAAGCTGAACCAGTACATACGCTAGATATTTTGTCCGTCAGTACCGAAGACTGGATTTCCACTGTGCAATCCTCTGATGATGAAATCAAACAAATCAAGGACATTCTAGAAAATTCAGAAACGCCTAAAGTCGTAGGTATCCATAAAGATTATACGGTCAAAAATGGACGAGTATTTCGTGTGTTAAAAGACGGAGTAATTAGGTGGGTTGTACCAAAAGGAGTACGTTGGCAACTCTTAAAAGCTAACCACGATAGCGTAGGTCATTTTGGTTTTGAGAAGACCTTCGAGCGTATACGGTCTTTGTTCTGGTTCGCAAAAATGCGTAAATTTATAAAGAAATACGTATCTGCATGTCTCGAATGCGCTCATCACAAGTTGCCCGCGGGTTCACAAGAGGGACTACTACATCCTATTCAAAAGGTTGAAATTCCTTTCCACACGCTGCACGCCGACCATCTTGGTCCATTCCCGAGAAGTCGACGTGGTTGTACATATATTTTAGTCACAGTAGACGCTTTTACAAAATATGTCTGCTTATTTCCGGTTCGTAGTACTAAGACAAAAGAAAGTATAAGAGCGTTTAAAATTCTTTTTAGTTATTTTGGGTCCCCCGCCCGTTTAATAACAGATAGGGGTACGAGCTTCACGAGTAAGAAATTTAAAGTGTTCATACAGTCGATCGGTACAAAACACGTTCTGAACGCCGTTGCTACACCACGAGCCAACGGGCAGGTGGAACGTTACAACAGGACGATTCTGGCTGCCCTTGGCTCCATGGTGCATGATAAAAATAAAAACACCTGGGAGGACATGCTTCCTGATGTACAGTTAGGATTAAATACCTCGGTTCATGACGTAACGAAGAAAACGCCTACGGAAATATTATTTGGTAGAACGGCCACTAATCCATCTCAAGGTATATTAAATGAAATAGCGAGTGACATTGAAGTAACTGAGGAAGATAATAAAACAATAGAAGATATTCGATCTGAAGCCTCTGAGAGGATTCAACAAAATCAGGGGAAAATGAAACAGCGATATGATAGGAATAGAAAACGTAGCACTAATTACAAGGAAGGTGATTTGGTTAGGATTGCCAGAGCAATAGTGACGGGACCAGGGCAATCAAAAAAACTAGAAGCAAAATGTAAAGGGCCATATAGAATTAAAAAGCTTTTACCAAACGATCGTTTCCTCGTGGAGGATACTCCTCTTACTAAAAAGGGGGCTAGATATGAGACAGTTGTAGCAGTAGACAAAATATTTCCATGGCTCAGTTTCAACGCCGCGGCTTGCTCTTCAAGTGACGATAATGATGACGATGAAAGTAGTGATAAATAATAAATATTAATTAAAAAAAAAAAAAAAAAACAGCAATATAACCTAAGTGTATAAATAATATAACTTTCAACTATCATCATTGTCGGCAAAGTAATAATTATATCTATAGTTGTTTACAAATAATGTAATTCATAATATTATTTAATAATTATGTAGGTACTTATATATTATGTGCAATGTGTAATCTTAAAATATTAAAAGTAGAAGGAAAATGTATTTTTGATTTTTAAAACGAGATATAGTGGATTCGGACCGGGCATGATTGGCGTATGAACTCGCCGCCCAGGATTGGTTCAAATTCCAAACTAATTTCTGTGATGATTTAGTGAGGGTGCTCTGGAACCGGGCATGATTGGCGTAGGAACTCGCCGCCCAGGAGTGGTTCCAAGCATCGCAGCCATGATAGCGGGACGGGATAAGAGGCAATCATCGTCACGCTTCATAGCTATATTTATGATAATAGTAACTTAATAGAGTAGTGATAGGCTCCTGAGCTGGGCATGATAGACGTATGAACTCGTCGCTATATTGACTAAAATTCAGTATGTGATTAATTACGTAAATTGAATACCTAGCTTAACAATTTGAATTTAATATGATGTATAATTGTTACAACACATGTGTAAGCAATGTTAACTTAGAACGAAGAGACTCGTTCCTAGAGGATGGCCGACTGTAACGAACGTTTTGTAATATGGCAACCCCGAATCTACTTCCGTTATGAATAGCACAGTACATGACTACGTCACTTCCGGTCGGTCACCGTTGGTTGTTTGACTCACTCTGGAACGGAACGTCTTCGAGTAAGGTTAGTAATATTTTGATCATAAGTTGAACTTCTGTGATAAATGTGATAATAAACATTCATGGCATATTTTAATGTTTTAATTATCTTTCCCTTCTGAGATATCGTAACACTTGTTTCTTATTTTAAAGAAGATAAGCGTTATTCATTTGCTTATTTTTATCCGTATTCAATTTATAAACGTATGATCTTTGAATTAACAGTTAAGTGTCCACTATTGGTGTCTTTAACTAAAAGTAACCAACATTGGTGTCATTATCCTGCAACTAATATAGTTAATAAATAGGTACTAAATAAATAAAAACTTCGATAAAATGGCGACGCCTTTGAGATATCTCTTAAATTACCTAAGCGATTTCCGTGTAAATGATTAAAGTTTATTTTTATGTTGGAACCTCCTTATTACATAACATCTGTATTTAATATAATTTATTGATGTGTACCTATAACTAAATATTTAGGACTATTAAAAATATATACAATAAAATATACCTAAAATAAACTTAAAACTACACTAATCTAATAAACCGCTGCCAGTGGGCATCGTTCCTAAAATGCTGGCCGCATTGCCACGTTGAATGGCAATGCTTAATCTTTGTGCCAAATAAAGGCCAGCATTTTGGTCACAAGATGTATTGACCAGGCGCTTGGAAAGATCTTTAAAAAAATTATGAGCTCCTGGTCCCCACGGTCCTAAAATTAAATTAGATAAGACCATTTTTGAGTTTGTCGCTTAAATACCTTTGACAAATTAGTACAGGGGGTTATTATGACACAGCTTTGCAGTTATATTATATCAGTTATATTTGTTTATTTAAAGGCAAAAAACCCATACAATATTACAGTATTGACATAATTACCTTAAATTAAATTAAATTAATAAAACTTTCAAAAATATAAATTTACATTACAACATTTACAAAAGAAATTAAAAAAGGACAGTAGAATGGGACAAAGAAATATAATTTGTAAACATAATATTTACAAATGTCCGTTCTCCGACCGGTGCAGCTTGAGCCAATACTTTTTAAATACGTCACTGAAATCCCCAGATATCAGCGACAGTATTTCATTTTTTGAGGCTCGTAACCTCTGCCAACAGGCGGCCCGATCTCGACCTCAGTATGGCGAAGAAGTCCGGGACCCCCGCGTCCGCAAACATACCCTTCGCACTACAGAAACCTGGCAATTTCAGCAGAATGCAAAAAACATTATTATACTGCACCCTTAGTGCGTTGAACGAGTGCTTACTGAAGTTAACCCAGAGCTGGCAAGTGTAAAAACATTGGCAGTAAGCTTTAAATAAGCTGATCTTAACATCACTCGAACAACGCGCAAAGACATGACACAGCTATAGCTCTGTCCTTTACGCTCACTGTAAAATGAACTGCATAGCCATGTTATAATAACCCCCCAGTACTTCAAACCCGACGTTAAAATGACAATACACTAAACTATGCAGCTAGTTAAAGCTACCGTTCTTGTTTGAGATTGAATACCAGTTGCGACTGTCATATGTTTGAACATGCACACGAACGCAGTGATTTACTTGTTAGCTTAAACAGTTGGAGCGTGCATCACAATGCACATTATATGCATTCAGTGCAGAGCTGATAATAATGTGCTCCGAAACTTGATCCTCTTGTTAGAGGCTAAGCGCCAGCTTGGAGAGTGCAGCCGTGTCGATTATACTCGTAATTTGGAGGGAATACTGATTTATTATGAAATTTAACTTTGATTGGAAAATTACTTGTTAATCTTTTATATGGGTATATAAAAGAAGAAACTTCTGGGGACTACTAAATTATTACTAGCTTTTCGTGCCCGGCGCCGCCCGGGTGTATTTTTTTCATACAAACCTTATGAAATATTATACTTTACGACCTATTTTCATACTTACGAAACATATAAAAAAACGTACAAATCGGTCGAGCCGTTTGGGAGAAGTTCGACCACAAACACCGTGACACGAGATTTTTAGGAATATAATGTGAATGTGTGATCATTTCAACACGAACTCAATACATACATGTAACAATAGTCTAATGCCTCTTGCTCATCACCGTTGGAAGTTTCACCTAAATACAAAGGGACCTCTTTAGAAATAGGGAACTCCTGGCCAAGCCGTTTTTGAAAATCGTATGAATATACATAGCATAAAGCGAGTTTTTAATATTTTGAAATTGGCATCAATATACATCAATTAACTAAAGTTGTATACTTCTAAATTCGCCATTTAGGTACCACTAATGACCAAATGTCACTCGTGACGCCAAGACAGGATACACCTCGCTTGTTAGAATCGGGCCACCAGTTTAGCTCTACGAGGAAACAAAGAACTGTACAAGAAAGAAGAAAAGAAGATCAAGAGATCCCATGTAGAATAATTACTCCTAATTCTAATTGTAATTGCGTGATTAAATTACATATACAAAGCTCAATAGTATTACGAAATCATGCTATTTTCGAGCAAATGCTTCCTAGTTTCTACTAGCATAGCATGTGTGTCTACGACTTGTTCATATCAAGCATGCTTAAGAATGGTAATAAGCAAAAAATATGAATTATTCATCACCACCGACATGGCGATACCGATGAAATATACTGAGGCAATAACAGCTGAGGCATTCAGCAAACCCTAAATGGAGCAGTCTGGAGCATGGTGGTGAAGCGCGCTCACCATAGTCTCATTCCTCAGTCATGAGGATACCACATAGAAGAAAAGAAAAAGTGTGTATTATATACGATACTTTCATTTTCAATACGCGTAAAAAAACATTTGGACATAATGCGAATTGTGAGGTACCGAATGTATATCATGAAACTAGTATGCTTATTGTTAGCAAATGTAATCATTACAAGAGCATGCATTTTAGCATGCTACTATGGAGCATGTCTATCTATACCTTTACTCTCCTTCTTTGGCTGTGCCGGGTGAAAAATTAAGGCTTCGAATAAAGAACCTTCCCTTTTTGAAGTTAAATTGAGATCCCAAACCTCTGGTTGTATGAGGTCACAGAATACCTACTACTTTGCCTGATTATTTAGCGAAGCGAGCGGGTGAGGTCCCTATAAAATACAAAATAATTTAATTAACATCAAACAAAATTACTTAGGTTCTGTTTTAACGAGAAAACGTCGTAAAACATTTATACGTGTTTGTGATATAGTAATAAACCGTTCAGCCATCCGTTCCAGCGAGGACACGACATCAAAAGAATTAGCTTAGGTTTTATAAAGGGAAAATGACGGATGGTAACGTGAAAGGCGGAGGTTTCAAGTTCTATTTATTATACAAATCTTCGTGAAAGAATTAGAAGGATAACTTAAGTTTAAGTAAGCATTTTTTTTGCAAGGTGGTAAATGTCTCAAGACTACAATACAAAGTATAAGTACATAAAATTATGCATAGATTGATTCTGTTAAAATGTACAACACATGTTCGTGACCTATGATTAAAATGTTAGTGCTCGGGCAAATAATCCAAACAAAATTACTTAACAAACGACCTTTCTTATTTTCTTTTCTGCAAACAGCTGAAGAAAGTCGACGTTCGAATTTTTACTCAGTTAATAATAGAGTCGTACAAGGAAGTACGTTTCGAAAATCAACTCTAAAAAGAAAATGTAAAGTTAATTGTGGTCGTCTTTTTGTAACTTAATAGACGTTTGGACCAATTTCAATCAGCGTTCTCTTATTTTATGTATCTGTTAACATTGTATAAACGTTTAACTGTATTATGGGTAGACTAGAATCGAGCAACACGTAAATTTAGACTATATTAAAGCGAAAAAGTTTCGTCGGTCTTAGGCAGGATTCGAACCTACATCTCCTCTGGCTCTCCGGGCCGATGCAGGCGCATTACCACTTAGGTATGCCACCAAGACCCTACTTAAGATCCACGAAATTAGTGATCGCTTGCTTTTTCATACTCGGAGGGTATGCTGACGCCATCTCTCGTTATTTATTTAATGTACATACATATGTAATACAATACAAACGACACTCATGTTTCAAGTTCGTTGAAATTAAGTAGCATGATCTACCTACAATGTACCATTTTATTTCACTGATTTCGTGGATCTTATGTAGGGTCTTAGTGGCATAAGTGGTAATGCGCCTGCATTGGCCCGGATAGCCAGAGGAGATGTAGGTTCGAATCCTGCCTAAGACCGACGAATTTTTATCGCTTTAATATAGTTAGAATTCCGTAACAGACGTTTCTGTTAAATTAAAAAAATCTTACGTTTTAGGTTTACAGATATTTAAATTACAGAAAATTGATCAGAATCGGCCCCACTGTCCCTGTATAATTCCGATAGTCAACTGAGATAAAGAGCATTCAAGGCGCGTAAATTTAGTCCGCTTTGTCGTAAGTGACATGAACAACTGGTCCCCTAACAATGTAGGTATTATGGGTACGGCTTCATAATACTGTTTGCCTTTCGCCACCCTCGTTAGTTATTATAAGACTGGAAATCGGAACACGCTATGGCGCCGTAGCTAAGTTGGATATTGTTTTGTTTTGAAAGGTTATTCCAGGTTACAATAGAGGCACAGAAAACGCTAAATTGGCAAAGTTATAAACTATCAACTACGTACTAAAGCACATGTAATTCGAATGTAAACTAGTATTAAATATACCTTCTTGTTTTACCATCTCTGTTTTCCTCCTTCCTCTCAAAACTAGTATCAAGAACTTATAATTTACTGCATAATACCTATGATGACAAATTGTACTTACTAATGTCTGTCCTACAAAACGCAAGAAATAGCTATGTTGTGTACATAAATCTAAAGTACATATTTATAATTCTGACCTTCCCCCACGTTAGATTTCGTTCGACCGTGGTAACATAAACGTTACAACCTAATAGAAACATATTTTTTAATATTGTTTGCCATATCGGTATTAAACTCGCTGCTTAAACCTAAATCAAATGATTCAATTTTTAAAAACATTAAATTAACTGATTCCAAATTAATAAAGAGATCCGTTGAACTTACACGGGACCTATGACCGGATCTTAACAAAATTTCTACCGAACCCCTCTCGATATACTTTACACATGAAAAAGAGAATCATTAAAATCGGTTCACAATTGGCAGAGCAATCGAGATACACAAAAAACATACAATTTGAGAACCTCATCAATTTTTAATTCGGTTGAAAAACAAAACGCCAACAACACAAGTGACACAACAAGAGCCTACACAACTTTTTAATTAATCCCTAATTGTCACAGTACGTTAACCAGAGCAATATAGTCCAGGCTAACGCTAAACGTGCAGGGGTGTGACAATCGATATGTACATAGAAACGCTTGATCAATATTTGTGTATTCCGTGTTCACCAACCGGCGGAGAGGTCACGTGATCTGGTACCTTGTACTAATATTGAGTTAGTGCTCGCTGACGAACCAGTCTATGTTGATCTTCAGGTTTGTTCCAACAGTAACGTGATAGAGGTATATTGGAGAAACTATTATGTGTCTGATTTAAAACTCGGAATCTAGTTCCTAAGTTCGGTCACTGAACTTGTGCTAGTGTGCAAAATTGTCAGTAAATGCACTTTGTGGAAATAGTAGTACATTTCTAGGAATGCTCATCACAACAACAATACCATTTTAACGACCAATTTTCCTAATTGACCCGAAAGCTACAATTACTCAGTTATTTGATTCAATAGTACATTGTTGCCTAGGCGCGGAAAGTAAGGGATTTCCTGACGAGGTGGTTAGCAGGCCGAGCAACAGCGAGGCCTGCTAAAATACGAGTCAGGAAATCCTCGTTTCCGCCGAGGCATACATAATGCTTTTCTCAAACAATGCTAGGAAATTATACAAATACATGATTATAAGTATTTTTAAAAACCTTTGACAAATTCGGAGAGAATGTTTGTTTGCGTCATACGAGTATTAGTTAAGATAGTTTGACGCACAACGAGCCGCCGCCCGCCGCCGCCGCTCCGCAGAGCCCCGCCGCGCTGCCGCCTCTCACTGCGCCCCACAAGTTGGGTGTACGGGATTTTTTTCATGGGCCTTTCGATTTTATACGCAATAGAGAGCACTTTTGAAAAAACAATATGGACATGGACGGAAAGTATTTTCATATGGTTTTTTTACTCCTAGGAGTAAAAAGAGGCATTTTCCGTCCATGTGTTACAATCGGAAAACCGTTATTTCCGAGCATGTTTGAGAAAAGCATATTATTAGCAGAATGACACCGGTAGCTTTTATTAACTATACAGTAAAGGTAGCAGTTTCTCAAAAATAAAGTACGATATCAAAAGCAACAAAGAAGAATAGAGTTACTGTGTGTGAACTTGATATCATAAATAAAAGAGGTTTCGCGCAACGTCCAATTCTCTACCAAGAAAATAAAGTATGAAGACTTTTGTACACCGATGACGTCCGTATTCAACTGAGGGTCTGTTTTTCATCATCGTACACTCCACTGGCTAGAGAAAGTCAGTTGAAGTGAGGAACAGGGACCTCACTCGGGAGCAATAATGTCTATGATGTCGCTACTCACCAACAACCCGCCACTTAATGTCGTATGCTCTGCTCATATTTTATTGAACTGCCTGTTGCGAATGACCTCCAATGTAGTTGTTTAATTTCCCTCATCATTAATTCATAATTGCATTACCACTGCTGTTTTAACAAGCAATTAATTTTACTGTACATGTCACTTCTGTCGAAATATATCGCATTACAGATTGTAATACTTACTAGAAAAAAAAAAAAAAAAATATCCCGACGAATTGAGAACCTCCTCCTTTTTTTGAAGTCGGTTAAAAAGAGAGTTTGGCGTTTATTTCAATAAATAATCATTTATTATTAAAAATATTAAGATGAAGGTTTCCCATTAATTTATGTCAAAATAAAAAGAAGACATGCAATCTATAACTTTACCAAAGTCTACGTTTTTTCCTAGGAGCCGCTTTAAAGAGAATACTTGAGTCCATCTGGCCCGTTCCCACAGCAAACATTAATTATCTACAACTTGAATCTGTCAGTACCTGCTTCGTTTTGCTTTATTGATTCGCTAGACTACTTCTATTCGAGCAAATACTCATGTTACGCAAGCATTTATTAATAATGTAACATTTTGATGCATTTTACAGTGAATGTTTAGGAATAGGTAAATTCAGGTTCGTTAATTTTTGTCTGAAAAGAAAGTTACGCTTGGTAAACGTGGAATTTTACAAACTTTTACATATTTATTGGTTAAAGTTTAACCAATATGAAACGTATGTTAATTCTGCTTACATCTGTGGTACCTACATTACGACGTAAGCCCTCTCTTTTTAGGGTTCCGTAGTCAAACTAGGAACCCTTATAGTTTCGCCATGTCCGTCCGTCCGTCCGTCCGCAGCCTAGCTCAGAGACTCTTAGTCCTAGAAAGCTGTAATTTGGCATAAATATACATATTAGTCACGCCAACAAAGTGGTAAAATAAGACATTGTTTTTTTTTTTTTTTATTGTACCTCCCCTACACGTAACATGGGGATGGACATGCTCTTGCCCGGTTTATTTAGTTCTTATTCAGTTTTAATAAAGTTATTTTAAGGTTGAAATATATTAATTTGTCATAGTTGTCATTATGACCCTAAGGACTAACGATGGAAAGCCAGTAATTTCACCGGTTGTCGTATCCCTGCATCAGACAAAGGGTATTTTAAGGTATCTTTGACATTGAGAATGTCTCTAGGTACCGGGGAGCCCACTGTATTATTAGCAGTAATCGGATTTCATGGTGCAACATGGCGGTATATCGAGTAGAAATCTGAATATGGATATGAATATGCTCAAAATCCTGGGATCTGGTTCGAAAAGAATATGTTATTGCAAGGTATGATATTTATAAATAAGCAGCGTAAATAAGAGCATAAACGAAATCTTTACAAATGCATTGAATAAATCATTGTTACATTAGTATTAAAACTTAACCCTTACATTTTAGTTTTTGGTACCTACGTAGAAAGGACTTTTTCGGCGTATAAATGAATTTTAGACGTGAAAAGAAATCGATTGAAAATAGAAAATGTTTTGGAAATAATTTTATGCTATATAAATTTCATACAAAGTAATTAAACATAATTATTAATTGTGTATCGTGTTGTTATTTGATTCTGCCTGAATAAAAAAACACCGTAGCATATCTTTTATTTATATTCATATCGAAAGTCTATTTGGCAGATCAGTTTTAAACAGAGTAATTAAAACAAACAGTTATCCTGTAAAAATAAAAATAAATATATCACTTCATTGAACATATTAGTATTTATTTCAAACGTAATATTATTGAATTCAATTTCAATTGATAAATTCAGAAACATAATACAACAACATAAATCCCGGAATCCCGGGACATATCCATATTAGCTTAATGTCATCCACCCCGGGAAATCCGATCACTGATCATTAGTGCCTTCTCATTTCCATAAAACACAGGACAATATAATAATACCAAACAAATGTTATTTATTAAACATCACATACAATAACAGAATGGAAAGTAAATTACAAAAAAAATACAAGGTAAGTCATCAGGCGGTCTTAGCGCTAAATAGCGATCTCTTCCAGACAACGTTACAAAGGAAATTTGCGAACTATCCGTTATAGACATTGGTATTCCACCGGCTCAGATGCAAAGGCTTTCTGAATTCCGAATTCACTACGTGTTTGTACCGGAGACACTGGAGCAGAATCTAACCGAGCTGGCTACAGCATTGATCAGGTCAGGATAATTCCGGGAATACTCGGATCAAATACTGCCACAATAGTAGTAGGCAGCTAACTGCTCTGTAAATAGTATTTAGTCAAAGCATTCTATACTCTATTGGTAACTACATAAAATGTATTATGCTTATACTATTACTATGCCGCCTTCTACCGTAATGGCAGAATAAAGGAGAGTAGTACTAATTGGCGTTTGAAAACTTGTTAGTTGCATCTATCCATACTATAATATTAGGGAACTCTGGGTCCTCTGCGTAATGCTAATGACCTAGATTTTCAACCGGCGCGAAATAAATTCGGCAAAAAAAAAAGTTGTTAAGGAGTACAGTTTTATAATAAATTGCCTACAGCCATTAAATAATGTTCAATGTAAGTTTTAATATTTTTAAGCGTAAGTTATTTGAATTTGTAATTGATAATATCTATTCCGGCCCTGGAGGAGTTGCATGAGCTTGACAACAGTGCATTTTAAAGTAGTTGCAAAAACTCTAAACTGGTTTATCAAACGACTTAAAATTTATTTTATGTATGTACTGTACTGACCCCATCTCGAGTCAAACCTTCAAACAAGAATTAAATTGTCTTTGGTATTTGGCTGGTTAGAAAACGGGCGAGACAGTGTGGGGTTGCTAGGAGATTGTTGACGGGAGTTATCGACGGGCTTTGAAAAATGTATCTGTTAATATTTTTATTGCGTTTTCCTTTATAATAATAATGTTTATAGCACAATAATTTTCCTTGAAGTAGTTAAAAGAAGTGTGGTACACAAAGTAGTGTATGTTATAAACATGTGATCTATAGGAATATTGCAAGGAGACGTGAGAAGGTTCTCGTAAGTTTTCATGTAGACAAAGTCTGCTTTAAAAAGGTAAATATTGTAGTCCTACCGTTGTTGGAAACACTTATCCATAAGAAATCATGTTCATGAGTAATTTGGTTAATGGTTTGAGAACAAGAAAATCGAACTAGTGATTTCTCATAGGTATTTTAATCATTCGTACATGTCTTATCATTTAGAATAGGGAAGCTTGAGGATGAGTGTTCTGGTTGAGGATCTGAAAGACGAATGGAAGGGTGATAGTCATTGTTTAGAAGGGGTTCCGTATGGTGTTTAACTTATTGTGAATGTTTGTTGTGTTTCAGGGTATAATAACAGAGTAGGGAAAACTTTCGTAGTTCAGGGAAACCTTAGTTGTAAACTTAACCTTTCTTTATTTTAATGCATTTCACGCGGGTGCATGATCCTGTGAGCTCCGTCGCCTACTGCGAGGGCTTCTAAACGGTCTGGAGTAGCTGTCGTGAGAGTTCGGTTTGCGGCTGCGCGTCTTTGACACCTCGTCGGGATCCGAAGCTAAGTGTTGTCTTTTAGTGGTTATTCGATGGGTGCATCGTTGCACTCAGGGTAGTAGTGCAGTTGGTTACGAATGACATTTGATGTCGTCACATTCAAAATATTTTGAATTATAGAAGGTGTCATTGCAATTTTGACAACAAGGTTATAAGATGATTCGTAGCAAAGCTGTCCTTGTTAGAACATGTTTATTTGAATATTTTTCCTTGATTTTGATTTTTTTTATTTACGAATATTTTCAAAATGTTTTTGAGTTTCGAAATTTTATTTTTTTGAAAGGAACAATTTATTTAAAAAACAGAACAATTTTTTTTAAAATAAATTCTTAGAAGCAAATCATATTGAACTCAAAAGTGATATACGCTGGTCGTCGGAAAACCAATCTAGTGATAAATTTCTTTGAATTATTTCACGGGATTTTAATTCTATTGCGAAACTAATAATTATTTAAAGGTAAATAATTTTATCGTTCATTTGATGTTCTTTTATAAATGTTTTTAATCAAGGGAATTCAAAAGATTATTAATATTTCAAGAGTGATCTAATTCGTTTGGATTTTGTGTACCTATTTAGGCCTCCATGTCTAATCTTCAGTTTATTTGGTGAACCTTTCCTAAATTTTCCCATGCTGTTTGATTAAGATCATTTTAGTTCTTTCGGCTTTTATAACGGGGATTACAGTTTTACTTGTGTCCTGGCAATCTAAATTACAATTTATTTTTATCTTTTCTTTTTAAAGCATCGGATATTTCTCCCACCTTTTCTATTCGAGTCGAAGAGGGTTTAGTGTCTTGGTGAAAGTTATCAGCGGGACACAGACGTCGATGACATCTTACCGTCACTAAACATCTTGGACTAAGATAGCAAGCAGAGACACTACACAGTGTATGACCAGTATCCATACAGACTTCACAGACTGCTTCAGTGTGTTGAAGGTTCAAAGTTAATAGCTTCTAAATTTATCTTGGGGAACCGGGGGTCAGATTTGAGTTGCGTCAAGAGTCGATCTCACCTCTGGTCGAAAGACGTTAGTTAGTTGAGGTGACTTGCTGGCTTGGTTTTTATGATCTCATGTCGGCAAGGATGCCTGCGAGTTTAGCTCGGCAACTGCTTTCTACTCCCGGCTATCATGTCGGTTCGTGGGGATTCGACTAAGCGAAGCGAAAGCTGAGCGTGTGGTATCGGGCGCCTTGACGGATTCGAAGGGGAGGAGACCTCCAATATTCTGGGTTTGCTTTGATACCTGTCACACTGGATCGCAGAAAACACACACATTCCGTCGTCCTAAATATCCGAGGATACAAGAGGGGTAGTATAGGTCAATAGTCTCTCCATCTAAATTATTAGGAGATAAGATAAATCCTGTCTTTCGGAGTGGCTATAATTTGTTGGATCCTCTGCTCTCTTGGTTACGAGAACTTACCTAGACTGACTTGGCGACGTAATGGAAACGCTCCCCAGACAAGTATGAGACAGGCTGGCAGAGTGTGACCAGTCTGGAGTCGAGCACATGAGTAAGAGCGGGGAGGGGCTCTACTTTTACCAGAACTCATAATCTTGTCGACTATCCATAAACTGAAGTTTCCTAGTCGCTCCTTTTTCTCAACTAATACAATTATTTGAATTCCCTTATTCTTGAATATCTCTTTAATCAGAAGAATCTGTTATCCCTCATTCTCACCTTAGGAACCAGGAGTTACTAAAACATTAAAAAATTACACAACGTAGCGTCCACTTTTTCGATTGACAAATCTCTTTTGTCTTCCGGCCCGCCAAACAAATTTAAAATATTTTTTTTATATTTTATAAGGCCTACCCCTTGGGGACGGTTCAGTACCTTGATATTTGTTTTATACAAACATTCAAATTATATTTCTGCATGCTCACTCATAGTTTTAGTTTTTATAAAATATCTATATTTTCTCTGTGTAAGTGAAATGTAAAATTTCTTAGAGAAAAGAAAAATAAAGTTCTTTAACCACAAATCCCATTTCTTTATCAAAATGGGAAAATACCGTGAGAGAGATCACTAAAAGTGAAATTAAAATTGAAAACGGGCATGAAATACGGATGATACAAGCATTTTAAACTACTAATTAGACAGCGATTAGACAAAGAGATCCGATACGCACTGTGACGTCATGTAACAAGTCTGTCTTATAAATTCCATGTTAAATTCGGTTTTGCTAGAAAGAGATACGAACAAATCTTTGCTGGGTTATGTCTTGGTTATTTTTATTACTATTGAAAAAAAGATTTTTCTCAAGTGTTTGTCACAGGTACATTCACTAAAGCTCGCACAAATGGAATGAACAAAAGTAATGTCACCTATCACTGTGTGAGTGCCGTCGTTCGAATTTCAAACCGAAAATCTGTTATTATTTTACACACTACTATACTTTCGTTCACTCATTCAATCTATTCGTGCCAGCTCTTGTGGATCGACCTTTACATGAATAAACTTTTATTTGAGCTGTGAAAAAAATCATGATTATATTCTCTATTATAAACTATAGATACACACGGGTGTAATTTAGATTGGTTCCAAAGTATCCTTGTTTTACTTACATAAAAACTTAATTAAATTATATAAACTTTAGGTGAAAAATTATCTAACTGATGGTGAAAACCACATCAAAATCAGTTGCGTAGTTTAGGAGGAGTTAGCGGATACACAGAGAGACAGACAGACGCGGAAACCGACTTTGTTTTATAAGTATGTAGAGAAGAAGGAAATGTAAGATTATGATCTAATTATTTTCCCACTGTATTTCATTTTATTATTCTTGTTTTTTGTCTTGCACCAAATAAACGATTTTCTTCTTCTCCTCCTTAGTAATTTTGTTTGACTGTTTTTTAAGTTTTCACGGCTAAACTACTTGACCGATTGCCATGAAACTTGGTATGAAGAAAGCTGGAGCCCCGGATACGTATATGTACGTTTTATCTAGGAAAATTGTACATTTCCCGAGGGTAGAGCGATAAACTACTTTTACACAAACGGGGCGCAAGCAATAGCTAGTTTTACTATAATTGTTTTATTAGATAAATAAGTGGAAAATTGAACACATTAATTACAATATCGCTTGTTACGCTTGTATGCCGACTCAAATAATTGCTTATTGACCATACAAAATGTTTTTTGCATTGACAGGGGAGATTTTACTGCCGTTTCTGAGTACTAGTAAGTTATGTTAAAAAAAAAAAAACTAAATAATGTAGGTAGGTACATGTATGAAAATGAATGTTTATCCAACGTATTTTTTTTTAATTTAAAGTATGTATTTAGCATCGTTACTAATTAAAATAACTAAAACACAACACAGTACTGGAACTAAGTAGTTAGTAACAAGACATTTTCAAGCACCTCTTTTTCAAGTAACCACTTAAAATCTTACATTTTCTATTCATGCGACCAGGAAAATGTTATAAAGAACTGTGCTTATTACGAAATAACAACACTTGAGACATTCCAGCCAATGAAAGAGACCGAGTGATAGCAATGTTATAGCTCTGTCCCTTTCGCTGCGTGGAATTTCGCAAGTTAATTCATAATACGACCTCAGGACCGAGAATTACGCTCTTAAGGTCTTTGGGTTCAGGGTACTCAATAAGACGTTTTTTTATGAGCAAGCAATTTCGGCTTAATGAGAGCCTAGTTCGTACAATTGGATGGATTCCCTTTGACATCGAAGAGTTAATGTCGACTTTATCAGTGTTTTATTTCATGATAGGCCTTTAATCTAGTATTTATTAACTTTTGTTTATGATTTAGTATGCTTAATTTTTAAAGGGTTTCCTGTGGAACCCACACTCAAAAAAATGAGAGCCAACAAAGAGAGATTTTCACTTAGTTGACAAAAAATGATTACAATAGTTAAGATATTAGTTATATCAACCAAAGCTGATAACAAGTTCTTTAGTGATTCAACTAACATCATAGTTGATGTATCTAATGTCTTAGTTGGTGTATCTATCGTCTTGTTAGGCTCGTATGGGATCAAGACGCTTATGCACAACGATCACAATCTTGTTACAAGCGACCAATTATTGTTTTCAGTGCAATTGCTTAGTTTATGCTGTCCATGTAAGCCCACATCCATCTATTAATGCGAATATACAAAACAAATAATATCACCTAATGTTTATGTAGATTAATCGTATTTGTCATTAATCATTTCATTTTCATCAACCACACCTCATTTTGTTATAAAATTATGCATTATACTTTTAGAATAAATACTCATCAAGCGTACAGTTTTTAATGAACTTTAATTTTCTGATGACTTTTATATCTTGTTTCCGGAGGCTCCTGTGCATTTTATTTTAACTATAAGTACACTTATAGTTGCATTACATTGAATTAAAATATATTTTCATAGTTGAATTGTTACGACTGTAACCGGGTAAATGATTATGTTTTTTTTATCACACCCCTCATGCAACTTTTTAGTTAAATACCAAATGTATATATTTTAAAAACTCAACTTTACCCGTCAAGTAATTTAATCTATTTCATTTCATTCTCTTTGACGATAGTCAAGTGCTAAACAAACACAATACAAATTAAAACCACACAGTTTATTAATAATGTGACTTAGAGGTTATTTTTAATAATGGACGCTCCAGCCGTAATTAAATTAAGAACGTTCATAGTAAGGCTATATTTAGAACCGAGTTTACACGCACACTGAGTTGTTGTGTGCTAATTTTAGCCGTGATTTCTGTTTACGGCTAGTGATTTATATTTTGCGATAAACGTTTTATAGATGCAAAGCGCAATAAATCAAAATTATATTACGAACACAAGTATCAAATCCGTTGAATGACTTTGTAGTGATTATAATTATCTTCAAATCAAAGGAAATAAATGCCGTGCATTAAGTTTATGTTATTGCTTGTTATTTATGCGAAATAATATAACGAGAATTGGTTTTAGGTAATATGTTTGCCTTTTTCATAGAGAACTTAAAGTCTATAGTCAGGTTAAAAGTTATCTCACTAACATGAAATGAATGCGAGAGTTTGTATGCACGATTGTCACTTCTTTACGCTGAAACTGCTTCCGCTGGACGGATTTGTATTACATTTGAAATGAACTCGTAGCTTATTTAAAGTGATCAAATATTTTGTTAATAATATTCTTGATTCTCCATACCTCCTAGGCCATATATTTCTAAAATGCTCATGTTTGAGAACTCGCTACAAAATTGTGTAAGAATTCAATTATTCAAGAAATCGATTTGTTATCAGGGCGTGCTCGACCCATCTTATAACAACTATGTTGACGCTATAAGGAAAACCGTGTAATAGGCTTAAGTATATATTTTCAAGTTTTTCAATTCTAATTACTTATAGACCCTTTTGAACCTTGCGTTGGACACAAAGCACAGGCGTAGCTGACTGTGTGAATCTGATTCAAAATGTGTATGTGTACATTAGTGAAAACTTTATTGGCTTGTGAGCTACCCATTTTTTCATAATACTTTATGTACTATTGTATGTTGTTTGTTTTCCTTAATAAAGAAAAATAAAAAATAAAAATACCCTGAGTGTTCTCGGTAGAGCATGAGACTTAATCTCGGTTGGAGCCCCGCGATGGGCGCCAATGATTACTATTTCCTGGTGATCATAATATAAGATAATAATAAGAGTGATGCACAAGGTGTACTTAAAAAACCTGTAAATGGACAATAGCGGAGGAGCAGGAGAGGTGTGTCTCGCGCCGCTGGCTAAGTAAGAATGTATTTATGAAAAATAAAAATGCTAAGCAGAATTTGATGAATTTGAAATACTATGTTGAGTCCGTCACTAAACTTTCTACTGCCTGCTTGAACAAGCATATATTATAAATGTGAAAGTTTGGATGTTTGGATGTTTGAATGTTTGAATGTTTGTTACGCTTCAACCACTGAACCCATCGGGTTGAACCTTTTCACACATATAGGCTAGGTCTTCGAATAATTTTTGTCCCGGGAAATTTCAAAGTTCCTGAGGGAATAATGATAATCGACTCGATTATTTTGCTCTACGGAATTAAGTTTGCCTTTTGTATTTCTAATTGTCCTGTTAGTAAATTATTGCTTACAAAATCGCTTAGACATTGCTAAATAAAGGTCCTGCGTCCAACCCAACTGCGTTGCCATCAACAAACTTCATTGATTAGATTAACAAGCTGCCCTTTACCCTAAACAAATCTTCAACTTTGTCAGTTTGTCCCGGCCGATTCATGATCCAAGAGCTGAAGTGCTCAACCGTCAGACATTTACCATCTAAGACTTTTAATTACATATGAATTAATTGTTGGTTTTATGCGACAAGGTTCTATATAGTAGTCCATCAATTGAAGTCCGTGACCGTACGCACATTTTCAGTGTATAGTCAAGATTAGTCACTACAGAACCTTCTCATAATAATAGCTTCACCAACAGAACCAGAAATAATGAACTTTTTCACATCAGCACCTCAAAAACGCTGGTTTTGCTGTTTACAAACAGTGGGCAAAATTCGATTTTGCTGCAAGCTTAAAACAGTAAGCAAAATTTGATTAGCTGCGGGCGTGAGACAAAGTAACTTTTTAATTCAAAAATAAAAATGACGAGAACATTTAATGGGTGGCTGGGTGGGTAAAAATATACATGTGATTTAATTTTTAATGTTCCCTGCTGAGGTGAAAAGTTGTATGTGCAACACGAGACCAAAGTTAGTTGCATCGCATGCCTTTGAAAATCAACACTCGCAACAAAAACCAACTTTGCTCTCTTATTGCACAAATAACAATTCTCAAACATGCTCGGAAAGGACGGCATTTCTTTTGAAAAACGAAGGAGAAAAGAGCCTATAATACGATGCGATACTTTATTCAAAAATGCTCTCTATGGCATATAAAATCGAAAGAACCATCCCGAAAGTCCCACACACCCAACTTGTGGTGGTCGGTACAGTGTTAAACGGCGGTGGGTTTTTCGTCTACCTTATAGTTATTATAAGCAATTATTTATTAACAGTCCCAGCACATGTTGGCCCATCGCGGTAGAAACGTAATTATAGTTGGTGTTTACGGGAAATTTAATACTCGTTTTAGACGAAAAGAAGCAGGTCAATAGAGGACACAAAGACCTATTGATTTAACCTTCGTGTTTATTCAGCCATTGTTCAACAGTTGAACATTTTGGTCGGTTTACTTAAGTTGAATATTAGTTGTTTTATTCGCTTATTTTATTCGTATGATTACTAAAACACTTTACTGTAGAAAAAAAAAAAAGAAAAAAGAAAAATTGAAGATAAAAGTTTACAGTCGGCTTTTACACACCGTAGTTCTTTGGCGGGTCTATATTGACTGACATAATTATTTTTAGTCATAATGTACTTTAGGTCATAATCATCGCAAGTCATAACGTGTTTTTTTAAAGAAACTGTTACTTTTTCAGGGTTTTTATACATCAAACGTAACCTAACCTAGCCTTGTCTACACGTTAGACATTTCAGAACTTCCGAAAAGTTTACAGTTTTAGCGATATAAAAAATTATGACTATCAAAAATTATGTCAACAATTACATTATGACCAATAAAATTATGGGAAACAAAGGGCTCCCTTCTTTGGCACTTATTATCATGTTTGAACTGCTGCACTAATCTACAAAAGGCGTTAAAGCGACAAGGTACCAAAGTGCAGCTACTTATAAGGCTGATTGTACAAACGTAAACTTATCAATATAAGGGATCTATTCCTACTGATCCTTGAGAGATTAAGAATTGCAAAAAGGCAAAATAAGATTTAAAAAAATATAAAAATTAAACGTAGCTTTAAAAATGCATAAACATAAATTAGATACAAAGATATAAATATGCATAGTACACACTCGTGCATTGGCTCACCATGCTAAACCATTGTGTACACGGCGGGATCTGCTTTAATCGCCGACACTCATTTCATAGAATGTTTCACTTCGCCGAATTTTCATTTCATCGGAAGATTATTTCTGCTGAAACCTTATTGTTTTTTTGGTTACGTTGTTTTTGCTATTCCTTGTGTTACGTATGTTAGGTTAAGTTAGACCTGTGACCACAAAAAAAAAAAACTGCCTGTCTGTCGATGAAATAAAAATTCGGCGAAGTAAAACATTGTATGAAATAAGTGTCAGCGATTAAAGGGTAAACCGTATACGGCTATATTAATTAACTAATTTTGTAACTATCTAATCTTGTATGTATCACTCAAGATACATATCTGTTTCTGATAAGTGTTCATAAATTCTTCTACTGACTTGACCCGAAACCATAATACATGTCCTACCCAACCGTGATTAACTAAAAAGGTTAACCAGTGGGCTGTGATCGATTGTTCCAGAACCCCTCAAAACAGGGTTACGGCGGATCGATGTGGATACGTTTCTTCGCTACCGGTTTTGAAGCCGTATTAGGAAGTGTTTGTAAACTTAGTTTGTTAGTTATTATAATCAAATTTTGATACAAGTCACATGGCATTTGATTCATTTGTTTCATTATGTAAATCAAGGACAAACGTTTTCAAACACGTGCGTATGTTATTTGCGTAGTTACAGATTACTTTTGTCTTGAGATAAGAGAAGGTGTTTCACAAAATAAAATATACCTAAAGATACGGAAATTTGTAACAAAAGCCTTTTACCTAGGTAGTAAAACCACAGTATTGATAGTACTCGGTTGTCTGTCGCTTTCACTCCTTCTGGAATAACAAATATACTGACAGATGCCAATTAGAGTGTGACAGCGATTTGCAAACGAGTGGCATTTATATTCTGATTTTACTGTAATGATACTTCACTTTAAAAGATTAGTTAAACAAGAAAAAAGTAATTTTTAATTATTTTAATAATTATTATTTCAAAGTTAATCAACTTCTTACTTAAGTTAATCAACGTCTTATTTACGTTAATCAACGTTTAATTTTGAATCTTGAATCTGGTTGTTGTTGTTGTTGTTGTTGTTGTTGTTGTTGTTGTTGTTGTTGTGTGTGTGTCTTTTCGTGTTGTTAGTTTTGCTGTGTTGTTGTTGTTGTTGGAGGAATGATAAACAGTGTGTATCAATGTAGGTATAGATAATAATGCCATGCTTTTCCTTGTTACTGCTTGGCCACGACTTTAGACTTACAGCAGTGTTTGCGCAGGGTGACGAACGCAAAACTATAGCAACATATAGCAGTTATACAGCTCTGTCCCTTTCTCGCAATTTAAACTGAACTGCATTAGTATGTCATGATAACCCTCCTAATTCCAATCGTCATACCAATTTTCTGGATGACGTTATGTGAACTTTACTTACTTGATAGAAGGAGAATGTTTTTACTCGAAGTGCAGACCTTTAGCCTTTAGTTTTCCCGAGAGAACTATTAGTCATTATTATCCTTGAATCCGCCTGTAAACTAGACTAACTAAGATCAAGTATTTCCTAACAAAGGAAAGTAAAGGAATGGTTTCAGAATAAAAAAGTGAAACGTTACTTTAATTTTAGCAAAAACTACTTTACAGGTCAGCAATATCACGTTTAATGTCTTGAAAATATAAAAAGTTTCCAATGCAATCATTTTAAAACTTATTTATTTTAAATCTTTCTAAAATTAATGATTAACTTTAGCAAAAGGTAACGCAATTGGAAAATCAAACTAATTATCAACAACATTCACAAACAAGCAACAAAAAAGAACTTCTGATAATTATGTAGCCTTCATTACAATCCAATTTGGATACTTAAAATGACAATGAAATAAATTAAAACTTCCGACATAATTGGTACCCCTACGAAGCTGATAATTACTTCTTAAAAAACCCACCCGACTTTTATCAAACTTGACAATCCATTAAAAAAAACGAACTTAAAATCGTTTCATAGATTAGAGACCTACGATGCCACAAACATATACATAGGTATACGGACATGTTCGAGTTAAGGTCAAGCGGGGCTATTCCGACAGAGGGGTAAATGCGTCACTTAATTTTTTCAATGGAATTCAACGTTTTAAAACTATTTATGTTTCCTTTTAAATAAATTAAGGTACACTACTATAATAGGAAGCAAAAATAGTTTTAAAACGTTGAATACCCTTGAAAAAAAATAAGACCCCTCTGTCGGAATAGCCCCGCTTGACCTTATAACAACAACATTATAAAATGACGACCCCAATGCTTACCCTTAATAAACTCCCTAGAGGAATGCCGAGAATTCCAATTAGAGCATTGATAACCAGGAATTGTGGTGTTCGGTGATATGTACTTGGCCAGATTAGATTAGCTTTCTACATTGACCAGGGTCCCTAATTATGACTGCGTTTATCGCGTGAAAAAGTGTGGATAAGGCATCCGTCACCTTCTGACACGTCAATAAGTACGAGAGTGACGGGTGCTTTATCCACATTTGACACGCGATATAGACGCAGCCATAATAACCCCCGCTGCTCAGATAAACTTTTTATACCCATTCTGAGTTTCGGACTAGTTATTTTCAAAAGTAGGTAACCTAAACTTCCTAAAATTGTTACGATGAAGTAAGGTGAAACTTTAAACAGTGAGATTATTAGTGTTTGGTATATTTTTTTATAATTTTCTAAAACAGATTCTTAAAAAATATGGTTAAAAAATAAGCGGGACTATTCCAACAGAGGGGTAAGTTCATCACTTAATTTTTTCAAGTGAATTCAACGTTTTAAAACTATTTAAGTACCTTAATTTGTATAAAAGGAAGCATAAATAGTTTTAAAACGATGAATTCCCTTGAAAAAATTAAGTGACGCATTAACCCCTCTGTCGGGATAGCCCCACTTGACCTTAACTTGTTTTTTTTTAAGTTCTTCCACTTATTCTGAAAATTCTGAAATCAAATTTTACTCATCAAATATGTAAAAATTGGCTGTATTTAATTCTAGAATTTACATACGTAAATACGAATATAAATGAAAAATCCCGACCGAAATTCACATACGCAAAAAATGCACCAAATTGCATTATATAGGTGGTATAGGTATGGTATAGGTTTAGTAAAAAAACGAAAAATCTACAGGGAAATTTGGAAATTTTCAGGTGGGCGAAGGCGTTGGCGAGCAGCTAATTTACAATACTTTTAAGTTGTAAATATAGTTGATGATAACAAAAGATATCATAAATGTTTACAAGTTCTTTAAAGTGGGTACCAATTGAGTTACAGACACAATGATATCCTTTATAAGCTCTCTATACAACTGTTGAGAATTCCAATCGGAGCGTAAATTACCTTTGCAATTATATTAGCAGATATACCGCGTGCGCTTGACCAGATTAGATTCGCTTTGTACGTTAGCGTACTGCTAGCGTGTCCTGCGAAATGCCAACATGCTCTAATGAACTTGTCTAGCATAAGCTGTGTATCATCAATTAGGAATTGTTCCGGTGTTTCGTAATAAAGCATAATGTGCTTATAAGTTTCTTGTCTTATAACGGTTATAACTGTTCATTACAATATGACAGTTGAGAATATTTCTGGATTGTAGAAATGTTTTGTAACAGCTGTTTAAACATGCATTATATCTTTTTTTTATAGTCATCAAAGACATACGAACGGACTGGTCTGGTAATGGTAAGGTCACCGTCGCGTTAAAACGTCAGCCAATGTCAGGGGCACAGCCAAGTTGCTGCCTTTCAGTAAGTACTATTTTTAGGTCATTAAAAGAGGAAAAATAGATGATAAGGAAACATCGCATAGGAAAGTTCATTTTATATTTTCAAAGTACGAAAAAAAAAAACCTATGTAAACGGACTCCATTGGCGAGTAGTGGTTCGATTATGAAATAGTGCTATAGGCACTAAGTTTAAAAATTACTCAGAGCACTCCCCATGACAGAGCCTAATCATCTAGTCTAATAATCGCACAAAAATACCTAGTGTAAAAAGAAAAACTTGTTCGTCTCTAACCCTTAAGGAGTTTCTGTTACCTATTACCGCTCTGGCGTTAGGGTTGCGTTCATGCGCGTCTCTTGATAGGTACTTAAAGGCATACAATCAAACGCGGTGATGGCACGGCCCCGAGAAGATGCGACGGTTTGGACCATTCTGTTGAGTTTGGCTGTGGTGACTTACGGCTTGTACGGTCAAAACAACATGCCAGCTACGCGATATACCTTTCTTTGAACACAAACTACTGTTTATACAGTAGGTATAAAGCCAAACTCGTTAATTAAGTTAAAGAGAAAAGATATATGAAAAAGAGTTACGAAAGAGGTATGGTATGGCGAGTGGGGGTGAGTCCGACATCTCCATCTAGGGAATGCCGTATATGCACATACAGTAATCATATTCGCAATGTACTGAATAAGAGCCGAATAAAAGCACCCGAAACCGACGTACGTGCATGAATGATGAATTTAGAGGAGGCGAAAGTTTTTAGACCGGTGCACCTGGTTTCATAGCCTCTGCTTACCTCACGGGGAGACAGATGTCAGGGAATGTATGTAGAAGCAATTAATATTTAATAAAATCGGTTACAACTCACGATTTTAAGCAAGTTCATGTCGGACCGTTCCGGCTTACTATTTGAACTTTGACCTTTTTTCCATCATGACTCACATTAGTTTTTGTGTTACATGTATACACATTATTACGTATTTTGTTGACGAAAGATATTGATATTGTACATAAACCTCCATATTTCAAATATATAGGAAGAGAGGACAATATAGAGAGATCTCTCTCCAGGCGGGTGTTATGCCTGGGGACCGAAGTCCATTGGAATGAAGTTGGAAGTTGTATATATGTCAACTCACTGGAGAAACTTCGTTAGCGCGTTGTAGAACACTTAAGTTGCGCTGTCTGACGCTGGTGGCGCTAGCGAGGTAGCGAGTTGGTTGATACAAGTTGCCGTTAGATGTCGCTAGGTCGCCACAATATGTACAACCATTGCGTTACATATTTCAGATTGTCCAAAATGTATGTATGTACGATTCTTTATTCCACCGTAACTTCTAAACGCTTGAGCCGATTTAGATGTGTGTGGTATCATTAGAATCCTTTCACAAGCCCGGGTGACATAGAATATTTAAACTGTTATAATTAAAATTACAACAATGGCAAAATGTCAATTATTAACACGACACATGCAAGGAACAACATTGTATCTCAAATTTTATATTAGCTTGAGATACAATTTTGTTCATGCTCAAATACGTTTGAAATTAGAAGTCACAGTAAATTGAGATACAATGTTTTTCCTTGCATGTGTCGATATGTAGATTTATCGACGACAGTATAACAAGTAGTCGGGTTTTCAAAGCTTGCTTTTCTTTTACTTTATTTCCACCAGTAAAGGGCAAATTCCTTTTCAAATAAACAAAAGTGTTTACTCAAAATACTTCCGAGTAAAATAAACAATGTTCCATAACCACACCCTAAAATAAAAACAAAGCAGTTGCCGTTCTGAATAATAGAAATAATGGAACGTGAGTTACCATAAGTCTTGACTGACCGTTTATTTAAACGTGACCAGTTAGAGCTGTGTCCACTGTGTCGTATGTCGGATTCCGATTTTAATCGGGTGTTGGCGCCTCTGTTCCCACTATGTCCGATATCGGATTCCGATTTTAATCGGGTGTCGGCACCTCTGTTCACACTAGTCGGTTGTCGGCCACTATGGCAGCCACGCGCGGGCGGAACAAGGGGTGCGGGCGGGGCGGGGTCGGCCCCGACATCCGACCAATGTGAACAGCGTCATACTTACTCAAAGGCGACCGAGTTCCGACACGATTTTTATCCGGACAAGAGGGCTGGCAAAACACACGATATTTTTTGTCGGATCCGACATAAAATCTTCGTCGGACGAGTATGAATAGCTTCATATAAAACGTTCTGCCACTGGAACGACCGATTAAAATCCGGACCGACATACGACATAGTGGGAACGAGCTCTTAGTATTGATTTTATAAAGTTCATAGGTTCATTTATTATTGAATCGACTATTTCATAGTACCTTCACCTACTACATTATGGACTTTATCTTCGGTCTTCGTTAATGTTTTATAACATAACAATAGAGTGCTATATTTCATATGTAATTATCCCTTTTATCCTAATGTGTTCGTAGCAAATATTATCACTTTATGCTATTGTATCTTGTCATTAGTTTTAGTATTTTATGGATATAGTTTTTTATGCCATAAAATTATGCTCATACATATAATATGTATATTTTGTAACATGTATGTCCATTAAAAACATTATTTTAGTTTAAAGTAAATAGGACTCCAAGCATCAAACCGCACATGACAATCAATACCGTCTTAACTCGAAATGTGACGGTGTTGAAAAATTTGTTCTAATTTCAAACTACTACAAATAGTTATGCGCTACAATTTATTTTTGAGGTATTTTTGTAATACGGTATTGAATGTCATATGCGAACGATAATTTAGAAAAAAAAATAAGGAATTAGATAAGGATTCAAATAAATTATGATTACCTACAGTTCTGATTTACAAAATGAAAGATTACAAACATTTTTTGTTGTTTTAGTTGGATTTTAGACCTTAAAGTGAATGATGTTTATTATTCAAAATGTATATTAAAGACTTTTAGAAGAACCAATTAATGTATCTTAGCTACAATCCACTTTTACTGAAAGGCAATGAAAAGTGTTCCGTAAAGTACGTACACAGACCCGTTTTCATTGGTCAAGTTTTGTTTCCATATCCTTCCGTCCGTAAACTACAAAAGGAAGATACGGGCCGAATAGGAAGATAAAGTGGGCTAACCCTTTAGATAAGTGAAGATAACACAAAATAAAAGTTGGTTTTTGGAAGTTTACTTATTTATTTAGAGAAAGATACACTTACAGCAAGTACAGAAAGCATTTATCATAGTAACAGGTTAGGGTATTATGTTTAGTGTACAAGCCAATTACAAGAATACACAGCATTTCCAGATAACTTAGCGGACTAAATATAAACAGTAGGTTACATTAAACATCACCACGCAACAAACAGGCCAAGAAAACGTTGGGCGAATCAAAAAATAAATCGAGATCAGGCAGAATTGCACTCAAGCTATTGAATGCATTACAAACACGAGGCAACGGAGAGTGCCTACCAACATTGGTACTATATGAAGGAACGGACAGAATTTTACTAACAGGCTTCCTAGGTGGACGGGATGGTACAGAAAATCTAAATAGAGGTAGTATTAATACAGACTTAATGCTTCCGTTAATACATTTTTTGAGAAATGTCAACTCCTGAAGTTTCCGACGATTGCGAAGCGAAATGAGACTTAAAAAGTTCAAAGGACAAAACGTTTGAAAATTATAAATTCAATGATATTAATTTAACATTTAATTTGCGGTTATAGTAAGGATAGTCTTGATTTATTTGTTAGCCTGGCCGCAACTACGAGCGCAGTGGCAGCGAAATAGAGAAAAATGAAGCATGCCAAGTGGTTTTTAACTCCTTTTTAAGCTACAATTTCGTTAAACTCAAACCCAAACTCACAACAATTTTATTTGACAAAACACTGTAACACAATTAAATATATTAGCAGTTTTTTTTTTTATTATTTTTTTTAAATGTATTTTTGTATCTGCAATCCGCTATTCAGCTTTAATCAGATGTTCTGGAGGTATTCAACGCTGAGGTTATACATCCATCGATGCAGCAACCTTTATTTCCTTTGGCTGTTTACAGTGATGCCAGTTTTGCCCTCTTGAGACGATATACACAATCAGTGGTGTCAATGAGTTTTGCTGCTAGCTTGTTTATGTGGTGTTCAATTCTAGACACGTAGTTCTTGTTGAAGTGTTTAATTTCTTCTTTAATTGTTGGTATTTCTGTGTAATTGTGTACGTCACAATTTTTCGTGAACCATGGTGCATTTGTTATGGTTTTCAGGGCATTGTTCTGGAAGCGTTGTAAAATTTCAATATTTGAGTGGCTGGCTGATCCCCAGAGCTGGATACCGTAGGACCATATGGGTTTTAATATGGTTTTATAGATAAGTATTTTATTCTCTAAACTTAATTTTGATTGTCTACCTATCAGCCACAATAAGTCTCGAAGTTTCCGGCTGCATTGATCTCTTTTTCTCCCGATGTGCCCAAGTAAGCCTTCGGTCTATATGCATGCCAAGGTATTTTACCGTTTCTTTGTGAGGCAGTATTGCATTATTCAGTTTGACTACAGGGCAATCTCCTTTTTTAAGTGTAGAAAAGCAGAAAATATGAAAAATAAAAGAGTAGAACTTAGATATTTATAAACAAGTAGTGGATTAACTTCGATATTGTTTATACGTACGTGCATGAAGACGTTGATGAATGAAGAGGAAGTGAGAGTTTTATGTTTAGACCGGTTGACCTTGTGTTCCAGTCTCTGCCTACTCCATCGGGAGACAGGCATGAAGGTAAGTATGTATTAGGGTGGTCCAAAAAACCAAAGTGTGTAATATTGTTTCTCCACAAGTTTCTTTTTATTTCAAAATACTCAAAAATCCGCTTTACCAAGTTTTATTGCAATTGAATAAACTTTACAGGTCGCCCATAATGTTTTTTGTTTTCATATAAAAATGTATAGAGCGTCACACATCTAATAAAGATATCGAATGAGAAAGACTTTGGAAAGATCGTGACACTGTATTCCGAGTTGCAGCAGTAGGCGAACAATACTTTATTATACTATTACTTTTTGGTATAAACTAAACGCTTTGGGCGACCAGTAAACGATCACATAACAAATTTAAATTTGACACATAAGTAAATAATTTATAGCAAACAAAAATAAGCCTTGTGGAGGAAGGATTTGATATACTTTTTTTTCTTCATACTATTTTGGACCACCCTAGTATGTATGTATGTTGTTTATTAAATGCCGTTTGTAAATGGCAGAAGAAGTATCATAGTGCCATCATGCCGATTTTAGCAATAGCGACGCTTCACGCGCCTCTAAAAAGCTACAGGGCCCAATTGAAGCTCTCTATCAGCAATATGAAAAGCTAAATAAACGTATTTTATATGTTATGTGAAAACAAAAGTAGCCTCAGATGTCGATTTGTAATGAATTCATGGCCATCCTTCACTATTATATTGAAGCACACCAGTTAAAATAAATCAGCAAGTAGAGTACGTTTTCCATAATCTTAAATTTCTGGCAATGAACGTAGCCAAATACTTCAGGGGCATGAAAATAACCTCCAGTCGTAATACCGGGTTAGCTCAACAAGCTTAATCATACGCGAATAAACATTTCTTGAATTGACCATTTACTATCAAAATTAATAATAATAATAATAACTATCAAAATATTGTTCTCCGTGTTCAAATAAATCTAGAACTAAGAAGGTTTTTCTGATGAAGCTGTTTTAGAAATACTATATGAACATTACGAAATACGCTGTGTGTCATCAAGCTGTGAAACTATATAATAAGCTACCTTCAGATCTAAAAATTATTACGAACAAATCGATCTTCCACAGAAAATTAAAAACCTTTTTGTTACGGGGATGCTGATTCAGTATTGATGAGATATTTAGAGATACACAAAATACTAACTAATTTGTTATTGAAAAAGAGAGTGCACTAAAAATGTATGTCTGTGTTTCTTCTCTCCGTTTTATTATTTCCTATGACATGTGTGACTAGAGTAAGTTTCAAGAATAATTAATATTACTTAATGTACTCACATATTTCAAACACAATATTTGTATTGTTTAAGAATAAATGCTATGAAACTATGATGACGTAAGTTATTGATACCAGCGTTGGCTTGTCCATTTCCAAAATTTTCGGGGGACTAAAGTTTTTTTCAAACGTTAATTTTTGGGACAAGTTTTTTGTTACTGTTTCTACTTTTTTTTGCAAAGTCATTTATCTGCTTATCAAGAAAAAACTAATAAGTCCCAATACCGGTGCGTACGTTAATTATAGCTGAGATCCTGTCGCTACCTTCCGACTCCATCATCACATCAGCTCTTAGATGCCATAATATTGCATTGTCATCAGATTTACATATTATTATTATGACGTGGTCCAAATTTTAGCCCATTCCATTTACGGGAACTGGTTTAAAATTGACTTGCAAATTTTGAAACGGACAAACATACATCCGAACAGAGCTTAAATCCTCACTGTAAAACCTTAATTGTTTTGACGTGTTTCCATATTGTCAACGTTTTGATAGCTCTTATTTACCAGACAGTAATGGAGGCCGAGCCAAAAATAACACCATAACACGTCAAATATGATATGGCCCAGAGTGAACGTTAAATAAGTAAAAGATTGTAAAACACGTTTGTACTATAATATTTATATTTTAAAAGTTAATTTTATCTTCTTTTACGATGCCAAGGAAACTGACCTTTTTGCAAATAAAGTTATTTCATTTCAGACTATAAGATTACTCAAAGTATGAAAATGTATAAAATATATTCGAAGATGTAGGCGTAAAAGGGCAAGACTAAAAAATCACAGTCTTATTCGAGACGAAAAATCTTAGTTAAGACGGCTATCGGATATCACTTAATAAGATCATAAAATCAGCAAGAAGAAGAAGTTCATAAGATCAGTAACAATTGTACAATTTAAATAAGAAATAAAATCAGGTCATCTATATAAATGATCGTATTCTCAACGTTATGATAGCTCTTATTTACTTGAGGGTTATGGCTGAGTTAGAAAGAATACGATAACATGTCAAATGTAACATTTTTTTACCAATTAGAAAAGCGGCCTAAGTTTTAACACGGTAAAAACTAACAACAGGTTACACATATACCGCATTTTTATCGCGTTTTTTTATAATTCTAAAGTCAAAAATGACAAATCAAATGTCAAATGTACTGCGTTGCGAAACATCACAAATATAGGGATATTACATTTCCTTAGACAATTTTAATGTGTGTAGTTGTTGTAAACGCGAAAATGTAAAACTACTATACAACTTTTCCCCTTTCCCTAAAAATTCTTGACGGAAATTCCAGAATCGACATACTTTGCATATTAGTTTCGCCCTAAATGGAAAACCATTTCGGCAAAAAAGCCTTTACAATTTAATTAGTAGTGTCATAGCAAAACAGCAATGATTCCATTTCGAGGAAATTGGGTTACTTTTACGCCGGCCGAAATGAATCCATCCGAGCGAGCTACAAATGAGAGTCCAGTCACGAAATAAATCAGCTTTAAGCCTATTGTCCAGTGAAGCTACGTGGAATGATAACGGACTCGTATATTATAAGCATAGCTATGTGCGTTGATTATGGTGGAGACACTAGGATCTTTATATGACCTTGAAGATATTCTGTCTTAAAGAAAGTACAGAGGTCGTATTATGAGCTCGTAAAACCTGGCAAATTCGTTTCAGTGAAAGGAAAATACGGACTAATCCTCCTAATCCGACCAAAAAAGCTCCTTATCCCTTTAAGTGAATGGTTTTTGAGAGGTTTTGACACCTCGTAATAACGCCTATATTAGAAAGTAGATGACACTCAGTCAGTCGGTCCATCGGTCGATCAGTCTGTCAGTCAGTCAGGTAGTCATGAAATAAATCAGCTTTAATTATTTTTTTGTTCAGGAAATGAAAGTACAGAGGCTGTACTGTAAGCGGTCATATCCTGATAAGTTCTATGCAGTGTGAAAGGGACAAATGTATAGACTTGCTAGTAGCTTGCGAGTGTCTTTGTCACTTTTACTGGCTGAATTCGCCTGCAATATAAAACAATCAGTATTATCAGAAATAGTAAAATTGTCAACATATTCAAGTTTAAAATCAGTCGGCGAAAGAAACAAAGAGAACAAGAAGACTTGATTGGCAAAAAGGACTGCATAATAGATTGGTCTTGGCCACAAATATTTTGTCGATTGTGTGTTGTTACATTTGCAAGTCAATGACATTAAAACGACTTTCGAGCGGGAAAAATCTTGGACTAAACTGTGAAGTCAAGACGCAGCAGACAAAGATCGAGTTGCGGTAACGTTCATTAGAATAGTCGGCCGAAACCGTGGTCTACCACCCTACGGTGGACGTTCAGTAGCACGTCAAGATACAACAAGTTCTATTTTCCCTTGCAATAATATTATGACAGTGACAAGTGTCAACCTTAGCGATAATTTGATTTCACAGAAACTTTTGTCTAAACTGGTGGACCACATTCTTGGCCGACTGTACTAATGTAACATTATGACACCTTCTATAATTAGTCAACGTAGGAAGTGCAAGCACGTGACATTTTTAATGAATGTTTGTGGAACTGGGCATACATTTTTTAGACAATTATTGAATTTAATTATATGAAGAAAGTGCACTGCATTTTTTGATCGCATTGTTAAACAATTTATTTAAAAGTTACGTCTAATTCGTCGCTGAACAAAACCTAGCCACTATAGCACACGTTTTCACTATGTAGGAGTTGAAAGTTTCAACTTTTATAATTGTTAACTTTGTTATAAAATACATACAGTACAGCAATCTTCGTTTTTCTATGAAACACATGTGACAAATGTCAGTCTTGAGTAATTGTAATCTTTATTCTAAGACTCGCGGTACTTCCGTGATAAAATGAAAGAGATATCGTATTTAAGTATGATCAAGCGTAAAATTACCGTCAAGAGTCAGGTACTCAAGTACTCAAATTAGTCTATAAATTGATAAATCTGAGAGCGAGGTATAATTTTAACATAAACTATACCCTCCAAGGTAAGAATTACGCTGTCAAATCGAACTTATTGAAGATTTTGAACCTTTTAATTCTTCAAGTAATTCATCGGTTCAATCCAAAGCTTTGATAGCACGTTAACGCATCGTTAAATAGCATTGAAACATCAAATCTAAACTTTTATTTCCAAACCCGTGGATAGATGTAGATTTATAGCTGTCAGAGTGCCGTTCTGTCTGCCATGTTGTCCAAATAACCCACCCACCTGCAGCGTGATTTATAACATTTATTTTTGTATCAAGCGATGATGTCTTCCTTTTTTATTGGATCGCAAAAATAGACGTACAATTTGTTTTGGACGCGGACGTTGAACATTCGGTGATGACAGATTGCAGAGTTACTTGTAAAAAAAAATCGTACTTATGTAACTTCATTGCACAGTACAAAATTCAAGCTTTAATTTCCCTAATTGGCCGGCAACTCTTCTTGAATTGCTGGTGTTCATGGGCAATGGTGATTACTTCTCATCAGGTCGCATGCTCGTTTGCCTCCCTATCTTATATTTTTTAAAAATATGAGCTGACCACTAGTCTTATTGTAAGGTGACAAGATTCAGCTTAGGTCACAAATGGTCAGGTAAGTATGTTGCTGATAGTACAAATGGCGGGCTAAATGCATTAAGGCATTCTCTACCATTTAATCAGCAAGAGTCTTTGAGTTTTTATTGTTGATCCTATATAATATTGTTTTCTAAAAGCTTTAATTACTTCAAGTGAAATGTGAATGTGAAATTTGTCGTGTTACGTGGTCTTCCGATAATTCGGAAGACCAGGTACCAGACGTTAATGAAAGATCAGAGAAAAAGAGAGGTAGATTAGAGAGAAAAGGACAGCAATAGTAAGTCAGGGTCTGGGTATTTATTTAACACTTAGGCTTTCTTCACACAGAAAATAATTATTACACATAAATTAAAAAATTAAATAAAATTAGTCCCTAATATCACCAGGGTAAAGTTAGAGATTTAGTGGTGAAGGTGAAGGTAGTTCCTCCGGGACTTCCTTTAGTACGCGTCCCGGAGTCGTCGGACCAGGAACACCGCTGGCGCTGTAATGAGGGGCGCTAGAGGCAGCGGCCCTGGTGGTACACGAAGGTAGGTGGGCCCGAGGTGGGACCCGTCAGAGTGAGTAGCGGTTCCCGAGGAAAGCAGGAACTTCGTAGATGAAGGACTCTTGAAGCGTAGGGCCCGACTTGGCCAGACACAAAGTCGACTTTTGGTATGAGGGAGATAGAGGCTTCTAGGGGTCCGACTTGACCCTATCTTCAGAGTTTCTAGTCCCCACTTAAGAGGCTGAGGGAGAACTGATCGCTCTAGTCCGAGCCGCCGTTTATATACCCAGGTGATCTAGCTTTTTTAATTTACAAATTCTAAATTCATAAAATTTCAAAGTTATACATACCAGATATTAATTCTATGGTAAAACTGTCGTTTTAACTCCATGGTCTAGTATAAACCTAAGATATCGTCTCTGCCCGTTGTCTAGACAACAAAGATAACAAACGCTGTCAGATGGAAAAATATAAACAAAAAGTGAATATTTTCGGCTACAAAAGTAATATCGTTAAAAAGAATAGCAATTATTCAAAGGAAAAAGGTACGCAAGAGCCATGGAAAACCAATACACCGTACAGCTTCAAAAAATCAAGAATTATACGTCTCTAAAGTTAGTCGGTCCAACCGACATGTGAACCGCGCCCGCGAGATAGTCAAGAGGAACGGGACAGGAAACCCAGGGACGCAGGTACAATATTACATTACCCCAAAAACCCAGGAAAGAAAAACTTTTTCGTGCTGTAATGGAAAAGTTTTTTTTTTTAAGTGTAGATGGATGAAGAGTAGAGAAGTGACGAGAAGAAAAAGGTATATACATCAAGGAACTTCTGACCTTTCATGCATCTCTAACATAATCACCCTTCCATTCATCACTTTCAAAGTAAGGGGATGTGATTCAAATAAACGATTCACACTCCTAAGAAGTTCCTCGCTATGACCTAAGGCTTTTTTATAAGGGAGTAGTCAGCCGCTCCACTGGGAAAAGAAGAAAAATGATTATTCAAGGATAGTACTATTTACAAGACCTAAGGCTTTTTTATAAGGGAGTAGTCAGCCGCTCCACTGAGAAATAAAGAAGTATTATTTACAGGCCTAGTCGGTTTAGAGCCGACTAGAGAATTTGTGACGAATCACAAGAGAAAGATTGTGGATAGGGGTAGACCTACCACGAAAGAAAAAGAATTTGACCATATGGCTTTTTTTCAGAGTTGGTCGACCGCTCTAGAAGTTGAAGCTATATACATAGAAATAAGCACATAAAGGAGAAAAAAGATATGATGAGTGTCATACGAAGAGAGAAACTTATTCTAAGAAAAATATTAACTAATAGATGGTAATAAAACTTTTCCATTACGAAACGCTTCAATATTTTTTTTTTAAGAAATTAGATATTTAGGTGGGGTTTCCAGGCTGATACGATCTACAGATTCAGGTTTATTAAGAAAGTTATCTAATAGGGCGAGACATACTGTGTGAAGAATAAGTAATGTCAAAGTAACAAGGGCCGAAATATAGAATCAAAGATAAAAGACTTTATACACAAGTGAGAGTGTTGTTTTAGAATTTAGAAAAAGGTTAAAGTGCTAAATAATTCGATTTTGTTGGGCGCCAAAACTGTCGTGTTACGTGGTCTTCCGATAATTCGGAAGACCAGGTACCAGACGTTAATGAAAGATCAGAGAAAAAGAGAGGTAGATTAGAGAGAAAAGGACAGCAATAGTAAGTCAGGGTCTGGGTATTTATTTAACACTTAGGCTTTCTTCACACAGAAAATAATTATTACACATAAATTAAAAAATTAAATAAAATTAGTCCCTAATATCACCAGGGTAAAGTTAGAGATTTAGTGGTGAAGGTGAAGGTAGTTCCTCCGGGACTTCCTTTAGTACGCGTCCCGGAGTCGTCGGACCAGGAACACCGCTGGCGCTGTAATGAGGGGCGCTAGAGGCAGCGGCCCTGGTGGTACACGAAGGTAGGTGGGCCCGAGGTGGGACCCGTCAGAGTGAGTAGCGGTTCCCGAGGAAAGCAGGAACTTCGTAGATGAAGGACTCTTGAAGCGTAGGGCCCGACTTGGCCACACACAAAGTCGACTTTTGTTATGAGGGAGATAGAGGCTTCTAGGGGTCCGACTTGACCCTATCTTCAGAGTTTCTAGTCCCCACTTAAGAGGCTGAGGGAGAACTGATCGCTCTAGTCCGAGCCGCCGTTTATATACCCAGGTGATCTAGCTTTTTTAATTTACAAATTCTAAATTCATAAAATTTCAAAGTTATACATGCCAGATATTAATTCTATGGTAAAACTGTCGTTTTAACTCCATGGTCTAGTATAAACCTAAGATATCGTCTCCGCCCGTTGTCTAGACAACAAAGATAACAAACGCTGTCAGATGGAAAAATATAAACAAAAAGTGAATATTTTCGGCTACAAAAGTAATATCGTTAAAAAGAATAGCAATTATTCAAAGGAAAAAGGTACGCAAGAGCCATGGAAAACCAATACACCGTACAGCTTCAAAAAATCAAGAATTATACGTCTCTAAAGTTAGTCGGTCCAACCGACATGTGAACCGCGCCCGCGAGATAGTCAAGAGGAACGGGACAGGAAACCCAGGAACGCAGGTACAATATTACAAATTTTGTATGTATGTAATTGTAAACACTTTATTATACAAACAAAAGAGAAAGCAATTACAAAAATAAATATAAAGCAAGAATGTACAAAGGCGAACTTCTTCAATTCTTGGTTTTTACATAATGTGTACACATTTCGACGTCTTTGTGAAATTTTAGCACCAAATTATTATTTCTGATATGAAAATTGTACGAACCACAAACTGAATACACCGTTTTAATAATTTGTTTCCTCCTTTACTAAGAAGCTAAAATACGCGGATAATGAAAATTTCACTATCCGCGTATTAAATATTATTTTTAATAGTCGGAGTACCTAATATGATACTACTAACTCTTTATCCTGGAAAATGGTGCTTTCCCCATGAGAACTTCGATAAACACGCAATCGTGGAAGGTCACTCGAGGGATAGGATCTTTGTGTTGTGGTGAAGCCAACACAACGATTAAAAACAAATTTAACACACATGCAACCTCACACGGTGCTTATGTAAACTTGCACTTCTGTTGCGATTTATTTTGTGGGAGCAACTTTTGTGGCATTCTCAAGTTTTCAACATGTTTACAAATTATATATTTTATCTAATTACGCCTTTGACTCATATGTATGCAGACGCAAGGCACCGGCCAGAGTGATTTAGGGATACACAAATGGACTTGTAGTATTGTTTTGTTTAGTATATCTAAAATTGTATTTAAACTTAAATCCTGGTAGATTTTGTTTTTCTGTCCGCTTTACTTCTAAATCCCAGCTTGAGGAGAATGAATATTTGGCATGGAGATAGATAAATTTGCAAAATTAATAATTCTCCTTTGAGTTTAACTATGTTAAACGGTACAAATGGTCGGCTTTCCAATCCTACTAATACTTAATATAAATGCTATGCAAAAAAAATATGTTTATTAGTTTGTAACTCAAATAAATAGCGATAAGAATACTAACTATAAATATATATAATAATATATATATATATAAAATATTGTAAGATAATTCTGTATCAAACATTCAAGACGAAAGTTTATTAGGATGGAAAATACATAATTTGCATGTATTTTAAAGTAGTAGTTAGAAAGAAATAATAAAAAGTTACTTATCGTTATGTCTAACAAAAGTAGTTACAAAAGACCAAATAGTAAAAGTATTCTACTAGTTACGTTTTATTTTCGAATTCGGTCCAATAGATCTCGGTCTTTATAATAATATTAGCGTCGATTACTAAGCTATGTGTAGGTTAAATAAATCCGTATGACCACGTCAATCGATCATTGATCGGTTATCGACCCATTATGGTCGATCAGTCAGGTGAACTTTTCCGGTGATATAGTTTGTCGATCTTCAATTGAACGCGCCTTTTATGAAATAAGGCTTTCTAAAAATGTATTTTTATGAATAAAAGTGCGAAGATAAAAAGTTTAGCTTAGCCAACATTATTCTCACGTACCTGGAATAATACTCTTAACATTTTTCATGGGCCATTCGTCTTCATCCTCCCAAAGTAAGATTGCCGGTTGCCGGCGTGTGTGCTCATTACCCTAAAGACCGCTTCATTCACCGTTGCGTGTAATTCTAAGATGGCGGGGTTTTTTTTTCATAATTAGGACCCACTGGATGTCCTTGGTAATTCGTGACTTTTGTTATCTACTGAAAATGTCTTAGATTTATCTGAGCGGGTATTTCATAACATTCGCAAGAGTATAGTCACAGCATAAACAGTAATTCATCTTCAAACACAGGTATATCACCCCGACCGTATGCGCCGTGAGCCACTACAAGCAAACTCAAAAGGACGGACCAAGCCGGTTTAGTCGGGGCCGCGCCGTTTCACCGCGTTTAGTGGTGTGCGTAATTACCTTAAGTGACGCGGATCGACACAACCCTAGCACCCTAGCGCCCGAACGGGAAAAGATAAAAAATACTCCTAAGGCCCGCTTGCACGTAAACTTAACCCTAGGTTAACCCCAGGTTAAATTATTAAAGAATGTCAGATTCATATAAGAACTGTCAATTTTAACAAATTAACCTGTTAACCCGGGGTTAACCTAGGGTTAACATTAACGTGCAAGTGGGCCTAAAGGGTCGGAGACAAACTATTTTTCTATTTTAGTGAATGTTTGAAATTTTAAAATACGGCTGTCAAAAAGTCAATGTAGGATATTGACCGCACTACACTTGCGAGCAAAACAATTTCATCACTTAACAGTGTTTCATGTCCACTGCTCTTCTTGCTGAAATATTTTAATAAAATGAACAAAAACAAACATGGAAATCGGCGCAGCCTTTCTCAGACTACAATTTTCAAATTCGGGTAATAATGTACAAACTTTTGCTCGCGAGTGTATAATGAATCATCGATCAAATTTGTTTATTCATATTAATTGCATTTTATTATTTTATAATGAGAACTTACAACAGAATTCAACATGAATGCAATTATTAGAACTAAATATTTAAATTAAAATAAACTAACTACTCAAATTATAAAAGATATAGATAATTACCACTATTAAAAGAACCCCCTCTAGCAGCTAACAAACTCGCGGCATGGTCCCTATGGCACTGGCATCATTATCTCTCTGGATAGCTAGCCCAATCTTTTGGGAGAGGTAAGCACCAGCTCTAGGATCTCCGGAGGTGTCTATGAGCCGGGATGACAGGGCCTTAATAAAGCTTTTCATATCGGCTGACCAAGGTCCCATGGTTTCCACTGCAAGCTCCACAAATTCGTAATCATTTAATAATGATATTGATATTATTACATGTGGAAAACCTTGGGGAAGACCTTTGTCCAGCAGTGGATGTTTTGCGGCTGATGATGATGATGATGATGATAGATATTATTTTAATTCCTTAATAATATTGATTAATATCGTTTTCTTCATTGTATCTGTACTACCCTTGCATTACCAAGAAAGGGAAAGGATGAAAGAAGCAAAATATAAAAGGGTAGAACATGATCAGAAACTTGCAGAAGGCAGGAGGTTAAATTTTGTTGATAAAATTTTACTAAGTAGTTTTTATTCAGTTATAACTTTTTCAGTTTCCATCTACGTATACAAACACAACAATATACACACAATTGCTGTACCAATTTAACTTCTAATATTAACAAATATCAACTTTAGACACCAATTACTGTTATAGCTTCTGTTATTACTACGAAAAAAAAAAAAATTAACGTTTTAGTAATATCCTTGGTATCAGGAATAACTTAAGTAAATGTAATCGCTTCTTTTCTATACGTTACCGTGAGATAATGTTCTTCGTTTTTATGTTGAGGAAGAACTACATCAAACGTATTATAATAATATCATAATACATTTATTTCGAATAACAAGATCCATACGAGTGTTAGTAACAAGTCTTAATCTTAGTGTTAGTGTTATCATATCATAATTACATTTATCATTTACACACGCTAGGCAACATTGAAAAACTACAAAAATTAACATGAAATTCATTAAATGTACATGTTTTTTAAAATATATTTGGAATATAAGTCAAAATTAGAATGTCAATGAGGATCTACGAAAAATATAATTAATATTAAAATTATATCACATATTTAAATAAAATAAAAAATAAAACTCGAAGATGCCTCAACGTGCAGGCTCGCCCAATGCCTTTTTACAGGCCAATCTAGCCTGTCTGCCATCACACCTAGGATGCTGTGCATTATGGAGGCGATTCTTTTCCTCATAATGGCATGAAAACCGTCAATTCGCGTTTCCGTGAACATACCGGAGGCACTGCGTATCTAGGAAGACCCAACAGCATCCTAAGTGTGTTATTATACTGAACGCGTAAGGCGTTGATGGCCCTCTGAGTATAACTGAACCACAGGCAGCACGAGTAAAAGGACTGGCAGAATGCCCTAAACAAAGTATCTTTACCTCTTTCGTACATCGCGCAAACCTGCAAGCCAGCATATTCCCCCGGACAGCCAACGCCCTACGCTCCCTCTCAATTATGTCAAACGCAATTAGTTTAATGTCATTTTGGCAAGCGCCGTTCACATTTACAAATAGAAATAAATTATAACTATATTGTTTATTGGTAGTCTCATGAGCAAAGGAACAACGAACGATAATCAGAAGACCGAAGAATTGGTGACGACGATGTCGTCGTGGGCAAAAGGTCAGAGGCCCGTGAAAAGATGCATTTGGCGTTCGATATCGTTATCCATATATAGGAATGACGTAAGCTGTCAGACGGTCGCGTCGAGCGCCTACGTCAATTCCATACATTTTGCCAGTTATCGATAATCATTTACGTTAGCGTTAAGCAACTTGTCTAGCCTCATTGAAGACCGAAGATTTAGGTTTCTTTTTTAACAGCGGGTAACGACATTTACGCCGATGGAGTTGTCGCGGGCAAAAGGTCAGTCCCATTACCATGATTCATGAAGCATATAACTGCATGTTGAAATATCAGAAGCTCACAATTAAAACGAAAGATAATCGCAGCTAATATCCCTGTTGATAGTATGTAATCCAATCTAATGTGTCCAATGTAATTAATCGTGAATCAATAAATACTGTTTAGGGGATGCAAGTTATAAAAGTTTTCTTCTTCACCTCGGACTCGAACAAACTTACTTTCCATCGCGTAAGTATTCGTACTTACAGTCAGGGTTAAAATACACACTTTCGATTAGTAAAGTCGACTAGAAACGAAACGTATGATTATAATCTTCGAGCTAGAGTTACGAACGTTTGACCTTTCTTGAGGCAGCAGCAATAAATAAACACTCTTCCAGTTAGTAATAAAAGGGCAGTCATACCTTTTCCATTCAATTCCTACGTATCTGTGAAGTGTTATCATTATCCGCCCACTTCTTTTGTTGGTGAATAATGACACCCACTATAAGTTCAAAGCGAGGAATTCGAAACCATTTTTGTAAAGGTCACAAACTATTCAAATATACTCAGTTTATATATGTACAATGCTGTAATTGTACCTTTTTAATTTATGATTAGAAGGTCGTAGGAAATTACCTAAACGATTAAAATACAATATACTAAGTAAGCTGCGTTTAGTTTAAACAGTCTGGTTGTATTTATCGATGTAGATAATCATGAATAAAACTTTGACTCTGTGATCTGACACTTTCTGACCCGAGGGGCTAATACCTAACACACTCGCAATCGCAATCGTTTGCATTTTGAAAATCGAAGGCTTGTCTGCATACAAAATGAAAACAATTGTTTCACTTTGAAGCCGATTGCGATTGCAAGTGCGTTAGACAATAGCGACGCAGGTGTTAGTTATTCTCTTACGAGTGAAAATGACTCTGTCGATTGAGTGAGCGTAGTCATACGAACTCGCTTACGATGCAGGGGACAGGGCTCAAGCAACCGTTGGTTAGGGCTGCAGAGAAAGACACCTCCTCATAATGCGTGCCGTGTCGAGAAGTACTGCTTTCTGTATCTGGCCCTTGATCCAGCCAGCTAGCGAGAGTCTCCTTAGGGTCGTGACTCTCCGCTAAGATACCGTTTGCCAAAACAACTATCGGGACAATAATAGTCGAGTCAATATCCCACATGGCGGGCACCTCGTGCTGCCCGGCGTTGAGATTGATGTGTCCGCACGATATCCTGTCCGAGATGACAGATCGATCCCAATAGAGCGTAACATGACTATTTTCAAGAATTGGCACCACGGGTAAAGCTGGTAAGCTGAGAATGCACGCCCTTCGCCCTTGCATATGATTTTGACCGGACCACATTAACTCTGCGGTTAATATTTGATGCGCCGAGTTCATGAACGAGTTGTTTAAGAGAAACATCTACCAGTATTGTATGTGCGATTGTTATGGTTGCTTAATCTATCGCAATAAAGGCGACCAAAAATGCGGGCCCATTCATATAAGAGATTGGCGACAAGATATAAGTTGCAATGTACATACATGATAATTTTATATAGTCATAGTCAACCATCGTTTCAAACAACATCACTATCATATTGTTAATGTTATAGAACTTAACTCTTATTTCCTTGTCAGTAACGGCGGCATTGCTTGGTGAGTTGAAACAAAATGGAATAAACGTCCTTAGGGTGACATTTCAAAACCATATTTGGCTTCTACGATACGGCCCACGATAATGATAACAATATTATATACTTAAACACAAATAAGAAAACGGGCTAGTACTTACTCTAAACAAGCAGGGACGAAATTATAAAACCGGGCAAGAGCATGTCGGACCATGTTCACTGTAGGGTTCCGAAGACGTTACTACAAATAAATTAGACCTCGCGACAAACTTAACTTTACCGTTGGAAAACCCCATACATCGACATAGGTCAGTTTACCAACACCTCAAATAAGTTTTCGGTAGGTATATACATTTAAACTGTTTATAACTCAAGAACCAATGAAGTCTACTAAGTCGTAATAGTTTTTCTATTAAGTTCATTATATGTGCTTTCATTTAAGATATTTTTCTGATTGATAGTATTTGTAGTTTTGGCTGTAGGTGGGTGGGACACCTGATCTAACAAAAACTTGCGCTTTAAAGCTTAATATTTCATAAACGGATACCTAATCGAAAAAATGTTTCCACAAACCCGCAACATTTTTGAAAGACCTATCCAACGACATCACACACTATGGGGTAGACGAGAATAAAAAATACATCCCCACGTTACGTGTAGAGGAGGTACACTAAGAAAAAAGTTTTTCTAGATTTTATTTTACCACTTCGTTGGCGAGACTAATAATATTATGTATATTCATGCCAAATGACAGCTTTCTAGTACTAAGAGTCTCTGAGCTAGGCTGCGGAGGACGGACGGACGGACATGGCGAAAATATAATATTTAAGGGTTCGTAGTTTGACTACGGAACCCTAAAAATGAGCTTAGTTTTGATTGCATGTATTTCTTATTGTTATTTTTTCTTGGCTGTCCGGCAAAAGTAGTACTGGGAACTTTAACTATTTTTAAAGGTACTTAGTTATTTTAAAAAAGAATTACCGATATAGAATTATATCACTATCATTATTTATTGGAAAAGAAAACAGTTTTTCTTTTAATGGACTAAGGGCCGCCGCTCCGTCCTCTTAAACTCCTCCGATTAAATGAGAAATTCCTCGGATTTATTTTGACCCCTTGTATTTTTACACGAATAAGGTAGAAGAAAGGGATTTTTATACGGTTTTATCCCTCATTGACGGCGAGGATTATCGTCGGTGTTACAGTGAACAAGCTAAAAAAGGTGCAAAATACACCTTAGTAAGTAAGTCAGTAAAGTACATTTTGCAGCTTTTGAATTTGTTAGTTACGCGATATTGAAGTATCAGCGGCGTTATGCCAATGACATCACTAAGACTATATGTGTCAGTATAATAGAAAAACGTTGGACGGAACAATATAGTTTACTGTGGTATATCTCTTTCAGTATTCTTTTAACGTTAGTATCATCATCATCATCATCAGCCTATATTAGTCCACTGCTGGACATAGACCTCTCCCACTGCACGCCAACTGCACTCTCATACAGGTCTTGCCGGCCACCTTGCGAAGATCGTCGCTCCACCTAGTCTGAGGGCGTCCTACACTACGTTTGCCGATTCGCAGTCTCCACTCAAGAATACGATAACTCCAGCGATTATCGGTTCTGCGGCACAAATGACCAGCCCACTGCCACTTCAAGCTGCTAATTCGATAGGCTATGTCGATAACCTTAGTTTTCTGTCGGATCACCTCATTCCGGATCCGATCCTTCAGAGAAATTCCCAACATAGCCCTCTCCATAGATCGCTGAGTGACTTTAAATTTGTGAACCAGCCCTATCGTAAGTGTCCACGTTTCGGCTCCATATGGCATGACAGGTAGGACGCACTGATTGAAGACTTTTGTCTTCAGGCTATGTGGAATAGTTGATGTGAAGACTCGACGCAATTTCCCATATGCTGCCCAAACCAGCCTGTATTCTTCTGTTGGCCTCTTTATCGAAGTTCTGTTGGCCTCTTTTGTATAATTTGCCGCACTGTATGAATGCCATCTATGGTGCCATATCCTCCTCGAATTCCGGCCTGCTCAGGGGTTGAAATTCGTCGAGTCTTCGTGCAAGGCGGTTCATGATGACTCTTGAATCCAGCATGTAGACTTGGCTTAGGAGTGAAATGGGTCGGTAGTTCTTAATAAGGGTTTTATTACCCTTTTTAAAGAACAACACGACAATGCTCCTACTCCACGCCTCAGGAGTTCTTCCATGGAAGAGAGCGGTGTTAAAGATATTCTGGAGCTCCTTCAATACAGGCGTGCCTCCTGCTTTTAGGAGCTCAGAACGTTAGTAGAGCAGTAGGTAAATTTGTAACATTTAACTGTTTCATTGTTAGCTTATGTCATAAATACGAAATATATTTAATGAACCGACAACAAAATCATAGTGGCTATAAATCCTGCATTAGATTGGATTGACAAGAATACATCAATTAAATGCATGCATGGATATTTTATGTGCTGTTATAAATAAAATTATATTTTTACGCCTAAGGGTAAAACTTAGTAACATGACGTTATTTTATAACCCATCTGTAATTTATTGTTACTAATGTTTTGAGAAATAAAACTATTTCATTAGAATTAGGTGCTTATCATGGGCCTTCTCAGAATACCAAGTAAAGTTTTAAAAATACTCTTTGTACCTAATATTCGTACCTCATAAGGTTTTTTTAACAATAAAATTGTGTTTTCATTCGCTACCTATCCTTACAAACAGACACAGTAATTTCCGCCGATGTACAGTTATTTACTTTACAAAAGCGGGTGGGCCATACTTGTGTGTGTAGATACACGTAAATGTTGTCTCTGTGTGCGTACTTGTAGTCGGTAAGCATCGCTGAAGTGTGGCGTCTCTATACGCATTACAAATACAAGTATAGCTTACCCGCTTTCGAGACGTAAAACAATTGTACAGCGACGGACATCACTGTGTATTTCTATGGCTCGATAGCGAACAAATCCGAATTATGCAGTGGGATGGATAAAACATGTACATTCATTTCTATCTAAACGTTAGTTTGTCAAGAATAGCTAATTCTGAACTTCTACTATTACGCATTCTGTGGCTTGGTGTACATTTGTAATACTTTTGATTTTAAAAACCATTGATTTCACTACAAGTAGAGATCAAACTCCACGGTGAACCACAGGCTCATATACTTTAAAGTGAGATACAAACAGTGTAGATAAACACTTCACAAGGTAAAAGTCACCAAACTGGATGCTGATGGCTTGGGGCCGGTGATTTTGTGGCAAACGTTTTGAGGGGTACATAGGTATATCTGACAGTGGACGCAGCGTGTTTCAGTTAAGTAAACTCACCACTATCCACGGCGCTAACTAGAATTTAATTTAAAAAAAGCAATATTCTACATTAAATTTAAGGGTATTCTCAGATAAATTGCTCTATATTTCAGCCGTCTTTACCGGTGTAGAACTAAACCGCATTAGGACCAGGAAGAATTTAATTCGAAGCGTTGGTTTTTCGTTTCTTTTAAATCGTTTTTAAGACCAATTTGAAAGAAAGGAAAGGAGATAACGTAACTTCGATCTTTTACTTCTCTCCTACTTTGTTTTCACCTATCTTGCTTCTATATTTTCTATATCTACTGTATCTATAAATTTTATATCTTGATATTGTTGTAGGTTTTATTTACCTATCAATTAGAGCGACTAAAACGAATCGCAATTTTCAATCAAAGCGAGAACGGCAAACAATTAAGTTTAAGTCCCTCATTGTTTCCATTTTACCATGGCGATGATAGTAGAATTAAAAAAGTTTACGAAATGCTCAGAATTCATCGTCACCATTATAAGCGAAAGACATGTTCATAGTTTTCTGAAGCATTTCATATTTTTTGATGGTCATAATAATCGTGTTAATATTGTTGTAATATCTTTAATTATAAAATATGATTCTTCGACCACTAATTTAATTAAAAACTTACCCTGAAAGGTATGCAGACGTAACACCATTAAGGTACGTGTGAAGAAGTATAAATAGGCTTACCTAGTTGGAATCGATAGTTATTCGTTTTCGCTGTACTCGGTAAAGTTGTAACAAATTCACCGCCGCAAAGTTGGTCGTTCAGAAACTTCCCTTGTTCTCGGGAATTCACTATACTTAAATTTGGCTACACATCACTATTTACACTTAATTAAGGTCTAAGTTATACTTTACATCAATCCGAAACTTTGGTCCGCGCACCAGATTTTTTGTTTCCACAAAATATATTTACAGTTTAGATAAGTGGGTTCTAAGATATGGATAGGTATTAGCTTGATATTGTTTGATATTAGAGGGTTTTTAAGTCACTTGTTTTGGACCGAAGGGTTAAAACTACATCGTGGTTAATTTATACGAATATGCTAAGTTTTTTTGTTTTAGTTAATATGTTAAGGTAACGTGATCTAATTTGGAGAAGGTAAAACATCTAATTCATCACATACACTACTAATTGTAAAACGTTCGTCCATCAGTTAATAACGAAACTTAATTACGGCACAATCAATAATAGTTGTTGTCCACGCTAAATCAACTTTTGATGTTAAAACACTAGTTTAAATTAATGTTCATGAAAGCAAAAAAAAACATTATACACATCCATGAAAGCGGCAATGTTTCAAATATTTCGCGGCAAGTCTGGGCGGCCTCGACATACGTCCGCCCCACCGCACTGTCGCGGACTGACTGAACGAACTGAAAACCTTTTCATGCATTTCTGAAACCGATGTTCCATACTCCGAAAGCAAGTTTCACCCTACAAGAGTGAACGGGATGACATGATTTCCTCGGTGGCATACAAACGCCAAGCTTGACTCGTGTCTATCAAAATAAACATAAGCTACGGCGTGCGCGACCGGTCTGGTTTTGGTGGATCAAATAGGAATAATGCACTTCACAGATTTATTTTCGGCAGGTTTTTCTGGTACACTGCATCATACACGGAACTGTGAAAATTCACTAATGCGCGTTCATTTCTAACGATAAATACAATGCGTTACGGAGAAACGAATTATGAACTGATGAAATCGGTTAACTGGTTTTCATTGATAAACGATCATTCATGGAAAAGTAGGAGATATGTAACAAAGGTATATTCTCTTTTGTCAAGTAAGGTCTGATTTAGATGTACAAAACTGGGGGCTGAATTGAATATTAGTGTATGATACAGCAGAACAAAATACAGCGCGATGTCATGCCAAAACTATATAATAACCTATTCTATAAGAGAAAAAAACGGAGTTCCTAACAATTTTAATTTTAATAGATTCGACGCTAGTGCATTTAATGTTAGAAAATGAAGTTTTTTAAATAAGTATTTCAGGCAAATTTAAAAAAAAAACATGAATACTCTCAGCCACTACTGATTTTCAAGACTCAGATAGTACCAAGTGTATTGACGACTTTTTTACCACAAAGGAGCTCTACTTAACACTGCCGTAACAGGATCTCATCGGATTCTCATCCATATAGTCCGAATCAATATGTGCATCATTGATGGGAGATGACAATGTGTGTTTATTTTGTCACCCAGTTCAACTAAGAGAAAATATAAGACTAACTAGAGGACGCCCGCGACTTCGTACGCGTAGAATTAGTTTCCCGCTACTCCCCATTTCGCTATTTCTTCCCGTTGGGGGTCGATTTTTGGAAAATCCTTTCTTAGTGCACCCCTAGGGCACCCAAGGAATACTCCCTCCAAATTTCAAGTTCCTAGGTCCAGCGGTTTGGGCTGTGCGTTGATATATAAGTCAGTCAGTCAGGTTTGCCGAAAATATTAGCCTAACCTAGCTTAGATTGGCTGAAAATAAAATGAACTAGTAGCCCAGTTTGACTAAGAGAAAATACTAGCCTAGACTAATTACCCGACTGCCGAAGGAGGAGGGCAATGCGTTTCACAGCCTCTATATGTATGTTTGTTCCTTTGAGGCACTATAAAAACTAAACCCCGTTGTCCGATTTTTATGATTCTTATGTCAATCGATTTGTCTAAATCTGGTGAGTATCACTGAAGATATGACAGTAAATAAAATACAATATGGCGGCAACCAGACGCCATATAGTACCAATAAAAAAAAAGTCAACCAAGTATGACAAATGGGGTATCATTGAATAGGTATTTAAAAATCATCATTAGGTTTCTTTCATAATTTTTCATTTTTAATGATCATTTAGGATTTATAACGATTTAAAGTTGGTTGGCAACAGTCAGGTTTTGAAAGCTTGCTTTTTTTAATTTGACTAATAGAAAACACTAGCCTAGTTTGACTAAAAATAACGAAAATAATAGCCCATTTCGACTAAGAGAAAATACTAAACTAATTCGATTAATAGAAAACACTAGCCTAATTTGACTGGGAAAAAATACTAGCCTAGTTTGACCAAAGAAAATACTAGACTAATTTGGCTAAATAATAGCCCAGTTTGACCAAAATACTAGACTATTTGGCTAATAGAAAACACTAGCCTAGTTTGACTTAGAGAAAATACTATCCTAGTTTTATTAACAGAAAATACTACCCTACTTTAACTTAGACATTAATATAGTATATAGGAGTACAAATAAATTAAGCACCGGGGTAGGCGTGAGGTGCGGGGATGAGGTACGATAAAGGTCATATCGATACCTTAGTTCACAAATATTGTACTTACTACATTTGAAAAGTTATTGTAATTAATATGTTTGGGCACAAATAATAAGTTCGTAACTTTACTGGCAAAAAAAAAACATTTAGTAGGTACGATTGTACACTAAGGTATTGATATATAGTCACCATTGCCCTCTCCCCGCACCTAGTGCATACCCTGGCTCTCAATTAAGTTGTACGCCTATAGCCTAGTTTGCCTAAAAGAAAATACTACCCTAGTTTGACCAGCCTAAGAGACATATTTGTACTTGTATATTCTTGTGTATTGTAGCATGACCGCTTACTTACCGGCACGGTTTTGTAAATAATACCTCAAATTGGATTAAAACTCTGCCCCAAATAACCCAATTACGTCAACATGGATTAAGAAACGATTACCGCGATTAAACAACTTTCGTTAATTACCTAGTTAGTGTCCAATAAATAAATTTAGAAGCGTAACTGACGAAATCGCTCTAACAAATAACGTCAAAAACCAATTATCAGTTACGAGGTTTTTCATTATATCATGTCCATTAATCATTGTGTTGATTTCCTAAAAATATATCAGTAGTTTTTTTTTCATTTTAATAGTACGGTCGGTGTCATAATTACCTATATCTGTACACTTTAGTGCTGTGTCACTTTAACGTCATGTTTGAAAAACTGGACTAATCTATCAAAGGTGTTAAAGCGACAAGGTAATAAAGTGTACAACTACTTATAAATTCGACTGTAAACTCCCAAAACAAACTGAGTTAATAACCCACGTAAATACCCACAGGTATTGAAAGCATGTTTCAGAATATCTTTAACGTTAATTACGTAGGCTAGGTTAGGTGAGTTAAAGTGACTACAAAAAAATTTAACTCACGTAGCGATATATGCCTTTCGATATAACGAAAATTCTGCGTACTGATACTTCGGTAAAATAATAGGTACTCGTACCTACCCGTTACTTATTATACCAGGGGCCCGTGTTATAAAGCTACAAGTTACAATTTTACAGGTCTAAACTGGCAACACTGCTCAAATAGCTGGTAGTCTTTGGTCGAGGTTGTGTCAAATGGAAACTTGTAATTTGTAGCTTTATAAAACAAGCCCCAGAAGTTTATCATACTAATGGTTTAAATACACACTGAAATTATACCAATGGTTGTTATATTAATTATTCTTTATACCCTTTGAATTATTATATCCCTTGATATTACATCCAATATCGTTATGAAAATATGTCAAAAAAATAATCGAACTGGCGTGAAAACCCCTTAATCCTCAGAGATTATAGTATACATTCGAACAATTTGATATTTACAGATATTATTGATCAATTAACGTTGGTATATCACGTTGTTTGGTTTAAGCCAATTAGCCTTCTCAAATATTTGGTTAAACCCTCGACAATTATTAAGTATGACGTAACTTTTAAATCGTTCAGCGCCAGGATAGGAGGTTTTATACGTTCCACTGTATGTATTTTTGTTTTATGTATGTTCACCGATTACACCGTCAATTGAGGACCGATTTTTTTTTTTTGTTTGATAAAGTATACTTCCGAAGTGCTCCCATTATCACCAAATCTGAATCTGATGAGGAGATCAGTGAGGAATTGAGGGAACTCCTCAAATATTGCAGGAAAACATATAGCGATTTTAGTATTTTTAGTAAAAAGTCTAGCATTTGCATTCAGAAAGTATCACTTGGTGAAGTGGAACTGATGATGAAGACCACAGATGGCCACCGGAACTCCTTAACGGAACCTATCTCAAGGGTGGCGATAAAATATCTCGATTAAGATGGTTGGGCGACTACAACGAAGAATATTTTACTTGTTGAAATATGACTATGAATTTCCCGCGGCATTGCTTGCGGCGCGCTTGAAATAACTTAAAGTTTTATATTAACTAAGAAGTGGGACTACGTATCAGGACTACGTATTATGATCCCAAAAAAGTATAAAATAAAATAAATGTTTTAAAAAACAACAATTTTAGGAGAAGTTATTTGTCGCGTTTTTGAAGGCGGTTTTTAGTTTTTTAAAACATTAATTTTTGTTCTTAACCATTAGGCGAATTACAGTTGGGAATAAATATTTGCGATTGCGATAGGAATTCCTTTGAAACCTGAGGTACCATTATTAATATAACCCGTTTCCAGAGGCATTTTCATCCTCGTACTCACGTCGTAGTTGTATAACTATGAGATGAACTTCCTCCACGATATTTCCTCAGCCTTATGACATTACTTCATTAAAAGGAGTATAAATTCACTGAAAGGCCGCAACTTGGCTGTGGTTCTTATGTTCGTTTGCCTTTTATAGCTACACAAAATATATATTGTTCTGATACCAACACCAATCTCCGTTCCAAGATGTATATGGCTCTGCCAGTCTCCAATATCGACGGTCGGTGCCTTAGCCGGCGAGACTGGAAAGTTTACTAGTAGGTGAATTGAAAAGCAGTAGGTTCGGGCCATTCTACTTTTCGTTGTACATAAGTTTTAGCGACATTCTCACTAAACTGTTTTTATTTCAAAAAACGGTAAAGTGCTGCGTTTTCTAACTTGAAACTCGAAAAGGGACGTAAATAAGCTTATATCTAGCATTATCCTAATTCATAAAAAGTTATTTGTAATAACTATAAAGTGAGTAACGCAGTGGACATCGATGTCCCCGCCTTTTCTATGGAAAAAGTGCAATTTACCTCTTGAGTTACCACGATTCTTCAACGATAATTGAGTAAGTTAAGAGTTAAACATTACCGTTAAACTTAAACATTCTTAAGTTCATGTTATTTATTTATTCACGGATTCATAATTCGGTATACTTTTTATAGGACGATAACAAAAATGTACACTGAAAAGTAGAATGGCCCGCTTGCATCGGTAAGAAAATTTATTTTTGTCCGAGGCAATTGTCACTTCTGTCCCTACCTACGTTCAAAATTCTACTTTTAGAGCGAACTCGGATTCAATATACCGTCTTCGCCGGAAATATACATTTTATCCTTCGCGAATTAAGGCAAGAAATCGGAGATCAAATTCGCTCGTACGCCTAGGAGCCTAGACAAGATGCACATTGTTAAAGTTAGCGATTTTAAAAATAACTGAGCGAATGTAGAATTGACATAGACGGTGACGCGATAGATCATCAACGTACGTTACTCCTATACAATGTCAGGCATTGTCACACACATACATAAACTCACGCCTTCGTTCCCAGAGTGGGTTAGGCAGTGCTACAACTCTAAGAACTTGTTTATAATTCTGTAACCACATTTTGCACAATTAGGCTAAGATGTTTACCAGCGTATTAATGACAGGTTGCAAGCCCATCGCCTACATCATCGTACTACAAGCCTTTATTCCCTTAGTCACCTCTTTCAACGAGTCATTGTCAGTGATTACTAAGTTGCTGACGTTACCGTTGTTCCTCGTCTACGCCCACTGCTAAGTAAGAAACTTGAAGCAGTAAGTCTGTTCACTGATTGAATCGTGAAAGTGTAAGCAACGGGAGCATGTGGTTTGGTCGAAATATTTTTGGAAGAGTGCTATTATATTCCTATTTTTTCATTTCCCAAAAAACAATTCGTGCTATTTTGGTTTAATATCCAGGATATCGAAACCGCTTGTTACGTCTAGTAGGATAAGATACACTTGTGACTACACAATTAATCAATTGCGATGCGAAACAACATTAAGGCAATTTTTTTTTTGCAAATCATGCATTCGGCCAAAAACATTTCGCCTAAACGGAATAGACCCGTAACAAACAGACATACATAGTATACTTTCACAGTTATAATATAATGTAAGTATGGATAGGTATGGATTTCTCTAACTCAACGCTGATATGTTAAATAATAACGCCGCAGACATAACAAATTGCCCGCCATTACGACACCCAGATTCATTCCAAACACAATCCCTTAATGAAGTTTTTAATATTTAAAACGGGTTTCACCTAGTTAACAAAGGCTTTAGCACGACCAGCGTCCAATTTCCGTTTTTAAATATAACCCCTATGCTTATACAGTAAGGGTCTAAATGGGTTAATCGCCGGCTATAACGCAAATTTGACGGGGCACAACGAATGCCGTCGAGTTCTTTATAAATTATTAAACTCCCGACTTCACTTCCATATGAAAATGCTGTGTGAAATGAAAAGTGTAACGGTAGACATTTATAAAGAACGCTCGGCATTTTATTTTGAAGAATTTCATGTTTGTTATTAGCTTAAGGTCGTATTAAATGTCTAAAATATCTATTAAACGTCTCAATCGATTTTCATGAAACCTAGCTATGTAAGAACCATCAAAATTAAACCAGCTTTCTTTGAAAAAAACCGAATGCAAATGTGTTTATTCGTTAGGGAGTTATGATACCACAGACAGATACACAGATACACAGGCACACACAAACACAGATGCACACGCTAAACTTAATACACTAAAAAAATTGGGTTAAAAATTTATCCTAAGTGAGATGCCAGTTTTGAGGACAATACAAAATTAGGTGTTGCCCGCGACTCCATCCGCGTCCGCGATTCGCTCGGGATTGTCAATGTTTCGGGAAAAAAAAATATTTCCTGCCCCAGGTGTCAAGCTATTTCAATACCAAATTCCGGTTCTCTATCGTTTCCCCAATTTCAATTGCCATTATTGTATCACTTGCCCTAAAATTCATTTGCCATAAAGGCCTTTTTTCTGAACGCGAGAACTATTCAGAATTGTTATAAAATAAATCTAACCTAACCTGTTGGGCTCCATACGATGTCATGCAAATATTACCTGAAAGGTTTCAGAAAAAATGTCTTAATGGCAAATTAAATTCGGGCAAACGAAGGGATCCGCCAAATTTCATTTAAATCGTTTCGGTAACAAAAGGGAGCATGACGTTTGTCTGAAATATTTTTGCCCGAGTGCATCATTTCCTAAATTTTAATTTCCCATGTATTCTTTTTGTTTTATATCCGGTGTACCGAAACCGCTCTTTATGCCTATTAAAATAAGGTTCGATTTGTGACTACATAAATAATTAACCGAATGCGACGGTAAACAGCTTTTAGGCAAAAAAAAATGGGAAATGATGCATTTGGCCAAAAACATTTCACCCAAACGGAATAGGCCCGTAACAAACAGGCAAACATTCACGTTTAAAATATTACTTCAGTTTAGTATGGATAGCAGGCAGATAAATTACAGTAACATTTAAAGCATTAGACTGTTTAATACAGATACAAACAGACTGTACCTACTGTGGGAATAATTGTTCATATTGAGCTGTCAATTCAGTCCATCGTTGCTTGGATTTTGGTTTAGCGATTCAATGCATCCGATCCGAGATGCATTCATGCCTACATAATAGATCCTCCTATAGAATATTTAACCTCCGCCTATCTTACAGATCTATATATCTTAGATATATGTACGGATTGGTTATTGGCGTCTCGCTTCTCACATTTACTGTTTTACTAAGTTTACTGGAGATTGATGTGTATATAGGTATGGTGTAGGTAAAGGAATCAGTCATACCACTTTTATTAATAAGGCAATGAGGGTTTAAGGGAATCATCTAGCTGGGTTTTTTTTGCTATGACATAAGAAGGCAAACGAGCGCACAGAAACATAGAAGTTTGCAGTCTCAACTGCTTGCTTGCGTTGATCTTATACGAGTATCTTTCACCCAAACATAATCGACAAATTTTAGGTTTAATTTTTCTTTTGTACCACCTAACGATAACAGTCTATTCCGTTTGGCCAAAATATGTTTGGTCAAATGTATCATTTCGCAAATTTTCATTACCCAAAAAGTTGTTTCCCGTCACAGTTGATTTATTTTTTATGTAGTCACTAGTGTAACCTAACTTAATAGACGTTGCAAGTGGTTTCAATATCCCTATTATAAAACAAAAATAATACAAAATACTTTTTGGGAAATGATACATTTGGCCAAACGGCAGGCCAAATGTATCATTTCATTTCCCAACTATAGGACTTGACAAAGACTCTTTTCTACCACATCGCTTTTGACATGTAACCGTTGTTATAACTTGGTTGCCATTAGAGACAAATAAATAAGGCAATTTTATAACGTTAGCAATACGATAATATTCCAAGAGCAATATCATTTTATCGAGTAGAATAGAGAGGGTGTTTGTTTAATTAATCGTCATAAGTGTCACAAATTAAGCAAAAAAAAAAGAGAATGCTAAGTATAGGCATACATTCAATTTTCCAATTTCCTTTAAGGAGGGCTTTGGAAATTACCGATTATCGTGACAGCGTTTAGGACTCCATTATCAGTAGGATTGGATCTTTCTTCGGCGCCATCGAATTGATTTTAATGGTAATTCGATTGAAAGCTACACGACTAAGAGGACTGTTTGCGCAATTACAATATTATTATGAATGGTGACACTTGTTATAAAACAAACACTTAAAAACATATGTATAGACTATAAATGAAATACACCGAGGAAAAATAATTTTAATCCTTACGTTTTTAATCGAAGTAAGTAATAGATAATTTTTACGGTCTTATTCTATTATTATATTCTATGTATTTAAATATATATTTCTTTACATAAGTATTTATATCGATGTCTAGTACCCATAGTACAGGCCTAGAGCTTGGTTTGGGACTGGGTCAATTGGTATGACATTGTCCCCTGACATTTATTTATTATTTATTATTCATAAAAACTTAGTAGCTTCAAGTATTAACACAATTCATAAACGCAATATAGCGTTTAAAGTGTACTATAATGGTTCTAAAACAGCTCGATAAGTTATAGTTTACTTCTCCGTACTTCATGGATAAGATCGTAAGATGCATACATAATCATTAATTCGTTCATTTGTCGGTTGTCCATTTCATGCATGATTGCACTGCCTAATATTGTAAATTTAATTTTAATTTGACATTTGGAGACTCTTTACATCTCCATAATTGTATTATTGACCGTGGAGACTTTCTACATCTCCTTACCTATGTGTATTTTTATTTTTTATCTGAAATTTGGAGACTTTACATTTCCAATTTAAATTGAATATACTTTAAGTCTCATAATTGCTCCTGGGACCTGTACATCCCTGTGACATTTAAATTAGTTAGCTTAAGTTTATCATAGTAATAAGTTACTCATATAAAAAAAAAAGACTTCCTGTTGAGTTTCTTGCGGCGTTTCTTCTCAACAGAGTCCCTTGGAAGCGCTGGTAGACTCAGACATGTAAAAGTGCCTACAGGGCCTACTTACAGAATAAATGAATTTGAATTTGAATTTGTTACATTGCTAATTACTTAAAATACTATTATCAGTATTTTACCCAAATAGCCATTTTCACTTGTCTATTTTTCTCATAATTACATCATAGTAATTTAGACTATAGAAAATAGTTATTAATTTAGGTGAAACACCGATTACTGTTTTCTAACTCTAGATAATCAAATATCTAAATAGTGACATCAATATAGGTAGTGATATAATGTATTACATAATACATATAAAATTTATAAAAAAATGCGTAGGTATACCAATCGTAAACAAAGAAAAAATTATTGTAGAAAAGAAAACATTTTTAGCGAGCATTTTTTGCTTCTGCCGCGATAAAATGGATCGGCCCATCGAGATTTTTGCACGCAAATAGACAGAGAGCCCGAGGGTGATGTAGGCTGCTTCCACCCCGGAAAATTGGACAGTTCGTGAGTTGTCCAATATTGTGTAGTTCTCAAGTTGTCCAAGGGAACAGCGGCAAACAAAGTCTACGTAAATGTTTAATTTAAAAACGTGTCACGTGTTAGGTCAATGTTTAATTACTTTCGTAAATCGCAATGGGCTGAATTTTGGAATATATAAGATAGCCCCAATGACATCGTAGCATTTAAGAGCTAATCTCATGCGTAACGTAGACACACCGAATATGTATTAGTTAATTTGGACTCCATAATAAGCTAGGTAGATGGTGAATTTGCAAAAAGAATACAGCTGGCAACCACAACCTGGTATCGAAAATTTAATTCTTGATAGAAACGTATTATTCAGTTTCAATTCATTTATTTATTTCAAGATAACATTTGATCTCATTATTGTTAGTATAGTCTTAGAAATAATGTTAGTACTTAAAAACTAAATTGGATTTTACACATAATATTAACCGATGCAATATAGGACAACACACATGATCAGCAATCATCTTCAGGGTGCTGTTCGGGCTGTCCCTCGTCCTGCCCAGCAGAGACGCTGCCTTCTTGCGCAAAATTGCTGCAAACCCGTCGGTTCGTGACCCCGCGAACATGGCGGATGCGCTGCAGAATCTGGGCAACCCCATCAGCATCCTGAAGGCGTTGTTATATTGTACCGTTATAGCATTGTATGATTTTTTGGTATTTATTACTACAGAAACCCTTTTCATAAATGGATAGTAACAAAAACAAGTTAATCTGTGATTTAATTAAAATAATAAGTAGTTGATAGTAGTTGTTACAATGAACCTCATTTTTTAGTATATTATATGAATAAAGTGGCAACAAAACATGAAAATCTTTTAACTTGACTAACAAACTTTAAATATCTTTGTCGGGAATGGTTAACATCTTAGTCAGGACTAGACTTTCAAGTTAAGAGAGTTAAAACTTGAAAAAAATGTTTTATGCTGATAAAGCTACTGCTAGAGTTTTGTTTAAGTCTGTTGCAAGTTTACTTTTCAAATTAGTATAAATTACGTAACGTTTTTTTAACAAAAGGAATATCAAGTCACTCATACTAGATTAACAGTAAGTAACAGTACTCAGAGTCAGTTAGTGCCGATTAATTCGTTCCTTAGTGTCGATGTTTTCATGCACAAGTTTCAAAAAGGAACGAGATAATCGTCCCTAAAATGTCTCTGAGCACAGCGGTAAGTAACATAGTATAATTACTTAATTATCTAATACATTATCATTATTGATACTATAGCAGCAATATTAAAAACCGAAACTAAAGACCTTTTTCCTTACTTAACACATTCACCACCAGCCAATTTTCGAGTGCTACACTGTAGCTCATAGCATCATTTTTCCGCTATGTAGCGAAAATCTGCTACGAACAGTGTACCCGACTATCGGGTCGTTGGCTGGATGTGCTTTAACTACGGTTTACAGCGGCCATGTTTTAAAATGTGTCATCACCGCTACGGCAACACGTGGCATGCTTTTTTTACATCTAAATGGCATAGAGATGAAAGAGATGTACAGTGCGATAGCTCTTAGAAGTTCAACTTGTCTCTCACTCGCTCTCACACGCTCTTAATAAGAGCGAGTAAGAGAGAAGTACAAACCCGAAGCACCTTCTAAGTGCTCACAGACTGTATAGAATCTATGCAATTATTTGTTGCCGCGGTCACCGCCGCTGCTGCCGCTGTCACGTTAAATAATGGCAGTCATCCTGGCAAATAATAATACCAATAATAAATATTTCATAATGTTACGCTGGTAATTTTTTTAGGCGTTTAATTTTCAATAGTGATTTTTGGTGCTTTGGAATTGTTTTTAGCAGGCCGAAATATCGTTTCAGTTCGTTTCAGAGGCAGCTCTATCATTTGACAAACTTGCCGTTGCTATCAGGCCCTGAAACATATTTTCAATCCGTTCAGGCCACCCTCCATCGGATTACGCCATAACCTGAAAACCCATTTTCAGGTGTTTTCATAATCTAAGTTATTCGAAGCTTATTTTGCGATAATTGTTTTTAACATAAAATGAGTACGTTAATAAAGTTTACTCTCAATCGGTATTTTCGTGCATTTCTATCAGTAACCTATCCCCGCGTACGTAACAATATTAATAATTTATTATACGATACGTGAGGAGAAGCTAGTTCGTAATTATTTAAAGTTTCAAGCGACCCTAGTGCCCTGAAAGGTCTAGTGTTCGTTTCTATTGAAACCGATATGAAATAATTCACAGTCACATTCAGACGAAAGAGCATAATGAAGGCTTTGTAATAATTAAACCTCAGCGGACTGCTTAATTTCAATACAAAATGCATCAAAAATTAAAGCTTTGGCACAGAACGAATACTCTCAGTTTATTTAACGAATAAATTAAAAAAAAACTTAAACCATTAGTCATGTTTCAGAGAAAGAATTTTACAAGTTAATCTTGAGAACTTGGGTGGTGCTAGTCTCGGATGAAGAAAATGTTGAAATTGATTTATGAATGTATTTTTACTTGTTACTTTTTCAGAGTAGATTTCGATTCCGATTTCCTTTGTTCATATTATCACCCGTTTGTGGTTATTTTCTTAGTTAACCCGTAAATAGGTTAGTATCCTAAAAAATCCAATTAGTCCGTCATTTATATAATCAACCATTATTGAACAAAAATGGCGAAGATAAAGTGCGTTGAAGATTCGCGTGACGCCACGAGCTCCCACTCCCGAACTTTGATGCGCGTTACATTTGTCAATTTTGATTGATATGATAAAGCAAAAAAACGTCGCACCTTTAGAATTATAGTGATCTTATTTAACATTTCATTTGACATCGAGTCATAAATTTATTACTGTAGAGACCTAACTCGAAATCCAAAATTTGTTAATTAGGTCACTATAATTCTAATGATGCGACGTGTTCAATATTTTTTGATACTCTTATTGACGGACTAATTAGAATTATATTTTTTTACCGAGGGCCCACCCCTATTGTACAAGCAATGTACATTACGTTATATTGTCTATATTTCTGTCATTGAAATGTTTTATATCTGTATAGTGGGTAAATGCCGCCTTACAAGTAGAAAATCTTTGGTTGGGATTGCCGTCTTAAGAGTGTCGTCTTGGGAATTAAAGGGTTTCAGATCCCACTCATCAGACAACCTGTGCGCTCGTTTGTTTTTCTCTGTCTGAAAAAAGTTGATTTTAGCTCAAACCCAACAGCAATTATAGCATAGTAACACATCTACAGTCAAAGACTTATTGTGACCCATCTTAGGTCCAAAGTCAATCTGACATTCTAAAGCAATAAGGTTGAGTTTCCTATGAGATACAAATGTCTTGGCGTCTCTAATGACATTGAAGACTACAAGCAAATTCTTTTTGAAATGAGTCTTAATTTTACGTTGGTGATCGTACGCTAAGCACAAATTCTAAGGCACGAAAAAACCATTTTTGTTACACGACAATGTTACAAGAGCACTAAAAATTCTGCATACTACTTAAACTATAAAAGTCCCTGAAGCCTCATTAAGAAGTTTGAAGTCCTTGGGAGAAAAGCCTTTCATTTCCGCGGCTAACATTTTAAGGGAGCTAGTAAGTTAAGTTAATGAGTGAGGTAGAAGCTAGCTCTTACCCAGTTTCACATTTTCGTCGAGATTTCTTGAAGATTTTTCACCACAAGTTACGTTGTACGTTGTATGTAAACTTAATTAAAATAATAAAGGAAGTAAATATCCAGGTTCCATACTCTAAATGAATGTTAAGAAATACAAACTGTAATTTAATTTGCTGTTTTTTTACTTATATAAAGTAAAGTAGTCCCGTCAGAGCGCACAAAGAGATTTTAGGGCGTGCGTTATCAATTTGGCAACCTTATACGTTCGATGTTATCAATAGAAGCCCTGCTGCCAAATTGAGAATGCCCGCGCTAAATGTGTTTTGTGCGCTCTGACGGGACTACTTAAACTCGCCGGTGTGGCGCGTTCACTCGTTCACTCGTTCGACCGACCGAGCGCCGTTTTCAAGTGAATAACACCCCAGTACTTACTTTTAAATCGTCACACTGCTGACAGTACAGTAGTTTTTATTGAAAAAAAAAACTACCATCCAGAAAAGGATGACTAAGTAATGATGGGCTAAAGAGGAACTAAGCCTCTGACTGACGTAGAAATTAATTTTAGCCGTAACTTGTAATTTTCTATTCTTACTTGGTCTGGCTTTACCACTACAGCTATAAGGGCTGGTACAGATGGATAGCATTTGAACTGCAACCCAGCTGCAAAATAGCAGTTCGAGTGCAGCTCACGTCGATTTTTTTTTGACCGAATTTCATTTGACCGAAAACGTCTTCGGGCAAACGTAAAAAACCCCAAACCATAGTTATCGAATATTTGTCGAACCAAAATTCGGTCAAAATTTTTCGGAGTTCAGATAGGTCAGTACGTACGTACGTTTTGATGCAGTTACGTCAACTGCATCAGAACTGCACTCGAACTACCATTTTGCAGTCCGTTTATACCGGCCGTAAACCGCATTAATTGTAATCACTTTTGTTATAAAACCAATTTACAACATAACTATTATGTTCTGGAATAAAAATGTATCCTATTTACTCCTTCTTCATGCCTAATAATTACCAAAATTCTTTCAGAGGTGCAATAGTAAAATCACATGCACAATGACACATTTTCGCATTTATATACGTAAGTAAGCGTATATGTATGTAAACTCTTTATTGCACCAGCAGGAAATAAGAAAGTAAAAAGAAACAGAAATTCAAAAGGTATGAAGGTACAAAGGCGAAGTTATCCCTTTAAGGGAATGTAGGTCAGGATGTTAGTTACATAAATAGTAGTGTGGATTTTAAAATAAAATCACTGCCGTGAAACCGTGTAAGTTTGCCCACGAGGGATATTTTGCCCACTAGGCCGATTATAAGTTCAATCGAAAATAAAAATAAAACTAGTTACATTCAGTCCATTTAGTTCGTTTTAGCAGAAAGTAGGTTTTTAATATGGTAAAACTGTTATTTGCTTTTGTATCTAACTTCACTCAGTTTTTTGTCAGAGCTTGTAAGAGTTGACGTGTATTTTTGTGCGGACCAATTTATATTCAGTAGTTCTGTTCTCCTGATTGATGGCGAAGACATACATACATACATACCTTCACCACTTCCTTACCAGAGGGGGCTAGGCAGAGCTACAGAATTTGGCGAAGACAAACGTAAGTTTTTATGATTACATGGTATAGAAAAGGGCTTTTATAACAATTCTCTTGTGCATTTTATATGCTTTAAGTAGCTTGATTAAAGAATTATGACGGTGGGCAAATTAAGCCGCATATGTGACTGCCCCCGGTTTTATTTTATTGGTTATTTTGCCCGCCAAAAAAAGTGTGCAAGTTACGTTAATACGGAAGGAGGTCCTTTTTGTGGAATGGTTTTCTTCAAATACATTTTACGTTTTATAAGAGATTTTTATTAACGACAATAATATAATGTAAACTGTAAAATAATTAAACTTAGTTTCTAAGTTTTCGTTTGTTTGCTGAAATAAACCAGTATGGAACTCGGCACTGACGCGTAACTGTAATAAGTGCCACGTATTTATGACTGAGATATTTATATAAGTAAGTATAGTGCCTCGTGTGGTTGCCGAGTTAGAATAGTGCCACTCCATGTCTTCCCGTGGATGTCGTAAGAGACGACTAAGGGAATAAAGGCTTGTAGTACTGTTAGGCGATGGGTTTGCAACCTGTCACTAATTACACTGGTAAACATCTTAGCCTAGTTGTGCAAATTGTGGTTATAGAATTATCAACAAGTTTTTAGAGATGTTTGTAATTCTGTAGCTCTGCCTACCCCACTCTGGGAACGAAGACGTGAGATTATGTATGTATGTATATTTATATAAAAGAGATGTGGACACAATGTACGTTTATTAAAGTTCTATTTTTTTTACTAAGCTGTTACACAGTTGACAACCCTAACAACTACAAACTGCTTATATGAAAATAAGTGACTGGTAAATTTGCCCACTACTTCCTAGACGAATCCAATATTAGTACGCATTAGATATTATGATGTAACGACAATTTGGCCTTAAATTTTTACTCCTTCTTAAACAAGAACTCCGTAAGAGCTATAGTTTAACAGATAATGGGTATGGGCAAACATGGACGCAAGTGAAGATAAGTTTGCCCGCCATGAAAATCATAAATTGCTTGTAATTTTATATAAATAAAACTGAATTAACAACGGTAACGCAATTCTATAGTCAAAAGGCCACATTTTAAATGAAAAAGCACAGCGAAACATTATTAGTTATAAAGAAAATGAAGATAATAGCAGAAAATCGGGCAAACTTACACGGTTTCACGATATCAGTTTCCGCCAATTCAGCTAGTATTCCCAGGCTAACTATCTTACTAAATTTATGATCCAATAACCATAACAACTATTCAAATTGAGGGATAAATCTTCGGAGGGTACGCCATTGAAACTCAAACATCGTGTGTAATTACTACGAATGGTTATAGATTTTCATTAAGTTTCAATTAATTATCCAATTATTGTTATTGTAATTTTACATGATTTTAGATCGTGTCCATGGCTGTTGCTAGAAAAAATCGGAGTTAATGTAAACCACAGTTCATTTAAATAGCGATATGTAATATTGACGGGTACCTATTATTTTATCGAAATACCTTTCACCGAACGTCACATAATATGACTTTATTTTCCAGTCACAAGTCTAACCTAAGCTTACATTAATGTTTCAGATAAAACTAAAAACATCATGCGTAGAAAATAGCGATTGATGAAATGAAATTCGATAAAATAATACAGACGATGAAATGAGATTCGAGACAATGATAGGTTACTAATATTAACACACACACACATAATGACACAAAAAACGGAAAACCGGATTCAATGATATATGGTGAAAAAATAGATACATGACTTTGTAGTCCACTGTAAGTTTGTTTGTAAGTTCGCAACAATTTCTCTGTGTCTTGTTCTTTTTGTATCTATGTAGTGTGATTTTGTACTGTTTCGAATAAATGTCTCTTTATCTTTATCTTTATATTTATTCATATTTAGATTTGTGTGCATGGAAATTTGCATTGATAATTTATAAAATATAAAACTGTGCTTTTAAATGATAATTTATAAAACTGTGATTTTAATTGTAACATCTATCAGTCGGTCAGTCCCTTACAATAATTTTCTGTTGGTTATATTTTCCGCTAAAACAAAACAAACAGAAGCTCTTCAAAATTCTGCCCTCATGTTACTTACCAAAACCTAATAAAACGTCCTTTCTTCTAAATATCAAACAACATTTTGTGCCGGCTGTCATCTCCGACAATGCCAAACGCTTGATTATTGGAAGCCGTTTCAAAGCTTTTATTCTTAAATATAATATACCTATTAGAGGCGATATTTACTAACAGTACGACGTCGTGTCACTTGGATCCAAGGAACTACGGCACAGAGAATGAATTTGATATAAAAAAAAGAAACATAATCGAGTGGGCACCAAGTTAAAAATATGCAATGGCTTTTAACCAAGGTGCCCAGTGAATTTTGGTGTCTCAATCGTGCCTTTTTACTTACTGTTCGCCATTTACTGTGGATAATTTTCCGCTAAAACAAAACAAAGAGAATCAATAGAAAATACGGTTCCTATTATATCAAAACCAAACGAATACTTTATAAAACGTCCTTTCTTCTAAACATCAAACAACAGTTTGCGCCGGCTGTCACCTGTCCGACCATGCCAAACGCTGGATTATTGGAAGCCGTTTTGAAGCTTTTATTTTCAAATACAATACCCGGATTTTAAAGGCGATATTCCCTAACGCTACCACGTCCTTTCACTCCAAAATAGGAATCTGAAAATAATCCAGATAAAAAAAAAAAAACATAATCACTACGTGGGCATCAACTTTGGTTGTCTCAATTATGCCTTTTTACTAACTGATCGTTATTTACTGTGGATATTTTTCTGCTGGAAAAAGACCGTTCATAATAAGAATATCACATTCGCAAAACATGATACTAGCAAAACATCAGATCTGCATAGCGTCATAATACTGCCCTCCTTAGAAAAAAGGGCGTATGTCTCATAAACCCGCGTATGTATTAGTGACCTTATTTATGAAGGTGGGGGGTTAAATTTACTTTGACTATTGAATTGCGCATGCGTCCTTTTTACTTAGGAGGGTAGAATAGCAAAACATCATATTATACGCATAACATCATACTAGCAAAACACCATATTCGCAAAACATGATGTTTACAAATAGTCGGGTTTGGTTATAGAATCATAGGTAGGTTTAGGTTATGTTAGATTTACAGTGGGCCCGGGGCGCCAACCCACCCAGAAACAGGAGCTCCACGGTAGCGGAGCTCCGTCGACACTGTATGTCTTACTAATGTGATGTTTTGCTACTATGATGATTTGCGAATGTCATGTTTTGCGAATATGATACCCAACGACGGAGGGTTATAATACTATAAATGCGAAAGCGTGTTTGCTTGTCTCGTTATTACGGTTCAACCCCTTAAAATTTGTACGGGGATGGTTTGTAACTCGGAGACGGACAAAGGCTACTCTTATATCAGAATTTGAGCAGTTTACAAGGGCTAATGAAAATTCAAATTAAATAAAGGTCATGTAGACATTGTTACCTGAAAAACGCCATTTCAGTGATGTTCACGTAACAATCCAATAAAGAAAAGAAGAGAGAAAAACATATTTTAGTTACAAACACAATAGGAAAAAAGAAACATTTTAAAATAAGGAAAGGGAAAAGAAATTACATGCTGTAGTGGTGAAGCCAATGCTGGTCTTCCGCCGGTGAAATGAAAACACGGAAGGTGACACAGACATTACGGTACAACAACATTTAAAACAAAATACATAACTTGTGCAAATGCACTTCAAAAACTTAAAAGCTATGAACATTATTATACGTTACATCTACACTACAGTGAACTATTTTTATAGCTCCTCAGATAATGTTTAAACTTGAACTCTACTCTACGTGATCGCGAAAAAGAATACCTTCCAGTTCAGGTGCACTAAGACACAGCTGTGGCTGAGTTTATTTACCTTATTTCACATCTGTTTTTACTAACTTCACTTTATTGTACTTGCACCAACATAACTAATAATTTATGCATACATACAGGTTGTTACAGAAACCACTTTCAATAAAAACTTGCAAGCAAAATAATAAATCAAAATTCGAAAATAAATATGCAAGGATTTAGATTCACACAAATTTACGAAAGAAAAACTTTTTTTTCGGTTGTGTTTCTACTTACATTGTGCTAGGGATTAGTGACCTTACAAACAGTATTAAATTTAACGCGAGAATCAATAAACTAAAAAAAAATGTACAATGAACAACAAAAATGAACGAAGTTTCGTGGTGTTAACTAATTGCTTTGTGTTTTTTCATACATGGTTGCTTGTAGAATTCGGCCACCAACGCCCATAGACGTCAGTAATGCCAAGGACACAAACAAGTCAATGCCTTTTAGTCAATACTCTTTTATATTTCTAACCAATAATTGGTGCAGCTTTGTGAGGTGCTTGCCACTATAAAGCCTTTGTGTAGTTTTACCTGTCATCGTAAAATCTTTTTTCCAAGGCACACTTATGAGGGATTTATTTAAGAAACGAAAGTGTGACAGTATCAATCGAATGTTGGTAGTTAAATAACTAGTTATTTCGTTGTCATTTACAATTCCATTATTTTTTAAACAGAATCAAACAGCATTTTTCTTGTTAATAATCATATTACAAATGCCTTACCCAGCTTACTCAAATAATAACGTTACCAGTATGTTCCCAGGCAGTCCTCAGGGAAATTACAAACGTTTCCCGGAGATCGGACATGCAGCATAAGGCCGCAAATGATCAGTTGCCGGAACGTATTGACGGAGCAAAGAGGGACAGACAATTTAATTAAAAATAATGAAAATACACCCTGTATAATGAGAAATGTATTTTGTTATCCTGTAAATATTGTCGCTAATGGAACAGTAAAGAACACAAATAATAAGGATTTTATTAATAAAATATTGATGTAAAATGATATTTGTTTTGGATTAGTCTTAAAGCTGCAAAGGCAAAGGCAGGATATATTGTACTGCGCCTACTGTTTATCAGTATAAATTATTAAAAATCTAATAAAGTTATGTTGCGGCTTGCTGTCATATATTTAAAAAGCAACAACACACGAGGCACACCGAAACACTATTTTACCAAACGCAATGCAAAATTGGTCTAACAATGTATTATTAGCCTAAAAACCATAAGGGTTACAGCAACTTTGGTCACAATTCAGGGAGCCCTGTATATATTCAGAACAAACAGTTATTGTATTGTTTACAGAAACATTAAGGCCACTGTCCGCGTTATCGACGACATCCAATCATCCCCCTGATGGTAAAGGGTGTGCTTTGTTTGATTTAATTCGACATTCCGGGTTAATTACAAACCTTGTTTGATTTAACGAAACCTTGAGGCGTCGATTCCAATTAGCAATTACCATCATTTCTATCTTTGAAGTCGCTTTGGTAATAAGGATAAAATACGAACAGTAAGAAATGCTTATTGATGATGTTGTCACAATGTCGTTTTCGGCAATAGCGACGCTTCACGGCCTCCCAAAAGTTGAATAACCAGATTGTTCAGCTTTCTGGTATGCCGTCCAGTGGCTTTGGCTAAATAATCTTTCCTGTGAATGTACGTCCGCTCTGGAGGATACCGTTGCTGTCGAAGTTGAAGGTCTCTGCTTATGGCGGCGTCGTTGATCAGGTCGCCAGTTTCCGGAACTCATAGTTGGGCGAGGCGATAATTATGTGAGATATGCGTTATACTCATGAACGGGTGCTGTTGACATTTGCGAGAATTCGTTTTTCCTTTGTCCGCGAGGACCTTGTCATGTTGTTCTTTCAGTGATTATTTTTTGTTTAATCTTATTGATTGTAATGTTTTTATTATGTGTTATTATTAATAATTATTATTTTTTACCTTCTTAGTTTGTTATGTAACTTACTTTTAAGTATAGTTGTATTTTATCTCTTCATATAAAAATGAATCTCTGTTTCCCTTTATCACGCCATAACTTGAGAATGGCTTGACCGATTTGTTTTATTTAATTGGCCATCACGGTTCCACTTACCGTAACTCTTGTTTTAAATAGAAAGTATTTTATAAGTAATGATTTTTTCTTGCGACTATACTAAAATGTTCTTGTTCCTCCAAATGACTAGTTTTCCAGCATATCGAATCTACCCGCTCTTTTTTTTTCACTAACACACCCTCAATAAATAAATGTCCATATTTTTTTATTATACCTCAGGGTCAATGTTTTTTACCGTTGCTCATCCTGTATTTATGCAGTATACTTCCAACGTACCTACACAAAATCAAATTGGATAGTTTTGCAATTATCACTTAATTTATTTGACGTCTGGTCGTCAGAAGGTTTAAAATACAATGAAATATCAGTCCACAATTCCCAGTAATCTAATTGCCTTTGTCTATTATGTACGTTACTAAACCGTGCGAAGCCCAAGGCTTGAATTTATTATCATTTGCTTCATGAAAAATGCATTTTGCCTATTTCGTGAAACCACTGAACTAAAAATATTAACAATTCAGTGCCTTTAACAATTCAGAGCCTAAAACACGGTTGTGAGTCCATTTCATATAGAAATGACAGAGCGTGGCACTGAAAAGCTGCTTGAATGCAAAAAGGACACAACTCATAGATTTATATCGTACAATTTGGGGCTTTACGTAAAAAGCTTAGTGCTTTAACGTTTATAAATTATGTAACCCTCTTTTTCATAAACGGGCAAAAGCTAAACTGTGCTTAAAGTATGTTTTGTACTTATCTGTCATTATGAAATTTGAATTTGATAGAATGGGACAAATAATACTTTAACTTAAATTTATTCTTTGTGCGTTGAATAAGGGGATGTGTATTAGATTTTAATCGCAACAATTTTTTTTCTTATTTGTGTCGTTTTTTTACAGATGTAGGTAATAAATTAACGCTTTTTGTCTAAAAAGTTTGTACTTACTCATTATTATTATGTCTCAACCCCATAATACCCCAACATCTGGTATTTATAAATCTAGAATTTTGGCAATGATCGCTCTTAAACATATGGCCGTAATCTTAAATAAACTAAGCTTGACCGAAATACCCATCTCAAGAAGACGCGTCTAGAATGACAGTTCTGTACGGCTGGATGTTTTTTGAGACGGGCATCTCAGCTAAGATGAGTTATTTAATACGGCCCATAGTGTGCCTTATTACCTAATATTGAAACTTCCTCAGGTTTACATAGTTATGTATAAAAAACAGCCTTTTCTATAAAAGGGAACTAGTTCAAACTTGTTTTAATTATAGTCACTTACTTACTTAATAGTGACAAAGGATCAAACATGTACCTAAGGTTAAAAAATGTTACCTTTTCAAATATAAAAACCCCCGATATATTGGCAACACCCCTCTTTTTTGACAGGCGTTGAAAATGTTTTTGCTTAAAGAAAGCCTTATATTAAATTAATTCTCAATTTTGTATGTCATAATAACGCATCTTCACTGTGAAATAATTTAAGTAATCCATTCACGCGCCGCCTGACAGCAGTGTGCCAAATAATGCAGGGGAGTAAGTAAAGTCCCGCCCCAAACAATGGCCCCGCAGGGTGTCTTAATTAATTTAGCTTGTCATCATGCAGTCAACATTATAACTAAATAATAAAGTTACTACTTACCTTGTCACTTTAACCTCGGGTTTGATGTTGCTATAATAATTAAAGGGACAAAGTGAAGAATTAATAATGTAGGTAATTATGACACTATTACGTGTTGTGGTTCCATTTAGTGTCATAATAGTATTTTATGTAGTAAATGATACAAAAACTTTAAACTTTTGCGATATGATTTTTTATTAGATTTGCATAGGTACTAAATATTGACGAAACGTTAGTCTAGTTGAGTGATCCTGCCAACGAAGCTAGCGGTCCCGGGTTCAAATCTCGGTAAGGTTAGATATTTGTGTGATGAGCGTGAGTATTTGTTCCTGAGTCTTATTTATTTATTTATTTATAAAGACACACCAACAGTAACATAAACAGATTATACATTAGCAGAAATAAAATGCACATTCCCGTTTATGCACCAATTATAGGCGTGCAACAGCATTGGCAAAGAGACTACGAACAATTAATTAAAAACTAAAATATTACAGACAGAAAATAGAAAAGAACAAAACTAAAATATAACTAAAAATACAAACAAAAATATAAACAGCGATTACGTGCCCTGTGAGTCAGGGGTGTGGGTTTTGTATGTATTTAAGTATGTATTTCTCTGTATAAGTAAGTTTATCGTTAGCTAGTACCCACAGCACACAGCTTAGAAATTAGTAGTTTAGGACTAGGTCAATTTCATTTCATTTCAATTAACTTCTGTTTGACCGTCAGACCAGCCAGTTCGGAGCAGACCCTTACAGTTTCTGAACTCCGTGTAATAGGATGACTAAACACCCTGTTCTGAATGATTGTCAAATTAAAACAGCTTGACGAACCGGATTCCTTCAAGGAGACTTGACTTGAATTTGTGTGACATTGTCCCCCTGAAATATTTGTGATTATGAGTGACCTGATTCAACATTCATTTTAGTTTTGATGATTCAGTTAAATCATAAAAACAAAAGTAAGAGTTCTTGTATGAATATTAATATTTTCTACTTTTGGCAATTTAAAAATGAGAACACTTACGAACTTGTATAAATCTGAAAAAAATGAAAGCATATTAATATATAGCTTTGATGTAGTAAAAAATATTGCATAGTAATATGGCTACGCCATACACAAGCCACCACCGGGAGCGAGGCGGGTGCGGGTCAGAACAGAACGTGTAGTGTGGCTGGTCTTTTTACTTGTACGTATGGCAGAAGACAACACTAAAACCGCGTTTTATGTTGTCCGCTTAACACTTCAATTGCCAAGAAAATAGCTTTATTTTGGTCTTAATTATAGTCTGGTCGTTTCAGAATCTCGTAATTAAATAGTTTAACCAAAACACCAAAGGAATATTTAATTTAAATTCGTCTGAAACTTAAGTGGAGGGATCAAAGCAGTATCGGTTATGGTTCGGCAAACAACCCTGGTATATTTAGGAGAAAATGGCTTCGTTAGTAAATAGGTCGATTTATAGTGATTTCATCGATGATGACACGCCCTGACATTCAAATCGACATTGAGCAGTTATGTCAATATACGGTCACGGACGTTAATTTGTGACCCGTTTAAAAAAAAATGCTTGAAGTCGTCAATGTCATTAGAGATGCCAAGTCATTTGTAACTTATAGGAAACTCAACCTTATTGTTGTAGAATGTCAGATTGGCTTTGAACCTAAGGTGGGTCACCAATTTAATTCTTTGACTCTATGAAAAAGTAGTAATTATCGTTACCTGGCTAGTCACATAAGGTCGTGGGTTTGGAGTCACTGTGACGTCACAGAGCGTTTTTTCACCATTAATTTTGCCTGATTTATTCAATGGGCAAGCCTATATAAAGTGATAATCTGAGTCTATATATTTTTTGTATGGATTCGAGGACAAGTTATACAGGGTGACTTTGGGGTCGTGTAGCAACAAAGTAAACGAAAAGTCATTACACCATTAGGAATATAGGTAACGTAATAGATTTAAAAGCGTTAAGATAATTACTTTGTTTTTTGTTCAAATAAACATTGAATGAATTATTTTATATTCGGGAACATGGCCACCCTACATATTGAATTCCTTACGCATCGGATCGGTCGATTTTTAAATAGGTTTTAAATTTTTAACATGAAAATGTAAGGTGACCATAATTTTAGTAATAATTAGGGAAACATAATATTATTTCAATAAAATGTTAAACTTTAATTGTTTTAAAAACCACTATACTAATAAAATCTTAATCATTTACTGAGTTGGGGAAATAAGTTAGGATCCACGACCCCCCAGGCACCCTGTATTGACGAGTCAAAGAGAAATTCGTCACCGATCCACTAACATGTTCCCTGCCACCTTCTAGAATTTGCTTGTCATTCGACCACGACAATGTGTCGCTGGCACTGAAAGTGTTAATTGCCTGAACTTCTCGTGTTGGCAATTAGAACGGCTCGTTAATTGCTTGTAATGGAATGTTTAATCTATATTGTTTCCGAAATCGCCCCATTTAGTAAAAGCAAACAGCGTTGTTCCGAGAAAAATCGTTGCCGCGTTTCATCGAGTTCGACAAATGAAGACTGATGTTGTTTGAATAATGGCCAACCAAACCCCTTTAACAATATCACAATTTATGATATTGTTCAAGTTGTAAGGCGAGGCTAGTTCAGTTCAGTGTGCACACAAATTTTGGCAAGTATTTTCTATAGCAAAAAAAAATCAGTCATACGTCACGCTTTCGATGCTAGCACGAACCTTTTAAAAAATCTACTTTGTAAAACATTATTAAACATTATACTCGACGATGATACGATATTCAACGCTAATGTCACTGTGCTGGCTAGGATTTTTTTTATATAACTAGCGACCCGCCCTTGCTTCGCTTCGGTTTAAAGAGTGGTCCGGAAAAAAAGTAGCAGCACATAATATGGATTATTTGTTTATTTTGTGGTAATTTTTAAGCAGTGCATTTGTTATAGTAATCTGTTGATAATATTCAATAAAAAAAAATTACAATCGTAAAAATGAACGGGCGATCTAAAGTTTTCGCCTTTTAGGTATATTACATCTTACCTAAAACTTTTTGAACAGCGTCTTCTGAGAGAATTAATGAGGTGTTTGTCATAAACATAGTTTTTCCTTAAAGTTTGATGGGCTACTTAATACCTTATTAAATTGTCTTTTGATCAATAGTTAACTTTTTTGTTTTGACTTCACTTTGAGGTAGTTACATGGAATTTCAACATTTGTGTATTTACCATTTTTATAGAAATTTGTGTCCCATAGAAAAACCTCTGTCAGAGGTTAGATTCGAGAGACTTCCTTACTACCCAAAGTAAAATCCAGTTTATTGGTAAAACTTATCCGTAAGATGATATTCCTAAAAGCATAAAACAAGTTGTGAAAATGGAAATTCAATTGTGGCATGGTAGAAAACGGCAAGCGAAGATTGTCAAATTGTGTTGTTCATAAGGTTATAAAATACCTGCAATAAATATTGAGAAAACTTAAAGAATCTCATACATATCAATATGATTGTATTTTTATTTCATAGTATGATATCTACAGATAACTAAAAAAAAACTGATTCATAATTAGCAATAAATAAAAAATATATACCAGATAATACATTGCTACTTTTTTACTGAACCACTCCTTATGTGAGTCTTTTGTAGCACCCGTACAAAATCCAGATATTTTTTATACATAAAACCCTTACTCCTTTATCACTCTATCTATTGATGGAAACCTCATTCGAATCCGTTGCGTACTTTAAAAGATGTAAGCGTACATACAGAGGAACAAACGACGGGAAGTTACTTTGTTTTTACACGACTGCCCCAAAAAAGGAGTGTAATGTTTTCAGGGTTCATGTTTGTATACATGTATGTGAGTTTCTTTATTCCACTATAACTTCTAAATCCGTTGACCGATTTAGATGTGTGAGGTATCGTTAGAATCCTCTTGCCATCCCGGGTGACATAGGATACATAAACTGTTAAAATTGAAATAACAACAATGGCAAAATGACAATTATTAATATAATTATGTAGGTATATCGACGATCGTATAAAAAATGCAGTCGGGTTTTTAAAGCTTGCTTTTCATATTTTATGCTATTGAATGATACGAACGACCACACGGGATGCTGATTCCAACCCCATACAAAATCTAAGTATTATCTAGTTGTGATAGTCTACCTAATCTAAAATAAAAGATAACGCACGCAGTATAATTACTTATGTGGTACCTACATGCACGAAGCAAGGATTTTTAGAAATTGATTCCCTAACAGGTACTAGTTTAGTGGTGGTAGGACCTTGTGCAGGGTCCGTCCGGATCGCTACCACCATCTTATCCATTAACCCACTGCCAAGCAGTAGTGTTCGCATTGTGTTCCGGTGTGGGGATAAGATAACCGGTGAAATTACTAGCATAGAGGCATTCCATCTTAGTCCTCAGGGTTGTCAACGCATTTGAAGTCTTAGGATTGCAGTTTTGAGATTTCAAATGTCCATGAGTCTCAGATCCGACTTACCATCTCCTTGCCATAAAGAAAAAAAATGGGAAAAAAGCAAACGAAAATTATGCGTAGGAAGTCACAAGCATTCCCTTAAAAAAATAAAAAAATGTGCGCTTGAAACAAAACTCCAATGACCTCACAATGTTCGAAAAAACGTTAGAGATTCTTTCCGGAATACTAATAGGGCAATTTAATAGCACTCTTTGGGGCGGGCGCAAAAATTGGGGAAAAAGTTATTATCTTTGCGGAATTACCATATTTATATTTAATTCGTGAAATACGCAATTGTGCTGTGATTATATAATTTGGTATTCAATTTTAATTTGTTTTCGCAACCGCTGTTTTTTGTACTTACAATTTGGTGTGTATTTTTATGATTCGTTTATCGACTGCTTAAAAATATCAGTCGTGTTTTTGATTTTTTTATTTGTTGGATAAAGAATCATTGCTCTTTTGTTCGAGTGTTGGACTTTTGGCTGAAAGATTTAATATTCTGGATTTCGAAGCAGCGTACCAAGCAGCGAGCGACAAGTCTTCTTTTAGAAATCTGTCACCACGAACTTCTTTTTTTGTCTTCTAGATACTAAGTTGCCTATCATATTTTTATATTAATATATATGTTACGCCATAAGGTCATCATCAGCATCATACCCTCGCGGCGGTCTTCCAATAGGGTAGGCAGAGTCTATGGAATGCCAGGTGCACCGGTTTAAACATTTTCTTCACTTTCGCTTCCTCTACATTCATCACCACGTACGTCGGTTTCAGGTGATTTTGATTTGGCCCTTATTCAGTACATCGAGAACCTGAACACTGTATGTGCGTCTACTCTATAAGGTGTCATTGTACATAGGTACTCGAAGGCGCTGATTCCATTCGTCAAACTAACGATGTCGCTTTGTTAACGTTACTTATTCCATAGAAAGAAAAAAATCGTGCTTGAGGTGTAAGTACCTGGACCATAGACGTCAGTCTAATAATTATAAAAACTTAATCTGTTTTTATAACACCAGCGGGTTTTTTTTAAATAGCTTGTAGAAGGCAAACGAGCACACAGGTCACCTAATGGTAAGTGGCGTCTGTATTACAGGCCCATGTAAATATTATGTAAAACTGAAGTATAAAGCTGTACTACGAAAACCAAAGCTTTTAAAAGCTCGGCAAGATCAGACAAGTTGTGAAGCCGTAAACGTCAACTAATGACGTCATTCCCCGCTTTTTCCCATTTGGAACGCTTAGGTGTGTTGCATTATAAATTATTCATAGTCACCTCCGAGGTCGCTTATCGAGTGGGTCGCAGTGACAGGCTCGTCGCATCGCATGTTTGATCAGAATAAGTAACGCGGAGCAATGTTAGAGGATTTGTGATTGACGTGCGGCTTTGCACGTTACGTTACCATGATTTTCTTTTTGGCGTGGATATGGAAATCGAGCACACATGCCACCATGATAAGTGGGATCTGAGATCCCAAGACATTTGCAATCTCGAGACTGAAATATTAAGACTGCGTTGCCAACTGTAAGGACGAAAATAATTTGGTCCTCAGCCATTTATAAAGCAACTAGCGACCCGCCCTCGCTTCGCTTCGGTTTATGTGAGTTTTCTGTAACACCCGGCCATAAACCAGAATTTATTATACATAAAACCCTTCCTCTTGTCTTGTCTTGTGTGTCACGTTGGCGCCACTGAAAATCAGCGTCGCGGTTCATGCCGTGACATAGTGCTGAGTGGCGTCAATTTCGACGTCACAGAATCACCCATGGCAACATTATGTTACAATTGTATTTTATTCCTTTTCTTCATTGTTTAATTTTGTTTTCTGTGTTGCCATTGTTTGTTTTATGTTCAATTTATTTTGTTTTTTTTTTCTTGTGATCGTCGAATAAGTGTTTCTATTTCTATTTCTATTTCTCTTAAATCACTCTATCTATTGATGAAAACCGCATTAAAATCCGTTGCGCAGAAGATCTAAGCGAACAGACGTCGTAAGCGACTTTGTTTTATACTATGTAGTACCTATAATATAATATAACCTCGTAAAGCCCACCATACTACAAACAGGGAGTTTTTTGTAAGTAGGACTTTGAACCTACCATCAAGGCAATAAAGTTCAATTACATTTGTTCGATAATGCCGTTTTCAGTTTATGAAGATAGGAAAATAAACCTTATGCTCATTGCAACATAGTTCAAATTAAATTGCCTTGATTATCTACATCCTATTGCACTGGATACTATAAAATAATAATAAAGAAGATAGAGTTTCCCTAGACGATACCAAAGAAAACAAATGGTGCGTTCAAGCTAGCAATAATTTGTCATTTCACGGGATGACTTTTCCCTCATCGAAATAAGTACAATGATGCGAACACGCAAAAATGCTCAGTAATCATCGCCTGTTTATTCTCGTTTAGATAAGATCATAAATCGTACAGTTCGGATTACGGAAAACCCCACGCGCCATTCTAATCTTCGCTCCGAACCGTACATGTAAATGCAACTCTGTAATAGTAAAATAGTAAAAAACCTACGGTTCGGACTGGCGCGTGGCGTTTCCCGCGGTCCGAACTTTATTGTGTAAAGGCCGCTAATGACTTTACTAGAAGTAAGTACAATACACAAATACACAACACAAAATACCTCATTGTATATATTAAACGATAACATTACAGAGAAACAGCACTAAGCCTAGCTGTTGATGTTTTAATATAAAAATAATATTTAAAAGGGAAATGGTGTGTGGCGCAGACTTCCTGCGAACAATAACAAGAAACAATGTTAGTTATTAAACGTTAAACGCTTACAATAAGAGTGTATACATATATTGGGTTCGTATCACAATAATAATTATTAAGTCCAAAATACATAATGGATCATAAAATATAATGATATTTCTCCTAAAACGGTAAACATATAAAAGGCCATTGTATGAAACCCATTAGGTTAGGTTAGGTTTGTTCCTCCACCCATTATGTTTTTACTCGACTGCGGCGGAGTCCAAAAGGAGGGTGTTTTTCATCGTCATGTATGTATGTATGTCCAGTTCAATGTTCCCCGCTACAGCAAAAACGGCTTGGAAGATTTTGACAAATGAGGTAACATTGGATTCGGCTTCGCAGCGAGTGTCATAGGATACCTAAACTGTTAAAATTGAAATAACAACAATGGCCAAATGACAATTATTAACATATGTAAGTATATCGACGACAGTATAAAAAATGCAGTCGGGGTTTTAAAGCTTGCTTTTCATATAGTTATTCGAACTTTATATATTGTATACTATGGAACGATTCCGTATTTATAAGATCTTGTTTCTATACTCTTCAACATATTCGTATTCACTTCCAAGACCGCTTATCCAGTTCATAACCTCGCTCCTATGATATTCCCGACGCATGCATGTTTCATCTGATTAGGCAAATGGAAGTGGCGGGAGAAAATTCGCGATTTGAGCGAGCGACGTTTCCCTCTTTGCTTGAAGAAGTGCTCACAAAACCCGTGGATCGGTATTCTGTGAATTGCAAAGGTATTATTTATTCAAAAGTATAAAATGTCTTGAATGTTTTTTTGCTGTTTTCACAGTTTTATCGTAAGTCTCCAATACAAAAAATCACAGTACGGCTATTGGAATAAAGATCCATTGCAAAGAAGAAAGACGTTTCTCCATATTTAATTATAAACATGATACATTTATTGACGTACCTACGTATGGACTACCGACCTATTAAAAGGAGAGTTCTGGCCGAGGGGTATTATATTTCGGTGATTTTGTGGCCGCCGGCTAGCTGACGCCTGATGTGTTATGTAATAAGTAGGTATGTATGTGTACTCTATAAAAATGTCTATGTTTTTAGTTTTATATTGATACTAGCGACCCGCCCTCGCTTCGCTTCGGTAAATATAAGTAGAAATAACCCAAGTTCATCTCGAATAATATACTTTTCAAATGGTGAAATATTTTTTAGATAGGTGCATTTGCATAGAGGTTTGCAGAAGAGGTTTGCAGAGGAATGCAGAATTCACTTTGTTTGGCCATAAATTAGAAGTACTTGTGGACCCACGTTCATGTTCAGTAGCAGATTCTCTGGCTCTCTGAGATCTATATCCATCCCTGTCGCCTATAAGCCGAACGTCACGCTCAGTAGAAGATTCCCTGGCTCGCTAAGATCTATGTCTATCTGGTGATGGTTGCAAAGTATTAGGAACGGAGTGGTGTTGGGTGATGGTGGTGAAAGATCAAACTCGGAGAGCTTACTTGAATAGGTGTTTATTCGTCCATAGCACGGAGAGAGAAGAAAGCAATCTTTTGGTACAGATAATGTCATTAGACATAGAGCAGATCCATAGATGTGAGGGGTGGCTATCTACTAAACTTAAAATTAAAGCATCCCATACATTAACACTATCCCTATCAACTATAAGACGAACGTCACGTTCAATAGACGATTCCCTATTTCTTTGCAAATAATTACTTTCTCTTCTATTACACAGCTTGATTTCCCTTTCTTCTTTGATTTCATCTTTAACACGTAAATTGTTTCTATTATTTATTATCCCTAATTCTACGATCTATATTAAAACGACTTCTTTGCGTCATAGGCAGTCATAGGTAATTTATTTTCTTTTTTCCTTAAAAAAAAAACAAACAATACCTATTAACCCACACAAAATTAACTACCTGCTTCATTGATGGGACAAATACTAAACTAACACCAGCCAGGCTTAGGTAATGTACTAAAAGCATAAAAGTTAGTAACATTTATTTTTAAATTTACGACAGGAAATACGCAAGTACCTATATTCGAAATATTTACAACACAAACAACCTTAAAATAAGAAAAAATGAACATTTACAAATCAACACACTTTCTCATTGATAACCAAATAAGAAGGAAATAATTATGTAGGTACTTAAATATTCTGAATATTTACAACAAAATCTTAAAATAAGAAAAATGGAGTTTTATCCCTTAAGCGCAATTCACACAGCGTGCGGGAGCGGGTCGGGCGCCGAGCATGTCGTTTTCATCGCGGGACCCGCGCAGGTCGTACTATTCACACAGAACGCCGGACCGCGGCGGGCCCCGCGCGGGCACCGCCGGGCGGGCGCGTCGCCGAAACGCGGCGGGCCCCGCGCGGCTGTGCGCGGGTGATCGCAGGCGGGCATTCGGGATCGGATGTTAGTAGAATTTACAACGTTCTCTGTGAGAATGCCTATCGGAGAATGCGTGTTATTACGATCAAGGACGCCCGCGACGGGCCCGCGACGGACCCGCCGCACCCGCGCGCTGATAGTGGCGGGTGCGGCGGACCCGGCCCGCGCCCGACCCGTCGCGCCGCGTGTGTGAATGGTTCCATATAACTCCATGTTAAAGCACCCGCCGAACTCCCGACCCGCCCGGCACACGACCCGCTGCCGCCCGCTGTGTGAATTGCGCTTTAAGTCCACAAAATTTAATTTAAACACTACCTATCGGTGATTTATTATTATAAACACTACCTCTCGTTGATAAAAACACTTAGGGAAAAAACTTATTTTATTTACCAATATTAATTTATTTACCTATTACCTTTATGAATTTACTTTGTATTCAAAAATATGAAAAACAACATAAAAATAACTTTTAATCAAAACCTAAACTCAATCTAACTACCTAACCATTTCCGTAATTTAAAAATATTTCTTTATCAATATAAATATAAGTAAGTAACAGGAGAGCTCCGGTGCACTATGCATCCGGTGTTCTATGGCTGCTGTGCTGTAGGTACTAAAGGGCGATAATACTGATTTAGGTAGCGCGTAATTTTGAATCTGCCATATCTTCTAAAGTATTTATTTAAATAAAATAGTGTAAAGGATAATTTTAATCTACATTAAATGCCCAAGGTGACTAAGATATTTATCTGGATAAAAATAAATACTGAATTGGAGAAAATAGCTTCGCAATTAACCTAATATCCATACTAATATTATAAATGTGAAAGTGTGTATGTTTGTCCGTCTTTCACGCTTTAACCACTGAACGGATCGAGATGAAACTTGGCACACATATTAGTTAGGTCCTGGAATAGGACATAGGATAGTTTTTATCCCGGAAAATTGGACAGTTCCCGAGGGAGCAGCGATAAACGACTTCTACGCGGACGGAGTCGCGGGCGAAAAATAGTTTTTTAATAAAATTTTAAAGATAAAAATGGTTACTGTGAGTCCTCCTTAGGAGATAAACGTATGCCATCGCGGACTTTTCTTTAGGTTTTTTGAACTTCAGTACATTGTTTTGATATACCTCTTATGGTTTAGCCAGCGTTTTCAATGTAAGCGCAATTTTTTTGTTTATTTACGACATCACATTAGAAACTTCTAAAATTATCAGTATTTCTGTACTATAGTATGCATGTATTATACATATAAACCTTCCCCTTGAATCATTCTATCTATTAAAAAAACCCGCATCAAAATCCGTTGCGTACTTTTGAAGATCTAAGCATACATAAGTACAGACAGACAGCGGCAAGCGACTTTGTTTTATAATATGTAGTGATGATACTAGCTGTCTGCGCCCGGCGCCTCCTGGGTGTATTATTTTTTCATAAAAACCTTATGAAATATACTTTCCGACCTATTCTCATACCTATCTACCAAATAAATATTTTAAAAAAACATACTAATCGGTCGAGCCGTTTCGGAGGAGTTCGACCACAAACACCGTGACACGGGATTTTTATACATAGGTATAGATTATGTTTGTCTGTAAGGTCTAAAACTGCGGGCTTCATGGCCAGAAAAAAAGTGTTCTATTTCTATTTAAGTAAGCTTTGTATGATTACGTTAATGTAAATAAAATTTAAACTTAGTCAAAACGCTGCCAAAAATAAAAATTACCCCACTTAAATATGCCTATGTTACTGGCAATAATGTTAAACATTGCACTCATATACATTAGTCACCAAAAGCACGCACAGGTAATGTTCACTTAGTGTGAAATATAGATGGCATTAGGCAGGCCGTACATTTCGGAAGGCATTTAGGGGAGAGCAATCGAAATTATTCGAAATTCTAATTTGATGTGCTTTATCATTCAATTTGCCAAATTTATAGAAATGAATGTGCTTATTTCTGGCTTCTGTTGCAAATGGAAACGAATTCTCAGTGATTCATTTTATACTTTTTCTTGCAATAATAATAATAATAATAAATTATTTATTTCAGACAACTTGGATCCATATATTTGTTAGTAACAATTATGCTTACGTAACTATGTTAGTTCTTAACTACTTAGGATTACTATATACAGGGCAGTGGAGATCAGCCCAGCGGCAAACAAAAAGGTTGTCATTTCTATCCCCGATAGCAGCTAAGAAACTGTTGACGCTGCCCCGTAGGCGAAACATCAGGGATGCGGCCCTCTTCCTCATGCTAGCCTCTACAAACATCCCCGATGCGCTGCAAAACCGGGGCAGCCCCATCAGCATCCTATACGAGTTGTTAAACTGGACACGCAGGGCGCTGACAGCCCTCTTTGTGAAATAATTCCACAGGCCACACGTGTAGAACGACGTATGAATTAAATACTTTTTCTTAGCCATTATATTCATTGCTTAGTAGAAATGATGTAATACTTTTTTTATCCATAATAGGTTTGCGTTTGACCTCAGTCTTGCCTGATGTTAAGTGACGACGAGATCGAGGGAGATTGGTGGTGGTTGTGGCGAGATCGAGCGTACTCTTGCCTTGAAAACACCAAGGTTCCTAATACGATTCCGGGAATACAGACACAGGGAGAGTATTCCACTCCTTGGTCATGCGAAAAATAAAATGACGCAGCAAACCATTGGAAATTCGACTACATGCGGATGGAAGCCCTCCCGGTGTCTGGACGAACGATGAGAGGAAGTGGAGGGGAGGTCATGTAGTTTCTGGGCACACTCACCATAACCTTGAAAAAACCGGTAGACAAGCGAGTTGCAGTTGTTAGAGATACCTAAATAAGAGCGACTGCTTACTCAAGTCTCAACTTGCTTCAACTCAGAAATGGAATTCGAGTTCAAAATTCTAACGCTTTTTTTGTATTCGCTGTGATTACTGCATTTTGGTTTAAGTATTTTTATCAATAAAACTTACTCTAATATTACTGGTTACACGAGTCCTCATTCATGTTTTTATGAAATAATGTTGAAATAACTAAATGATCCAGATGGGAACTGTCAGATTTTGATCTTGAATTCCATTTCCGAGTAAAGTGTTGACTTATTTAGTCGGTGAGCTTACTCTGTTCGAAATACAAAATCGCTACCTACGAATTTAAGGCATGGTTAGCCTAAGTTTACAGTGAAAAGCAAAAATACGGTCATCACCCCAAATATATGTAAATATAGACCTTATTATCGGTAGCATAGGGCGTGTAGATATTTTTAACGCCTTGGGAACGTACATATTTATAACTTTGACTGTTCAAAGAACCTGCGACTAATTCGAGATAATTATGTTCTTGTATGCTTACTTAGCTAATTATTTCACATTCTATTAAACAAAATATTAAGAATTATTAAACGAGTAAAGTAAAGATTAAAATTATGTCTTTGCGACATTCCGCTGACAAACAGGAAAAAAACAGATTTTTAATATCTGACATTTAATTCCGCAGCAAAAATAATTAATATCTAACATTAAAAACAAATATCGCTTCATCTTTGCAAATCCGGTACGCTACCGGAAATTTTCCTCTCGACCTTTAGTACAACAAACAGATAGCTAATCTCAATACGGGAATGTAGATATATTTGTATTCAGTAGATACGAATATAAGGGATTAAATTGTATTTAGAGAAGGCATTTTTACAACGTCATTTCACTTTATTTTTTCTTGTATCGTAGTACGGTAATCCCGTTGCAACATAGTTCAAATTATGTACTAATGCACACTGGGCCTTACGAGGTTAGAATATCTTTTGTTATGGCTAAGAGAAGGCACAAGAGCACTCAGACCACCCTGATGATAAGTGGGATCTGAGAACCATAGACATTTGAAACCTCAAACCTGCAATTCTAATTGCGATTAAGACTTCAAATGCGTTGCCAACTACTACTAAGATGGAATGCCTCTATGCTAATAATTTCACCTGAACACAACAATGCGAACACTGCTGCTTAGGAGTGTGATGATGGATAATATGGTGGTAGCGATCCAGACGGACCCTGCACAAACCACCATAAAATCGTAACATAAACGTAATGGCGTATTTCGGGACAAAAAAACTACTAACGTTGATAACAGTCAAAAATATAGCAAAGGATTGACGTAGATTGCATGCAAGTAACTATAAGTAAAGCCAAGCAAGCTATGTGCTAGCTGAACAGTATTCCTCTAGAGCTCTGTTGTCAATCATAGGAACAATTACTGCCAAGGGATCCAAAGCGGTGTAAATTTTTAATTGATTTTCCTCTTGCAAAGCCAGGCTCTAACATGCAGAACATGTGGAATGCTGTAAACTATTATTATTGAAACTACTTAATCGTTGCAAAGTTTGGAAGCAGAGATCAAGTGCGCTTGGTCGCCGTATAGTTCAAAGGTCCACCATAATATTTGATCTCCACTACGGATAAGTTGCAGTGAGTTCAAGGATGAACAGATAATGGTTTCAGAAAGATGCCGACAAGGTTCAAGACTAGAGTTTTATTCTTTGAACTTTGAAACTTAATCCTCCATTATAAAGTTTGCTCGTTAGTTTTTAACAGCATGAAATTAATCTCTAAAGGGTATTTTAATTGCTTCACTAGTTAGGAACTTGTAATGCATTTATAGGAGGTCCGTAAAGTTATGGTACCATACAAATTCGGAGAAATGTCTTAATTAAGATAGACTGACAGGTACGGTAGGGTTAAGACAATTTGAGCTGTCAACTTGTACAAGCAAGACTGAATAATCAAGATCCTCATTAGCAACTACACGGAATTCACATTGATATATCTATTTACAACCTTAACTGTACAGAACATAGCGATGTTGATATAATAGGCATGTCTTTGTTCGCCCACTTGCATACTGTGGGCTAGCACGCTACTCCGCGCAGTGCAGAAATTATTCATAACTCATATAATTTATTGCATCATGTATAAAGTGTGATTCAGCCAGATATGGCTTTTGATACTTCTAAGGAGTCCCCTAGACAAATTATAAGTAGGTATAAAACTATTGTTTATTCCGACCAGCTTGGATCTGGACTAGGTTTATTGTTAAATAACAAATTAAAACAAAATGTTACTAATTACTGTTACCATAATGCAACTCTTATGCAATTAAGTGATTTACTTTTAAAAGGAAGTTTTGACAGGACCACCACTTTAGTAATTTTGGTAGGAAATAGTTTTAGTGTGGACAAGTCTGGCGTAGATAAATTAATATCAACACTAAATACTATTGAAGGTAGGGGCATAGGTAAAATTATACTATGTGCGCTACCATAATCACAAAGCATGCCATTTAGTCATAATAATAGAATAGCACACTTTAATTCTTTAATATATAATGCTATAAGCTGTAATAATAAATATCATTTCTTTGATTTAAACAAATTTATAAAGCGACTTGATCTAACATCAGGAAAAATTCATTTGCCCAGGAAATATATTTTGACCTTGGTTGACCTATTAGCTTTTAATATAGAACCAAATACATACAGTAGTACCCAGCCCCAACAAGCCATTATTGGCAATAATGCCTTGCCTCATGATTTAAACTAAATTATAGGACAGCGGAAACACCCTTGAATATAAATTTAATTCACCAAAATATTCAAGGTTTTTCCAGCAAAGAACTAGAAATAGGGTTGTTCTTAGATAATGAAAATGTACAAATTATGTGCATTACTGAACATTGGCTTAGACAAGAGCAATTAATTTTTGATTTTTTAAATTTTAAATTAGTTAGTTTTTTTGCCAGAAAAAGTGCCATTCATGGTGGCTCTTTTATAATTGTAAAAAGTACTCTTAAATCCAAAGAAAGAAAGGATATTGTAAAGCTATCGATAGAAAGGATTGTAGAAATTTCTTGCGCAGAACTAGAAAGTTATATAATAATATGTGTTTACAGACCACCGTTGGCTGACTTTTGCACATTTGAATCTACTATGGAACATGTGTTAAAATTAGCATGTAATACCCAGAAGCATGTTATAGTTTGTGGAGATTTTAATATTAACTTACTCGAAACGTCAAATAATACCACTAGGTTACTTAGTTTATTTAAATCTTTTAATTTAGGTAATCTGTTCTTAGAACCCACACGGATAGGTGTTAGTAGTGCAACCTGCTTAGATAATATTTTTTGTAGTTGCGAATGTTTGGATAAAGAAATATTTAATTGTTTTAATTCTGACCATAGTGGTCAGAAGGCATCTTTCATCTATGATTTTTATCAAAAACCTGATACAATAACATACCGACCTATAACTAGTAATCGTTTGGAATTATTCAAAAATAAAGTTCAGAGTAATCTTACAGTGTTACCGTTTTTACAGAATGAGTGTAATAGTATTTATAAAGACTTCTTCGGCGTAATTCTACATCAATTTAACAACAATTTTAAAATGAAAACTATTTCTAGGTCGAAAACAAAATTTAGTGAATGGGCTACTACAGGCATTCATAAAAGTAGAAATAGGCTTTATGACCTATATAGAGAGAGGGAGGAAAATAAGAATGCTGACTTTCTAAATTATGTTAGGAATTATTCAAGGACCTTTAAACAAGTTTGTTTAACTGCCAAGGCAAATTTTCTTAGTCTCAAACTTAAATCATCTGACAACAAGGTAAAAACTGTATGGAATATTATAAATAGAGAAACGGGAAAATCAAAAACTCGTGATAATCAAGTCACTCTGAACACAGGTGACCAACAAATCACGTCAAATAAAGACGTTGCCTTAGCATTCGAAGATTATTTTTCTAACATAGCCATCAATACTACGAAATGTCTTAAATCATCCGCGGTTGAAGCTCAATCATTACTTAGCACTAATGTCAGTAAATGTAATATAAACTTTGATTTCAGCCCTGTAAATTCAGATTCAATAGTCAAGATATTTAAATCACTTAGTTTAAAAAAGACTGAAGATTTGTGGGGCACATCAGTTAAGGTACTCTCTCATATCATAGATGTAATTGCACCCCATCTAGCATTAATCTACAATAATTGCATATCAGAGGGGGTCTTTCCAGATCTCATGAAATATAGTAAAGTAATACCTCTTTTTAAATCGGGCGAGATGAGTTATCACTCATGGGACGAACTTCCGTCCCATTTCCATACTACCAGTTTTAAGTAAAGTCTTTGAGAAAGTAATGCTAAAGGATATGTTAGGTCACTTTAACAGAAATAAACTACTTAACAATAACCAGTTTGGCTTTACCAGAGGTCGATCAACAATTGATGCGGCATCTGTACTCATTAAACATATATATAACAGTTGGGAGAAATCTTGCGATGCAGTAGGAATATTTTGTGATCTTTCTAAAGCTTTTGATTGCGTGGATCATACGACCCTTATTTTAAAATTAGAACATTATGGATTGTCCAACAAAGCTTTAAGCCTTATGTCTTCTTATCTAAGTGATAGAACTCAAACAGTTGTTGTAAACAAAACGCAATCTGTTGGAGCTACATTGAAAATAGGTGTGCCTCAAGGCTCTATTTTAGGTCCTTTTTTATTTTTGGTTTACATAAATGACTTGCCACCAACAGTAGATAAACTTTGTGATATTGTACTTTTTGCTGATGATACTTCACTAATTTTCAAGGTAGATAGAAAATCCGTAGACTACAGTAGGATTAACACCACACTAGTTAAAGTACTTAATTGGTTTACTAGCAACAATTTGCTACTAAATGCTAAGAAAACGAAATGTGTTAGGTTCGCTTTGCCTAATGTTAAACCGGTACATTCTAGTATTTTTCTAAATGACGAGTGTTTGCAAATGGTAGATAAGGCAATTTTCTTAGGCATAACATTAGATAAATATTTGCAATGGAGTCCCCATATAGCTGTACTGGCAGGTAAACTAAGTTCGGCAGCTTACGCCGTTAGGAAAATTAGACAACTAACCAATGTTGAGACAGCTCGCTTAGTCTATTATAGTTATTTCCATAGTGTCATGTCGTACGGTATTCTGGTTTGGGGTAAGGCAGCTGACATACAAACTATATTTGTGTTACAAAAAAGGGCCATTCGTTCTATTTACAACTTAAACTCCCGTGACTCTTTAAGAGAACTTTTTAAAGAAATTAATATCTTGACTGTAGCGTCTCAATTTATTTATGAGAATATTATTTACGTTATTAGAAATTTAGATTCTTTCACCAAAAATTCTGATATACATAATTTAAATACCAGAAATAAAAATAAAATCGCTATCCGAAAATTCCGCGTCCGTAAAGTATATAAATCATTTGTAGGTCAATGCATTCATTTCTATAATAAATTACCTGACGAAGTTTTAAAGTTACCCTTTCCAGCACTTAAAAGTTACTTGAAAAGGTCGTTAATGTCTAAAGCGTATTATAGGATCGAGGACTATCTAACAGACAAAAATGCATGGCCTTAATCCGAAACTTAGTCAATAGTAATTTATTCAAATGCAAAATCTTTATCTTGTCTAGGGGACACCGTTGATGTAGGAAAACATATCGAAACTTTTATGTGGTCGTCTCGCACCATCTTATATACACTTAAGTATGTGTTTTTTTTTTTCTCTATCTCTCCCGTAAGATTCTTAATTGGCATGTTTTCCTGCTGAACTACGCATGTTATTTAATACTATATTTAATTTAATATTTATAGCTTTATATAATGCTAGACTAAGTAGTACCATTGTAATAAGAAATATGTTTAAAAAATGACTGACTGCTGAGTTTCTTGCGGCGTTTCTTCTCGGCAGTGGTCTTCTCTTGGGAAGCGCTGGTAGATTCTTGACGTGTAAAAGTGCCCGTGCGGCCTACTTACTGAATAAATTTCTTTTATCTTTTTTTTTTAGTGCTTTAACTAATTACAGTTCAACGTGTAAAAGCACAGAAATTAAATAAGTATGTTTGTATGTAAACTCTTTATTGTACATAAACAATTACAAAACAGTTTGCATTAGTGTAGATAATGTACAGTCGAGTTCATAAATATGTGTACCTACACTTTCGTACCTTGTCTATTTAATGTCATGTTTAAACTGCTAAATAATTGTCACAGCGATTAAAGTGACAAGGTACTAAAGTGTATACGTATTTAAGAACTCGACTGTACATAGGCTAACTAATAATTAAGTAAGTGCTATTTTAATTAATAATGATTTCAATTAAAATACGTAGTATGCATTATTTTAACATACATTCATATCGTATTAAGATTATTAATATAATATTATTACACATAACATTAAATATATTTTATTATTACACACAATATTTAATTCACATCATTAAAAAACTCGTCTACTTAGTAATAAGCTCTTCTTTCTTTATGGCACGAGCAAATAGACCACCTGCGCCTCTATTCTAGGTGGTAAAAACGATATCGTAATTTTGCCTGTTATGGTGTTGTCAACGTTTTGATAGCTCTTATTTTCTTGACAGTAATGGCGGCTGACGTCATAACAATACCATAACAGGCAAACTACGATATCGTTTTTACCGCCTAGAATAGAGGCGCTGATGATAAGTGCGTCGCCAACCCTGAGGACACTCCTCCTTAACCTTTTTATAGTGAAAATTTATTCATTCTGTGTTGCTAACCTAACCTTTTTGAAACGGCTGACGCATGTTTGTAAATCATACATAACCATGGCATGCGGCTTAGGTACATCAAAAAATACGCGAAGCCAGAAATAAGGGCTATAAGATCCCACTGTCACGATTTTTTGGGGCCCTTTAAAAGGGTGCATAAATTGAAGTACCTGGGTCACTGGGTTACTAAGACTATGTTGGATGTCGATGTTATGAAATTGGAACGCAGCCCGCTATCATGTACACGCTAGTAGCGAGTTTTGATCACGTCATTTCAATACAATGTCAATTGAAAACCTAACCTAAAAAAACGCGTTTTTATTTTTGGTTCAATATTGCATTATTATAATTAGCTATCTTAAAACTGTAAAGTCCACCTCATCAGAAAGTTAGTTATTCGATTGCAAAATTTGTACCGAACAGTCTAACAAAGACAGACAAGAAAAAGAGCTGAGAAAACGTAGTAATAACGGGTGTACCTCGGAATCCCTAACAACATTTGTCCTAGCACATCGTTTGTCCGAATTTTCATCTGCCCTAAACTGGTCTTCAGATGAGTCAGGCAACTTTTTAAGTTTTCCAATTATATATGCGGTTCGGTTAGGTAAGGGGTTGTATTATAACAAAACTAAAAAGTTTTAAAATGTAAGCAGAAATGGCATTAGGACAAACGAAAATTCGGACAAACGATGCATTAGGACAAATATGACGATTATGGGTTCCATAAGGGAACCAGTAATAACAGTAGTATTTTTAGGGCATAGAGAAGGCAAATAAACAAATACACAGGGCAACTGATGGTAAAAAGGATCTGTGACCCACAGACATTTGCTTTCTCAAGACTACAATCTTAAGACTGCAAATGCGTTGTCAGAGGGCTCAGACAAGATGCACTACGCTAACTAACGTTTCTATTCGATTCGTTTTTAAACCAATCGCGTCACTGGTAGACCACGTGACTTTTCGTATCACGTCATCTACCAGTGACGCGATTGGATTAAAAACGAATAGAACAGAAACGTTAGATAGCGTAGTGCATCTTGTCTGAGCCCTCTGGTAACCTATCGATATTTTTTCGTTTTGTTTGTCCGATAAATATTTTTCTCTGAACCCTAAATGTTTATACAGGGTGTCTCTAAAACCAAAGCTAAAACTGAAAGGGCTGATAGAGCAGCTTAAAAGCTATCGATTTAACCCCTATTTGTATGTTCTGCGATTGTTACTAGTTTCGGAGATATTGATCATTTTAATCAGAATTTTTGTAATTTTCCCTTATGTCCATGTCACAAAAAATCATTATTACATGTTTTATTTCATAAGTTTTTCAGTAGTATCATACATAATTAGAATCATTACGAATCAGCGAAGTTTTTAAACCTATTTGCCCGTTTTTTTTCCAGTAATATTTTTAAGTAATTACATAAAGTTGTTTTTTCCATACAAAGTGAAAAGCAAACACTGGGACACCTAGTATGGAGAAACAAACTTTATGCGATTACTTAAAAAAAATACTGCAAAAAAACGGGCAAATAGGTTTAAAAACTTCGCTGATTCGTAATGATTCTTATTGTGTAAGATAACACGCCCGGAAAAACTTATGAAATCAAACATGAAATTACTGATTTTTCGTGAGATGGACATAAGGGAAAATTACAAAAATTCAGATTAAAATGATCAATATCTCCGAAACTAGTAACAATCGCTGAACATACATAGGGGTTAAATAGATAGCTTCTAGCTGCTCTATCAGCCCTTTCAGTTTTGACGTTGGTTTTAGGGACACTCAGTAGAGATGTACCTACAGAACCTGTAGGTTAATTATAAAAAGCCAGGAAAGTTAAACGGTTTCAGAAAAATAGATTTTATGACAAATGAAAATTTCGGACTAACGAAACAGCAGAGACAACAGTTTTTAGAACTTAAGATATGTAACCCCTTACAGTTGCCGAAAAGATGGTGGCAGCGATCCATATAAGGTCCTGCCAACACTAAAAAGTACCTACAGTACAGTTGTCTTAAGCTTGTTAGCCTATGAAATAGTTTGGTAAAACTCTACAAAAGTTTACCCAACAATGAAGGTTAAAGATCGAACGGTATTTAAGTCACACTGCAAATCAACGTTCGGCCGTTACCCGCCACAGGCCATATTTGCCACTATCGATTAGTACAGTCAACCACTCGTATTATAACATACCCAACCTTATCTTTATACAGATAGAGCTTAAACAAAAAAGGTAAATTGTCGCTCGCTGTACGTTTTTCCTGTTAGTTCAACTGCACAGTTTTAGCGTAGTTCGGAACGTTAATAATCCATTTCCATTAGGGCAGTAGTGAATGTATCTAGTGATGGAATAGGGGGAGGAGGGTGTTAAATAATTAACCAACTGTGATGATTATCTACTACTAAGGCCCTGTTGTTTGATCAGCAGTTAAACTAACTAATTGTTAAAATTCGAAAAAGGAATGGAAAATTTGACACATTTCCTTTAAGATTTTAACCATTAGTAACGTATTTGACCATTAGTTGGTTTAACCACCGATCAAACAACAGGTCATAAGACATTTATTGCCATTTAACCTATAACATTCTTCTTTTTTCAAGGATCAAAATAAGATAGAGTAGGTATTTTTGATCCTTACATAGGTATTTTCGATTTGTGTATTTGGTACTTCCACAATTGGGCACCTCTTCATTGCTACAAAAATAGAAAGTATCAGTTCCTTAAAAAAATACGTGACTAAAAATAATTATAGCAGACAATAAAGACTCGTGATATCTAAGTTTCTGTTCAGTGGTTAAGGAGATTAACGTGCTCAGGCAGGCATGAACAGATTGTACTGCTCGGTTTATTAAGTAAATTATATTCAACGTCCATCCAACTTCTACATGCCATATTCTTCATTGAATTTGTCCGCTACCATTTTTGTATTTTTGATATATAAAGGGATCATCTACAATTAGCAAATTTCCGGAAAAAGCTCAGCAAGTATGGAGTCGGCTTCTTAAAAATATTATTTTAATTATTTAAGTTCCGGGATTCCGGGATTGTATGAAACATCAGGAAATAGTGATAACTGTCAAAATATTTAGGTTATGACAATTTTCAGCAATTTTGTTAACATACCTACACGTTGGTAAACAGTTCAATTTTGTATGACTGTTGTAATTTGGTGATTTAACAAAAATACTAACGTAAGTACCATTAGTTTTCATAAGAATAATATGTAACTTAACAATTTCAATTTATTTGATGTTAAAGAATAGTGCAGTTACTGTTAGTTAAACAAACCACATATTTTATAAAAAGAAACAACTAAAATATGTTATTTTAATAATTTAAATACGTATGTGTATATATATCCTAATCTCCGGTATTCCGGGAAATCCCGGCAAATTTATTAGCAAAATTAAATTGAGTCCGCCTCCATACTACTTAACATCAATACAATAACAAAAACAAATCAATAAAAACATCCGAATTTCCGATCCCTATTGCATAACGTATATTCTTAAACCTTAAAATAAAAGTGTTAAGGACCATGCTTTAAAACGGGCCTAGAACAAAGGGGGTCCTAGTGAAAAAGGGTATAAGTCATCTGAAGATCAAATGAAAAAGGGTTTAAGTCTAGTATACTTCATGCATAAGTATACCCTTTTTTATTACGAGTTAAGTCGACTTGTAACCCTTTTCACTAGGACCCCAGTCAGGGCTAAAGGATATTTCATTGAAGAGGTATTTGTTTAATAGTACATTATTGCCTAGGCATGGAAGTAGGCAATTGCGGGCCGAGTATTGTTTTAAACGGACGAGCTTGCGTTTAAAAATACGAAGCCCGCAATTGCTGTTCCTGCCGAGGCAAATATAGTGCTTTTCTCAAAAATCGCAAGTTTTTTTTTGTGTTGGAGTAATATCTGCATCGCTTGAACTCATTTTTTTAATTGCATACAAACAAACTTCATGTGAAAAAACTATCACTCTTTACGGCCTTTTTGTTTATGACAAGGAGAATCGCAAGAATTGTTTTTTAAAAAAACATAAGCTATTCCAGACACAGATAAAAAAGTTATGTTTCGAATAAAATTTGGATGTATAAGACTTGTGCCCTCATTTTATTATGGGCTTTTTCACTTTTTTAAAAGTTACAAGCTAGATAGTAATGGAATTTGTATGCAACATTGCGGGCTTGTGTAGCGAGTACGCAATGTTTTTTTTTTTTGAGATCTGTCACTAAATTATGTCCTTCGCGTCTCAATATGTAGATAGTAATGTCAACATTTCCATACATTTTTGAGAAAATTTCATTTTCTTTAATGGGCACCAAGCTGAATTCATTGCAGACACATATTTTAGTGGTAAGGGAAAATGAGGTTGCGCCTGCCGAAATACTCCTTTTTTCTATTTTTCAATAAAAAAACTGCGATGAAATTCAGCTTGGTGATTATTATACAGGGTGGCACATTTAGATGGGTCAGTATGGGCAAGTCTGTAACTATAAGACGTACAAAGATCTGTTCTTAGAAACCATATCATCGATTTTAGTGACAAGAAAAACTGCATACATAGATTTAAAAAAAACTTGTACTTTGTTCGGGAATCGAGGTCGTATTGAAAAATAAAATGCTATAAAAAAATGGGTGTCATTTCCAAGACCCACCTATTTAAACTAAATGATTATGTGATTTTATGCATTTTATTCATTTTGGATATCATGTTTCATAGTAAAATTTACTGGTTATGACCTACACAATCGATATCCAAATAGAAATAATGTAAGTTTTATTTTTCAATAGGATCGGGTTCGATTCCCGAACTGAGTACAAGATTTTTTTTAAATCTATGTATGCAGTTTTTCTTTTCACTAAAATCTATGACATATTTGCTAAGAACAGGGTTGTGATTCTCTCAACAAGCAAAGGTGATCGTTCGCTCGAGTGAAGGTCCAAGCGGCGAGTTTAAGTAGTCCCGACAGAGCGAACAAAACACATTTTAGCGCGTGTATTCAATTTGGCAGCATGACTTCTCGAACGTATAAGGCTCCCTAATTGACAATGCACGCGCTAAAATGTGTTTTATTCGGTCGGACGGGACTACCTAAACTCGCCGCTTTTATTCGCTCGTCCGTTCGACCGGCCGCCGTTTTTTGAGAGAATAACACACCAGATCTTTACCTCCTACGGCCCAGCATACAACGATATTTTGTCAATGGAATATGAATCTATTACGAATGACATAAAGTCAATTTTCCAATTTCATCTTATGTCATAAAAACAAAAGAAATTACACTTTACTTTCTTTGCACTAGATCTTTATTTGAATGGCCGTATTTTGTACTAGTTTTAGTACAACAAGGAACCTCAGGAGGGTATAACTTATAGTTATTTATTATTTATTCATAGAAGCATATTAAACTCTCAAATGTTATAATAAGGTTGGAAGTGTAATACAACTCATATAGTAGATGTGCCTTTTTTCTCTAGGAGGGCAGAATTGTGCCACTCTGCACAAATAGAACATGAAGACCTATTTAAATGACATGATCGTTCAGCTCTGTTGGTTCTGGCCCCAGACTTCATACAAGGTTACCCATAGGCCTTGATATCGAAGTAGGTGGTGAGTTAGGTATCCAAGATGCAACACTATCATAGAACCTTTAAATATATCACACCTTCAGAACAATAATAGAGATCTAATTCAAAATTTCAGCTTTCAAACTTCAAGTCATAAATTTATTATTATAGAGACCTAACTTGAAATTTAAACTTTCTGAATTAGGTCACTATTGTTCTGAAGGTGCGATATAGTACGTATTAATAGGCATTTTGTGTTCTCTTTTCTTTATAAATATTCTTATTAGTTACCAATCCAGATACTTATACAAAAACAATTCATAACTAAGTTACGTACCTATTGAGAATAAGTTTCAAAACAAATAATATATCTCGTAAATGAAATCACATAAGGACTCTGAATCAAGGTATTAAGGTTGAAATTTGTAAAACATTATGTGGTTAGTAAAAAGCCTCTATCTGAAAAAAGGTTGGCCTAGGGGCGCAAGAGACATTGCCTGTGCCCACACAAAGACGTTTTTTACATCATTACGCTTATTTACTTTCAATTTATTTGTTTACAAAACTGATTAAAACATCACGTGAATTTAAATTGACCGGCTAAAATATCGCTTAAAAATTATAAAAATACACTCGTGTATTGGCGTTCATTCCGTAAGATTTAATCAAGCTGGCAATGTATGAAATTAAGATTATATTACTGATTCAATTGGGTCACGAAAACGCTGATAAATAAATATTGTTTCAAACCTCCGTTTCAAACTGAATAACTTCAGATTTATGGAAAATGCGTTAAAAACTTCCAATTACTTAGTTCAGGAATAATACATTTTGTTGCCATTATGACGAAATTATACATCAACTCGTCTTAAATTTACTTATAACACAAAACAGCCCCATGTACCATCAGTGGCAAAATCATTTTCAATAGGTTCGTTTTTTAATAAATTGAATGACTCCGGCACTGGTTTTATATTATAAATAATGAAGTTCCCTCAGAATTTGTCGACGGTACTTGTCCCCGTTGTTGGCCGCCCTACTTTGCGATACTTCAGAATGGGAAAAATTGAGGAGATATTTTCAGTTAACTCAGGTCGAGTTAATATGTTGTTTTTTAATACGGCTTCTACTTTTTTGATTGTTCTGATTTTATTCTATTTAAACTTAGCGCGATTATGGGAAAGTTTTTTTTAATAACTGGTGTTTAATTTCCAGTTGGTAAGAAATAACGGTGCGTTCCCTAGTGCGTTCGAAGCATCGAACCATAACTCCTACCACAGATTATGTAACAGTTCATTCGTAACCTCTTCTCCTCTGCCTTTTTACTCCTATAGCAATCACGTTGCTTAAAAATCTGCCTACATTTTTGTCAAGATAATACGAGCAATTATAATGTTTACAATACTATAGCAAAATGAGAAACACAATGTAGAATTAGGGCCCTAAAATCTTTCAAATCCATTGACGCGTTTACCTAATAGAAATTTAAAACAATTTCTCACAACCACCTTTTCACTATCGAAACTAGAGCCAATGAAAACTTCAGCGGGAAATGGTCCATAAAACGAAATTGGATTGCAAGATTGTCCTAAACAGACGTAAGTGGCGCTTAGCTTTATCACGTAGTCGGTGAGTTTTATGCACCACATCACTTTTATAATGTCTTAGTAACCTTACGTAAAAATACTATTAAAGCACCCCTTATGTACCTACCTATTCACGAAACGCAAATTTCTTATCATACTCGTACCGTCGGGTAATTAAATTTTCAGTAAAAAAACTGAATCAGATCAGATGAATTTTAAGAAATAGCGGTATGTAGTTGTCTATAAATACTTCCCTTGATGGAAAAAGGGTAACTCCAAACTAGATGGTAGTTAGTTGCCTGTGTCCACTTGGAATGTTGTAGACTAGAGCAGCCAAATTGCCTTGGATTTCTATTAAGATCAAAAATGAGATAAAAGATGTTTTTTGAGTACGTAGGCCGCAGTCCGCACGGACTCTTTTACACGTCAAAAATCTACCAGCGCTTTCCAAGAGTAGACCAAGCTGTTAAAAAAACCAGCCAAGTGCGAGTTCGACTCGCGTGGAGAGGGTTCCGTCTCCACACCATAATTATGCCTGTCTGTTAGTCTGTCCGTCTATCTGTCAATCTTTTTTTTTTTTTTTTTTTTTTTATTATTATTATTTTGTCCATCTGCCAGCAGCCAACAGGCTATAATCAGAGAGGTGAAATGTGAATGGCTTTGGGGGATGTCACATCCAGTGATGTATCATCCTTGTTTGGGTGTCAAATAGAAGCAAGACGCTTCCTTCTTAGCCGAAATTTGGATTTTGTAGTATCAGTGAGCTCAGTGGCTAATTTATTGGTATGGTGTTCCAGTCGCGTTTTGTACTTTCTACAAAAGGTTTCTATTTCTTCTTTAACCGTTGGCATTTCCAGGTGTTCGTGGACTTCTGTATTCTTTATGAACCATGGTGCATTACTTATTACTTTAAGTGCATTATTCTGAAAACGTTGTAATATCTTAATATTTGAATGACTTGCTGATCCCCACAGCTGGATTCCATAAGTCCAGATCGGTTTAATTATGGATTTGTAGATGAGTAGTTTGTTTGTAGTGCTTAGAGATGACTGTCTTCCTATAAGCCAATAAATATCTTTTAGTTTTCTATTTGCTTGATCTCTCTTAGCTTTGATGTGGTCCTTCCATATAAGTCTTCTATCTAGATGAACTCCAAGATACTTTATGGTGGTTTGGTGCGGTAGGATTGTTTCACCCAATTTAACTGGTGGGCAGTTTCCTTTTCGGAGTGTAAAGGTTATGTGGTTCGACTTCGCAGCACTTACTCTGATCCTCCATTTGTTAAGCCAATTTTGGACTTGGTCAAGGTGTTTTTGTAGCTTTGTAGTGGCTTCCTCTGGAAAGACACTAGAAGCAATAAGTGCGGTATCATCGGCGTATGTGGCAGTCATGATCTCCTCTGACTGCGGGATGTCTGCGGTGAAAATTGTGTAGAGAATAGAAGAAGAAGGACGGATCCTTGAGGGACTCCTGCATGTATTTCTTTAAAAGGTGATCGGCAGTCCTTAAATTGTACCTGAAATACCCTTTCACTGATGTAAGATTTGAGCAACATAAATATACTGTTTGGCAGGTTGTTCTTAAGCTTAAATAATAGCCCTTCGTGCCAGACACGGTCAAATGCCTGTTGTACATCCAGGAACACTGCCGAGGCGTATTCTTTTCTTTCCAGCGACTGCCGCACTTTTTGAGCTACTCTATGTACTTGCTCAATGGTAGAGTGATTTGCCCGGAAGCCAAACTGATGGTCTGGAATAATGTTATTGTCTTTTAGGATCGGTATGATACGTATTAATAGTATTTTCTCGAGCAGCTTTGCGAATACCGGCAGCAGGCTGATCGGTCGATACGATGTAACTTCATTCAGAGGTTTTCCTGGTTTAGCCACCATGTTTATAACGGAGACTTTCCATAGTATCGGGAAGTGCTGTAGTCTCAAAACAGCGTTAAATAGGGCTGTTATAAATAAGATTCCTTTCTTAGGCAACTTTTGAAGTATTTCCGCTGTGATAAGATCGAATCCCGGTGCTTTTTTGAGCTTGAGCTGACGAATTTGTTTGTTGATTTCCCCGGGTGAGACTGATTTGATGGGTAAAGATAACTGTTGGGCACTGTTAATTGTGTTTTCTATGTCTACTGTGGGCAGATTTATGGGTGGATCATTAGGTTGAAATACGTCCGAAAGGAATTCTGCAAATATTTCCGCCTTCTCCTTGGAGCTTCTTGCCCACCGATCATCGCTCAGTTTAAGTGGGGGTACTGGTTCTTTAGGCCTTTTCAGGGATTTCGTCAATTTCCATAGAGAGTAGTCGTCATTTTTTCCAGCTGACAGGGATTCCAGTCTTGCCTGTAGTGTTTTATTTTCGGTGTCTTTTATAAGGTTCTTTAGATCTTTTTGGGCTTTATTTAGAGCTTTTTTGTCAGTTGGATGTCTACTCTGATGCCATTGCCGCCTGAGCTTTCTTTTCTCCATGATCTTTTGTTTCACTAATACAGTACAGTCTTTGGTTTTAGAATTAGGTGACAAAAAGGGTGTGGATTTCCATGCTGCAACCTGTATGAGGTTCGTTATATATTTGGTAGCATTGTCCAATTCATCCTCTGTTTTGAGTGAAACACGTAGGTCCACGTGTGCCTCAATGTAGTCGCTGAACGCTTTCCAATCAGTTTTATGGTTGTACAGGGCTTCTTTAGGCTCTACGTGGATGATGGTTGAGCTAACAGTGCAGATAACAGGTGTGTGGTCTGAGGCGCCATCCAAACTGGTTTCAGCCTTTATATACATGTCAGATATTCCTTTTGTCACGAAAAAATCTATAAGGTCTGGTTTTTTGCATGGATCAGCTGGCCAGTAAGTGGGTTCTCCTGTAGAGATGACATCCAGACCAAGATGATCTAAACATTTTTTTAATTCACGTCCTCTGGTTGTGGTTAGTCGTGAGCCCCAGTGAGTATGTTTGGCGTTCCAGTCACCTCCTGATATAAATCTTCCTCCCAGGGACCGGAAGTGTTCATTGAATTTGTGTTCATCGATACGATGCTTTGGAGGGCAATATATCGCTGCAATGAGTAGTGTTCCCATCCAGTCCTTTACGGATACTATCGCTGACTGCAAATAATCGTGTGTTTTGCCAGGAATAGAATGATGCTCAATGTTTTCTTTGACAACTATGGCTGCACCTGCATGTGATGTTCCATCAGGATGATTAGCATAATATATTTTATAGCCCTTGATGTTTACTATTTTGCGGTCAATGAGGTGGGTCTCAGATAGTAACAATATATCTATTTTATTGTGGTACAAAAACAATTCAACATCTTGCTTATTTGAGGACAAGCCATTTATGTTCCAGAGAGCTATCTTCAAAAATTTCATTTTGGAAGTCGAGCTATGAGGGTTGTTATAAGTCCCACTAGGGCGCCTATCTGTTGTATAAGTGTGTTCATTTTTTCTGTTTGATTTCTTAATAACTCTTCCAGATTTTGGGTTGTTTTGGGCTTATCGTGGGATGGCATATCTTTGACTGCTTCAGCATAGTTTAGGCATGGTTTTGTTACTTGCCTAGAGACATCTTGATTTTTCTGTGTAGGCTGAGTTTGTTTATTACAGATTGTTGGGAACTCTTCTGGGGAAATTTGAAATTCCTGCAATGGTAGATCTTCTCTTGTGCTCCTTGCTTGCGATCTCCAAGCCATGGATTTTTGATGTGCAGCCTTTTTTCTAGACCAGATCTCTTTGTACACCTCACATCCTTTATAGTTTGCTGGGTGGCTACCAAAGCAAAGCGCACACGTAGCCGGGGTGTTTCTGTCGTTCTTGGGACAGTCTGTCGTTTTATGGCCTTCACCACACTTTACGCATCTGGATGGGCGCATACAATAATTTTTGGTATGTCCATATTGCTGGCATTGGGTACATTGGACAATTTCATGTTTCCTCTTTGGATCCTCAATAGTAACATTTGTGTTGAAAATATACTGTATATTTTTCACTTCTTTGTTATTCGCTCTTGGTTCCATATTAACGAAAAACGTGTTAAGAGGTGTTTTAGTTGATCTCTGCCTCGCACAAATAATTTCTCCTCTCACTTTATTTCCTGTTTTTTCAATTTCTTTTATGATTTCTTCTTTTGGGGTGGTGTGGTGAAGATGTTTGATAACAATCCTGTAGGGCTGGTTATCCTTGCTGTTGAAGGTGTGCCCTATTAACCCATTACTTCTCATATGCTCCATCATCAGTTTGTAAGCTTCTGTTGTACGTGCTATAACTTTGAGTTGGCTTCTATTAACTACTTTGTAGGAATATGTATCACTCGCTGTAACTTGGTTAAGCAGTTCGGTTAGTTTGAACATATCATCTATTCCATATAGGATTATCGGGGGTGGTTTTGGAACTTTTAGAGTACTTTCTCGGGTAGTTTGGGGTACTCCAGCGTCTGCAGGGTCTAGTGTTAAGATAGAGAATCTGTTGCTAGTTTGAACTGGGTATGTATTTTCCCTGTTATGTTGCGCTCCTACAGAAGTATTCTTTAAGGTACCCAGATCGGTTTTAGTCTTTTTCTGTTCTCTAGAATTTGGCGAGTTTGATTCTGCTGGTCTATCTCTTTTTCTTATTACAGGTTTTCTTTGCCAAGGTGGAATGTTTTCAGGTGTGGCTTTCTTTGACATATTGGTGTCCTTTTCAGCATTTGTTGCTTGTGATAAAAGGTCACTAGTTGATGAGGATCTGGGTCTGGACACAAAGAGACCCTTGTGGAACACTTGTTGTGTAAGTGTTTTTGTTGTTGCATTGATTTGGTCAGCCATTTCTATAGCACAATTTGGACCATCTATTTTATGCCACTGGCAACATTATTGAGAAAAATGCAAGTGGGTAGGTTAAAGTTCTCATCTTATGTGAGTAGTTTTGAGGGTAGATATTTATTCCCAGAACGCGGTAGTTGTCACTTGCGATTTATAATCACCGAGTTCTAATTGTTTCTACTAAATTTTGTTGAAATAACACTATCACAGTCGAGTCAGGTCATAACAAACACTTTTATAATGCTTTTTAACAAAATTTCACAGTATTTTTTAAGTTAAGACAATATCTTCAAGAGCACAGTTGAACACTCATGACAGGTGACAGATAACCAGATAAGAAAGAAATAGCGGTATGTAGTTGTCTATAAATACTTCCCTTGATGGAAAAAGGGTAACTCCAAACTAGATGGTAGTTAGTTGCCTGTGTCCACTTGGAATGTTGTAGACTAGAGCAGCCAAATTGCCTTGGATTTCTATTAAGATCAAAAATGAGATAAAAGATGTTTTTTGAGTACGTAGGCCGCAGTCCGCACGGACTCTTTTACACGTCAAAAATCTACCAGCGCTTTCCAAGAGTAGACCAAGCTGTTAAAAAAACCGGCCAAGTGCGAGTTCGACTCGCGTGGAGAGGGTTCCGTCTCCACACCATAATTATGCCTGTCTGTTAGTCTGTCCGTCTATCTGTCAATCTGTCACAGCAGATTTGCTCCAAAACTACTGGACCGATCGAGTTGAAATTTGGTACAAGTCGGTGACTCAAAGACGGATGCGTAACGTCAATAAATGAATTTTAAACAAGGGGGCTACTTTTTGGGGATAAATTAAGAAATTAAAATAAAAAGTTTCGCAAACCTTATTGTGTGGCATGTCAAATGAAAGGGCTTGTTGTGAGCATCTCAAATATATTTGTTTTATAACTTTAACATATGTAGTTTTGAAGTTATTTAAGAAAATACGCAAAAATCGACCATCCCCCTCCCTTATCTCTCGGGCGCGCACATACAAATTCGCAATTTTCCTATGTTACTTTGAACACTCAAACTTGTTATAGATTTTCTTGTAATGTATAGGTGAAGAATTATTATCCGTATTTTTTTTTAAATATTGGGGCCAGTAGTTTCAGAGATAAGGATGGATGGATGGAGGGGGGATGGTCGATTTTTGCGTATTTTTGCTTAAATAACTTCAAAACTGTTTATGTTAAAGTTATGAAACAAATATATTTGAGATGTTCACAACAAGCCCTTTCATTTGACATGTCACACAATAAGGTTTGGAAAACTTTTTTTTTAATGTCCGGATTTACCCCCAAAAGTGGCCCCCTTGCACTGAAAAAAAAAAGATTTGCTAACAGTAGCAAATTTTTTAGCTGCTTGTAACATAACTTGAGTGACTACAAAACTAAGGCACTAAATAACAAAACTAGTTCGTGATGTCTTCCAAATCAGTTTTGCAATATTAACATAGTTTTGGTTCCTAAGTATTAAATTTTTGGCTAAACGTCAAGTAGCCGAACTAGTTTAGTTTTTTTTTTTCAGTGTGTCCAAAATTCATTTATTTACGTTACGCATCCGTCTTTGGGTCACTGACTTACATATGTGTACCGTGTGTGGGCTGTGACAGACGGACAGACAGACAGGCGCACGAGTGATCCTATAAGGGTTCCTTTTTTCCTTTTGAGGTACGGAACCCTAAAAAATAAGTGCCGCAAGAGACTGGAAGAAATCCCTTGATAGTTCGCCTTTCTTCATTACTGCTTTATTTGTGACATTTTTTTTAAATAATAATAATAATGCCCGCATGGCAACAATTTGAGTGGAGAGCTGTTGGTGAATAGCGACACCAAGGACCTGAGTGTTCCCTAGAGTAGGTCCTGTTCCTCACCTCATGCTTGCCTTCACCGGCGGGCTGGAGTGTACGATGACGGGGAACAGACCCTCACCCTGGCCTGCCTTTATTGGCCGGTCAGAATGGAGTCGCAAGAGCTATATGCTCAAAGGGCGGGTGTGTCGCATAAGTGGCGGGTGGGAACCTTATAGTCATGTAATGTCCCGAAGCACCTCTGAACGCTTAACCCTTCTGGAATTGTTGCCTCTTTACTGCTATGTATATGCGGCTATTTCGGGAGGCCCATTCCATTGACTTGGCATATCACCGCCTAGTTTACCAATCCATATAATTTCATTCATAAAACCTATTATTAATGTTTACATCCTTCTTAAATAGGCCTACACTAACCGATGGTTGTCCGTGCGAGCAAACTACTTCTATAGTGTGAGCATAAGAATAAACAATAACTACACGTAGAAGCGAAACTCCCGGCTCCGGACGCGCGCTCGGCGCGTTAAATACCTACCGCCTGGCGACACCTGAGGTGTCTAGTCAGTCAGGGGCGTCACAGACGGAATATATATGTATTAACCGAGATTTTGTTATTGTGTCATGAATTGGTTTTCGTATTTATGTTGATTTTAGTGTTTATGGTTGAACTAAGATAGTGTTTTAAAAAGTGAAAGACTATTTACGGCTAAATAATTAGAAAAAGATAATTGATTGAATGAAGGAGTTTTATTTGTTAAATAGTACATCCTCTAGATATTGAAGATAAAAAAACGGAAACATTAAAAACGAATTAATAGATAAGACTAGTATTTTGTAATAAAGCTTTCTTAACTTAATAAAAATTGAAATTAATGTTCCGGAAAGGAACGTAAAAAGATCCCAGACTATACTTAAAACTTATTGAGCTTAAGAGTTTGTTTATTTATATACTCGTTTCTGTGTTTTATAGATGATTAGCCACATAAGCCATAAAATTTTCTGGAGATAATCTTAATATCATCGAAAATATTATTACCTAATTTAACGTAAATGTAAAAAACTCATTTTGAAACAATGTTTCCACTTTGAAGGAAAACATAAATAACATTTCGTGACTAAACTTGTATGACACATCCATAAACCGATTAAAATATTTCTTACAAGTGACTGCCCTGACTTTGGGCGCGGAAGACAGAGGGGCGTAGCGGGGTGAAGGGGGAAGTAGATATTAAAAGCGCGGCATTTGGGGCCTGGGTAAAGGAGATTCGCTTCTACGTGTAGTTATTGTTTATTCTTATGGTGTGAGGGACAATCGCCGGTTGGTTTCCCATCACTACACTAAATTAAACTTGTCTAAAGGGCCTCTACGTGTTGGGTTCGGCTCTATGTTCACCTTCTAAAGTTCCGGGATTCCCATAGTCCCGTGATTAGTAAAGACATACAAATAATAATAGCTACCCAATCGCATACTCATACCCAATCCCTCACAAACAAAAATAATCGTGATATTCGTCGATTTATGTAACAGCTGCCTACTTGCGGCTATCGCAGACAATGGTAAATATTTCGCACGTTTAATCAAACAAAGAAATATCTCTAAATAGAAATACATTCGAGTTTTAACCCTAACTTTTGATAATAGAGTTTTATCTAAAACTGACTTTGGTTTTGAGTTAATCCTTTGTTTGATTAAACGTGCGATTTAATTAAGACATTTCGTTTAAACCAGTCTCGGATCGAGTATCATGGAGGCATAAAATATGTAAAGAACGATATACGACCTTCAGTACAACTTCGTTATACAATAGATGCCTAAAAGCTACACAAATATTTATAAAATACAACATAAAACTGAGGACTAAGATGGAAAGCCTCTATGCTAGTAATTTCACAGGCTGTCTTATCCCAACATCGGAACACAACAATGAAAACACTGCTGCTTGGCGGTAAGAGAAAGGATAAGGTGTTGGTTGCAATCTGGATGGACCTTACACAAAGTCCTATCACCACTTAATAAATACCTAAATCGCATGTACCTAAGTTACAAACCCTGAAAAAAAACAACAAACACTAAAAAATGGTCAAGTATTTAATTTGGGCTCGCGCTGATTCGATTTGAAATCGAATTCAAATTATTATTGGAATATAATAATTAATACCTATTTTGCGGCGGTACGGAACCATCGGTGCGCAAATCCGACTCCCACTTGACCGGTTCTGTTACAAATACATTATAAATTCTAAAAGTTTCCGGTACATAAATTCAGATCCTTAAGATGTTGAAACAGAGAAGTTGTAAGCCCCTGTCGTCGAACCTTTCTCAAACTTAATACCATTTTGTTTCAGTCTTACACATGTAAAGGACCAGCCTGAGGCGAGGAAGAATTTTGCGACGCACTTTTCCATTTCCGTTCTCAAGATCAAAGTGCTTAAGTTTTTCCAAGTTTCCAAACAAGTTTGCGAACTATTTGATTCGAGAAAAGGTCCCAATCAATTGACGCGTCATTTACAAGGAACGGAGGTTTTGTAACTTTTTTAATTACATGGATGATTTGATGGATCGTTTGTTTAAAAAAAACGTTTTTCACAAATGCAGAAACTCTAGTTTACTCGGCAAAAGGTTTTACCGTGTACCAATTGCTTTTGTCATGTTAGTGTATAGCGTTTTACTTAATAAAGGTAGGCATTCACGACCGCTCCAACAAGCCGAATAGAGCAGCGCCGCCGAGCAAAATCGATCATAGGATGTCAAAACTATAGCGTTTAAAAGTACTTGGCGCGGTCCGTTGGGTTTCCAAATACCTAGACGGAAAGCCAGCGCGACGCGCCAACGCGCAATCCGAATGGAACTATTCGAACACGCCACGCCTTCGAGCCAAGCCAAATGGCGTCGTCGTGAATGCGTTCTCTGGCTACCATTTTCTAATCAGTCTGCTCCGTGATGTCGCACCGTTGAAGCGTGGCGTGGCGCGCCCGTGAATGTGGTCAAAATCTTACGCCCATCCAGTTGTACACAATCCATCGGTCGCCGAGACAGATTAAGAAGATTTTAATGTTTAATATTTTAATCGTTTTGATACAAGGAAACTAAAATACATACAGAACAGCAACGTGATGAATATATCAGTTGTTTGTACAGCGGCATGTCGTAAAATATTGAATTTTATGGATGCCAAAGAGAAAACTGTGTTATTTATAGTGAATTGTAGTCACGGCAAAAGACTTTATAATCGTATTTTATCATTCTACTTTCGGTTTCGCTTCGTATTATGCAGAATATCACGAAACGAAAACAATTTTCCGCTTTTTTGAAGCATGAAAGTCTCCGAGTAAGTCGAACTTAACCTAAAAACATTGTCCTTGACATATTTATGGTTTTCAAAACATTTGTAGAAACTACTTCTTGATAGGTAGGTATTTGCCACGTTATTTGACTTATAGCTGCACACTTTAGTGCTTTGTCAAAGGCGTTAAAACGACAAAGTACAACAGTGTGCAGCCAATTGTTATGCCACTATGGAACCCTGTCATACTGACAGCGTCAAACCACATGACAGAAATTACGCTTAAATGAATGTTTAACGTTATGCGACAGGGTTCCATAGTGGCATAACAATTAAAGTCCTTGACTGTACACAATACCCAGTGTTTTAATGTTAACGTTCTAGTTATAGTGTTTATTACTAAACACAATAAAAAAAAGGTAAGAAAGATTCATGTTGTAAGTAGCAATATCAGCAACGTATAACATAAATTAATTTAATCAATTTCTAAGTAAATAATCCTTAAGTCAACGTGACAGAGTTCAAATTAAATTAACTATGGAATTGTTTTTTAAATAATAAAAATCTCGGAAATTATGCGACATGGTCCAGAATCGATGGTTAAAATCCTTCGGGTACGTCCCGGACACGGTGTATAAATACTTAGTTGACGACTGACGCACATTTATCACCTCGTAGAAACTTAAACATTCATCATTCAAAATTACCTACTATTTGCAAAAACATCACAATCTGGTACCGATACCGATGCGAATTATATACAGGACATAAATTTTTTACAGTTTGAGGAAACCGCCAGCTGTTATGTTCTTACTTCTAACTTTTATTTTGCGACTTACCAAGTATAGAAAATGTTTTCCACAGGAGCTTATATCTAAGAGGATGAGTATCCAATGTTCAGGAGTATGACATTAAATTTATTTATTAATTGTATAAATATCACAATGTACACTAAATTTCAATTGTGGCGGATCCCAAACTATAGGCTGAGCCTATATTCTGGATATCCGTGAGTACTATACATAAATGTTCGTAATGACGAGCCCTTTTTAAATACGGGGTCATGAAGTGTTTAAAGTATGCAAAACTTTCACGTTTATAAGAACACAACTTGACAAGCTTGATTAAAATATACTTCGCAAGCCATTTAGTTACTTAATGATACTGCGAGAAGTTATTTCGTGAAGGTAGGTATAGTAAGTAAGTTTAGCTAAGTTAGCGCCGCAAAGTAAGTTATTTGCCGCATTTGTTACCGGCTCCGAAATATTGGGGCGTAAATAATGAATAGTTACGTAACTTGGTACTGAAGACTTCCTTGTTTCTAGTTAGTAAGGAACTCATAATTGGGATTATATCATACAAATTGACCTAGTCGCAAATTAAGCTCTAGGCTTGTGCTATGTGAACCTACTGGACAATGGTAAAAGTACACTTATATATAAATACATAGAATACATCCAAGATAAACAAATACTCGTCCTAATCACTGTTATTCGAATGCGAATGTTATTCGCACGGACGCGCGATCAAACTTACTGATATCGAATAGGTGTACTAATTGTCATTCGCAAATGCCAATCAGGACAGAAAAAACTGATTTTCTAAATTATGAAAATTTGGACACACGAAACGGTTACACAAATTGGACTCGTGGTAAGTAGGTTAAATATAATACTTACCTACATTAATGACAAATTCTAAAACTAGAAAATAGCGTGCTTTGAAGTAACAATTACTTTAAGAGATACAGTGCTGAAAAATTCTTACTTTGTTTGATTTCCCTAGCGTCGAAAGAACCTTTAAATCGGTTTAGATACAGGTGAAAAGTTTCATGATTCCAGACGACTTCGCTACGTGTTAGCTGCCGATCGGAAATTACTTATAAAACTTGCGGAAAAGTTTCTTGTGAGTTGGTAAAAGCGCCCTCAAAGTTACTTTACAGCATGAACTACTTAATAAGTATGCAGCTTTATAGAAATTACACTTTTCGTTAATGAAACGAAATCTTTCCATGTTATTTGTTTTTTTATGGATAATAAGTAAGCATTTAGCCACAATCTCAACTGCTGGTTAGGTTAGGTTAGGTTAGGTTAGGTTTCAATTTAATGTTAGAAGCAAACGAACAAGCGGGTCACGTGATGGTAAGCGATGAAAGTGCCAAGAGCCGGGTATACATACATACATTAAATCACGCCTGTTTCCAACAGGGGTAAGCAGAACCACTTCTTTCCACCTGCTACGATCCTGACAAATCTCTTTCGCTTCTTCCACATTCATACATCGAGTCATGCATGCACGTCGGTTTCGGGTACTTGAGATTCGGCCCTTTTCGAGTATTTCTCCGATTTGATTCGAAAAAGTACGCATAGGGCGGCCCCTTCCGACCCTCCCATTCACTTTTGCTCTGTATATCTCTTTCGTCAATCTTCTTTCATCAATCCTTTCCAAATGACCTAACCATTGAAGCATACCCTTTTCAATCTTAGTCATTACATCTTCTTTTAGTCTACATTTCTCTCTGACCTTTTCATTCCTTACACTATCAATCAGTTTCACACCAGACATACTACGCAAAGAGCGCATTTCAACTGCATTTATACGACTTTCATGCTTGTCCTGCCACACCCAACATTCACTATCATACATCAGAGTAGGGGGCCGGGTGCAAACAGATATACATCCTTATTAGAAATTATTGGAGCGTTACCGATTAAGGAAAATTAATTAATGGAAAATACAGTTGGAATTTGGATGGTTTAAACGTCCGGCAATCTAACTGACAGAATCAAAGGCAATAATACCTACAACTTCTTCACGTCGATGTCCAATGACAGAATGTCAATACCTTTACAATTTGGCTCATTCAAAGTAAAAAAATAAATCACCCCTTATAAATAGCCAAAGTAAATTCGTTCGGAAGCGAGTTCAACTTCCTCTGTATTTTTCTGTGTATAACACTTTTACAATGATTCTCAGATTGGTTTGTAGCCTGACAAAGAGCGGAAAGGAAAATTCGATATCGTCAAAACCTTCGTAATTCCTTGTGGAACTATTTGTTGCCGGCGAAATAGGACATTTTCAGATTACAGCCAATGCGGGCTTTGCGGACAGAGATTTATTTTTAGGAAGTTATTGGAAGAACCACCTAAATTGCTGGCAATTAGAAATTAGAGATTAACAATTTTAAAAGTTTTGCTTGCGACTCCAAGCCGTATATATACTGCATTTCGGATGGTAAACATTTCTGAAATTTATCTTTTTCTATATTTTTATAACCTACCTAATCTACTTTTGATCCTATTGTTTTGAACAAAACCACGTCAATTCGTTACTTCATTAATTCTGAATTGAAATAAGAATAAAATAATAAATATCACGTCAATCTTATATCCCACTATATATTATTCCCACTCCGCGACTCACATAGCTATAAGTCTCCCCCCATCCCAACCCCCTTTCCTATCCCCCCTTTTTGGAAAAACCCCGCGGATATGTAAACGGAGGAAGGACTTTCTCCTCCGGCCTTTTAGCACTGGCTGGGGTAGTATCCGCGGGAGTCTAAATTCTAGTTGGTAATAGGGGCATTAATGTTTTTAGCCGGTGCGAGCCCGGCAGTACCTGGGCCCTCCATTCCCAGGTCTCCGGAAGGGATTTTCACCTCTGCCCTTTTTTCTTAAAGTATTTAAAGCGAAAAGCAAACAAAAGCAAGGACTTTTGTCTTTGGCTCTTCAGGCGATTACCACAAAAAAAAATATATATATATATAAATGCGAAAGATACGATTTTCGTTACTCAATCACGCCAGAACGGTACGACGGCTGAACGGATCTAAATGAGATAGACTAAAGTATGGAATAGCACATAGGCTACTGTTTATCCCGAAAAATTGGACAGTTCGAAAAATAGCGGTTAACGCATTCACTGCCACCGACGCATATATGCGTCACCGTGAGTTCTACCCAGTGCCTTCAACGCATATGTGCGTTCTTACAATAGGCAAGCTCCGTATAAAACAAAATATGTGGCACCTGGCGAAAGTTCAAAAAACAGGACTGGCAGTGAATGCGTTAAACGACTGCGCAGAAAAACATAAATCACATCAATTCAAAATCCAACGTCTATCACTTACGTTCAGTTTGAATTCGACTTTAGAAAATTTGCAAAGTATTCACGTAATATTTCATGTCAACCTAAATCCACGGCAATATATTGAAGCACGTCGACGTGGCAGTCAGTATATCAAAAACAAAAGCCTCTGCAAACATGCAAACCGCATGCAAAGCCTGTAATTGAATGCAGGTGCATGCTACCTAAGCCTTACAAAAAGCCAGCCTAATTCAGTGCGAACTAGAATTCGTTCGGGTCAGAGGTGAAAGAACTCTCGCGTGATCACCCTGTATGGGGCAGACTGCAGCGCCTTTCATGTAAGAAACCGGTGTGAAATATACAGTATTTAAACAAATTGGGCTTTTAAAGTCTTATTTAAATTGACAAATTGCAAAGAATAAGATAGATAGATAAAATGTTTATTTGATGCTTCAATCACACGCATACAATTGTTGTAACTGGAAAAGTAATAATAATAACAAAAGAACTTACAAAATAGGAACAATTATGAAATTATCACTTAAAAATTAGGTTGTTTTTCAAATAAATAAAAAAAAAAAAAAAAAAAAAAAAAATCATTTATTTGAATGTGTACAAATACTACAATAAATTAGAGCTACACATTAAAGTAGTAAACTAAATTAGAGGTACACACGCAGTTTGACTTGTGAAGAAACAAACAGAGGCCCCCAAACTAGGCGAAGCCTGTATCTTGGGAGACCGAGGTAGATTAGCAATGTAAATGTAAATATGAGTATACATATGCACATACATGCATGCAAACATACACGCACATATACACACACACATACACATCACATATATATAATTTTATGTATTTTCTTTACCAATGCTTGAATACTAATTATAAAATTAATACTTTTAAGAGTGGTCAGAACATACAATTCAAATTGTAGAAGTTTTAATAGTTGAATTTTTTAAAAATATCTTCAGAAACATAGTAGTCCAAAGTAAGCAACCATTCTGTGAGCATATATTTAGCTTTGTGAATTTTACAGTCTCTGATTTTACAAAACTTTAGAACTGCATTATATACCGATGCTCTAACATAATCACCAAATCTTTTTGCAAAGTTTGAGTTGACTGAGGGGAGCCGCAATCTGTATACTCTTTTCTGTAACATTAAATTATGAAGACTGGAGCTAAGAAGTTGTTTATGAGTGAGGAGACAAGTTCTGAGGATGAAAAGCTGCCGAATAGATAAAACCTGAGCTTCTTTGTATAGGTCCGAGGTTGGATGCCTAAAAGGTTTTTTTAGCATAACTTTAAGGACCGATCTCTGAGCTCTTTCGGCGATAATAAGGGTTGTTTTTGCGGCGCTACCCCATATTGTGATACAATAACCAGCTACAGATTGGCACACGGCTAAGTACACCATTTTTAGAACCTCCTTTCTAGCCGAATCCCTGAGACACTTGATGATAGCAATAGTTCTACGTATTCTTTTTGAGAGTGATACAATGTGATGTCGGAAACTAAGTTTATCGTCCACAATAATGCCAAGGTATTTAACATGTTGCACTCGAATAATACTATCACAGTCACAAGAGCCCAAAGAGGGAATGGCACATTCATGGATTTTAATGCTATCTAATTGAGATGGTTCTGACGCTGAAGTTTTATGAAAGCAAAGAAAGTTAGATTTAGTAGTGTTTAAGGTAAGTAAATTATTTTGCAACCAGCCATTTATAGCAGCCATCCCAGATTCAGATGTAGCAACGACATTACTCCATGAGTTACCCTTGAAGAGAATAACAGTGTCATCAGCATAGCATAAAATTTGGGCATCTAGTAAATTTGTCTCATGAATGTCATTCATGTATATTATGAAAAGGGTGGGGCCCAGGATACTTCCTTGGGGAACACCAAAGTTAACCGGAGTTGCATCGCTCTTGCAGGAACCGACTTTTACTAATTGTTTTCTATCTAAGAGGTAACTCCTGAACCATTCAAGGGCAAGACCTCTGACACCGAAATATTCTAGTTTCTTTAGGAGAATTTTTAGTGAAACTGTGTCAAATGCCTTTGCCAGGTCCAGGAATACCCCCAGACAGCTGTCACCCTGGTCAAGGTATCCTGAGATTAACTCCGTTAGTAGCAGGACCGCGTCTTCTGTGGACTTGCCTTGTCTGAAACCGAATTGCCTTGGAGACAAAAGACCATGCGATTCAATAAAGGAGATGAGTCTTCTATTAACAACTTTTTCCAAAATTTTTGAGAAAATACATAGCAGTGATATTGGTCTATAGTTCCCAGGAGAGGACTTGTCACCTTGCTTATGTATTGGTGTAATTGAAGCTACTAAATAACTGAATTAGTTCGGGAAGAAGACGTGGTTACAATATTAATAATTAACGATTATAAGATGCTATATGCCTCTTGCATGTGGTAGTAACACATCTGTATAAACCGTTCGACATTCTAATTTGAAATTTGACGTAAATTCCATATAAGTTTTGTACAGAACTACATGCAAGAGGAGCTTTACTTAAGTTTTTTATCTATACCTAAGCCGCTACAACATTTTGTAAGTTCCGTAAAACGGGGTGAGTAGGAATTAAGGGGTGAGTAGGGACACAACCTAAAATAAGTCATAACTTGTTACAAACAAGAACAATTATTAAATAGACAATAACATTGCATCTATTGGAAATAATTTCAGTCTTATAATTAGTAACTTATGCTTCATTTTAGGTTGTGTTCCTACTCACCCCTTAATCCCTACTCACCCTGATTTACGGTATCTTCTCGATTAGAGCGAGAAACAAGCGGATAGCATAATGTGCTAAACGTATTAGTGGCCTGCCTCATAATCTTGTAGGTTATCTGTGGGATCTTTGACAGCATACACCAATAAGTAGTACCTTTGCGCTTTGCCTAAGCACGTTACGACTGGGTAATAATAATCGGCCTATAACTGAAAAAAGAGAGTGATGACCAAAAAACTTTGGATAGTATGTTTAAAAAAATCGTGAGTCGTAGATGTTTTCATTGTATTTACATGTTTTTCTCTATACAAGGATGTATGTAGTTGTCTACCTATAATACAACCCTTGAGCTTACTTTGGGTCTAGGCTGATATGTGTGAGATTGTTCCTTAATATTTATTTATAGTTATAAGTGGTCTCTTTTTTGCCGACTGTATGAAGCTAAAAGAAGAATGTTTGTATGTGATCAATAATCGATTGTTCTACCTTCTAAAGTAACGAACCAATTAATGGCGCGTCATATGATTCCTCAAGAATGTGCGAGTGTCGTCACATATAAGGATGCGTCATACTAGGCGCCAGATCTTTTGTACCTTATTGCTTTAACATAAGTTTTAAACTGCTATAGAAAATTAATATACGAGTGAAACCGATAAGGTACAAAAAACTTAATGTATACGTATAAAAAGACATTTTAAGGAGACCGGTTTTAAGAAAAACTTAAGAAATGGTAATCTACCTGAGAAGTTGGCTATAGCCACTTACACGTCTACCTATCAAGAAATACCAATAAGTAAACTTTAATTCATGAATGAATTAAGTGTGCTCTGGAATAACAACAGTTCGCAGTAATCTTCGTACATCCACAAACCAGCAGGCCTTTGTTAATTTATAGACACCGGATATCCGGAAGATAGTCACGTCTAGCCGCCAACGAATTTACCGTCCTCAAGGAATACTACGTTTTTGAGATTTCATTCCGGTTCCACAAAGTCTAAACTTGATGACTAGGTCACACTGTGCTAGTTGACATGCAAGTAACTGCAGTACAGTGATTATATTTATGAATGTTGTAACCGCTTAAGTGGCAGTTCTTTTCAAATTGGCCAAAAGCTCGCATCTGGGTCAATATTATTTTAGAAAAAAAAACACTTGCCATACTCCTACCGAGGTTAACATACCTGGTCCGCGACTTGTTTATCGCTTGGGAATCATGAAAAAGGCGCACTGGAACAAGAATATAGTAGTAGAGAACAGGGTGCTTACCACGAAACAATAAATACGAAACTTCGGGTGCCGAGTCCGCTTCATTCGCCATTCGAGACTAAATCAAGGGAAAGAGATAGAGCTAACTTAACTTCGAACTTCGATTTTCAAAGCAAGGCGAAATACTTACACGTTTATGCTCCGGCAAACCAGAGATTGATAAGTATCGTTAATGCTTAGGAATCTTACGATTCCAAGGATCAAATCTGCTGGAAAAAAAACTGAAATTGCATAAATATTGGTTATACCCTTTACCACTTCGCGGCACGTCGCTTCGATGACATCGAGTAGGATTTTTTTTTAAACTTGAAAAGGAGGTGCCATAAACTTTATAAAGTTGTATTAAGATGCTGAATAGATTATATTTGTATTTCATTTTCATTTTCATACATACTAAGCTTTTGCCCATGCGTCCTTTCGTTCGCGTAGAAGACCTTTGTCGCTATTTGTCCGAAAAAAATATTTATTCGGGCTGTTAAATATTTCTCTGCCAAATTTCCAGCCAATTCCCCGTGTAACACTAATCTGGCATTAAAATTATTCACAAGGCCGTAAAAAAACTGAATAAAATTATTATGAGAGTCCCGTTTAGCACTCTTTAGGGACGCAATTAATAAAGGATGATGATAATATCCTACGCTACTACGTACACGACTTCTGCGTTACGAATATAAAAAGACAGTAGCTGTCCAGTATTTAGACAGCAACTTGAGCCGTATGATCTAGTCTTTAGGTTTCGGCTAGTCATGAATGATTTGGTAGCGCGTCGCGTAAGGTTCTAATGTTGCCTTAATTATTTCTAATAATAGTTATAATTTGGTAATGGTTATATAATCAACGATTTATTCTGAGTTTACTGCCCGACCGAGTAATTTTGAACAGGATACAAGTGAGCACGAATCCTTGAAAATCGTTGGAAAGTTGGAATCTTGAAAGTTTAATCATTTATGAGTGACATGGTAATTAGAGGGCGACGGGAGGTCGACATCCTCAGAGAATAGCCGAAATATGCTTACATCCCTTTCTATTTTTACTTTTAGTAATTTATAGTGAACATTATGCTTAATTAAGTTGCGTTGGGGTAAGTTCGGACGGATTTTAGGTGTATTTGGAAGATGATGGTAAATAATATTTTTCTCGAGAATTACGCTAGTTAGCAGAATAAATTAAAGTGAAGATTGATCATAATTAAATAAGCTATAGATAGAAATGTGTTTTATTTAAATATAAACGGGACAACTACTACTACTACTACTACTACTACTATTTATTGGGTGTTTAAAATACGAATAAAATTTTAAAATTCGGGGAAATATCGAACGTACACTGGTAAAGACCGGACTACCTTCTAAAATCGCCATAGTGGCTTAGAACACAAAGTTCATAAAAAGAAAATCAAAGTGGTCAAATGGATATTTTTTATACCATATAGAAGGCAATCGATCACACAGGCCACCTGAAGGTAATGGTGGTCTATGATCCATAGACTATATCAAGACTACAATCTCAAGACCGCAAATGTGTTGCCAAACCTGAGGACTAAGATGGTATTACTATGCCTCTACGAGTATGCTAGTAATTTCACCGGTTGTCTTATCCCCATTGGAACACAACAATGCAAGTGTGGATTGTTTCATTTGTTTTTACCTCTTAACTAATTATTTAACATGACTTTATCAAATTAAAGAAAACAGGATCAACAAATAAAATACTTCGCGCATTCATCATGTCAAAGTCAAAGATAAACGGAACGTATTTTTGCGTGTATTTCTTCCTCAGGCCTTATCATTTATTTACATAATGTCGGTATAGAAAAAGACACACCACGTACACGCCCTTCCCTTTTATCATATTAATAATTCTCTATGACGTCATATTATTGCATTTATGTTGATAAAAGGTTATTTACTACGGTTCAGAGCAATTTTGGATAGAGTAGATAAATCTCGTTTTTGCAACAAGGAATCTAGGATTAACAGATTTTATGACTGAATTGTACTACTTTTTGGTTGAGTCCAGTTTAGTTATGAGGTTAAGCTAAAGAAAAACGGGCCGAGCATCATATAAATGAAACAAAAATAGCAAAATAAATGACCGAGTCACTACTTAGTCATTTATTGCGCATCTCCAAGTGTGATAAGACAAACTGTACATTCACCACCAGTAATTTAACATAGTAGGGTTCGATTCCGGTATGGGCAAATATTTGTGTGATGAGCAGAAGTATTTTTTCTGTCTTTTTCTAGTATTTATTTGTCTTTATAAGTATTTATATCGTTATCTAGCATCCATAATACAAGACTAGTGCTTAGTTTGGGACTAGGTCAATTTGTGTGAGATCGTCCCTTGATATTTATTATTTATTTATTTATTCGACATTAGACTCGAAAATATCTGACACGTCTCCATTAGTAAAGTTATAAGAGCGAGTCAGATATTTTGAAGCGCAATGTTGGATAGTACAATATTTCTGGTGACTAAACTTAACGTGATTGAAATAACATCTTTTTCACAACACTGCTCGAAAATATGGCCATAGATGGTCTTGTTTGGGGTCACAAAACGTCACTTATAAGGACATACCAAGAATGTTTTTGTCGGCGTGTTTGCTGATTGGTCGAGAACATTGTTGTCCAACTTTAAGAACCAATGAAAATCAATCAATCAATTTTTGTGTCATAGCTCCTTAAAATGAAAAATTGATATCGACCAATCAGAACACACCATTTTGTGTCGTAAAATATTAGGTGTAATTTTGCTAAAAGATACTAAAAACTATGTCACTGCTTTTTTTTAAATGTAATTCAAACTTGGCCCCTAATCTCGAACCACTACGAGTAGGTTTCAGCCCTCTATATGACTCGTCTAAAAATCGCGTACTTTCAATACTCTGCAACAATGTACTATATCTTAAAAGCTACCAAGACGGACGTTTTAAAAGCCAGACTGCATCGTCTAAGGCTCGTGAAAGGACAGGAAATTCTTATATTTTTATGAAGGTCTTCAAAAGTGTTCTGAAAAACTACATGCTTATAAAGTTTTCCTCAAAAGCATGTTCATTATTCCCCTAATGGTTAAAGATCTTAAACACCACATGGTCTTTTCTACGTAACAGCTAGTGCTTAAAAAACAAAACGCGGTTACAAACAAAATTAAATCATTCCGACCATTATTAGTCCAAAGCGGGCGTAGCAAACACTGTTTTTTTTTTCTCAGTAATTAATATGCCAAAAATAAATAAATAAATATGATTTTGAGACAAATCTCTATAAGCATGATTTTTAACAAAACACTTTTTCAAAAAAACCTGATGTCAAAATAAAAATAAGAAACTTGATTTATCTATTTTTAAATTGTGATACATTAGACATTACAAACGGCTGCTTAACGGCTGCATTTTTTTTTATCTTTGTGTTCTTTAGTCGTGCTACTTTCTTTTTACCAACTTTTTTGCAGTCTAAGTCATTATTAACAATTAGTAACGTTACAAAAGCCAGTTTCCTGGACAGTTGGCTGCAAGTGACAGCAAGAATTTGTCATTTGTCACCAACATCTTCATTTGTAACTTCTGTCTGCCACAGACCCAAAAAAACTGCCAAATACTTTTTCAAATTGATACAGTGCTACAATGTACGAATTTACCTTGTTCTATGATTTTATTGCACAAAATTTGTTAGCTATATATTTTCACAGCATCATAGCCAGATGGATCACCCATTTTTTTAGGTTGTTAACAAGTTTTACCAAATAAAGCCTCGGCCTCGTTTGTTGTTTCTTCATTGTTTCCATCCCTTAACACCTAACAACCAACTAGGTCTTTCATATTAATCAAACGTATTTATTTACTGACCGACAATTCTGTGCCAAAACAGCGCACACGCCCCTACATGCAAAGTAAATTCAATTCTTTGCAGTAAAAGATAAAGACGCAAGTATATTGGGTCTTTTTTGATAGACAAGGCCTTTATTTCCAGGTAAAACTCCAAAAGAAAACTTTACCTCAACTAGTCCTAGCAGCACGCAAGTTGCAAACTAATTCTGCCTTAATTAACCTGTTTCTGACGTATCGTTACAAGTTTCTAATAGTTTTGAAATCTTATACAACTGAAACTTTCTTCGAGAATATTGTCAGGTATTATAAAGCAAACGCTTATTAGGAATTGATTTGTTTGTGAAACTTTTGAAGGATCTCTTTTAATTAGTTTGAGACTTTTGCCACACAAATTGCATTTATGTATACATATAATGTACTCTCAGCCTAATTGAACCCTGACCCAGACCCAAAGAACGGTGTCAGAGTTGCGTTATGATTCAAGTGGTAAGAAGTGTCAAACAACTTGTTTTATAATGTCAATGTGACATCGTTCTATGATGGGTCAGGCGGGGTTCCATTTGGCTAATTAAATATTGCATACAGGGGGCTCTATTCTTCTCGGACTAAAAGGGGGCAGACCCACCATACCCCTAGCCATACCCCTGGGGGTAGGGTGGGACTGAACCATATCGCCGTAGTAGTGCGGGGTATGAGGTAGATTTAGGTTATGTTATATTTTCAGTCGGCCCTAAGGGCCAAAACACTCAGGAACAGGAGCTCCGCGGTAGCGTAGCTCCGTCGACTCTGTTAAATTGGATTTTAAAACATTAAAACCTGAAAGCATATTATAGTGCACAGCACTATGGTGGTATGGTTCAGACCCACCCTACCCCCAGGGGTATGGTGGGTCTGACATGGACTAAGGGAACCGACCGGGCTAGATAATATTGGTTAAGAATAATTATACCCGCAGCTTCATCGGAGTAAACGTTGTTTATAATATAATATCCCCAAGGGAACTATCGATCACTTGCATATTTTGTTTACCTACTCATTCAATTCAGTTGTAGCCGGCGTCTCTATAGCTGTGAAAGCAAGGATTGATTGATTGACGTTGATTAAAGGAAACCAGGAAGCTGTCCTGAGAAGGACATGATTGACGCTGTCGAGGAAACGAGGATGGTTGCCCTGAGAAGAGCAATTGGTTCGAGCAGTGGCGATGTTTGCTGATCGGCGTCCGGCGGCAAAAGGAACGCGCACGGCCGGAGCCCGTTTATATAACGTTGTGCAGGCGCAGGCCGAGAGCCTACGCAGTGCGCAGTGGGGTAGTCGGGAAAATCAACGTTTCTATCTACCCACGTGCGAATTAGTATTTAAGAGTTACTAAATAGTATGGAATTACCTGGCTGCTTTAGTAACTAAGTGCGCTACTCTATTTGTATTAAATATGGACCCTTAAAATAATTAAATATTCCATTCTGATCATCAAGCGCATTATTAAACAACACGCCAAATATCCCAAACCGTCATGCCAGCTCTTATAAAACGATCTACTCGTTTTTAACACCACACACTCAGCAATCAAACAAAAAATTCGTTTTTAAACCTTTCCAACGCCACAACGCTGTACCATCAACAGCCCATATCCAACCCCCTCTGAATCGTATTCCCTTGACATAAGGTTCACAGGAATCTGGTAAGTGTGACGTTAACTGTACAGGGTGGTTTTAATTCGGAATCGTAATGATCTGGCCGATTCGCGCCGTCAAACAAATTATCTGTAATGGAATCTAGAGCCTCATTCACTCGACGGCTCGTCCTAAATTCAAAGTTGATTAAATAACTGTAATCACTCTGAAATCCAACATGCAACTTGATTGTTCAATTTTAAAGAGATTACTCAAGATTTTATGATGATTGTAAAGTTTCTTGACGTTGATCTCATTAGGAAGAACTCTCAAAAGTTGCTAAACCAATACTTTTCGAATTGTCGTTGACACAAGTAGATATTTACCATCAGCCACATGTTATCTTACATTATCTTACAGATGGGCCCTTTCGGATACCAACGGTCCGGGGTCCAACCCCTTCAAGGGGTTTTGAAAGGGTTTTGAAAGGGTTACAAAGGGTTAAACCCATTCGAAAACCCCTTGAAGGGGTTACCGGACCGGTCCCTGTCGGATACACATCGACCCCTTCAGGATTTTTTGTGTAATTACCCTCTTACACACTCGGGACTTCTGCATGGTAACTTAATTTTGATTTTGACATGTTATGTTATTGTTTTTAACTCATTACTGTCAAGTAAATAAGAGCTATCGTGAAGTTGACTATACTTTTACGAATTTGAATAGAGCCCTTGTTAGAACGTGCAGGTTTCCTCGCGATGTTTTTCCTTCACCGTAAGAGCATCGGGTAATATAATTAAGTTAGAAAAACTCATTGTCACATGATGACTACAGTGGTTCGAACTCGGTACGACTATCACAAATCGACTCCAAGCCAAGCCAAATAAAACTAAAAATAAAATAAAACTGTTCCTTCACTGATTGACTGATTGACTGATTGACAGACTGACAAATAACGCGCAGCGCAAACCGCTAAACCTAGGCTATTGAAATTTGGAGGAGAATATCCCTTGGGTACTCTAGGGGTGCTTTCAGAAAGGATTTTTTGATAATAGACTCCCAAAAGGAAAAAGAAGTGAGTAACGGAAAAATAATTCTATATTCGAAGTCACGGGCGTCCTTTTTTTAAGCCTATTTGGGTGTCCCACTGCTGGGCAAAGGCTTTTTTTCGCCATTCGTCCCGATTGAGTGCATGCTACTAGTTATTATACAAATGTCCAATAAGTGAATTAGAAAAGTCGTATAAGATTGCGGTCTTAATGGTATTACATACAAACTTGCTTAGATGGAATAGAGTAAATTAAAAATAGTTATATTTTACTTAGGAAGTGTAGTTTAATGTTGATACATTTTTTGAGGGTTACGGTCTATTAGCGTAGCGGTAATTTATTTATTTATTCGGTAAGGAAAAAAAATATAAAAATGAACTATTTTGTAACACCCTGGCAAAATGGGTTTAAAATTACTTTTCAATGACTTTATATTAGTATGGATTAATCGTCTACTTAATGAATTTCATTTCTGCTGATAATAAAACGGGAGCTCGTAGCAAAGAATTTTACTTTATTTTTTTGTCTACTAGCCTAGAAACCTACCTTTTATGTCGAGGGCCGTAAGTTCAAAAATAAGTCTTCACTTTGCGAACATTGTTATTTAAAAGGTTCTGAGTAATTTAATCAAAACTCTCTAGACCGCCTTTCCTTAGAGCTCAAAGAAGCAATATTGTTAGTAAATACAATCAACAATGTCTAGAAGCTTATTATGTGCTACGACAAACGTATTATACATCTAAATTACCATCAGCGTCTGCGCCATTGCATTACAATTAATAACGTTTGCCAATTCGGAATGAGTTTCCGCATAATTAAAATTTGCCTTAGGTTTGGTATGTAAATTTAACTCAATTATTATTGTCAGGCTGTTCACGTTCCGACAATACGCTGTTACTTGTGAGAATTTCATAAGATTATTGTGCCCGAAGTATGAATACATTCCAAATTGAATGTTGGTTCGAATGAAGAAAGTTTATTGTTAGAGTTAATTTAATTTGAAAATGTTTGTTGTCATTTATATTTAATTATAATCAATCCAATTAGAATTTTATAACAAATAAAACCTTTTCGATATAATTCAAGCAATTATCAATTCAAACATCACTGTTTTTTGCCTTAGAAGTATCAAGTAATAAGCAATTTTTTCTTACTTACTGATGCCGTATTTGAAGAAGTTTCATACCCGGTTTTAACAAATAAGAAAGTATTTTGATTTTTATTTAGAGCGAGTATTAATATTCCCTGATGCTGCAAAACAGGAATTCAAGGGTTAGCTGCCGGCCTATAACTCTCTTAAAAATAGCGACATCAGCAACTCTTATTTGTAGCCCTTTATATCCATTGTGTATTATAATAACGTCGTGTCGGTCTTGGTCGTGTTTATCGATTTGGATAAATGTGGACATAACATCTGTCACTTTCTGACCAGTATGTAAGTAAGAGAGTGACGGATGCTTTATCCACCGCGATAAGTCGACCATAATACGGAACCTGGCTTTACTACGGTATAAATAAATAAAATATAGCCTTTGTCCATCCGGAATAATGAACGGTTACGGATTTAAATTGATGATCCATTATAGAACGTTGTCGCATAAAACCAACGATTAATTCCTTTATAATTTCTATCTCATCACATGACGCCGTCATTATGAGAAGGTTCTATGGTGGATCAACATTTAAAGTACTTGATGGTACCTTTCAATGGTGAAATATTTTTTCGACTAGGTTCCGTGGTTCTGTCCGATAAATACGAACTCGCCAAATTCGCAATCTCTTTTTATAATATTAACTAGTAATAATATATTATAACGAAAAAAGTATTATAGTATAGATAAAGATATTGATTCTTCAGAGCCCAGATTGAGCATTGCAGTATATAAGACACGAGTTATTGCGGGAGGCTTATGGGAGCAGAGGTCAAGTTAGGCTGGTCATCGATAAATTCTCAGCAGATGCGTTAGAGACAGCGGCTTCTATAAACTAATCTACTCTCATTCCATTACTTTAATCAAAATGTAACCAGGATTCCAGTGCAGCATTGAGTCTATATACAGCGCTGCCCTCATAAGGCGGTATCTCCAAGTCAATAGCCAACGCAGATTAAATCCTTTCCCGATAGAAATAAGGTTGCACTTGGTACAGGGGTTTGGTCTGAGATATCGTCAATTGTCTTGGCAGGCCAGCACACTGTTTAGAGCCCTGTAGGCTTTAGAATTGATTTAAAATGTAACTCTTTTATTTTTTAATTATTTATAGTAATAACTGTTGTATTGTTATCTCGGAGTCTAGAAAATTTACAGTATAGTTAGTCAAGTTTTACTTTGAGTAAAGAAATAGAAACATTTCGAATTTTGCTGAATTTAAAATTCAAAATATTTATTCAGTAAATTGGCCACATGAGGGTTCTTTTACACGTCGGTAATATGGAGTGAATCTACTAGCGCTTCGGGCAAGACCATCATTGCGGAGAAGAAGCGCCGCAAGAAACTCCAGCAGAAGGTAATTTTTTCCAATCATAAAATACAATAATACTTAAAAGTAACATTACAAGGTAATACAGTAATAAATATTTTTTTAAAACTAAGACAAATAAAATCATTACAAATGTAAGCTAAATTACTTAAATTAAAAATAGTGACTAGGAGAACAACATGACGAGGTCTCTACGTCAGGAACGATAATTAAAATAACTTACTGGAAAACAGGCCCTAATTGTTTTTTTTTTACCTTTTCTTTGATCTGTAACTTGATCAATCTCGTACTATTAGTTAATTTATAACTATCTGAATTATCATTCAAAGGTCTACTTGATTACTATCAACTTTAATTTACTTCAAAGACTTTTGTTTTAATGTTTCTACTTGGTATACTTTTAATTAAGCTGATTTCGTCTTTGTATTCGATGAATGTACTTAATTTAGTTTTTAATGTTGTAAATAAAAGGGACATCCTGTTAATTATATTTTTTCTGTTAAACTTGGCGTTATTTAGTCTAGGTTAACTAGATAACTAGTCTAGAGTCTCAAACTTTTAACTAAAAACTAAACTGTGTGCAATTGTGTTTTAAATACTTCTTTCGCACCGTAGAACTTACAAAATAGACTGCTGGATAAAACTAAAAAACTCGTCACAATGTGTAATAAAATTCAAAGAACTTATTACAAAAGAACACCCTTTGGCATTGTAGCGAGTCGTGTTCAACACTTTTATTACTTCGTTGCTTATGAAGTCGGGCAATGAAATTTCCACGCTCAACACTGAAAATACTAGAGGTTTTTTATTTAGTTGCTTACTTGGCCTGTTATTGAGTGAGTTTTTATTTTTGTATAAGAAGCTGGCGAATGAACAAGCGGGCTACATCATGGTACGCAATCGAAGCCTATGAACACCCTATATAACAGAGGCATTTCATATTCTGTAGCAGATTGTATATAAACTCTTTACTGTAATAAACCAAAACAGTAAACAAATATTAACGTGACTTACAGTGTGTTAATAAAGGATCATAACGCTCGCTAATCGATTCCGCTACGATCGAGCATTTACGAAAATCCTAGTTAAGAATAAGAACCATTATTAATCGGTATTTTTCTAACCGTTCCCAAGCCCTGCTCGCTTCTCGCTCGTTGTCGGCGGTGGCAAAGTGCCTGAAGCCGCAAATCGGAGAACCGCAAGCATTGTTAATTGTGGGCGCTGCTCAGGACCCCTAACATATAGGGTAAAAGCCTTTGACGTGTTTCCGTTTTGACAACGTTTTGATAGCTCTTATTTACTTAAGTTAAAAAAAACATAACAGGCCAAAGATAACCATAAATATGGTTTTACCGCGTTGAATAGACGCCCAGTTTTGGTGTTTCGGATATTGGTCACGTAAATTCCAACACCCTGTTTACTGTATAGGGGACGGGTGGGCAAAAAGGATATGTAAATTTTAAAAATAAATAAAAAATATAAGTTTTAATTATATTTATTCGTAAGTTCATATTTATAATCTTGATGTATTAGTAATTGAGATCAAAATTCTAAAATGAAAATTGTTCTTTGATTAATACTTGTTTTTAAAAAAAGACCCATTATCCGTTTTGCCCACCTAGGGCAGGCAAAATGAATACACATAAATCTCAATCGTCACAAAAATATGATCCTCGCTCTGGATATACTAAACAAGTTTATACCCAGTTTCTTTGAAAAATTTGTAAAGAGGAAAGGGTGAAATTGGGAACCTTTCCAATGAGAGTCTAGATGAACCGAAAAAAATATCAGATAGACCGAAATCGTTGGGTGCTCTATTTTTCTCCTTTTGAGCTACCCGACATGATATGAAATACATTTCAGTTCCCTTATATATGCCATTGGGTCACACTGTCCAACTTACGGTAAAGGATTCGTTTCGCCCGTCTCGTACTTTATTTACGTAAGCTAGCTTCAAACAAAAATGATGAAGTCAAAACTCAAGATGAATATGTTTTTTACACGTCTATTTAAATCAAACTGTCCTAAAAATATCAAAATATGGCTAGCCCTGCAATAAACAATTCGCTTATATAGAACGTCTGGTTATTTATCTATGCTAATGGTTAAGAATTAACAGTAAGTGCATGTGTGTAACGCGGTCGAGCGACATTAGTTCTGTCCTTTTCCATTAATCAAGTATCGAACTAAAACAAATAATTCTTCTTGCCCGCTCTCTCTGTCTTTCCCGTCCGTCCCCTACCCTTTTAAGTCCCCGCGTACTTGTACAAGTAAACATTAATGACAATAGTTCAGATCTGAGTACTCTCCTTATTATTATTATTATTATTATTTATAATACACTAGCAGCTCTTTGAGCTGATGCGTGTATATCACTGCACTTGTGTCTATAAAGTTTTTAAAAACTTATCAAGTCTATTTTTAAAGGAGTTCACTGAGGGTGCACTAATAACAGTTTCTGGTAAAGTGTTCCACAGTTTCACCACGCGATTCGACAAGAAGTGTCTCCTAGGGTTGCTAGCACACAGAGGCTTGACTAGTTTCATGGAGTGCCTTCTTAACCTTGTGTCCTGGCTTAATGTGTACATGTTTTTCAGATAAGCAAGGTTATAGTGTCCATTTAATATTTTATATGTCTCGATAAGATCCCCTCGTTTTCTTCTTTCCTCCAATGTTGTCAAATTTAATTCCATTAGGCGTTCTTCATAGGGTCTATCTTTCAATGCGGCAACCATTTTAGTTGCTCTTCGCTGGACTTTCTCCAGTAATTCAATATCCTTCTTAAAATAGGGGCACCATATTTGAAAGGCATACTCAAGTATGGTGGTGGTGGAGGATAATATTCGACTTTAGTACATAGATTTTCTTCATTGCACATTATTAAATCAAGTAAAGATTCTTCACTATTCCGCTTCCTTGTAACATTTGTCACTAGTTGGATAAGGTTACTGTTTACGTACATATCAATAAACTTAGCATGTAGTGTGTTGTAATTGCTGATATCAAAATCATTTAAAGGCCATTTTAAGTTTGGTAGGTTGAAATCTCCCATTATTAATAATGGATCTTTATTCATAGCTGCTTGTTCAATCGCTTCAAATAATATCCTATCAGACTCTTCAAACGTGTAATGAGTAGGACGATAAATTCCCGCTATTGTTATTTTGTAATTTTCATATTTCAAGTTTAACCACAATGCCTCGACTTGAGAATGAGCGTTATAAATAGGGTGAGGGACTACTTGTATAGGTCTGCCGTGGAACGTATGAGATACATATATCGCGACTCCTCCCCAGCCCGTTCCTTTAATTCTATCATGCCTGTATAGAGCGTATCCATTAATATCCAATAAACTATTCCCAATTGATGGTTTTAAGTGTGTTTCAGTAATAATAATACAGGTTGGTTTCAATCGGTTAACTTCAATTATAAGCAAATCTCGTTTAGCCATTAAGGATGCCAAGTTCGTGTATAAAAATGTAAATTCTACAATGCTATTGTTTTTTATAGTAGCTTTTTTGTACTTATGATTTTTGGCGAATTATTGACATACTTCAAAGTCAAATCAGTTTCACCATTGTCGATTCGCTGCTGAAGCTCTTCACGCAATTTTATCAAGTAGTCACGCTGGTACGGTGTCTGATCGTTTTTAGCCATAATTTTATTTGGCAGCTTGCTATTATTTTTCAGGACTTTTAGGGCCGCTTTCCTATTGGAGAAAACTATCTTTAGCGGGCGAGGCATGGAATCAGTTCTGGGTTTGCCTAGACGGATTACTGCCAATGGTGTCTCGGCATCCGGCACACCTGACAAGGCTGCTTGAACCTGCGTTATATCATGTTTAATACGTACCTCTTTGTCGCGTACCTCGTCGCCAGTGAACAGCGGACACTCACCAATGCCGAACATAATTACATTCGCACTACGCTTCTTCCTTTCAGCTAGCTCTGCTAGGACACATTCCATGTTTGTACCTTCGTTTTGTTTGTTCTTCAGGGCTTCAATTTCTGATTTCAGCTGGGTAACCATCTTTCTCAGTGCCGGTAGTTGACGCACTCCCAGTTCGCAATCAGGACACAAATATTTTAGAGTAGGAGACTGCAGTACTACCACTCTCAACTCCGTAGCTAACAACCCACTACACTTGGCACATATGAATCTTTCACAACCATGACACTTGATTTTTGGGTTTTTATCATCCACTTTCGGTATCTCCTTATCACATTTTAGACAGATAGGCATTTTAGACAGGAAAAAAACTAAAGCACTTAGATTGAGGTTATATTATTTTTTTGTTAGACAGTTACGACTATTAGTTTTGAAGACTTCCTCAAGATAACACTTTCACAGTGGATTTGTATTATAAGGAACACAACACTGCCAATAGACTACAAAATAACGGCACTTAAGTAATTTTTAATGTAAAACTTCCAGGGATAGTTATTTAAACACAAGTGCACTTTAGTGAGGGTAGAATGAGAAAAAAAAAAGTACATATTTCCTTAGTACATATTTTTTTCATAATGAATTATAGACGATAAAAATACCAGAAAAAAATACGAAAAATAGGTAGCTATATTCACTGCATTCGTTAGTTCACAAAAAATTATAAAATACATGAATTACGAGGATACAGAATTATTATATTGATTCAATATACTTTCTTTTGGGACGTAGTTTTGCAAACGGAAACCACCCCACAAAGATTTGGCAATAAAATGTCAACTGTCATGCTGAATACTTGTGGGTTGGTTGCAGTTTGCAAAATCTTTGTGGGTTGGTTCCCGTTTGCAAAACTACGTCCTGTTAATATTCTTGCAAAACTTCATCCTGTATCTCAACTTAAATCTTAAAACAGCGATGGTAAAAAAACAGCGTTAACAATAAATGTACGTCATGCAAAGATATTCACGTAGTTAAAATACATAAGTCAAGTACCAGCAACACAGATTTCCAACAAACTTAAGCCCAGTGGTGCAGTTAAATCCTAACAAAGTAAAAAAAAAAACGAAAAGTTATAGCGCAAAGTAAAACAGCTCATCTTGCATATTCAGCGGGATATCCCACTCAACGTTTCTGTGAAGAGCTTTAAATTAAAATTTCAGGGTAAGCGAGCACAAACTGGATTATAATGTTGCAAAAATGATATACTAGCAGGCTCGGAAGATGGAGCGTCGTGCATACAGGATTGCTACGTCGAGTTAGAAAGGGGATTAGGGTGGAGGCCTCTACTGACCTACTTATATTTAATTTTAATTGACAGATTCGTAAAATATTGACTTCTGCGTCATGTGTATGAAAGATACGCATACATGTTTTTTTGAGGTTTTACAAAATAGGTACTCATAAGGAAAGATATAATTTAAATTATTGAAATGCAAAATGCATAAACTGAGTCTGTAATGGTCTATTTTGTAGCTTTGAAAAGAGAATTTAATGCAGTGATAGGTAAAACGTCAAAATTTTCTGAAAAGGCAACAACAAAAACAATTTTTTTAGTAAAATTCAAATTATGCTCCCAATTACACCCCAAACAGCATCCTTCTTTATCCAAATTCTTTTGTGCCAAGCTCTAAATACAGAATGTCCCAAGAACTCGACGTAAATATTAAGGCACAATGAACACCCTTTAAGACCGGTCAACGGTATAGTTATAACTATCTAATATATTAATTAAATAAGAAGTTACCTAATAATGGTTTTAATAATGCTTGTTAAGAACACTACCTTGCCTTTAGCACCATTGGCTAAAAAAAGCTATACTTTGTTATTCAGAAACTTTCAATTCTAAAATGTCAACACTAGAGAAATAAATACTTTCGAAGCCACTGTAATGTGGCATTACTCGTTTTACGTTCACAACTTTGACTCTTCGTACCTACTTCAAATTTCATTTCATTTCTCCGATTTAAATTAAAGTTGTGTATCGAGTAGGAATTGTAGCATTACCGCTACAAATCGCGTTGGTTCGCGTTATTTATTGTTTATTTATTTCGCCTTTTTCGTTTCTCAGCCTTTTTGGTATTGCGGACTTGTTCATTGACCGGTTAGAGTTTGTAATTTCTACTGACAGTTTTGAATTTTGAATTCGTTTTTGTTAGATCCGTTCCTTGTTATGGGACTGTCATTCGATCTCGTACTCTTGCCTTAATACACCAGAAAAATTGGATAGTCTCTAGTCATCCCAAGTTTCTCTATAACTGAAGCCAGCTTCGAGTGCCGCGTCCGGTTGTAATGATATGTGGAGGCCTTTTCTATTACGCCGTGGTCTCAATTGAGGGCCGATCGTGTTAGTGCTGTTGTCTTCTGTGTGTCCGGATAGCGGGTGAGTTGGTTTTTGTTGCCGATCAGTCTTCACAGCCCCCCATCTTAAGGAAGCCTTTCTTCCGTCCTTTTCGTTCAATTTTGTGAGTAAAGGTGTCCTTTGCAGCACCTCCGCTTACCCCATATCTTCCGACTCATCGCCCCGACTGAAGATTTGGACGACTGGTTCGGACATTCAGTGTGTGATTCGCCATCGTGTTCGCCGGCAACGGGTCGTCGTGCGCGGCAGTGCCCGCAGGTTTTTTCCGCTGCGACAGTTGTGACGAACGCAGCGTTACGACTACATCTTCACACGGCGGCAAGCGACGACGGAAGTTCACAGGATAGTCACCATTTCGTTGATTTTTATTTTTTTTAAATTCAAAACCGAGTCCGCGAACTCACCCCTAACCTACCTAAGGTTATTTATTCGGAATTATTTTGGCTATAAATGTTATTAGATTTCTAGACTTTTTTTTTACCGATCAAAACCACAATCCCTGTTTCATAATATTCCGAACATATCAGTTTTAATCATGAAGCGCTTCTTGCATTTTAACAGATTCATGTTGTTTTAGTTCGAATCAGAATTACCTATAAATTGAATACAAGTTTTGGCCTGACCGTGTTCTAAGGTGGTCTTTCACCCTTTATTAGGCAATGTGTTTTAAACTAGAAAGACTTTATTAATGTGAAAATCCGCAGACCGTTTCATATCAAATTGTTTTGGTACCTAAGCTAAGTTCCGTGTCAGCCTAGTTATCTAGTTTTTATAGTTACATTGTAAGTAGTATGTTTTAATTTAATCATTGTGTGTTCCCCTTATTATATAACCTTGTTGAATTTCGTTCGGTTTTATTTTACTTATACAGGTCCAAATTTACGTGCTGATGGTTTTATCACAACCATCCCGTGTAGTGTTCCGTACCTTTTATTTTTATGGAGCGCTACAGTACTTACTACTTAATACAGGGAAAAAATTAAATAAGAGTTGCTTGCTGGGACATCCTGTTTATAATGTGAATATGCGATTTATTTAGTTAGTTTCCCTAAATAAATGAATAAAATTACCTTACTGAAAGAAATCATACAAAACTTATGCCGCTGTCTAGAAAACTACCACACGCTGCTGTTTAGTAAAATTGTAAAAAAAATTACACCGTACTTTTCCAAATACATAGTATTCAAAAAACTACCGCATCTGTTACTTGTTAGTGTATCACTCCAAGTCAATTTGACATAATATTTGCTGTCTGTGCTAGAATTTCAGCTTTAAATATTTATAACGCTAGCCGTTAGCAATCTTGCTTGTATTGCATTCCGTAAAAGCAGCCAGTTATGCCTCAAAGAGGAATGTATGAAGGAGTCCTGGGGCACGTTTTATAAAGCTACAAGCTACAATTTTACAGGTCTAAACTGGCAACACTGCTCAAATAGCTGGTCGTCATTGGTCGAGTTAGAGTCAAATGGAAACTTGTAACCTGTAAATTGTCATTTGTAGCTTTATAAAACAGGCCCCTGAAGATTCGATGAATCCATTTTCGACTTCATTGTCACATACGAGTTCAAGTTTCATGATTTTTCTCAAACATGCAATGGAATGTTGGTGTTATGTTAGTTATTTTAGGCCTCAAAGTATCAAGTTGCGGGCGGATCACCTCGAGAGAACTGTAAAGGAATTTCATACAAAATTGAAGGCCTAGGCCTCGAAGTACTTTTTTTTTAATTTTTGTGTATACATGGCGGCTGTTTTTATGAACAGTCTAAATAGCTGTTTTTTTTTATATACTTAGCCGTGCTTCCAACTAAAGCGTTTGCATAAAGGCACCAGGTACCAGGAGGGCAGATGTTATTAGGGGACCGTAGCGCAACTTAGATCGCAGGCGGTGTATGTAGCACCGTGCGGCCCGCGCGGCGGCGCAGCGGCGGCGGGCGGGCGCTCGCACCCGACACAGCGCGGATGACTGAGCACTGTAGGTTACTTTTAATGTTTCCATGCAATGCATTCCTAGTATTTGACATTTTAGTTTTTGTTTTAAATTTTTTAATGTTTTATTTATAGGTTTGAGAAAAACACGATACAAACCCCAAAAGTGGGGTTGCCAGCCTCGTAACTATCTGGCCTCGCTTCGCTCGGCCGTCTATATGAACTCGGCGGGCAACCCCCTACTTCCCGGCCTCTGTAGTAATGTACTATATTGACAAGGCCTTTTTACAAAATGGAGGAATACTATGGTAAAATGTTTGACCGGTCTTGTGATTACTATACTCTGATTATTCTAAGATGATGCCTGTGACAGCTCATATATATACACTTATCACACTTACTTCTATAACTTTACTTACATAAATAGGTACTACATCAGTACAAACCTAGCGACGCCGTTCAGGAATTAAAATAATTACTTAATCGCCTATTTTTAAACACATCGCTTGTGAGTATAGTAAGTGATTGAAATTACGAAATATGGCTGTCATAATATGCATCATCTTATAATAATCAGAATATAGTGATCAGATGTAAAATGTATAGGTTTAGGGAACACCGTTGATGTAGGAAAACATATCGAAACTTTTATGTGGTCGTCTCGCACCATCTTATATACACATAAGTATGTTTTTTTTTTCTGTCTATCTCTCCCGTAAGATTCTTAATTGGCATGTTTTCCTGCTGAACTACGCATGTTATTTGATACTATATTTAATTTAATATTTATAGCTTTATATAATGCTAGACTAAGTAGTACCATTGTAATAAGAAATATGTTTAAAAAATGACTGACTGCTGAGTTTCTTGCGGCGTTTCTTCTCAGCAGTGGTCTTCTCTTGGGAAGCGCTGGTAGATTCTTGACGTGTAAAAGTGCCCGTGCGGCCTACTTACTGAATAAATTTCTTTTATCTTTTATCTTTTATCTTTATTTTTACTCTCGTACCTAATTGTTGCAAGAGGTCATCTTATTGATAAGTTTATATTTCTATCTTACTTTAAGTAGAATGTTATTTTGCATGCCAATCTTGGTTCATTACCATCCTGTTACATTATGTTTCTTAGCAAATAAATGATTGATTGATTGATTGATGATAAAGTGTTTCGTATTTCTCGTACAGGTCCTTGATGAAATCGCCTAAATTAAAAATGTCAAATCAAAGCAAAATAGACTCTATTGTCTAAGCCCACTGGTATTTGAAACTCTTTTTGTAATAACGGGTTGACGGAGATGTATTTATTCATTGACAATTTATCTAATTACTTAACAATACTCGTATTATTACGTGCAAGTACCAGGAGTATAGAAACCGCCATATTATGGAAAATAATATGAACTATCTTTTCTATTGCAAGTAACTACGTAAAAAAGCAATTCATATTTAAAAGTATAATCGATCTGATATACTTGGATTTATATCATAGGTGGAAAAGATATGAGTGGTACTTACCCCAAATTATTTTTTGCTCGAGTTAGGTATTGTAATTTTTTCAAAACAGGGTATTTAAAAAAAAAAAATTTACAAAATAATTTAATTGTAAAAATCATTTAAGAATATGTTTCAATACAGTTTTTCAAAAATTGTGACATTTAAGAAAAACACATAATAATATTACAAGTGCATCGCAATTTTGGGACAACTTACTTGAAGAAGATGATATTTTTTATACTTGAAGAGGTTTAAATTTTTTGAAACACATTTTGATTTTGTTATGATGCACACAATGCTGAAAAACTGTACAAGGATTTTTGAATAAAATACCGTGAAACTACATGCAAACACAAAGAATAATGTTAACTTTTTGTCAGCTCAACAAACGAAGGCAAAGGAAAGTGTCAAAGAGACGGTGTACAATGTCACGAGAAAGTCGCAACATCACAATCCGCCTCAGGCGATCCCATTCAATGCCACAGAAGAAATTTATGACTTTAAAAACTCTAACCCATTTTCAGTATCTAGTTTAAGCACGTGATGTTTTTTTAGTCTGTGGCTGTTTCAATCTCTGAAGTGACGCAGGTTAAGACGTCATACTGTTTTTGGAATAAAAGCTATTTAAAATTGTGTTGCCAGTTGGTGATTAACGTTTTTATCTGTCTTTTTACCTACATTAAATATTGTGTTGAAAAAAACATGGTATTAAAATTAATTAAAACAAACAGTACGAAAATTGGGGTATACCCATTTGTTCTATGGAACTTCGCATTTTGTATTATTCAACTTCAATTTGAATCTGTGACGTAAATTTCAATACAAAATTCTTAGTTCCATGGAACAAATGGGATATACCCGAAAATCGAACAAACATTGACAATACAGGGATATGCTTTTCACATTTTTCAATATTCCATAAAGCAAAAAGAGGTGTTGCGATTCAGAATTGTTTTCCTGCAAGCTTTATTGTTTTATGCAGTAAAACGGCAAACAAATCTTGAATTGGATCCACAATATTTTTCTACCCTTTGCTTTTTCCAACACGATTTTGCCATAGACAATGCAGCGCATTTTCTTCACTTTTAAGCCCCACTGTAAAATATACCGTACCTAGTCATAGTCCAGCTTTAAGCAACGTAGTTTTTGCCCACTTTATTAATCAAAAAAATTGTTAATGGAATGCACATGCACATGCATATTTAAATATTTTAACTTAACAAGTTCTTTATTGAAAAAAAATATTAATACTATAACAGACGCTAATTAAAACAATAATTTAATTATACAAACTAGGTATACACAGCGGTTAATAATACATATAAAATTTATACAAGTTTTTTTTAAACTAAAATCTTTCTCAAAATAACACTTCATTTTATTATTATATTACAACTATAAATATTACAAATTAAAACTAAAAACAAGACTAAAACCAAGGCAAATTAAAATAATGAAAGCGTAAATTAACTTAATTAAAATTAACTAAAAATAATAATTGAAACTCGATAAGAGCTAATAAAGATAGGACCTCGTATCAAAGTTATCAAAGTACCACGGATGCTGGCAGTATTTCCCCGTTGTATAGTAATGCTTAAAATGCGCTGTCCGAGGAAGCTGCCAGCTCTTTGGTATTAGGTGGTTTCCATTAGCCTTTTCAAGATTTCCTTACATACATACATACATAATCTCACGCCTTCGTTCCCAAAGTGGGGTAGGCAGAGCTACAGAATTACAAACATCTCTAAAAACTTGTTGATAATTCTATAACCACAATTTGCACAATTAGGCTAAGATGTTTACCAGCGTATTAGTGACAGGTTGCAAGCCCATCGCCTAACAGTACTACAAGCCTTTATTCCCTTAGTCGTCTCTTACGACATCCACGGGAAGACATGGAGTGGCACTATTCCAACTCGGCAACCACACGAGGCACCTTAATTTTTACAATTCATTAATTATATTTTTCCTGATTGTATTAATTTATTGGACTCGCTTTTATATTTTAGTGCCCGACTGCCGAAGGAGGAGGGTAATGTTTTTGACTTGTATGTATGTGTGTATGTATGTATGTATGCATGCATGTATGTATGTAGGTATGTATATATGTATGTATATATGTATGTATAAATGTATATATGTATGCATGTATGAATAATTATGTGTGGTTCTTTGTTCCCTTGTAAAGGCTAAACGGATGGTCTGATTTCGACAAGCGGGGTGTCGTTAGATTCGTCTAAGTATCGCGTGTATCACTGTGTTTTTATTAAATGCTGAATTGCTGAAATTAAATATATACCCTCATAAGGCCCCCCATACTCATCATTTAAAAAAAAAAACATATTACTTATTTTGCACTACATTTTTATGTCAATGGCGGTATTAAATATAAGTACTAATTTTAGTCACTCAAGAGGTCAAATGATATAAGTAACATTATATTGACCACATTATCCAAAAAGCAGTTGGGTTTTTAAAGCTTGCTTTTTGTTAGACTGTTTCATTTTATCAGAAATTAACGTGCATAAACAAATAAAATAGTGCTAGCGGTACACCGCGATTTTTCAGTGAAATGCTGCAAATGGTGTTAAACGCATGAAAAGTGGAACGATTGATCTTTAGGCCATAAGAATCAATTTGACCCGTAGCACGAAAACACAAAACAAAAAAGGAGACGAGTTATGACGTCATCTGTGGTATCTAATGAAAGGGCTTACTAAGCCATTATCATCTTCAGTGTCTAAAGTCGAACTTTTTATATAATATGTTTCAACTACTTGTGCTTTTATAATATTTCAAAAATTATAAAAAAATACTAAATGTAAATATTTTCAAAATAGCTTTCTTGGGGTTGGAAATGAGGCTATTACATATCATTTTAGGTATATTTTACAAATAATGATTCAACCGTACTGCAGGAGCCCAAACTTGGTATGCTTTGAAAATGGTTTTTATTTTAATTTAAAACAAGTGACTGAAATATAATGACGTGATATATTTTTAGAATTGGCTTAGTAAGCCCTTTCATTAGATACCACACACGATAGGTTTCAGAACAAAAAAAAACCCCAAAATAAAGATGACGTCATAACTCGTCTCCTTTTTTTAATTTTTTTCGTGCTACGGGTCAAATTGATTCTTATGGCCTAAAGATCAACCGTTCCAATTTTCATGCTTTTAACACCATTTGCAGCATTTTTTGGCGTATCGCTAGGACTAATATAGAATTAAGAAAGACCATAGTGTGTTAATTACAAATTCTTCTCTGACGCCGAACAAATTACTACTAAAGTGGCGTTTACATCAGACTCAGTTTGTGGCACAATGTGAACCATCAATCAGAGCCTCCTGTAAGATTTCACGCAGAAATTATATTTAATTCGTCTAATTTTGTGCAAGTCATTCGATGTTTAGTTTATCTGTATAAATCTGATTACTAATTTAAAAAGTGAGTAATAATGTTGTTTCGATTTGGAAAGTTTTTTTTGATAAAACAACATACGATATCTCGGTTCGGTATTTTTTTATAAGGGATATGTCTCGTATCCCATGTGTCCCGTAGCCCGAGAAACGACACAAGCCACTTGATTGCAAGTGTGTTTCAAGAACCATAGATCTTATCTTATCTTATCTTATCTTACAGATGGGCCCTTTCGGATACACTTCGACCCTTTAGGATCTTTTGTGCAATTACCCTCTTACACACTCAGCTGTTCGAATGCGCAGGTTTCCTCACGATGTTTTTCCTTCACCGTAAGAGCATCGGGTGCACTTAAGTGCATTACTTAAGTTAGAAAAACTCATTGGTACATGGTGACCGCGGGGGTTCGAACTCGGTACCTTACGATCACGAGTCGACCCTCTAAGCCACTAGGCCACCGACGCTCTCAAGAACCATAGATACGTGGATAAGGAATATTTGGGGACTAAATTTCAACTGTTTGGGCGTGATTGTAATACAAACTTTCGATTCATTCAAACTTTCTAGCCCAGGAACGATACGATTTCTTGTATGGGCAAATATTAATGTGATGAGCGACCTTCCCCACGGCACTACTAAACCACACTACTGACCAAAACTAGTATCATAAATATGATGTAGGTTTAGGTAATGTCAGTTTTGCAGCAGGCCCGGAGGGCCAAACTACCCAGAAGTAGGAGCTCCGCGAAAGCTCAGTTAAATTCGAATTAAAAATAGAAATCATTGGTCAGTAGTGCGGTGGTACTTCTGGTTGGTTTGGCCCTCCGAGCTTGCTGCAAAACTAACATAACCTAAACCTACTTCATATTTATGATACTAGTTTTAGTCAGTAGTGTGGTTTAGTAGTGCCGTGGGGATGGTCCCATGAGCGCAAGCATTTTGTTCTGGAGTTTTGTAAGTTTTCTATGTATTTAAGTTTGTATTTATTTATATAAGTATGTTTATCGTTATGTAGTACTCATATTAAGGACGGCCTTTACACACCATACACTTAGGAGCAAAAATAAGTGCTTTGTCACTTTAGTGTCATGTTTGAACTGATGCACTAATCTGTCAAAGGCGTGAAAGTGACACGGTTCAGGAAATATGAATTGGCCGTCTGTAATCTTCACTAAGATCTTTTTGTTATTATCAAACAAAAGGTAATCGTAAAACTGTCCTCGTTATTCAAACAGCACAGCGGGTTGAAAAGTTCGGTAAGTCGTAACGCAGAAAAAAAGATCGCAAAGTGGCTAACAGACGGCCAAATTATATTTCCTGAACTACAGCCTTGGCCAAACGTATTGAGCACCCCACTTTTTCCTTTGTAACTTATGAATAAAGTATTACTTTCTAATTTCAAAAATACACAAAGATGTAAAATATAAAATGTATTTATACATGTGCAAATTGTGTGAAATCGGAAGCTAGAAAAAAATCGGGTTTTACAACGAAACGATTAATTGTATTTTTTTCCACGGAATTACGACTTTGTTTAATTATGACTACTTTTTCTGATAGATATACAACTTTCTATAATATAAGACATAAATGCACCTTTTAAAGTTTGACTTTTATAGGAAAAACGCATGGGTGCTCATTCTTTTGGCCATTTCTGTATGTACATATACAAAAGTGTGCAGTTACTTGTAAGGCCAACTGTACTAGGTCCAGAGCTTAGATTGACACTAGGTCCATTTGTGTGTGATTGTCCCGTGATATTCATTAATTTATTCTTTTTTATTTCGACAGCTAGAGCCCCAGAGTTGACCGGCAGACATTATGCCGCTAAATGTCAGCCTATGTAAACGCGACCTATATAAAGTCCCCATCCCTGTTACCCTTGAGTCGTGGCCTAATTGCAAGAAAGGAACGAGACTAAAGAAACTTTGAATTCAAGAATAGAAGCCCTGAGGTGTTCGTGTTCATTGTCAAAAGTTTCAGGGGCAGCTCCATTATTTGCGAAGTGTTTTTGCACAGTAGCAACACTCTCTTGTTTCTTTGCTGGATTTTAAAGCATAGTTGGTACAAAGGGCACCACTGAAGGGGGGCGCCAAAATAATTTATTACTGACTGCCCAATAGAAGGGTATTATTTTGTCATTTTAAGCCCTTACAGTCTGTCTGTCCGTCCATCTGTCAGTCTGACCGTCTGTCCGCAGTTGACCTAAGAGACTCTCGGTACAACAAAGCTGTATTTTTGCATAATTATACATTTAAATTACGACGGAAAAGTTGTAAAAAAAAAGTTTTGAAAATGATGCCGTTTAAACTAACTTTAGTTCTAATATTTACAATACCTTAATACAGGGTAAAAGTAGGAGAAAAGGTTATGAAAACTCAATGAACCCATTGTGTGACTTACGCGAGTAAATAGATCATATATCAATTGAATGTCTATATGTCTCGCTTTTATTGCAAAACTAAACAGATTCTTTCCAATCTGCTCCGATTAAAAAACTTTTTACTACAAATTAGTTTTTAAAGTTTCTGAACTTTCTCGCATGCTTAAGTCGATTGAATTTTACAAAATCAGTTCTTTGGTTTCGTGTAAGACTGAGTGAAAGTGGGGTTTATATCATATAAAGACCCTGTATGTATGAGTGAGTGTTTATGTATGCTTAAACTCGTAAGGCCCACCATACTACAAACAGGGAGTTTTTTGTAAATGGGACTTTGAATCTACCATCAACGCAATAAAGTTCAATTACGTTTGTTCGATAATGACATTTTCAGTTTATGAACATAGGAAAATAAACCTTATTCACATTGCAACACAGTTCAAATTATATTGCCTTGATTATGTACATTCTATTACACACTGGGCCTTACGAGGTTAAGCAATATGTACAATCAAAAGCATAAATCTATACAGCTATCCTGCCCTCCTAAGCAAAAATGCAATAACTAAATTCAATAGCCAAAGCAGATTCAACTCTCTTCCGTTTGTAACTAGGTTGCAATTTCTACAGATGTTTTGTTTGAGATAACGCCATTATGCTTAGTAGGGCAGTATCGTCGTCAAATATATTACGTGTATTCAAATTCAAATTCAAATTCAAATTATTTATTGCGTGTCACATTACGTTACAACAGGTGGTGACGCCCTGCGCGGGCACAGCAACATGAGAGGGCTACTACCCGTTTAATTATCATTATTCTAAATTATATTTTATATTGACCTCGTGTGGTTGCCGAGTTAGAATAGTGCCACTCCATGTCTTCCCGTGGATGTCGTAAGAGACGACTAAGGGAATAAAGGCTTGTAGTACTGTTAGGCGATGGGCTTGCAACCTGTCACTAATACGCTGGTAAACATCTTAGCCTAATTGTGCAAATTGTGGTTATAGAATTATCAACAAGTTTTTAGAGATGTTTGTAATTCTGTAGCTCTGCCTACCCCACTCCGGGAACGAAGGCGTGAGATTATGTATGTATGTATGTAATATTGCATACTGTCTTGGCACAAATGAATACAAATTATGAAGCCACTTCTTACAGTAATCATTAAAATTATATTCTACTTATTCTTAAGTGTACGGTCACGTATGTTAATATATGACCCACTTAAAAAAAGGGCTTTAAGTATCTAACTTACAGGAAACTCAACCTTATTATTGTAGAATGTCAGATTGACTTTGGACCTAAGGTAGGTCCCAAATTTAAGTTCTTCACTGTACATAATGGACCTTATTTTCAGGGATACAGAGGCGTGTAGAGAGGGATGATTGCTATGCAGGGGTCTGGGTCATAGTTACTACACGGGCCCGGTTGAGAACTTAATATAGGTATTAACAACGTTGAATTGCTTCGCAGTTCCTTACGTTTTGTCATGATTTTGGTCAGACAATAAATAAAGTTGAGAGCGTCGGTGGTCTAGTGGCTCGAGGTTTCGTTCGACTTATGAGCGCAAGGTATCGAGTTCGATCCCCAAATTTTTTTACGGACGTAAAACATTACTGGTTTATGTGCCACACTGATTGCTTGTTGTAGTAACGTATACGTATTAGAAAATTATTATGATGAAAAATACTAACAAATAAATGTGTCAGAATTCAGAACTGCGCAGTGCACATGATTAGGGAAGGCAAATAACCGGTTATAACCGGTTTTAACCGGTTATTTTCATACAAAAACGTCTAATAACCGGTTAAATTGCATTCCCTACACATGATTTTCTTGTGTCGAAGCGTATTCAAAATAAAGAACAGAAAAAAAAGCATGCACTATAATGCGATCTGGATTCGGACCCACTGTTTGACTAATGTCGTTTCTTAATATTTAAACCGCGTAAAAGTAGTAGATAGGTTCAAATTTTACATTTAGCACATAATCGTACAAAATGTGTCGAAATTTTGACCTAAAATTGGTATTAAATCCGCGGTTAAAATTTTGAAAACTGTGAAATTGGACGCGCGTGTCCAAGCCACTAAGCTACCAGAACTTAGCATCATATTAAATTATTTTAAATGATTTCAATTGACAAATCTTCACAAGTTTTTTTTCTCGTAAACCGTTAAGTCGTGTTAAAAATAGTCCTCAAAAGATAAACGGTTTCATAAAAAATGCTTATTTAACTCACTTAACTTTTTTAATAGTCAAGTTGAAATATACGAGTTTGTGCTAAAATCTAACGAAACATTTGCCGAGTAGTCTGCAACAGTCTAGCCAGACTAACCCAAATATAATATGAATTCAGACCACTGAAGTCACATGTCGTGTGTAGAGACTTTCATTCGCGGGTTATCCACGGCACAGTGGTTTCAAACCGATGTACGGACTGAACACAATTAAAGTATTTTTTTTACCGAAAATAATACGCAGTTTGAATTTACACATATTTTTAATATTTCCAGAAAAGTTCACAATATTAAAAGCACATCGTGCGATTTTGATTTTTGACAAATGACGCCATTAAGGTGTAACTTAATCCAGACTTCACTTATACTTAATATTAACATTTAGCATAGGGGCCTTAGACAAGATGCATTGCATAAGGTACATGTTTTTTTAAAACTGTAAATATGTCTGGAATTGACATAAGCACTCAACACGACCGTCTAGCAACTTTTGTCAATCCCTATTTGCGATAGTAATTACGATGGTAAATGCAGTTTGTCCACGGGTGTGATTCTCTCAACAACGACGTGCGTGTATTCAATTTGGCAGCATTGCTTCTCGAACGTATACGGCTGCCTAATTGAGAATGCACGCGCTAAAATGTGTTTTGTTCACTCGGACGTGGCTATTTAAACTCGCCGCTGCGCTTTCGCTCGTTCGTTCGACCGACCGCCGTTTTTGAGAGAATAACACCCCAGGGCTACAGATCTTTTCAACTCTTATGCTCTAAACTGCTCTTTCTGCGATGAGTAGCAGATCGAGGGTAAAAAAAATGGTTATTAAGTAGTATTTTACTTTCACTTTTCTTTCTTTTTTTTCCCTTGCAATCGGAGTGAAAAGTAATTAAGTAAAAAGTAATAAGTGATTAACTCTAGACAAAAATTTCATAATAACACTGACTGTAGCCACTCTTGCTTTGCTCGGCTGGCTAAATATCTCGTGTCATAATGGCCTATAAACGATATACTTGTGAGTGATGCGATAGTTAAGTGATATAATGCTTACTAATTAAATATGAAATACCTATAGAAGAAAGCATAAGTTGTATTTATTCAAAATCTACTTTTAACATTTCTATAAAATTCGTAAAAGGCTCTCAACCAAAAACGAAGGTGTATTTTTTCCGCTCCGAAAATTAATGATCCTCTGTGCAGTGTCTTAATTTTGGCTCGGATTGTGAGTGTGGCAAATTGCTGCCGGCATTGTGAGTGCTTTGTCTGGACTTGACGGAACATTGTATCTTTTACAACTTCGCACACAATGGTGCATTCTATTTACTTAAATGTGTTTTAACAACGATTCACTTTGTATGAGGTGAGTACTTGTAAAATCAAGTTTTGATTCTCTTTGGGCGCGAATTATTTTCTAGTAATAGGTATCTACTTAGACTGAAAATATTTGCTTGTTTATTGCGGTGTCGTTTGACCAGATATTACAGCAGAAAATAACATAAGTAATTTCAAATTATTAGTTTACCTTCAGACGTTAATAGCTAAAATTTCACAAAGCGAATATTTTAACGGTACACGAAAAGACCATTTCTAATCACCTTAGGAACTTAGGAATATCGCGATTTGAATGTTAGGACCTATGTAATTTAATTTTGTTTGTAATATTGAGGTCTGTAGGTACAGTCAAGGAATTTAATTTGTGACCCACCTTAGTTCCAAAGTCAATCTGACATTCTACAACAATAAGGTTGAGTTTCCTATCAAATTCAAATGACTTGGCATCTCTAATGACAATGACATCTTCAAGCAGATTTTCTTTGAAATGGGTAGCAAATTAACTTCCGTGACAGTACATCAAAATGTAGAGCTCGGAAAATGAATCGTAAAACATATACCTATTTTTATCTACACTCATATATAAGTCCTCTATTATGCGTTCAAAATCCGTAGGCAATGACCAGCATTACCTGTGGTAGTAGGTGACAGCGATGACAGCTGTTAATTTTGGAAGATGTTCCAAATTTGGATCTCATTACCTTAAAATATTCGATAACGTAATTTCAAAATTACGTTGCAGCTGTCATCGCTGTCACCTACTACCACGGGTAATGTAATGCTGGTCATTTGCCTTTCGGCTTCTGAACCCGTCAGAGTACTTATAATTTGTGTAGATAAAGTATTGTACGAGACTCTGCGTAATTAGCATTACAACACTCGTGTGATCAATTAAGAAACTCGCATTGCGGCTCGTTTCATAAACCACACTCATTTTGTAATGCCTGTCATTACGCAACCGTCACGTAAACTACTATTAAGTGACTAGACAAGTTCTTTCCATGTACGGTTGGCCATGAAAGTGGTATACCAGTTTTTACATAAGTTTCTGTGTGATCTAATTATCGCTAAGGTTGACACTTGTCACTGTCATAATATTATTGCAAGGTAAAATCGAACTTGTTGTATCATGACGTGCAAATGAACTTCAATCGTAGGGTCATTTTTGGCCGATGGGTACAGTCAACAGCATAAATAAGTGATCTTTTATGTACCTTGTCACTTTAACGTCATGTTTGAAATGTCATACAAAATTGTGAAACGATTGAAAGCGACAAGGTACATAAATGATCACTTACACCCTTCACTTGTAGTTCATAGATAAAGACAAGATATTTGTTTTGTGATTTAGACATTTTTCAACATTAATAGAATTATAACGCTTACGGTAGCAACAGCTGTGGTAAATGAAAGTTAAATTTTCAAAAAATAACATTTCCTGAAAACCAACTTATGAATTCGTTTCAAACATCGCTCCTCTAATGGTGCAAAAGGCCCTGCAAAGCAATTTAAAAGCACATTTATCTACAACTCACTTGACCGAAAGTATCAGTTTACGATTTCCATCAGCCTTTTCACCGCCCTACATACATTCCCGATGTAGGGCAGGATATCCTGTGTCGAAACGGGAAATAGAATCAAAATTGACAGGGGCCATTTTTCACGGTCCGATTTCTTTCAAATAAATCGCCATTTCCAGTTTCGGTCTTGTTTAAGGGAATCCTTTTTAGGATCACTTGAGAGAAATGTGATTTTTTCAATTTAGGTTTGGCCTTTGTTATATTCTCTATTCTATTTTCTAAATTCAGACAGTCTATGGTCTATTCTAGGTAAAAACTAATTTAATTTCTTTTGGTATGTTATCGTATTGTTTTAAACTCAGTCGCCATTAGGTACAGTCAAAATCATAAATAAGTGGTCATTTATGTACCTTGTCACTTTAACGTCGTGTTTGAAATGTCATACAAAATTGTAAAACGATTGAAAGCGATAAGGTACATAAATGATCACTTATTTATGCTGTTGACTGTACTGTGGAGTAAATAAGACTTATCGTAACACTTTTAAATTTATAAATAAATAAATAAATATCAGGGGACAATGTCATACCAATTCACCTAGTCCCAAACTAAGCTCTAGGCTTGTACTATGGGTACTAGACAACGATATAAATACTTATAAATAGAGAAATATATACTTAAATACATAGAAAACATCCATGACTTGGGAACAAATATTCGTGGTCATCACACAAATATCTGCCCTTACCGAGATTTGAACCCAGGACCGCTAGCTTCGTAGGCAGGGTCACTACCAACTAGGCCAACGTGTCGTCAAAATATGTATGTAACCACCCAGCCACTGGTTATAGTTTATCTATCAAGCTTCTGTCTTTATTCTGCTTCTATTCACTTGACAGTAAGAGCTGTCATAAGGTCAACAATTTGATGACAATATCGAAGCAAGATAGATTAAATTAAGTAAAATAACGGGCCTGAATATGAATTCTTAGTTTTCATTTACTATTTCTATATCTACCAAGCTACCAACCGAATACAATGGGCCATCAATTAGTTAAACAAAGACTTACTTTACAAAAGTTTTTTGAATAAATTACAATGTTCTTCCCAATTAACAAGGCTGGACGTTCGAAGCAAAGCTTCCGCAACAAAGGTTATTGTTCGTTAAATAACAAAAGGAAGTATTCGATATAACAAACGGACAAAAGATTTTATGGAGAGAAAACTGTCATTTTTCCTAATTTAGTTGCCAACATTCAAGACTCACTCGAGTACAAAGATAAAACAACAATTGAATAAGGCATATATTTTATAGTTCACCAGATTAGGTATTAAATAATGCACACGAAAATATCTATCCTTACGACACAAACGCGCACAAAATAGTAAATGATCACCATTTTAATTGAAATGTATTTTTCATTTGAATTTAAAATTATAAATCTATCAAACCCATCATTTTATCGAGTTTCACTTCATCGATTTTTCATTTCACCGCATTTCATTTCATCGAACGCTATTTTCTGCTAAAACCATAATGTTTTCAGGATATTTAAAACATAAATTTCGTAGGTTAGGTTTAGTTAGAATCATGATTACATCATCATCATCATCATGTCAGCCGAAAGACGTCCACTGCTGGACTTAGGCCTCCCCCAAGGCTCTCCACTCAGACCGGTCTTGTGCTTTTCGCATCCACCACGTTCCCGCGATCTTTACTAGGTCGTCACTCCATCTTGTTGGAGGCCTACCTACAGCTCGTCTCCCGGTCCGCGGACGCCACTCAAGAACCTTCTGACCCCATCGGCCATCACATCAGTCCTGCGAGCAATGTGCCCTGCCCACTGCCACTTAAGTTTGGCTATATTTCGGGCTATGTCAGTAACCTTAGTTCTACTGCGGATATCATAATTTCTGATTCTATCACGCAGAGAAACCCCGAGCATAGCCTGTGTGAGTGACTTTGAGCTTTCTTATAAGGCCCATTGTTAGCGCCCACGTCTCAGATGACTTACGGATCTGAGACGTGGACACGATTACATGTGTCGAGAATTGCATTTCAATAAAATGAAAATTCTGCGTAAAGATACGATCGTTGAAAGGTGTTTCGATAAAATAATAAGTACCCACATTCCATATTTATTTTGTACACAACTTCATGCAAGAGGAAACTTACTTAAGTTTTTTACCTACCATGATTTAACAGAAGATAATAACTAATACTTAATGGTAAACTATTTTCAAACCATGTCGTATTACTTCACTTAAAAATAAATGGATCCCATTATATCACAGCACGCCTCGGCAGTAAATGTTTTATGAGATTGAATAAAGTGCTCTCGTGATATTAGATTTAGCTGTATTTTCTAGAAGTTTTACGCGGAAATATTCGGAAAGAAGGAAAATTATTTAATTTCGTACGATGGTAGGTAAATGAGGACAAAATGAAACGTATTTTATACTGTAGAGATTGGTAGAGAAGGGTATATTGAAGGAAATAAAACATTGAGTCGTAAGAGAAAACATAAGGTAAGGGCACCTATTACCGCTCTCCCCAAAATCGGCACCCATTACCGTGGTATTTTTAAAACTGCGCTTTATGAACAAGTCGATTTACTCACCAAGAAACTTATTTTACACGAGCAAAGCTCAGTTTGTAGAGTACCGGTTTTTTTGGCTCTAGTGTTTATGCATCAAATAAACAACTCGCAAGCCGCCAAAATCCGCGACGCCGGCGCAGGAGCAGGTTGTGCCATAGAAACGCGAGACGCCACACGTAAGAAAACTCACATTTTATTTAGTGATTTTCGTAATAGTTGTAATGACTAACCTAATGCTAAGATTGTTAAATTATTTATTATTGTTTTCTTTACGACTTTCAAAAACTATTTTTGTGTGTTTTTGTCTGGAAATACGTTAAAATTAGATTATTAAATACCGTGGTAATCGGTTCCGTTTTTTGCTATGGCTCCTAAATCCGAGGAATACCACGGTATTAGCTAAAATGTTACTTTAGGTTCAATGGCCCTTATTTTTTATACCTGCTGTCGGTTATTTACTATTTTAGTGTTGTAAATAAACTTTATCTATCTAAGCAGTTAAAGAGCAATTTCCGTGGTATGAAAAATACTAATAAAAGCCTTATTTTTTATTAAAAACTAGTGCATTATACTACTTGTTTCCATAGAAAGCCCTAAATGTTTAAGTCGTTGAAATATAAAGTTATATTTAAAGATATTCTTATTAGTTTTATGAGTTTAGTTTTATTAGATGGTTAAAATGTTAAGTATTTATTTGTTTAACCAACGTCATGATAACTTTATTTTTTTATGGGTCGTAATTAGGTTTTATAGTATTGTGAATGTATCTTATTATCGAGGGTAAGAAAAGATAACCCTCGGTAATAGGATGTATGAGAACCTAGTTCCGAGGTATTTAGGTTTTTTATGGGTCGGAGTTAGGATCCCACACTATCTCCTATTACCGTGTGACATTGCTAACCTGTTGGAAACTGTTGTACTAACTGATGGTACAAAGCTAAATCTGGTAGCCTGGGTTTTAGACGTATGTTTATTTTGTATTTCAAAAATTTCGGTAAAACTTGCTCTTTTTATAGTTTTTATTTATGTTTTGAAATAGAAATAGAAATATTTATTCGACGAACACAGAGAAAAAAAAACAGAACAGAGAAAAAGATCATTAAAAAAAAAGGATGGCAACACAAAAATAAAAACAAAAACAATATTTTTGAAGTCAGCGGCATCCATAATGTACTTACATTATTAACACAAGTAATAATTATTTTAAACTCACTATCAAACGTGGATCTTCATAGCTACGCACGAGAGAGTATATCGTTACTACTTAAGAAAAAACTCGTATCGGATATTTCAAGATGTATAAGTTTAAACTTAATTCTTTACTAATGTGGTTTTTCTTTTTAAAAATCAAACAATAAAATAGTTATTTTTTACATGATAAGCCTTTTAGTTAGCCAGTTTAACGTAAAACAATGTTGAATAATCCGCTTCCAGGTATCGCATTGATTTGACATTTTTATATACATAATTATGTAAATCTGATGACAATACAGTAATCTTGTACTTATCGAAATTGTTATATTGTATTTAGCAGAGATTTGCTTTATATTGTATTAAACAAATATGTTAAATATTAAATGTACGGAACCAAAAATACTTTAATCCTCTACCCTCGGCAATAGGAACCTCATCCGCGGTAATAGGGTCAAAGCCCGTCCAATACCTCGGTAATAGGAGAACCCGACTTTTTGAATTTAATATTTATTTTATCCCTTATAATCACCTAAAACAAGCCCAAAAAGGTGCAAATTACAAAGTTCAATCACCACACTCTTTTAAAACAAATCCTTTTGATCGTTAGGGGTCTTGATACCCTTAATTTCTGGCTCTTATTTGAAAAATACCTTAACTCCCACAGTAATGTGCCGTTACCTTAAGACAAAAAGATAAAAAAGTGACTAATGTCAGCGCTAGTCTTCCAATGGGATCGCCGAGTGAAGGAAGGTTACATACAAGGTCAAAATACAATATGAGATACGTAATATGACCAGTAATAAGGCAACGTATTGTGTTACAAGATGAAATTAAATCGGGAGAATTTTCTTCCCTATATGACAGGTATTAACCTCAATCTTATTTTGATCAACTTGGCTTAGATCATGCTGTCCATCTCCTTCTTCTGGGATATCAGATACGAGTTTCTGATATGCCAGAGATAGAGTGTGTCACGTGTTTTAATGATTACAGTGCCAAAGGACTTAAGTCTTTTAGGTTCAAGTAATGACGGTCAGACCAGCATAAGACCATGAGAGACAGTGAGAGAGAAGTATCCAAATGCAGTTTAAGAGCTATTGCACAGGGATTCTATTATAATTTGACGTGTTATCTTTTTTTTTTTACTCGCCTTCCATTACTGTCAAGTAAATAGGAGCGATGGTAACGTTGACAATACGATTAAATGTCAAAGACAACATGGATTTGCCCAGTAGAACAGAGACCCTCTGTTTGTTTGATAGCCTGAATGAAATGTGAAAATAATATTATGTCTTACTTTGACACAGAATCCTGACTTCTGGCCGAAGATGTCGCGTTCCAGCAGTTTCAAGCAGCCTGCAGAGAGAACGACCCAAGCTTTGACAAAACCGGATCACGTTGTCACCACTATATTTATTTAACTGTTTTGTTATTATGTTTGTTAGCTTGTAAGGTATTTGTAAATATGGGTCTCTGCATGAAACAATATAGTTACACCATATCTAATGTTTGTCTGTTTGTCTTTCAGTCTGTCAGCGGTGTAAGTTAGAAGACTCTGTGTATTAAAAAAGCTTTAAAATGTCTTTATTTTTGGGTATCGTAATAACAGTGATATAAAATATTTATACTTACCTACCTACTGGAAATCATCAAAAATTGTACCTCCTAATCACATAAAATTGAAAATTAGTTCATTGTGGCTTTTGAAGATCGTTGACGATTTATTCGCATTCTATACACAATCGCAGAAAGTCGACGGAGCTCCGCTATTGCGGAGCTCCTATTTCTGGGTGGTTTGGCCCTCCGGGCCATCTAAAGAACTACAATAACCTAAACCTACCTCATATTTATGATACTAATGTGTGCCTTGGGTCTGGAATTGAAATTTTTCATTAGGTACTCGTAGTATAAAAACTCCGAAAGTATATAAAATACGAATAAACGGTCCGTTTTTGTAGAAGCGGCGACGGAACCCTACACTGAGCATGGTCCTGTTTTTTATGTATGGCTCTCGTTAGGCCCTTTTTGGAAAATATGTGTAGCGGTATGCAGATGCAATACGTATTTTGATTTATTCCCATGTACTCAACGGCTCATCAAAATAATGAAACAAATACGACTAAGGGTGCGGCTCCACTGAGGCGGAGACGAGAGGAGCGGAGAGGAGCTGTGCCAATATTAACCAATAGAAGGCGCATGCGGTCACGTCGAGCGCGCCTTGCGCACGTTAGTTTATATTCTATTGGTTAATATTGGCACAGCTCCGCCCCGCTCCGCCCCGCTCCGCTCGTCTCCGCCTCAGTGGAGCCGCACCCTAAGCATCCCATCATCATCATCATCATCTTTCCCTTATCCCAATCATTTGGGTTCGGTGCCTCACGTCTTTTTCTTCCAAAAATCCCTATCAGCCGTCATTTCAGTATTCACTCACTTTGTTTTCGTATCACTCTTCACACATTCCATCCATCACTTCTTAGGTCTTTCCATAAAGTTTCCCTACCATTATAGCCCTCCACATTGATATTTAATAGTACATTATTGCCTAGGCATGGAAGTAGGCAATTGCGGGCTGAGTATTGGATTAAAAATACGAAGCCCGCAGTTGCTGTTCCTGCCGAGGCAGATATAGTGCTTTTCTCAAAAATCGCAAGAAAAAATTTGTGTTGGAGTCAAATCTTCATCGCTTGAACTCATTTTTTGAATTGCATACAAACAGAAACTTCATGTGAAAAAACCATCACCCCTTACCGCCTTTTTGTTTATGACGAGGAGAAACGCAATTCTTGTTTTAAAAAAAACATAAGCTATTCCAGGCACAAATAAAAAAGTTATGTTTTGAGTAAAATTTGGATGTATAAGACTTGTGCCCTCATTTTATTATGGCCCATTTCACTTTTTAAAAAGTTACAAGCTAGATGGTAATGGAATTTGTATGCAACATTGCGGGCTTGTGTAGCGAGCACGCAATGTTTTTTTTTTAATTTGAGAACTGTCAGTAAACTATGTACTTCGCGTCTCAATATGTAGATAGGAATGTCAACATTTCCGGACATTTTTGAGAAAAACCTCTTCTCGTCACGCGACGGAGTGTCCCATACATAAACCTAGTGATAAGATCTGTTAATAATATTTCGAACATTTTGTAGGATGCGTAAAACGGAATGATAGATGGCGTACGATAGAAAGACAGAGACATTCAGCTATGATGTGTCAACGAATATGAAAGAGAAGGACTATTTGTATTTTTTAATGTTTTTAAAATGGCTTTTGAGCTGCAAACGATAATGGAAGTAGTTTGTATTTTTCTTTCTTTAAATTAGGCACTAGTAAAACCCCAGAGCTTTATAGTAGGAGATCCGAATAGGAGACGATTTGGACCGGGCTGTTTATTCGATAAAAAGTAATTTATACCAAATTTAATATGCTAAGTAATATATGGCGAATAGTTAGGCTGAAAATTTTCAGTCCAGTATATAATTAATAAAAAAATTAAAAATTAACTTCGTTTTAAAAAAATACAATAGCTTGTTTAATGGACAAATAACATACCAATTGAAAGTATGAAGCCTATAGAATATGCAAACGTTAGTTTGACTATTTTTTTCTCGTCAAACTATTGGGTAGGCAGGTATAAACAGGTAAGTCGGTACTAGTAATTTGCACCAAACCTAACGTTTGCATATTCTATACACTTCATACTTTCGATTAGTATGTAATTTGTCTATTAAACAAACATTTTCAATTAATTAAAAAAAGTTCATTTTTAATTATTTTTTTAATGGTACTTAGTACTGGACTGAAATTTTTCAGCCGACCTATTCTCACATATTATTTAGCGTATTAAATTTGATATAAAATACTTTTCATCGAATAAACAGCCCGGCCCAAATCTTCTCCTATTCGGATCTTAGACCATTACAACTTTTAACTCAATGGTTAGCTAGAAACCAGCCAGCTCGTTGTTCTTTAAGATTATGTAATTATTGTTTTATGGTTAAGTTAAGAAATTACAAACGTAATAGTCGTAATACATACCTACATAAATACCTACATATTTTTTTTACCAACAGCATCACAATGTTAGCTTTATGATCATTTTTATATTTTTTACAAAAACTAGGTTTTTTATGACCATTTTTATCTTCTTTACAAAAACTATATTATTTTTAAAAAAGCGGAGGACGTAGGGTCATTTAATTTAATTTCAGATTGAATAAATAACATATTTTTAAAACCAATTTTATTTCCGGTGACACTTCTTTTCCGCCCTTCGCTTTATAAATAGTTTCTTATGATTATTATTACCCCATTTAGACCACTGAATACTTCAACTATTCCAAATATTAACCCGCTTTCGCCATTCCAGAGATAAAGGGTGTTGACAGATAAACGTACAGGCGGACAACGAAAGTTATCTTATAAGAACCCTTAAAATACGGTGTCGTTGCGTAAACAAAAGACGGGGTCATTGTAACAACATGGCGCCGTTTTTGACACACCGTAATATACGCACCGTTAAGCAGCGGTGTGGGGAGCTTGCGTCAAAAACGGTACGGGTACGACGCGTCACTGCGTTTCCGTACCGTCGCCGTATTTTAAGCAGCGGTGTGTGGAGCATGCGTCAAAAACGGTGCTGATACGACGCGTCACTGCGATTCCGTACCGTCACCGTATTTTAAGCAGCGGTGTGGTCGCAGCTTAAGCCTTATAATAAGATGGATAAGATGACTTTTTTCCTCTTGTTCGTCTGTTTTTGATATGGAACCCTTAAAAACTGGACGAATTAGTATAATCCTCTCCCAATCACTCCAAAAGCTGAAACAACTTTAAATATCTCTTTTATGCAACAATAACGTTGTTTCCTTCAAAAACGACATCGTAAAAGGCTTCTAAACTTGTAATGAGGTCGCAGACGTAAAATGTCCAGCTTAATACATTCACAGCTTGTGACGCTTATAGGCGTCAAAAACGTGTACAAACGACGACAATGGGCACCGAACGATTAAAAATGGCCTGGAACAAATGTCCCAGACCTTTTTAAGAGAAATTGGGCTTTCGTTGTAACCGTTTTATTTGTAAGGCTGCCCTAATGGATTCGGTTTAGGAAATTGCTAACGTTTTGTCGAATATTCAAAGTTTCGCGTTGTCGCTGTAAGTGTCAGTTCGTTGTGTTTACGCTCCTTGTAAAAATATTATAAACCCAAATTAGGAGCTCATGAAAACAACTCTATATACTCTACAGGTTGGAAAAAACGAAAACCACGTGGACGGCAACTACCTTAAATATTGGAAATAACTAATACTACGCAAAGAAGAATAACAATTATTTTTGAAAAAAAAATTGCGTATTTTTTTGTTTTTTTTTCTACCTTAACCGGGAATCGAACTTCGGTCGAATAATTATATCAAAACAATAGTCGTGTTTTATGATACAGTTCGAAAGGCTCATTGATTGTGATCATGCACATCTATTACACATAGTTACACCTTTAAACTAAATAAAGACCGTAAAAATAACACGACTTTGTTTTATCATATTCGACCGGTTCGATTCGCGGTTAAGGCAGACTAATTTTCAAAAATCCATACATGAAGGTTTTTTTTTTATAAAACTAAGTCTACTTTACGTACGGTTTTTCCACCCTGTATAGTCTTTACGGCGGAATATTTTTTCTACAAAAGTAAGAACTGATAAAGGGGATATAAAATTTCAAGAATTGTGACAAAATATAAAAAATATACTTACTAGGTAACGAAAACTGATAGGTACCTGCAGGTGAAATATAACGTTATTTTCCGTGAACATTTCAATTTCTAAGTTTTTTAAGTGGTTTAGTATCTTCCAGTTTCGTTAAAATCTTATTAGGTATAGACTGAAACTCTGTTTTTGGTTATCAGTTCAAGATTATCCACCTGATAGTGTATCTGGAGATTAAATATCCAGCCCTAAGTTACTCATTTTGACTTTTCTTCGAGCAAATGAACAATATTACCTTAACAAGTTAGGTATAATTTAGAATAAGCTAAGCTAAAAAATATTCCACCGACAAAAGCGAACGCTGTCAAATATTGAAAATTACAACATAAACTAGACTACAACTAGGTACATCTACAATGTTTCACGTGTACTAAAGCACCTACCCACGCTACGCTAGAGTTGGGTAGTACAAATAAGTTCAGAATAAATTTAATAGATGGCGGCACATTTACTACGTTCATCCTCAAGGCTAGTACCTAATATTGGTACTGTGTAATAGATGGCGCTGGATTCAAGTTATAGGAGCCCTACAAAACAAACTATCATTGGCTTTTTGAAACTGGGTTCTTTAATGGCTCAACAGTACCCCACAGAATAAGAACTAGCATCCTATTTCTTTGCAGTACCCAGCTTCATAGAAAATGATGTAATTTGCAACTGCAATTTTATGACAAGGAAACCAACAGTACATCTACATTTAATTTTGTTGATCGGCGACCGGTAGCATTTTATTTCACTTTAACGTCAAACGTTATGACTAATATGGATAAATCGGTAACGTTAAAAATAAAACCATAATTATATTGTTAAAAACTCACTGAATTAAAAAAAAAATAGTAAATTATCATATTTTTTCTATGTTTGATATTGTCAATCGATTCCTTTTTACATTGAGGATCCATTTATATCAAGAGAATGTCTTTTTCTACATCAACAGATGTGAAGTGCGTTGTTGTAAACCGATATTTCATCGTTTAAGACATGTTAAAACCTCGATAGTAAAACTGCATACATATTTAATATTTAAATTGTGCACAAAATTTAAAAAGAATCAAATCTATGTTATACTTTCGTCGAAAAGTTGCTACCGGTTGCCGATCATTAATAATTATACACCTAGTTTGCCTGCGACTTCCGTAAATTACAAAAATCAGCGCACTGCTAGATCAAAAGAGTAGTAACTCAAAATACAACTGTATTTCAAAATCAACTTTAATACAACTTCTGTGAACTTGAAACAAAACTAGCAAGGATTTTGAGTTGATACTGTTTTGATCTAGCAGTGCGAGTTGAATGAAAGCATTTTATCAGTTGGATAATTTTATTTTTGATTTGGCTATCTTCAAAGTTGCTGAGGCCCTACTCTGAAAATCGAAGTTCGAAGTTACGTTAGCTCCATCCCTGTTACTCGTATTTCGAAACTAAATCGAGAGAAAGGGATGAAGCTAACGTAACGTCGAAGTTCGATTTTCAAAGTAGGGCCTCTGATTCAGCCTACATTGAAACAATTAAATAAAATGCGACCGAGTAGAACTAAAAGTTAATCATGAGATAAAATCAAAGGCCTGGTAGCCTGGCAATCGATCAACTGTTCATGGCAATCCGTGGTCGGCAACTAGCTATGTTTGTCTTACTTTTACTTCTTATTTTAGAGCAAGACGCTTGTAGTTGCCGGCTACATGTTGCAGTGAAAAAGAGTTTAGAAACCTCTAAGGATCAGGTAATGTGTATGCGAGACCCATGTTCCTAAGCTCGCAGTCCTCTTCGATAAAATCCTTCATCAAGAGCTTACACAGCGCCGTCCGACGTATCTATTGAAGAAAATGAAGTTTTTAAGCTAAATTCGCAATAAGAATTGCAGGCAATAAAATTGTGAATACCTAGTGAATTCATCTTTATAAACAAGTTACTACTTTAACTAGATTGACTAAATCGAGAAAAATATGTAAACTAAAAGCTTTCATTTTCATAGCACCTACCTAAGGCCCCAGTTTTTACTGCAAACCACTAAATTTGAAACTTCAAATGCCTTATCTCTTTCACCCGACGACATTCAGGATTAAATCGAGGGAAAGGGATGTAGCTAAGCTAATCTAAAAACTTCTAACAGAGATTTTTCAAAGTAAGCCCCATGTACTGTGCCCATGCCACTCCGGCCTAAGTACTAAAGCTGGAAATTTACAATCAGTCCATCGCGTCAGTTGGCGCGGCGCCCAGCCAAGTTTGCTTGTGAAATCCAACTCGAGCCCTTCTCATTTGTGCTCAAAGACTCTACATAACGACGACTTAGTTATTTTTCCGTACTGCTATTTTTCGTCACGCCATTTAATCGTGCGAAAACCTTTCACGGCTTGCGCTGGAGGGCCGTAGCATGGCATCACGTGAAATTAAATCCATGGTCGAAATTTTCGACCGCAAAAATGAATGCTGTGGACTGACGTCGTGACGTATTGGCTACCTTCCATTTATTGGTCAGACATTTCCCATGAAATAAACTGACCATAAGTAAATGTTTTGCTTAATAACCTAGGGTTAAGATTCTGGTGGCTTATTGTGTTTGTGGAAGACATGGAGTCGCTAATATACTATATACTTACTTACACCGCCTTGAAATTGATCTTCAGTATTGACATATGTAATTGGAAAAAAAAATACGGTCCACAGCGGATCCGAAATATCCTCCATAGGTACCAAAATTCATTTAAATTATTTCTACAGTTAAATTTAAGGAAATAATTTCGAATTTTGAAACATACCGAAGTTCAAAATCGAGGTGGTAGAATAATAATTAGGAAATAGCTCCATGGATTCCATAACCACGGTAAATCACCAAAAATATTCCTAATAAACCCTATTAATAACCCTAGCAGATTAACTACTCACAGCGAGTGTTTGCCATTTGGCTTGCCGTAGCTCGTCCCGGATGAACATCATCTCCGGACGTAGTTCCTGGTGAGCCAGGGGGTCCATCTCCCACTTGAGTCGCGGATCGATGTTGGAAAGCTGCTGATCACTGTAAGAAATTAATAAATTCCTCATAAGTACCTACAAATAAATTTGAAAGCGAGTTTGTCTGTTCCCAAGTATTATTCGTGTTGTCAAATTAATATTTATTTGTCCTTAACGGGAATCGAACCCAGGAAATAGGAGCTTTCTCTGCACGTCTAATTTTTAATAGTATCAGTAACATCTAGAACCTAGATCGTAGCCTTGAATCTAGGCTGATCCACAAATTATAAGGGTAGGTAGGTATGGCTAGGTAATCATGTCGTCAAAGCGTAAAGTGTCCGCAGCAAAGCTAGGCACGGTAGCAAAGGGGGCGCCGGGCGGACGGACTCATTAAGGTTTACTAACAATCGAGCCCCGACATCAGCTTCAAGGGCTCCTGCCTCCTCCAGCGCATCAGGGATAATATCCTTTTCACGTTCATAGTCATCTGATTCGTCTTCCATGGCTAGGGATATAAAAATTCAATTAATACGAGCTAAAGTTATTTCAATTTATTTGCGCTACAAAACGTATGTCATAAAATTGAAATATATACTTTCATTTGTTTTTGTCCCAAAATGTTAGCAACTAGTTTTTATTGAACAGCGCCATCTATCAAGCTATAGGCACACTTAGAGACGTTCTGAATGCTTTGCGTTAGGACTAAACGGTAATGTCTGATAGTAAAATTTTGAAAAAATGTAAAGTAACCTTAAAGACAAATAAAGTGATCATAAATAATGAGGTTTTATCATTTATGAGCATATCAAAAAAGCTCTTATAACAAAATTACTGTTACGTAATTTACTTTCTGAACGTTCGGCGAAACATAAAGGCGTTTTTCAGTTAACTGGTAAAAACAACCACGACCTTGTACCAAATCCTTGTCCAATCTCAGGAGCGAACGCCTGAAAGAATGCTGGGATTGGTCGATATTGGGGTCAACATAATTTTGTTTGAGAGACGGAAAAGTTCCCAGGGGTGAGTGAACCGCCTCATTGTCTTGTCATTTTATTGCATTCAACTCTAATAATAATACATTAATTAGTCGTCTTCGCGCTACTGGGACAGGGCGTGCATTAAGTGATCATAGGTCGCGCAGCCATGCCGATGTGAGTAATACCAGAGGTGTGGCAGCTGACCGACCACTGGCGTCGTATTCTCGTGCAAGTGACAGTAGTGAAAAAGTGAAAAATATTCTGCCTATCTCGTCGCAAGATGACCGAGTACAAATTAGTGGTGGTCGGCGCTGGCGGCGTCGGCAAATCCGCATTGACTATACAACTAATACAGAATCATTTCGTGGACGAGTACGATCCAACGATAGAGGATTCGTATAGAAAACAAGTGGTTATTGATGGTGAAACGTGTTTATTGGATATCCTCGACACTGCGGGACAGGAGGAGTACTCCGCGATGCGGGATCAGTATATGCGTACAGGGGAGGGGTTCTTGCTTGTGTTCGCGGTGAATAGTGCGAAGAGTTTCGAAGATATCGGGTCTTACAGAGAGCAGATAAAACGTGTGAAGGACGCGGAGGAAGTTCCGATGGTGTTGGTGGGCAACAAGTGTGACTTGCAAGCCTGGGCCGTGGACATGACGCAGGCCAGAGAGGTATGTTATTATAAATTTATATGTATCATTGTGGACTGATTATAAATTGATATACCTAATTTGACTTAGCAGATAGTGAAAACACTCATATACAATGTATTTCCCTTTTGCACTTAATCTTCGGATAACCCTTGACTTATGGCTCTTTTTTACTAGGGCCACAGCATTTATCTTCCTGAGTCCCTGTACCTTCAATAAGATTGAGATATAAGCCTTTACACCCAAGCTGATATGATTGTGAGGGTGTTTTCTGATCAAATATGAACCTGGTAAACAAAAACGGCTATTTCAGGGCCGTTTTCAAAAACATTGTACATAGTTTAGGACAGTTAAGGCCTCAATTAAAATCCTTAAATCTTTTCCATTTCGTAACGAAAATTAATATACTTAAATCATAAGATTGTTAAAATGGCTATTGGCGTATAGAAGAATTTTACAGTACAATTTAGTTGTACTTTACGCCGGTTATCATTTTAGCTTCAATTATGGTTAACTTTCGTTACAAAATGGAAAAATGTTAAGGATTTTAATTGACGCTTTAACTATGTACATATTTTCTGAAAACGGCCCTTAACTCTTTGACAACTCTTTAACTCTTTGGGTAACAAAATAAAAATATACAAATTTTCAGTCTCTGAGTTTTTGTTATAAATCCCCAAAATTAAATAATACAATCATTAAGGTAGGTGAAAAAAAAATGCCTGTACCCATCTGTAGGAATACAAATTGTTCATAATAAAAGCTTGTGTGTAAAGGGTTAAACTATTTTAAAGTGAGTTGTATTGCGCTTTTGTTACTTTAGTTTATAATGAATATGAAATATAAAACTTAGAACTACTTCTGATTCTTGCCCACTGTCCTCTAGAAATAAATTTTGTAATGGATAATTGAATTCCTAGGCATCACAATCATTTGGAATTAGTGCAGCACATTTTTTTCTTCCTAACATCCCATCCATCATCTAGGTATTTACTCCCTTGTTTTTCATATTGCTCTTTACACATTAAATCACATGTGTTATGTATAAACAACATTTGGCTATGGTGAAAGTGAAAACTTGTTTTAAAAAATTACAAAAATAAAGTTTATTTTTTTAGTATCTTTAACTTTGGAAACTTATTTCCTTATTAAATAATAATATCTGTTAGTTATTATTGCTATCTAATACTGATTATTACTGTTCTTTGTCTTGTTAGTTGTAATTTGCTTTGATTTTGTATTATATCTCTATTCTGTTCAACAATCACTTTACTCACATGTGAGGTATTTAAAATAGGAAAATAATTATTTAAATACGCTAGGTTTTTACCAATGTAGTATTTATGTAAAGTTAAAAAAATGGCATCATCCTAGGTTGAACAGTGTAGTTTACTTTAAAAAATTACCAAAGAAAAATCAATGTCACAGCTAATGTTTGAACCCTGATAATCCTTCTCTGAAGGAATTCTCCCTTTCCAATAACGCATTCACAACCAACGACACATATATGTGTTCACTGTCATACAAGTTTGTTTCTAGACCACGCCCCCTGGCAGTGAATGCATTAAGAACCACAGAAAACATTACTTGTATTGTAGGTATTATTGAATCCATTATCTTCTAACCACAAAGTTTACATTGTAACAATAAAATAATCATAATTTCGCTACCACCAGCTTATCCTTAAACAAACTGGCAGCATTGTTCACAGCACAGATGCAGTGTTCTGGTGTGGGGATAAGATAACCGGTGAAAGTACTAGCATAGAGGCATTTCATCTTAGCACTCAAGGTTGTAAATGAATTTGCAGTCTTAGGCCACATTTCGCCAAACTTGGAATAAGACTTACTCCGAGATTAGTCTACACAAATTCGGCGTTTAATCTAGGTATAAGGCCTTATTCCAGTTTGGTGAAATGCGGCCTCAGGATTGTTTTTTTTAATTTTTTTACATGTAATGGCTTTCACATCAGCCAATTATTGGCATGACGTATTTTGCCAACGTCAGAGTAGACATCGGTCACGTCCAGAGAATGTTGGGTGGATAGAAATTGGATGCTTAAGGGAGAATAAAACAAAAATACACAATTTTATGGACTACACTGACAAAACATGACGTTTACAAACACGCCAAATATGTCTATGCATTTTGGTGAAATTCGGCCTCAGGATTGTAGTCTTGATGATGCAAATCTCTAAGGGTCACAGATTCCATTTACAATCAGGTGGTGTGTGTTCATGCGATTAAAAAAAGAAGTGTTATCCACCCAGCCCCGCCCTTGACACATACGGGAATTATCTTGTCAACCTACAAATAAAGACAATATTACATTGGATCGGCAGCAGCATACCTATAATGGTGTTTAGGCTGATATAGAGATCCTTAATACATTTCCTTTTGAAGTATATAAAAATAAATAAGACTACCATGCATAATACACATTATATTTTGATCAGTGTCTTAATACACACCTTTATTATTTTCATATTTTGCCACTAAAAGCACAATTACTTACTGCACTGCTTTTGTGTTACTTTACTATAAATTATTGTGTGTAATGTAATGAACACTTAATTTGAATGAAAATAAGGATTTGTGTTTACACTCTAACATGACACATAAAAATTAAATGTAATTTTTTTTTATTATTAAAGATTCAAATCTTAAATAGTGTATCGCAGAGTTTCTAAAAAAGGCTACAAAAGCCTTATGAGTAGTCAGTGAGTAAGGTTTTTTTTTTCCAACTACGTATAATAACACATTACAATGTGTGTGATGTAATATTTTTTTTTGGTAACACAAAAACGTGGTTGTTCTAACGTTCTGCGGGAGTATCCTATTAACATGAAAATTGTTTTAAGCCAATTTAAACCTTTGTCAGGAGACATTTAATGATAGAAATTAGTGTCAGCAATGTCAGCATTCATTTGATGACTTTAGCACGTGCCAACAGTGACTCAACAATTCAATTACATAAATGATATTACATGAATGATGTAGTTGAAATAGAAAGAACTCTGTAACATGTTTTTAAAACGCTTATATAAACTTTACTTGTGTTGAAATACCATTGTAAACAAATCTAGTATGTAAGTTGAGTTTAACCTACTTATAATCCTCAGATCGATTTGATATCGTTCTTACTTAAAGCCCAGCCACACCGCTTGCGTGACGTGCACGTGCACGTGCGCGTTCGCTTTCCACTGCGTCGTATAGTGACATGTCGTAATGAGAATTCATACTATATAACGCAGTGGAAAGCGAACGCGCACGTTCACGTGCACGTGCACGTTACGCAAGCGGTGTGGCTGGGCCTTTATGCAATTATAGTGACATTACAATAAATAATAAATAAATATCAGGAGACATGTCACACAAATTGACCTAGTCCGAAACTAAGCTCTAGGCTTGTACTATCTTCTTATCTTATCTTATCTTACAGATGGGCCCTTTCGGATACACTTCGACCCTTTAGGATCTTTTGTGCAATTACCCTCTTACACACTCAGCTGTTCGAATGTGCAGGTTTCCTCACGATGTTTTTCCTTCACCGTAAGAGCATCGGGTAATGCACTTAAGTTAGAAAAACTCATTGGTACATGGTGACCGCGGGGGTTCGAACTCGGTACCTTACGATCACGAGTCGACCCTCTAAGCCACTAGGCCACCGACGCTCTCCTTGTACTATGGGTACTAGACAACGATAAACATACTTATATGTACCTACAGAGGAATAAATACTTAAATACATAGAAAACATTCCAGTCTCAGGAATAAAACTCGCATTTATCATGCATTTATCACATAAATATCTGCCCTTATCGGGATTTGTACCCGGGATCGTAGCTTGTACGGCTAGAATCAGTTGTCCGCACCCCTTTGTCTGCACTGCGGACAGCTGGGTTTTTTTCCCATTTGTCTGCAGTGCAGACAAAGGAGTGCGGACAACTGGGAATAACCCGTTTTGTAGGGTCATTACCAACTAAGCTAATATATCGTCAAAGTTATATAGAATAAATAGAATAGAATAGAATAAAGGCCCAGCCACACCGCTTGCGTGACGTGCACGTGCACGTGCGCGTTCGCTTTCCACTGCGTTGTATAGTATGAATTCTCATTACGACATGTCACTATACAACGCAGTGGAAAGCGAACGCGCACGTGCACGTGCACGTCTCGCAAGCGGTGTGGCTGGGCCTTTATTCAGGCTACAAGACCCATACTTACAAATACCTTACAAACTAACATACATAACAATATATAACATAAAATGAACACGACTACTAATACACTTTCGCGGTGTCCGCTAGCCGGCGGCCACGAAATCGCCGAAATATGACTCTTCGGCCAGAATTCCTCCTTTAAAAAGGTCGACAGATCTTTGGTCGGTACTCTCACCACAAATGACTTTAAATTAATCTTGTGGCTGGGTTCCAACCACTCGACCCTAGGAGTAACTCCGGTCTTAACTCGTACATACTCGAGATACTTCGCCTCCGTAGAATAATGTAATCGGGACACGTACAACTGCGTCGTGGGCGTAGCAGGACACAGCAAGTGGTTCGGTCCGGTCGGTGCGGTGCCGCACAGGTTCTTGGGGCAGGCTTCTTCCTCTCCACACGGGTAAACCATCTTTGTCCTGCTTGGGACACGTCAGGGGCGAACGTCGCGAACGCGTTTACTGCGGTTCTACTTCACCTCAGTAGGAAGCTTTGCTGGTTGCCTAGCGATTGGTGGTGGTGAGGTTGGATGTTGAAACAATATGGTACTATCAAGCCTTTATAATTAGGAAAACTAATGGTGGTCATAGAGACCTTTAATGGCCGATAGTAGGTAGAGTTTGGACTAGTTTGCCTTTTAGTTAGTCAGCTGTGATACAAGTACAGTCTACGAGTCACTAGTCTAATATTTTTAATAGTAATAACTAATAACCAAGTTTTCTCATTATTTTAAAAGCTTGAGTTTACTTGATAATCTACTATTCCAATGGACAACAGGAAATATTTTTTTAAATCATGCTTATAGAGGTTGATCTTAATAGCAGAGTTTATTTTTTTATTTACTGTGAAATAAATATAAACAAAATGACGTCATTCCGACCACTAGTCCAAAGTGGACTTAGCAAACACAATATTTTTTTCTGAGTAAATAAAAAAAAATCTCTTGAGACATAAGTACAGTCACGAGATTAAATTTGGTACCCACCTTAGGTCCAAAGTCAATCTGACATTCTAAAACAATAACGTTGAGTTTCCTAAAAGTGTCAAATGCCTTAACATCTCTAATGACATTGACGACTTCAAGCATATTTTTCTTGAAATGGGTCCCAAATTAACGCTCGTGACCGTACCTACCTACCTCTATAAGAATGGTTTTTACCAGAACACCTTTTCCAAAAAAATCCGCTTGTCATTTAATTTTTTTCATGTTATAAATTGTTTATGAATGTCATAAAACTATCTAGGCATATTAGTAATACATTGTAAATAAACGTGCAGTAAAAACTCAACTTATTTGTGTATTGCGTGGGAGAAACAAGGATATTATTCTTTGGTACAATTCCACGAAATACATAGACTAAACAAATTTGCGTCATTCCATATACCTACCTAGGTTTATAGGTACCTAGTTTTAATATAGGCCAGTCACGATGCATGTCAAATGTCAAGGTCTTTATTTTATTTTTTTATGATTCCGTACCCAAACGGTAAAAACGGGACCCTATTACTAAGACTACTATCCGTCTGTCTGTCACCGTGCTGTATCTCATGAACCTTCATAGCTAGACAGTTAAAATTTTCACAGATAGAGAGTTCGACTCGCACTTGGCCGGTTTTTTCAAAAAGAGGAGTGTTATAAGCTTAACATGTGTATCGATGACTCGATATATATTTCCAGGGATGGGCAGTATTTCAATTACTTCTGATTAAAATACGTAATTGAAATACAAATACATATTTGGTATTTGTATTTCAATTACTTGTTTAAAATGTAATTTGTAATTCGTATTTCAAATACCTGACGCCGAGGTATTTTGTATTTAGTATTTGAAATACTTATGGCTTCAGAATAATTTTTAACATAAATACATTTAACCTTCATTTAGCGATTATTAATGGGTGCATTCTGAAGAAAATAGCGCTCGATAGCTTTCGTAAGCAAAATGGCGACCGCTAAATATGTCGATCTTTGGAGTTGAGTTGGCAACACTGAACCTGTTACTGTACGTCAATCTTCTTTTACTCTGCTTTTTAGCCCATGCTGGGCTGGATTACTTTACATGCTTAATAGTATTTTCATAAGAATAAACAATAACTACACGTAGAAGCGAATCTCCTTTACCAAGGCCCCAAATGCCGCGTTTTAAATACCTACTTCCCCCTTCACCCCGCTACGCCCCTCTGCCTTCCGCGCCCAAAGTTAGGGCTGTCACTTGCGAAATATTTTAATCGGTTTATGGATGTGTTATACAAGTTTAGTCACGAAATGTTATTTATGTTTTTCTTTAACGTTGAAACATTGTTGCAAAATGAGTTTTTTTAAATTTACGTTCAATTAGGTAATAATAATTTTTGATGGCTTATGTGGCTATTAATCATATATATAAAACAAGGAAACGAGTCTATAAACAAATTTTAAAATAATAATTAAGCTCAATAAGTCTTATAGTCTGGGATCCAGAGTTACTTTTTACGTTCCTTTCGGCAATACATCCTACGATATATTTTCCGTACTAGTTGACAGAGTCCACATACGCAGCTATTAAATATATTAAATTTGCCATGGGAAAACATTACTGCAGTCAATTTATTTGGCAGTAAAAGTGACAAAAAATATATTAATAGATAAGAATAGTATTTTGCAATAAAGCTTTTTCAACTTAATCAAAATTCAAAGTAATAGACCCCCATTACTTTGAATATTTTTGCATATTAATATATATTCCGTCTGTGACACCCCTGACTGACTAGACACCTCAGGTGTCGCCAGGCGGTAGGTATCTAACGTGCGGAGCGCGCGTCGGAAGCCGTGAGTTTCGCTTCTACGTGTAGTTATTGTTTCTTCTTATGGTATTTTGTAATTTGTATTTTATATCTCAAATACATTAGGTACTTAAAGATATTTTGTAATTCGTATTTTAAATACTTGTATTTCAATTAAAGCAAAGCATACATGTAATTTTTCCCAGCTCTGTATATCTGTGTGTATGTCCCAAACCGATGGACTGATTAGAATGCGGTTACTTTAAAAAGAAAACTAGTCTCATCGGATTAGTTTTGAACTAGTTTTCATGAAAATCAGTGGGGCCGTTTGATATCAGCGCAATCTTGGTTATAGCGGGGAAAATTGGGAAGGAAATAAAGGTTCAGTGTCATTGCTCGTTAGTCTTTTGAATGCTATACGGATATTTGAGATGTATAGAATCAAAGACAGCTACATCCACATAATTCATGTTGGATTTAGCTGTCTTTGATTCTATACACCTCATTTGTACAAAGTCAAACGTCTTAAATGGAAGTGGGCAGGGCATACAATAAGAGGATCCGAGAAATGGAGTAAAATACTAACAACATGGTACCCAAGAGGCTTTAAGCGAAAGAGAGGTAGACAATTTAAAAGATGGGAGGACGAAATAGTACATGGTCGGAAGGACGTGGACCAGAGTGGTCACAGACAGGGAGGAGTGGAAAAGGCTGGGGGAGGCCTTTGCTAGAAGGCACACAGAAATATAAATAACATGCGGTTACTGTAGTTTTAAGATTGTTTTGTATATTTTTCTGAAGAAGAGGCTATAAATAAAGAAATAATAGTACATTGTAGCCCAGGTACAGAAAGTAAGCAATAGATGGACGAGTTAGTTCGCGGGCCGAGCCGCAGGTGAGGACCGCGAAGATACGAGTCCATCTATTGCACTTTCTACCGAGGCAATACTATGTGCTTTTCACGCCTAATGTAAGGAAATAAAACAGGTTAGGACATAATACACAGTTTAATTAAAAGTAATATTGATATTAGCATTAGGACAGTTGCTGAATGACAAGGAAATGTAAAAGTAGGTCAGCATTACGCTTTCAGAGAAAGAGTTCGTTTTTTTATTTATTTGCCATGCTTTGAAATTTTCATACACTTTCTGATATTTGCGACGGGATTTTATTGGCAGTAAATTCCGAATTACCGACTTTGCCGTATCCTGAATTTCAGGCGGTGTAAGATCCATATCTGTACTTGTATCACTCATTTTTGTTGAATATCGTACAAATTTCCAATCAAAAGTTCAAAAGTTTAGCGTTTGTTTCCAATTAAAAGAACAGAAGTAATTTTCATTCCCGCCTTTTTAACTTTTTTAATTTTTACCTTATTTAAAGATGCAAAGGCGTTTTTCACGTACGCCATAAAAACTTACATAAAAACACGTTTACAATCGCAAAAATACACTTTCACTGAGCGGATTTGACGTTTTAATTTTTTAATTAAACGTTCTAATGTCATATTTGTCAAACATTTTTTTATTTATTTCCGAACGAGTTACTAATGTCATAAATAACCGACCAATAGCAGAATAGAAAGTAAACTGGTCTAAAAACACTCCATTTTACTTTACTTTGCAACTCAACATTGTTGGACTGTTTTTGTGTTGTACTACTAAGAGCAACTTTTTATTCTGATTTCGATCCTTCTTTGGCCATATTTCCGAGCAGTGGCGTGAAAAGGATATTTGTAGTTGAGGTTTAACGCTAGACATGTCAAATCACAGGACAGGACATTTTGCTAACAGAATCACATGTGCACTAACCCCTTTGGCTGCCTTTGTCAATATGTTCCTGTTTAATAAACATAAACGGTTGTCCCTCGGAAACCCTAATAGGTGAGGTTTGTCCCAACGCATCGTTTGTCCGAATTAACGAATGTCCTAGACTGGTTTTCAGCGGAGTCAGGCAACTTTTTTTATTTTTCCCAAAATACCTGTAGTTAGGTTAATTTAGGGTTGTATTAAAACAACCCAAAAATGTTTAATAATTAATTCAGGTTGAAATGGCTTAAGAGCTATAGACCCACATAAGTAATCTTCACTGGGGTCCTAGTGAAAAAGGGTATAAGTCGTCTGAAGATCAAGTTAAAAAGGGTTTAAGTCTAGTATACTTCATGTATAAGTATACCCTTTTTTATTGCGAGTTAAGTCGACTTGTACCCTTTTTCAATAGGACCCCAGCATTTACCTCATCATCATTTACTTAAGAGCTATGATCTTGTCGGTGGAGTAATTTCCATTCTTCCCTGTTCCAAGCCACACACTGATACGGCACTGCTCCTAATTACTCCTTCATTTACCTAAACGTTGAAAATTTCAGGTGGCGCGGAGTTACGGAGTTCCCTTCGTTGAGACTTCAGCCAAGACGCGTATGGGAGTCGACGACGCCTTCTATACCCTGGTGAGAGAAATTCGCAAAGACAAGGAGTCTCGTGGCAAGAAATACAGGAATCGGCACAAGATCGGCGGCCGGCGCCCCATCAAATGCGTGCTGCTGTAATGCGGTAATAGCCAGCTAATATTCGTGGATGCTGAAGGATTTTTGTTTCTGGAACTTTCGGTTGTTTACAAGCAGGTTGCCCGTACTAAACTGTGATTCTTGTGCAGTAAATAATCATAATATAATTAAGTTTGGTCTTAATTCAAACTCCATTACATTGATTTCAAATTGAATTTTGGAAATAATATTTCTATTAAATTTTCTATGTGTAACATAGGCGCTATTTTAAACGTCTCCTTAAGGAAGGAAAATGATTTCATTATAGAACAGTATTCTTCCTTGACTTGTAGAATCTGTACTTTTACCGTTCCTTGTATAAACAATGACATAATGTTGATAACTTACATTTAAACGTACGGCAGTAATTTTTACCATTCCCGAATCAAATATCCTTCAGAAATAATCCTTAAATATTAGTAGTATTTCATTGCAGTCTGTATGAGGAGGGTCGCTGAAACTGCCCATGTTACCTATGAAAAGGGCTTAGACCTAGTTGTATTATGTTAACGTATCCACGAACGCCATAAAGATTAACTACTTTTTAATGTTTGACGTGATTTCGACATTTGTTGTAAGAGACTGTTAACTGATATGACCAAATTTCAGCAACTTTCCTCATTGTCAGAGTACGTTCAGTACATTGATAGTGAAACGTCCCATTGGATAAAAGCTAGGAGCTTGTTCGTGGGACAATCGACTTCGGCAAGCAAGGCGTGTTAGGTTATTCTAGTCCTTTTAACATTATAAGAAAGACCAGTTCTAAAATGTATTATATACTTCCAAGCTATAAAGGGGTGCTCTCTAATAAAGAAAATTGATATGTCTAACTCTTGCTATTACTTACTTTAACATTTTTGTGAACAATTAATCAACCAAAAGAGGAACCCCCTTTATTTCTCTTCTTGCTACTTTATTATTATATTTACTTTATTACATATTTATTACCAAATATGCGTAAATGTGCAGAAAAACGGTGTGTACCCAAAAAAATTGTTTACTGCCTGCCAAATCTTGTCTGGATCTTAGTACTGCTACTGACTTATCTTAAAAGGACTAATAAAACTGACATCTGATGGTTATTCTTAACGTACTTGCAAGCCTTGCAGCACCGAAGTCATTTGCCATAACTCTTAATCCTTGTATCGTCAGTCCTATCTGAAGGATTCGGACGATGTTATTGGGTCACTCAACGTTGACGGATTTATTTTGACGTGACGCCTTTACCTCAATTAGTTCCTTTAATGACTTGGAATTTTATCGCGTGGTGGTCATTAATTTATCTACTAAATTGTGGTTTTTATTATGGTCTTGGTTTGTTAGTCCATAGTTCCGTTTGACTGAATTGTCTCTGTGTAAAGTTGTGTATGTTCTATGAATTTTATTAATTGTTGTTTTAACAGGAAGTATTTTATTTACTTCACTGGTCACCAGACCTGTCCCTATGGGCCTATTATGGTCGTGTTTATTGATGTGGTTAAGCGTGGATAAAGCAACTGTCACTTTCTGATCAGTATGTTCGTGCGAGAGTGACGGATGCTTTATCCACCGCGATAAAAGCGACCATAATACGGGTGCTGTTTTTACTTCTATTATATACACTATTAGTTATTTAACATTAAATTTTTGTTTAATATCTGGTTGGATAAAACAATTTTATTCTTTCTAAAGGCGTCATATTAGATAGTAATAACGATCGCTGAGTTTCCTAATAATTCAATTTAGTGATAAGCTTGCAACACCGACACTATTTTAATCTATAAATTATATTATAGGTAGATAGTGGCTATATCAAATATGCTAATGAAATTTTTGATCACGTTATGTATGACACTGACAAACTAAATGACTATTGTGATTGTAGCCACAGCCAAGGAGAATTATATGTAAGCGGATACAGTTCTCAAAATACGTACACCCGTTCTTAATCTTCTGACAATTGCTGACCTATTTTCGAAATTTTGGCTGTTACCATATTTTTTTACTGTAAAAAATAAGTAACTATAGACGCCCATAGTTGTCGTGTAAATGTTTCTTGTTCAGAAGTTCCCTTACACTTAATTAGAAGGGTATACTTACGAATCACTCATAAACATCAAACTTAATTTCAAATCTGCTTCTTCTGTTTCATTACGAATAAGTGCATGTTGTGCTACTCCTAATGTCGTTTATTTTGTCAGTTGCATAAGAATATGTTAATGCTTCTAAGGATTTTGCTTACCCATACAGTGTGTGGTCAGTGTTACGTCATTTTAACGAATTTTATACTACGAGTTTTCTATCTGTACAGTTTTAACAGAAAATATTTTTTTCACGACGCTAGGGTTTTAAGAATTTGATTCTACTGGATTTCAAAAGATTTCTGAGGTATTAAATATTTCTAAAGTTTGTGTTCGGAGATTTCCTGGCAAACCTATTTAATTTTCGCTAAAGATCAATAATTATGTAAATATGTTACATGTAAATTGAAAAAGAATTACATACATACATAAACTCATGCCTTCATTCCGAGAGTGTGGTAGGCAGAGCTACAGAATAACCAACAACTCTAAAATTTGTTGATAATTCTGTAATTCTGTGAAAAGAATTAAGATGAGATAATCTCACCAATTAAAATTCACAAATCTATGTTTAATCTGTGTCAGTTGAAATTGCCAAAGATGTAAACAAATTAGTACTGTTTGACACATAACCTCAAATATTCATCAAGCGTGTTTTTACTTAAAATATCGTATAATTGATAGTTATTTAATGTTGAACTTAATGTGAAAGTAAAGATCAAGTGTATAAATCATTGCTCAGACCTCACTTGATCTTTAAAAGCACGTGATTATCAAGTATTGAGCACACGATTATCGAGGTTGTGTTTACATATTTGCCAATTTCAATTGCCACAGACCACAACTTTCGAACGACTGCACCAAATTGGATAATTCTTTGTTTGTTGTGTTCATTATAGTCAGGGCAATGTTTGTATGAAGATGTTGAAAAATCCACGGGGGAAAGTCGGATATGTGCAGCGGGGCAAAGCCGCTGGCGGGCAGCTAGTAAAGAATAAAAAACTATTCTAGATCATCTTGTGCAGTTGCTAGTTGTCCTTCCGTATGGTGATAAATATTAGCCAAAATACGTGGAAACAATCTAGAACGAAAAAGGTATCGTTATGATATTTAACTCCGCCTAGTGTCCTGTTTGCAAAATATCAATTTATTGTTTAGTTAGTTGATAGTTTCAATCGAGATAGATATAAAAGTGGAGTAAACATCGGTTGTGCACAAATATATTGTAGTACAATTATTGGTTGTAACTTCCCTATTGAATTAGTGCACAATTTGTAAAAGGAAATCTTATACAAGTTAATGTTGTCATAATACGGAATAAAAATTATACCTCATTGATTTTACACGTTGTAACGACACAGGAAAATGTGGTTAACAGGACACGTGATTCTGGATTTTACAATATTTGAACCATTTTTCAAATGAGAAATTATACTTAATACTTGTAATTTTTCTTACCGTATTCGATGTGACTATTGAGAACCTTCACCGGAAAAGGGTCACTAGTAAGAGAAAGAAAGAAAGCGCGAATGATACGTTTAGTTAACGTACGCACGTTAAATCCAACAGAGTGACACCATGTTAAAAAGGAATTCGTACAAAAGTTAATTCTTTTTAACCGTAGTAATTTCACTATTCAATTAGGTTTATTCGTAAATTATTGCCACTGTTGGATTTAACGAGCATAAGTACATTATGTTAAAAAGGGTCACAAGTAGTCACCTGAGTACATAATTGTTGACTTCACTACGAAGATATTAAAGATTATGGTTTCTCGATGACGTAGCGATAGTGCCATCTGTAGGATCTCAGTCAGTTGACCTACCCACATATTTTCTGTCTCCGGGATATATATTTTTTCTGTTAAGTCGTTATACTGTGAAGACGAAACTAACAAGCATACACTCTTTCAAGGAATTAAGAATATCTTTGAGAAACGGGCCCTAGTTTTACCTGGTTAGTTGTCATTATAATACCGGTAGAGAATGCTTGTAGCATTAAGTCCGCCTTTTGTACACTATTTTAATTTTTTGCAATAAAGTATTGAAATAAGTAACGAATCATAAACATTACAGAAACATTATTTCCTTGGAAATATCTATTTCATGTGGCATAACTATCTCTAAACATAATTTTTAACTGTACGTTGGTACATGATGTTTGATAAATGAATTACTGTAACCAAGTTAAACAGAATAACTTTGCAATTTTGTTACTGAAGGGTTTTCTTCCTAATACTGACGTGACCTCTTCAACTTGTTTATATTAAATACTTCCCACGTGATTCTTAAAAACCTATTAGTCCTTCCTAAACTTAATGTAAAATCATAGGAAAAACTATGGTGTTATAGATTTGTATGTAGTTTCATTGTTGAATTTAATGTTTCACAATAGTATCTAGTTTCTGATGCAGCAACCACGCTTAATGTGTCGTTTGGCACTAAAGTTAATCTATGACCTTATTTTAAAGTATTAAGACATTTTATTTAATGGTAGAATAACGTTTGAATGTAATACTCGGATTTACATTCGACGCCTCAAGATGGTACTTTACTTGTTATCTCTCTTATGTACTTTTATTTCGTATATCAATAAGTTCACCACTTAATTATCTGGCATATCGTCCTTTTACTTTCTCAACCTCGTATCTGATCGAATAGTTAGATAGAAAAAATTACTCATGTTCCAAGGTTTATAAAGACTACTTTCCTATAAAAATATTCGATCAGGTAAGAGGTAGAGAAAGTAAAGCGACGATATACTGCCAAGTTAACTGCTGCCATGTTACCTAATCTGTAGGTAAACTTTTCATCCTCAATGAGAATACGACTTTGTTTTAATGTGTTCAATTGTATGCACTCTGAAAATCTCAGAAATGTTCTAATCGTGTTGTTTTGTAAGTTGACGACATATTCAGTGAATTGTGATAGCAAACCTCGTGTTAACTTAACAGAGTGTATCATTAATAATATTGACCAATAGCGCCTTCACTATCCGGTATGGCTTCGCGAAGCAATCATCCTTTGTAGCCGTGTTTTGGTCTTTCTTCGGTGTTAAATATTTCTCGCATCATAAAAAAGTAATTACGGCCTTAACGGTCGAAGTTCACTATAGCCGTATGCAGCAAAGTTTGGCAATATATTGTAAAATATTACGAGACGCACTAAAGGCCGTGCCGCTGTGCTACAGAGTTATGTACTAAATATTGTACATAATTATATATCACGCTGCTAAAGTGCAATTCGGACTTTTTGGCTCGCAAAATTCCCTCCGGCCACTAGGATCCATCGGCAGGATCCATCAATGAGTCGAGTGGACTTTATGTACACTAGAATCCATATTAGAGTAAGGTGAACTATTATGTAACATAGTCTAGAATACCTCAATGGATTAATCTGTTTTTTTAAACACTTGGATCCATATGTGGGTTTTAATTTACTTTGATGTCGTCTAGAATCCATCAATGGATTAAACATGAATGAATGGATTTTAGTAAACACTTATTATACTCAGATCAATATCAATACTGCCGTGTATTGTAATCCATGAATGTATCCATCCAAATCTAGAGTCCAAGTTTAAAAGGATAATTTAAATGGATCTTCAGTTCTTCACAGACATTACAGTCTATTACAATCCATTAATGGATCTGAGTATAATAAGTGTTTACTAAAATCCATCGATGGATCAGCGTAAACATTGTAGTTTTTCAAAATCTACTGACAAATCCAAATGTACAAAAATCCGCTTAAATCCAGTATGGCTTTTAGTGTACATAAAGTAAGCTTGACTCCATTGATTGAATCTGAATGCTTAAAAGGTTCGCTCGACTCCATCGATGGATCCTGCCAATCGATACATGTATTATCAACATTTAATGGATGTCTGATTCGCGAGGGCATGCGGTTAGTACGAACGCGAATAATAAGTTATAGGTACAATGAATTATATTCGACGAATCCTCTTTTTTCATACAAAAAGTGGTTAGCTTTAAGAAAAAATGGCGGTGTCACAAGAAACTGGTATTCTTTTATTTAATTCCGGCTAGAAATAAGATAAACTTTTATGATACTTTATTCGCGACTACGAACCCTATCCCTATTTTACAAGTGTGCAAGTTGACTACTTATTCTACGGTTAGCACATCATCGGTAAATTGTACACTTGTTAAGTTTTGTTTGATGGAACCCTGGGCTCTATTACAAGGATGTATTGGTCAATAAAATTGTCTCTTAGGGCCTCGGGCTGTTTGTAGCTGTGTGTTCGTAAATGTACCTTTTGGTATGTATTTCTACTGTTCGTACTCTACGAACCTAATTTTGCGGTGTGAACCGGGATGTCTCTTTCGCACTAATTGTATTAGGCAATGATGGGTAAGGGCAAGCTATAAGAGTTGAAAAGAAAAAGAGTGGTAACACTCAATTGAATAAAATGTCGGTCGTCGTAAAAGAAGGCATAAAAACGTCTCTCTTTGGAAATATGCCTCTTTTTACTAAACTCAACTATAAGTTCTCTTTGTTTCTAGTCGGTTCATTTGTAATTAGTTTTAGCATTAAATATTAATTCGGTTACGAATATTATTATGCTGTCATGCTGCCATCGATATTTTTCCAACTTAGCCACTCTGTGCTTTATGTATTTTATAAACATTTTGACTGGCTTCTAAGCTTCTTTGTACAAAATACTTGTAGGTAATAAAATCAGGATTTATATTGATTGAAATTCGATGCTAGTGCACAATATGTTGGGAATAGTATTTATAATTAAACTCTGTAACGATATAGCACAACACTGTGTGCTAATTTGAAATAAATAAAATCAACAACTCGATGTATTTTTATTTCACATCCCCTGTATAATGTTATTTCACAGTTTTCACACCCTATTGTGGTCGCTTGCGGGACCCTACATGGACCACGTCTTCTGACGATTTTATTATTGCACCGATAATTAAAACAACGTTAACGCCAGCCCTGAGTCACAAGCTATTTAATTACCGATTAATTTTAATTAACGACCGGTTGGCATAAACAAGATGCATTCTGCGGAAGTTGGCTACTATAAGATATAAATATTTTAGAGAATTGCGTCAACGAACGGGAAATTATTGTTTAATTAATGCGTTAGAGTATGTATGTACCTATTTGCTTCAATGTAATTGGAAGTTCATTTTTTTTGTTGTGACATTTTAGAAGCTGTTTGTATAACGATTGCGCAACTTTTTTATTAAGAGATTAAGTTGAGACAGGTATTTATACAGTTATTTATTTCTTTAAATGAATGCGTCCTCATGCCTCTAACGTATGATAACCCAGATGAGTAGGTAAGGTCCAAGTAAAAAGTATAAAATAAAAAAAAGTTTAAAAAAACAAAAACCCGCCTTCAAAAAGCAAAAAATAACTTCTTTAAAATGGTAGGTAAATAGGTCAGTCCAACTGAAGTCTGCTTTTGGTTAAAATATTGTTGGACGCCGACTTCAGTTGGACTGACCTATTTACCTACCATTTTAAAGAAGTTATTTTTTGCTTTTTGAAGGCGGGTTTTTTGTTTTTTTAAACTTTTTTTTATTTTATACTTTTTAGTGATCATAATTATGCTGTTATTCTCCCATTTCTCAAGAAACAATAGAACATTTCAATCTCGCCGCAAGCAACGCCGTGGGAAAGTCATAGTCATATATTTAAACCTAAATATGCTTCGTCATAGTCGCTCAACTATCTTAATCGAAATATCTTGTCGCCACCCTCGAAATATATACCGTTTAGGAGTTCCGGTGGCCATCTGTGGTCTTCATCATTAGTTCCACTTCACCAAATAGTGGTTTCCAAGACCAAATACACGAGTTACAATGAAAAATACCAAAATCGCTATAGGTGTGCCTATAAATTTTGAAGAGTTCCGTCGATTCCTCATGGATTCCAACATCAGATCTTCATTTTGAAAAAAATGGGACCAATCTGGAAGCACCAGCTTTCAAATAAAAAAAGAATCTTCAAAATCGGTTCACCCAGTCGAAAGTTCTGAGGAAACAAACATTTAAAAAAAAAACACGAATTGAGAACCTCCTCCTTTTTTTTAAGTCGGTTAAAAAGGCTTAGAGCCGCAGCCGCGTATCGACTCCACGCTCCAAGCCTTCTAACATCGGCGAGCAGTCGCGCTCAGTTGATGCCGGTTGGCGTTCGCGTAGGTAGTGGCACACTTGAACGTGGAGCGCGGTGATCCATCCGTTTTCGGTTTGAGCGCGGGCGCAGATTTTCGAGGGTTTGGAGCGCGCAGTGCCGCAGTCGCTTCCCGGTTTAACGCGCACTGTAGATGACTTGAAGGGCATTCAATACAAGTAGTTTTTCATTTAATTACGCATAGCTTGAAAAAAAAAGGCATTGCTTGAACTATTAGCATATGTATGCACGAACGTGCTAGAAATTTCAAATTGTATTCACTTTCACGTAATCATAATCGCGCCAGAAACGCAAAAAAGCGTAGTAAAATCGCTTCAGTGTGAACGCTTCCAGCAACTTATATAAATTCTATTTCGCTTGGCCCACGCGTTTATAAAACGTCTGTGCTTACATGGGCTAATTCTGCCCCCGATAGTAAAAAGGGCGCATCTAACACTTTTGCCAAAAATGAGTTAACTATACTGCCGTGATCAGCAGAAAAAGACCCAACTACTGATATTTTTAGTTTTTTCCTAGGTAGGCTAGATAAGAAGTTACCATAAGCAAAAAAGGGCGTAACTTCAGTCACTTTGTTACAAAACCTTAATTAAAAGGACGCATTTCAGAAACATGTAGGTGGTCTTCGTAAAAAAGACGTAACTATGTATAATGCGCCCTTTTGTTTTGTCAAACTTTCAACACTTTAATAAAAGAAAAGACGTAGGTAAGGTATAATCCATCACCGTATACTTCAATAAAAGGACGCATTTAAGTACTTGTGCCTTTTCAACTAAGTTTTGTGTTAGACGCATCTAACATAAATACTAGGGAATGCAAATAACCGGTTTTAACCGATTTTAACCGGTTATTTTCATACAAAAACGATTAATAACCGGTTAATTTGCATTCCCTAATAAATACTTAATGAAAAGGGCGCTAGTGGCCACTTGCGTCTTTTCAACTTAGCCAAAGCTCGATCACGTTATATTGACGCGGACGCATCTACACGTAAAACTGAGCAGAAAAGACGCAAATGACCACTTGCGCCTTTTCAATTGTGTATTTTTCCTAATTCACTAAGATGCTCGTGGTATTTGCGTCTGATTGTGATGTAGGCATGTTTTATTTTTGCGATAATACAACTAAGTTAGTGTCATTATTTTTCTGCGTGTTTGTTACCGGAAAAATTATAAAAAAAGTCTTTGTTAGTTTAAAATTGTTAGTTTGTCCACGTATGTCAAGTATAGGACAAGTGGACATTGCCAACTTTGCGGAGAATAGAAAGTCGGATTTAATGTCAAGCATTATGGACATTGCCAAAGATATACAAGATATGTTTTCTGAATTGTAAATATTTTTAGTCCAAATATCAGACGAAACTCTATTAAACTTTTAAGATATAAAACATTAATAAAAATCCGCTTGCAGGTTTAATTTAATAAAAATTTAAACATGATAGTATTTTGTACTTTAGTGTTTGCTGGTGAATTTGTGCGCATGAAACTGGTTTATTCAGTTTTCCTATAGAAATTATTATATTTCCAAGATAAAAAAACATATTATCATGTCCATCCCCAGAACTCAAACTATTTTAATTTAAATTCATTTCGGTTCGGCTGTTGAGCCGTGAAGAAGAAACAAATAAACAATCAAGTTTGCTGATGGCAGCGTTATTTTCCCGGCGTCGGTTAAAGAACTTAGGAACGGCTAAGCGGGCTAAGCAAAGTAAGCTTTGAGTTAGGACTACTAATAAACATGTCAAAGACCAAGTTCATTTCCGACTGCATCAATCAGAGCATTGAAGTCTTCCCCCAAGCTCTTATACACAAGTTTAGTTGCAGACGTTTACGATGACGACAGAGTTGGCAGGATGAACAGCAATTGTTTGGAAAAGATTGATCAGTCACCGCTTTGTGAGGAGCAGCATGGGAAGAAAAGGGGAAGTCTTTAGCCAATAATGGGGCAGAACAGGCTTATAATAAATACAAATAAATAAATGGCGTTAAGAGGAACAGATTCCCAGAGGAACGCTATACTATTTCTCCTTTATCTGAATTCTGATGGGGCATTGAGTTGTAGAATCTTTATTTTTTTTGACTTCGGTACTTTTTTCAAAGAGCTGAACACAAATTAGTAATCTTGAAGATATAGAAACTTTGTTTTTAACAAGGAAATAACCACATTGACACCCGAGACGCATTGTTTGAATAAAGTACTGCACTAATATTTGTGGTTTATAAATATTTCTAGGTTCTCATTCCAATCTTTCTGGGACCATATCGGTTTGCATCGAATAGTTTGATTAAGTCTTATTTTGACAGTCAAGATAGGATATAAAAATACAAAACAAAACAATGCGGAAGCGATAAAGATAGTATAGCTTGGAGCAGGGTGACCTGAGAAACCCCCTAACACGGTAAAAGCTCTCAGTTCCTTGTCTAAATACGCTTCAGTTTATTATAAGCAGTAAAACCTAGGCGAACAATCCTTATTTTTTACATAAATACTTTATTATAAGACTTAACAGGAAGTATAAGTTTTTTTTGTACGAATTAATTGGCAATGGGAAGTATGCTGGTCGTAGCAAACACAAATTAGAACACCGTGACATTAGCAATGGGAAGTATGGGAAGTTATTTTATGTACGTATTACCTAATTGGCAATGGGAAGTATGCTGGATATTAATTTTTTTAAATGTATTTTTAAAATAATATTTTTTAATTTTTAAGAATAATATATGTAAATAAGTCATTATGTTGTCATATTTAATATAAAAACATACAAAAAATCATTTACCGAGGATAAGTGAGAAGCGTCTTTCCTCATTTATATTCTGACGACAATTGACGAAAAATTACCGTCCGCACTGGCTTTTTTGTATTATATTAATATCAGATTCCATAATCGAATAATTTTAGTTTTACGTGTTGATTTTTGTCTTTACAACGTCCAGTACGAGTATACTGGACAACGTGAAATTAAGGGTTAATAAACTTTACTTTTTCATACGGTTTTTTATTATTGTTTTTCCTGATTGTACCTTAGAACATTGTTAATGTGCAAACTATTATTTCAAAACGTTTATTTCACAGGTAGTTGAACTACCTACATGTCAAAGTAGTAGAAAAAGAGAAGATATTCCTTTTTTATTTGAGTAAAAGTAGTTGTTTAAAATATCAATTACTATATTGAAAAGACCCTTGTGTCCAAATGTGCCCTTTCATCTTAGGAGAAAAGCAGGAAATATCTGTCAAGCACTTATATTAAAAAGAAGTTTGTGATTGTACTCAGTTGAAAAGTCGGAATTGGTTACTTGCGTCTTTTAAACGGAGTATTGTGTATTTTCCAGACATTTTTTTGCTAAGATGAAAAGGAAAAACTTAAATAAATAAATAAGTACAAATAAAAAAATATTTTAATACCATATTGACAATATGGTACATATCTATACAACTTCGTTTACGGAAAGTGTTTATGTCTATTTGTTTAGAGACGCCATTTTTTTTTTTAATTTTCAACTAAACCATTTAATTTCTCGATTTCGACTTCATGTTAGATGCGCCCTTTTTACTATCGGGGGCAGAATTGGCAACATGGGCAAAATGTTATACAGAAACCATTGATTGGTATTGAGTGAGTTGCTTTGTATTGTTCGTTGCCATTTGGAAATTGATCCACATTCTATCATGCCATTTTTTTAAATAGTACTGTAGATTTAGTTTCAAGTTTTTGGCTGATGTATCTAGTTTTCATAACAAACAAAAAAGCGTGTTGTGCAATCACATTGTCTTTTGGCCTCGGCATTAAAATACAAAATTAACACACTCAGAAGAAAAAAATACAAAAGACTTGGCTGCATGGGCTAAGATCCCTTTCGGCTGTCCCAAACCAAAACCTAGTAAGAGCCATTGAGAAAATTTTACAGGAGAAACAAAACAAACGTTTTTATGTCCCTCTTAAAAACTATAAGCCCTAGGTAATTGATTGTTAGTGCTAAATTATGAAAATAAATGACTCTAATAGATTAGTAAAAAAAATTGAAAAAAACACTGTAAATGCCAGTTTTATGAGACTTACTAGTAGATTTGCCGCTGGAAATGTTTCAAAAACCAAAATCAATAACCTAGCATAGTCTGTTTTCTCTTATATAAAAACCTAGTACTTAAGTATGTGTGTTGTGACCATTGAAGTTTAAAATTAAGTGTGCAATATTTTAAGTAAATACTTGTTACATAATTATAATGATAAATAATTTTTCTACATGTTTACCTCAAAGTTACTCAAAAATGTATCTGATTAGATGAAAATGTTGACATTTATTTATAGTCTTATTAAATAATTAGAGGATCTGCAACTGAATCGTCATCAAGGCAATCTAAATCAAAATTTTCTAATTCTGGCTCCGTCCAGAACAAAAAAAAACACACGAGAAAAAAACGGATTAAATAATTTAACTTCACCCTCGTAAGCTGAATGTTAAAAAAGCAAAACCAAATCTCTTTAGTAAAATTAAGTTACCTATTTGATATACAAAATTAAATTAATTAATTAATTGTATAATTAAATACAAAACAGTGTACAAAATTTGCACAGTCCTGTGTCTAAGCTTCCACGCAAAACTAACACATAACTAAGCGAAGAACCATTCGCGTATAATTTTTTTCATAAATAAATTAACCCAACAAAGCTTATACGTACACAGTTTGTTTTTTATATACGTAGGTTACTCGTAACTAGGGAGTGGATGATCGAAATAGGTACCTACATATTTACCTATAGTTGGCGAAACGTCGCGAAAGCTCATGTAATTATATTAGTGCGGAATCGGGTTTTTAAAATGTATTTATAATATTTTTAATTGTAGTTTTTCAGTATGACGTTTAAGTCATAGTTTAAAAAAACAAATCACAACGCAAATCTCTGAGCAAGTTTTTAATTAGCCAAATAAATAATAATATGTACCCACTCGACACCAAATAGATGGAAATAACAGCAATTAAAATTAATGAAATTTAATATAAAGTCCGCATCCTGCAACTACTACCAACAACACTGCCACGAAACTACCTATGTAAATATGTACCTATCCTTTCCCTACTTACCTATATTATAAGTACTATAACACAAGAACAAGTTTAAACACCCATAATAGGTATGAAGCAGGTATATGTATCTATTTTATCGTGCATACAAACAAACAACATAAAACAGAGTAAAGCCCACAGGTACCCACATTCATTAGATGCTTATTACCGTCCAGAAGAAAACTGCAATATAAATAGGAGAGCGTAACAATTGTTAACGCATTAATAGTATCCAACTACCTAAAACAAAGCAATTTTTATATCAAATTTAAATTCAGAGAAAAAGTTTAATAGTAAACAATGAGTTAGTACATATCTTGATAAAGCGGCTGCAAGAATGAGTTTGCTCCTATAACTATTTCGACCAATGATATAATATAGTAAAAAAAAGGTAGATATGTTACACTCACCTCGATAGTGGCACCCTAAAACCAAGCCAATTGGTACACCTTTACTTAGTCTCGCGCCGTCAACGGAACCGTGAACTAGTCTGCAGACCAACATACATTCGTCTCTGTTTCGCTCCCGGAAATTAGCATACCATCCTGCTTTCACTTGTCATTTATGAATTAGTGTGTAATTGCAATATTTACTGATTATGTGTGCGTAAGCCGGGCCATTTTTACACACGGATTACCGTATAGGTAACATATCTACCTCTTTTTATATTATATCATTGATTTCGACTCATTTTGGTAAAGCTTTAACAAACAAAAACACACCGTTCATCGCCAGAGCAAACTTAGTGACTGTTCGGCGCGCGTTGACGACCCTTCTCCCCAAGCAACGCCGCGCACTAAGGTTACAGGTGAAGTTACTGAGCCGCTCTCCCCGCAGCACTCCTTATGCATCGACTTGCTAGATTTTGTATAGGAATAAATTACAAATTCTACAATACTGAATAGTTCGTTTCGTAAATCTAAAACCTAGTATGAGTAATTCACCAATCAAATTAACCTATCGAGTGCTATTTAACAAAATACAAAAACCTAGTAAGTGCAAATTTCAAAATCAAAAACCTAGTATAAGCCGTCTGTTTCATAAATCAAAAACCTAGTGTGAATAATTTCCCAATTCAAAAACCTAGTTCGCGCTTTTTAACAAATACAAAAACCTAGTAAGTGCAAATTCCAGAATCAAAAACCTAGTATAAGCCGCAGTTACTAATTGTTTGGATTTGGATATGTAACTTGCTAGGATTTTGATTGTGGTATCGACGAGTAGCAGATGGAGTTGCTAGGTTTAGGGGGTCTCATATCTTCGAAACTAAGCGCGATAGAATTATGGGTGTTTTTGCATTACACGCAGCACTAAATTTAAAGATGTGTGGTGTAAAAAAACGAATTTTGTCAAATTTGGCTCTTGCTAGGTTTTGGTTTGGGACAGCCGCTTTGTGGGGAAAATTAACCAAAAAAATAATGTCTTTGCTTTACTTATAATCTGTGCTGCTGTCAGTTAACTGACAAATAGTGTCAAACTTGTCAAAACAAATTACCGCTAGCAAATGTTCCACGAAATGTACACGTACTGAACCGTGTTTTAAATTGAATATCACTAACCATGGATGCGAAAGATGTATGCGTTGAAATAGAGAACGATGAGTTCTACAGCAAATTCCTCGTGGACTCGGTGAAACCGCTGATAGGCGAAAACATATCCGTATCTGACCAAGTTAGTAGGCTGACAGTGGGCATTGAAAAACTGAGCAAAAGCTTGGAAAAGCAAGTTCTAGCTAAACATAATGACCTTCTAACGCAGGCGAGTCATATATCCGATTTAGAGACAATGTTAGAGTCTGTGCAAACGCAAGTTCAAGGGTTGCTTCGCGGCGCAGAGAAACTGAAAGATAGAGTTCATACCCCTCACTGCGCTTTAGAAGAGCAGACCACAATGCTCGAGAGAGTCCAAGAAACTTGCAACCTGCTACGACACGCAGCGAAGATGCTAGCTTTATGGAACAAACTGGTTGGTATTAAAGATAACCCCCCAAAGGAAGCGATTATCCTGTTCGAGTTGAATGAATTGATTGGTGATTATGATTTCGGAGGCATAGTTTTACTTGAAGAAGTCCTAAAGGAAGTGGAACATCGGAAAAAGGAACTATTAGAGAACTCCACAGTTCTACTACAGTCCAGTTTGTTGAACGGGGAAAAGGGGAAATTACTACAATGCTTTAAAGTGTTCCACAACCTGCAGTGCACTAATGATCAGATCAGAAACACTGTGGATAGCATTTTGAATAACTTAAAGAAAGAAATTAATCATGCCCTTAATGTGCAAATGGTGTCTATTGAAGTGAAGAAATCAAGCTCAGGTCGTATGGCTCCAGGAAAAGCTAACATTATGAATGCTCAGGACTTCAAAAACAAACTTTGGGAAAATATTGAAAAGTTGTTCAGAGAAGACATGTACAATAGTTGTACCAAAGTAATTATGCTGCAAAATGTTGTTAATGAACTGCATGCTATAGGTAACTTCCGAAACATAGCAAAAACATTTTGGTCCGATTTATGCACAGTGTTCAGCAGTGAACTCGATAAAAGCCCTCTCAATGTAAATCAGTCAATAGAAATTGACTTTCCAAGACTGTTGAAATGCTTCAATGATTTGCTTTCTAAACTGAAATGTAAAGATTTAGAAATTAACCGTTCATCATTAACTAAATGGGAAAACTCATTCCTTTCAAAGTCTCTTGGGAAATTACTAGAGCCAGTAAGAAGCATGTGGCACCTGAGCCAAGTCCCTGACATGGACCAAATAGACAATGCAATCAGAATCATAGCTGAAGCATTAAGCGTCTCTCTTGGGGATAAAATATTGAGCATCAGTTTGGCCAATAGTGTAGCAAAGTGCATCAAACAGATGAATATGGAGGCTGAACAGCGTCTGTCACTAGACAGTGATGTGGCGCAAATACTTGAACCACCAACCAGTACACAGCAGAAAAATGCTGATCTCTGCAATGTCCTGTACTATTTCTCTTCACAAATCAAGCGGGTACTTGTTAACATGAACTCAATGCTGCCGCAGGAGAGCATACAGATTGTCCAAAATAGCCTTAAGGATATCACAAGCCTGCCAGTGCTGCAATTATTTGCAGAATCGATCAAAAACTCTATGTACATCATTTTGATGACAATGCATGAGGAGCCCGACTTGACACGATCTGATGACCCGATGGGCAAGTCTCTGTCATGCTCCCCTTACATGAAGGAACTGCAGCAGTTTGTATCAAGATGCAAAGATATCTACTTATCTATGTTTAGTGAGAAAGCAGCCCTGAACGAGTGCTGCACTGGCATTGCTAAAGACACAGTCAGAAGGTTCATCCAGCATGTCTGTAATGTACATCCTTTAAGTAAGTTTGGGCGTGTAAAGCTGCAGATAGACTGCAAGCATGTGGAGGTAGCCTTGTCGCCATTAATAAGTGATATGTCAGAACTAGGCGATGAGAGCAGGCAGTTAAAAGCATTGAGCTTGCTACTTGAGAAATCTCCTCAGGATATAGCTAAAAGCCAGGCTGAAGGAGCATCTTTGCCCTATTCATTGGTCATGATGTTCCTGTTCTCATTTGCGGGACCACAGCTGATAGCACCTCACACATGTGCTGGATGGAATGTACAGAAGCTAATGAGTTGGTTGGACTCTCATAAGAAAGAGACAGAAAGACTTGACTTTGTTGCAGGAGCTTTGCAGAGATACCAGAACCATGTCCGACAGAATCAGATTGAGACATATGATGAGGTTTATCCTATTTTGCTACAGCTGCTTGAGGATGGAAAGGAGGCTTTGAAGCAGGGGAAATAAGTTTTAAGATAAAATACAATATAAATTATAACATCATTTAAAAGTTGAAATTATAATCTATTTTATTTATTATAAAGGAGCTATTATCAAGGGGCTGAAGATAATAATATTATCATGTTGCTTGCTACACAAATACGTCATTCCACGCCGACCTCAATGCATGTTGTTCGGAAGTTATTTTATAAAAATCCATACAAACCAGAATTGACAGATAGCTTAACAAGTTTCATTGAGAATTTTTTGATGGAACATGAATGCTGCAAAGGGTGTAAAAATAACAACACTGAACTTTGTAAAAATGATTAATATTAAAATGAGGCAATTTATTTTTTCTTAACTTAATTTTCGTAGATTTAAGAAACTTGTCTGTGGCATCTGAACTTTGTTCAGTAAGTATTTTAAATAAATATTATAGTATTTTAAACCTGAGTTTTTCTATCACTTACACTTGAAAAAACTCTCTGGTGCTATTACCAACCAGCAATAGAGTGGTATATTAGTAGTTATATTAATTCATCCAGAACAGTTAGTTTCTATTATTATACTCTAATACTAAGATAAAACCTTTGAAATACAGTTAATATTATTACCTACAGTAAATATACCTAATATTCAAGGTTTCTTTTTAATGATAGAATATCCTTTAAAAACCGTCAATATTTTGAGGGGATCTTCATTTGACTTTGATAGAATTACAAAAAAAAACCATCTTTTCAGCAGGTTTTATTAAACATCAATTACAATTTCCTTCTGAGCTTTAGTAGAAGGAGTAAGTATATCATTTGAATCTACGGGTCCGCTTACTGAGCCAGCTTGTGCTCCTGCCAATAACAAGTTGATGGCACCCTCAAGCTCACTTATTCTTTTACACACTTCTATCTCTTCCTTCAGTCTCTTAGATATATTCTCATACAACACTTGGTTATCTTTAGACAGAACATGCAGCTGACTACCAAATACATCAACAATTACATTTAAGACATCAATAATCGTCCTGTTAAACTTTGCATCACCTATATGTCTCCGTGAATATTTCAGTAACTTTCCAACATAGTCATCAGTAAGACCAGCCATTGCAGGATGCAGCACATTCCTCTTTAACAGCTCTTGAAGCAAAGCTGCAGTCCGAATTGGATATTTGTTAGAATTTTTCAAAGCATTTGTAAGTGCTCTTGTGTATTCCATTTTTCTTATGTATGTATCCATTTTAGGTTCCTTTGCTATTTCAGATTTAGTCATGGTAATGTCAATGTTAGCTTTTGGAACGAAATCAGAAGCAAATTTATATATTGTCTTTCTTTCGTCTTTCTTCTTGTTCTTATTAGCCTTGGAATGTTCTCTTTTACTGATAGAGATTACTCCATCTACCATACCAACTGCTAACACATCATCATTTTCTGATATTGCCATACTAAGTATGGCATTAGGGAAGTCTATATTGTGAACAACTTTGAATGTTGAAATGTCATATATTTTTAGATGTCTATCTAAAGATGCAGACATTAGTCTGCTGTTATTACTAGACATCCGCAATGATGTAACTGTTTTGTGGTGTTGTGAGATACAGGATAGAAGCTTTCCACCATTGAAAATATCCCAAACTTTGATTTCTGTGCCTCCTGCACTGACAAATATACCTCCTGAAGGTAAGAAAAGTGTGGATTCAACAGGTTCACCATGGTTGACAGTAAGGACCGTTTCATTTGACCTGCAGTCATACAATTTGACAGTATTGTCATATCCACCAGACAAAATGATTTCTGGAGAGATAGGGCTCGTTGCACCAGCACGGATATAGTCTGTATGCTCTGCAAATGTAGCAATTCTTGATTCCGTTGCAATATCCCATACACCTACTGTTTTGTCATCTGAACAACTCAAGACCTTTACTTGGTCTTTGGTGAAGAAGGTTCTGTGCACCTGAAACATGAAATCAATTAGTAAATACATATTTAACACTGATTAGGTCCAATAATAATGACACAGATCACACAGAGTTGTGATAATGAAGAAATAAAACAAGAAGGCAGATTCTATATTATGCTAAGGAAAGTAATTGTTGAGAATTCACCTTAGTCGCACTGTTCTAAAATTCCTGAGTTTATAGCTGTCAACTCAATACACAATATATGTTTGAGGCATGATGGAGGTTATATTTTGTACTACATTGAATCGGGCCTTAAGAACTATCGGTTCTAAGGAACAGTGACTATAAAACAAAGATTAAAAAGTTTAAAAAACTACAAGCCTGATGTTATCTACACTAATATTATAAAGAAGAAAGAGTTGTATTTTGTATTTTTGTATGTTTGTAATGAATAAACTCAAAAAGTACTGGACTGATTTCCATCAGTATCATAGGCTATGTTTTATTCTTCTGCGCGGACAGAGTCACGAGCAGCAGCTAGTTAGTTCTAGAATAAAAATGGAACTTACTGCACCCGTATGGCCCGTGAAGACTCTAAGTACATTCTTTGATTGAACATCAAACAGTTTCACCACTGCTTCTTCACTGCCAGCTACTATCAAGCGACCATCTCCTCTGAATGTAGCACCATATGCTCCGTCCACAAATTGAGAAAGATTTTTGGCAACTACTTTTGTTATTGGATCATACACCTGTAAATAATTTAAAAAATGTGATGAGCATGTCTTTACACAGGGTGTCCCAGAAACCGACGTCACCCCGCCCTAGGGCTGATAGAGCAGCTAAAAAGCTATCGATTTAATCTCTATGTATGTTCAGCGATTTTTACTAGTTTCAGAGATATTGATCATTTTAATTTTTGTAATTTTTCCCTATGTCCATCCATGTCACGAAAAATCATTAATTTCATGTTTTATTTGATAAGTTTTTCAGTGGTATCTTACATAATTTGAATCATTACGAATCAGTGATGTTTTTAAACCTATTTGCCTGTTTTTTTTAAGTAATCACATAAAGTTGTTTTTTCCATACAAAGTGAAAAGCAAACACTGGGACACCTCGTATGTAGAAATAAACTTTATGTGTGTGTGTTTACTTAAAAATAGTATTTAAAAAAAAAAGAGCAAATAGGTTTAATAACTTCGCTGATTCGTAGTGAGAATTTTATTTGTGAGAACTTGAGAAGTATCAACTTTGGAGTGGCACTAAACTAATTACTGTGGATATCGTTGGGGAAGTCCTATGTACAACAGCGGACGTCTTTCGGCTAAATGATGATAATATCCGACTTTTATTAAAATAGAACAATTACTTAATGTCTTACCTGAACTCTGACAGAGCATGTCGCAGCGAAGTAGTAAGGCTCCAACGGACAAAAGTCCACGTAGTCAATAGCTCCGTACTCTTTTACCAGCACTGGTAACTAAAACATACGATTTCTCAGTTATTTACGGATCAAACGGTAGATGCAAAGTTACGTAGGAATTAGCTAACTACTTACTCCAAGTTTTTTCCAATAAAGGGCATCCTCTGTTACAGCAGAAGTAGACGACAGAAACAGAGATTTATTTGTTTTCTTAAAGGGATAGGAAACTTTCGCCATAATGATATAATTTCATAACAATAATATGTGCAAAAGACGAGACACCATGCAGTTATAACCTCAAATCTACATTTTTTTTTTTGGTTTAGTTCTTCCCTAAGGGAAAGGCTAAGGGATCTGTGCCCATACTGCCATGTCTTAAATAATCTCCAATTCGAGTTAAAAGGTAGGCCGAAGCCAAGTCTTCTGTATTTTGTTGCTGGAATATAATATTCAGAAGGCCGAAGCCAAGTCTTTTCTTTAATTATATCTTGAATATATATTTCAAAAGGCCAAAGCCAAGTCTGTTTTCAATTATTTTTCTCTTAATCCAGTTTATGAGGCCGAAGCCAAGTCATTTTCGTGTTAGTATCAATTAGTGTCTGAATTAGTAACATTTCCATTATATATCTCCAACGGTCGATATTACGAAGTCATAAATAGGTTTAAAACAATTCCTGTTTTTCAAAAGTTGAGGAAGAGAGCGCGGGACATCGCTCATATTCTTGTAAATGTTTAAAAGGCTGTCTATAAGTACCATTCTATCCAGTGCAAAACTGCGACAGTCAAAGAAGATATGATGCAAAGTTTCGGAAACATTATCATTACAATAAATACAAAAAGGGGAGGGTACTAAATTAATTCTATGTAAATGAGCATTAAAACGACAATGACCCATTCGCAAACGACATATAATCGTGAAGAATTTTCTATTGAGGTAATTGTTGCCATCAGTGAACCAGGGCCTGCCAATCTTGTTATTAATTTCCGCATACCATTTACCTTTATTCTCAGTTATTTGAGCCCAAAGACATTTAAAATCATGAGATAGTTTCGCTTTAACACATGTTATTAAATCAGAATCGGGTAAAGGAATTTGTTTTATGGTAACATCTAAGTAGTTGGAACTGGAAATTGACCTGGCAAGGAAATCCGCTCTGTCATTTCCAAAAACGCCAACATGCGACGGAGTCCAAAATAAAATTATGGATTTACTGCACATTAGATAAAGGTATTTTTCCCTGATTAAATGAAGAAGATAACTAGTTTTAGCATCATACCTGGGGTTGTCAAGAGCCTTTAGAACACTCATACTATCTGAAACTATGACCCACTTATCAAAAACTTGCTGCTCAATGTGATCAAGAGCCGCCAGAATAGCTGAGGCTTCAGCTGTAAAAATACTGACAGCCTCCGATAATTTATACCCTTTGCCTCTTTTTAACTGTAAATCATAAATAGCCATAGCAACTGCGTCCTTATTCTTTGCACCATCAGTGTAGACATGACGATATCCAGCAAATTCATTCAACTTATTATACACATCTTGTTTATATTTGAAGGAGCTATCTATAATAATGTTTATTGAACAAAATTTACTTGTATAAGAGCCATCATAACAGGGCAAACAAGAATTTTCATAAAGATTATAGATTGATTTTAAATGAATTATTTCAGGCCAGTCCTGAACGAGGAAGGAAGAATGATGATGATTATAAGCATTCATTAACTTAGCAATAAGTGGATGATTTCTAAATGTGCACATCTTTAGAAGAAATTTTGATTTGAGAAATTTGAAACGAAGTAATAATGGAGGGATATTTGCCTCAATTTGCATAGAAATAATCGGAGTTGATATCATGGTGCCCATTATAATCCGCAAGCACTTATTTTGTATCTTGTCCAATTTATCTACCAAACTAATTTTATCGGAGTAACATACAAAACCATACTCAAAATGACTCCTTACCAAACTTTTATATAAAATTAGCAAAATTTTAGGATCAGAGCCCCAGTAAGTTCCTGCTAAAGTTTTCAGGATGTTACAAGCTTTTAAAGCTCTGACTGACAGAGACTCAACATATTTATTCCATTTATTATTATTTTGAAAAATGACTCCAAGAAATTTCGTCATTGAATTTATGGGAAGGAAATGACCATCATAATACACTTTTACCGACCTGGTTAAATGCTTGTTAAAAATAACTACATTACTTTTTTCAGAACTGATATCTAAATTCAGATAGTCAAAATAAGATTTCAGTTTTGAAAGAGCATGATTTAGTTTTGTATTAATTTCCTGAATATTATCACCTGAGCAGTAGACCACTAAATCGTCAGCAAACTGAAGGTTATTCACCTCAGATCCTAACTCTATATTCAACCTATGAATGTAGAGGATAAACAAGAGAGGACTTAGAATTCCTCCTTGACTGACCCCTTTATAGGAAAATCTGGAACCAAATAGATTGTTATTGTATTTCACAAAGATCTCTCTGCCATGTAAGAAATTAAAAATCCAATTTATTATTTTTACAGGAAACTGAAGAGAGACTAAGATGGAAGACAGTACATGCAGATTAACATTATTGAAAGCTCCGACAATATCAAGAAAAACAGCAACTAAGACTTTATTACCGTGTAAAGCATCACTAATGTCTAGACTCAAATGACTTAGGCTCTCTCGCGCAGAGCGCCCACGGCGGAAACCAAACTGATTACTGGGTAGAATATTATTATGTTCTACAAAAAATTCCAGTCTCTGCTTGAGCAACTGCTCAAAGATTTTGCCAACACAAGAACTCAGAGTTATAGGCCGATAAGAATTAGCATCAGAAGGATCTTTTTCAGGTTTAAGAATTGGAACAAAACAATCCATTTTCCATTCAAGGGGAACTATGTTTGATTGCCACAACATATTGATAATTTTCAAAAATAAATTCAGATTTTGAGTATTCAACAACTTAAACATTTTATATGACATCCCGTCAAGCCCACAAGCTGTATCTTTCCTTGATTTAAGAGCAGCATTCAATTCTATTATACTAAAATTAGTGACTAAATATGAAGAAGACTCTGTTAAATTTGAACTACCACTGGAAGAGAGGATAGGAGTATTCTCAACAGTGTCAGGTGTGTATTTACGTATAAAGTCATGCAACCATTCAAAATTAAGATATTTTTTATTACAAGAATATGTTTTATTAAATTTTCTCATTTTTATCCAAACCTGCTTCATTGGAACTAACCTATTTAAAGAAGAACAAAACTGTTCCCAGGCATCACGACATTCTGCCCTTATGACAGCTTTCTTAATGGCTTGTGCTCTTTTAAAAGCAATAAAAGTTTCTAAAGAAGGGGTAGACTTAAAAGTCACAAAAGCTTGCTTACAACTATCAACTACTTTTGAACATTTATCATTCCACCAAGGTAGGGGCAGGATTTTTTTCCTGCCCCTAACTTGTGCAGCACCCTCACTCTCCGAACCATTACTAATACGAGTAGCTCTAGGACGAAAGATCGAGCTCTCAACAGCAGAAAATATAACCAAACAAAAACTATTATAACTAACTACAGGATCAGATATTTCCAGTGTGAAGTTGTTTAACATTTCATTGACTTTCTGTTTATATTTAGACCAATCTATTAATTTTGGATTTATATGTTTAGTTGCAAAATTAATTGATTCTGGAATATAACTAATTGGAGTAATTGTGTACTTTGTTACAGTTGGGAGATGATATCCTGCAAGAGGAGTGTCACAAACTGACCACTCGCAAGATAAAGACAATGAAGATGATACCATTGTTAGATCAAGACCATTAGGCCGTTTACAGTTTGATCCTATTGTTGTTGGGCTTCCGTCGTTTAAGAGCACTAAGTCATTCTCCTCCATAACATCCATGATATCTCTGCCACGTGAATCAATAACACCACATCCCCACACCGTGTGATGTGCGTTAAAATCACCAGCCACAATCATAGGACTAGATAGACCTTTTAGAATATTATTAAATTTAGTTTTACAAAATCTTGGGATACAATTTGATGGGCTGTAAAAGCTAGCGATAGATATAAATTTATTATATATTTGTAATTTCACAACTAAATTTTGAAGAGAATCATCATAAAAGGTTGAAACATTCTGAAAATTAAGACTATTGTGCAAGATAATAGCTACACCGTTATGGGAATTGCCACAGTCATTTCTCACAACTGTGTAGCCTCTAATATTAAATTTCATATGAGGTTTTAACCAGGTCTCTGATAAGATTGCTATGTGAATCTGATGATCACTAAGAAACTTTTTAAATAAATTTTTATGATGTAAAATACTTTCTGCATTCCATTGCATTATGTTTAATAAACACATGTTTGTGAAAATTAAGATATTTTATTTTTAGACAATAAAGTTTCTTTTATTATTTCAGCTATATTTTTGGAGTTGATGGACAAATTTTCTTTTTTATTAAGTGATATTATTTTAATGAGGGACTCAGTAAGAATGGTTAATATTTTTGGATCTGAAGTTAGAATTTTAGTCAAATCTTGCTCTTTTTGTAGAGCAGGGAAATTTTTTTCATTGAATAAAACTGAGAAAGGTCTAGGGGCTACCTTGTCTTTGTTCTCTTGAATTTTTCTTTGTTTAATGGGGCATTTACCAGATATGGCAATGTGATCCCCTTTACAATGTACGCATATTGCTTTATCAACACTGATGGTGCAAGTCTTAAAACCATGACCCTCACCACAAATGGAACACCTTTCTGCATTCTTGCAAAACTTTCCTAAATGACCATACCTGAGGCAGCGGAAACACTGTTTTACCGGGGGAATGTAGGGCAGCACTGGTAACCTCCACATCTTGAGGTAGACAAAATCGGGAAGAGAAGTCGAGCTGGCAAAAGTTATAGCAACTGTCTGAGTCGGCTGGAAAGATAAATTATTATCAACTTTTACTTTTTTCATTATGCGTCTTACGCTTATTATTTTTTTAGTGTTTACTGAAAGGGCCTTGTAAATTTTTTTGTTAGACATGTCCACAGGGACGGATAAAATTACACCAGTCAGTTCCGTAGACGACGCCGGAATGGATGCTACAATGCTTTGATCTTTATGAAACGAGGAGTTATCTAGAAACGCATTGGCTAAGTTAGGCTTGTCAAAGACAACGCCAATTTTGAATTTATTTATTTTCTTCAGGTATTTAATTCCTTTAACGAATCTTTGAAATATGGAGCTAAGGCTCATCATATCTCTCGTTCCCAACGGTTTGTTTTCATCTTTACTTTCTATAAATACGACATATTCACTCCCTGCCAAATTATCTTCAGGATAACGCCTGTGGTAGTCTGTGAGCATATACGGCTTGTATTTGTCCACATCCTCCTCCAGTGAAGGAAGGGAGTCAGAGTAGTCTGACTCTGAGGAAGAGGACAGCTTCGCTTCATCGTCAAGAGCAGGATTTTCTTTTTTTCGTTTCTTCGACTTCATTTCAAAGCCCCTCGAAGTCTTAACGACTTACTATTATATTTACAAAATATACACGTATATTATATACAAATAAACAAACTAAAATACAATTTTTAAAGGAAAAGTTATGAGAGAAATTAAAGTTCCGCCTATCCACTTTAAGGGTTCCCGCGCTTTTTTTCCCTCAAATCTACAACAATAATAATAAAGTCGGATGAACTGTCAAAGTCTGATACTAAGGACGGTGCGCTGTGTCCAAATCGCGTATTTTGTCTTATAACAATAACGCGTTCGGTAGATGATGTTATCAAATTTATTTTCTATGATCTCATTTAGCGACAAGTTAAGAACCTCCCTAGTTTTCGTATTGTTGTTTTAAATAGGTTAAAAAGTACAATACCTATAACCAAAAAAAGACTAATATCAGCCTTCAAAATCCTTATTTAAGTTTGGACTGATTCTTAAACACTATTTGAGCGTCTATTTTACACGCGTATAACTGACTTTAAGGCTTTTCATTTGTAACGTAAAATTTTCATATATTATTAACACTACTTTTGGTTAAAGCGAAAAATTAAGTAACGTCTTTGAAAAATTACCAATCACAGCTTTTAAACCAGTCGATGATTTAGCTCAGCTTGCGCTTCGCTTTACCTTACCTGTCATCATCTGTCAGTGTCACAAAACGTCATTGTACATCTGTGATAGGGATCGGGTTATAATTTTATTTAGAAACGTTTTCTCAGTAACTAATTCATAGTGAATTTACTATTGTGTAATAGAAAATATGTTTAATAATATTGAATTTTAAGTAACCCATTCCTTAATAAGATATATTGTGGAATTTCGTTAAAATGTTCAAATTGTTGAGCCGCCACGGGCGACGCAGTTCTTCTCTAAATTTGTTTTGCGACAAGTTTGAGGTTAGGAAGGCAAAGATTTATTATGTATACGCATCAGCTGGAACTGTGCGGTTTTCTTCGTCCGGCGGTAGCGAAGCAGGCAAGACGAATGCTTTAGTGGACGTTATACCAGAGCCGCCTCCCGTACCGCAACTCCCGGATGGCATAGCTGAAGCTGTACAGTCGTTGGCTGCTAATGGAGAACCTACTTTTGCTAGTTTAGGGCTTGGTGGTTGGAGCCCAGTTGGTATGGTCCAACAATGCTTAGAATACTTACACGTCTCCCTTGACGTCCCTTGGTGGGGCGCTATTTTAATAGGCACTATCGTCGTCCGAGTTACCATGTTCCCACTGGTTATCATTGCACAACGGAACACTGCACTGATGAATAACAATTTACCAGAAATACAGCTGCTGCAGATGAAAATGACAGAGGCACGTCAGACTGGCAATCAGTTAGAGGCAGCACGGTATGCTCAAGAAATGATGCAATTTATGAAAGATAATGGATTAAATCCATTAAAAAATATGTTGGTCCCACTGGCTCAGGCACCGTTTTTCATTTCCTTCTTTATGGGGCTAAGAGGAATGGCCAATTGCCCTGTAGAAAGTATGTCATACGGAGGCTTGTGGTGGTTCATGGACTTGACTGTACCTGATCAGTACTTCTTGCTTCCTATCATAACTAGCGCAACACTGTGGGCTACCATTGAACTGGGTGTTGATGGTGGTCGTTTAGAAGCATCGAACATGGTAATGATGCGGTATTTCCTAAGAGCAATCCCGCTCGTCATGATACCATTCACAATCAACTTCCCAGGCGCTATTCTTTGTTATTGGTGCTCCAGTAATTTCATCTCACTGATCCAGGTGGGCGTACTTAAAATACCTGCTGTCCGGGATTATTTGAAAATCCCAAAACTAGTAAAGCACAGCGCTGAAAACCTGCCCATGAAAAAGAAAGGATTTGTAGAAGGAGCAAAGGATTCCTGGACAAATATGAAGATCTCCAAAGAGCTGGCAGAGAGACAAAGGATTGATGAGCTAATCTTTACAAGGGCAGGGAAGGGACCCTTGCAGAAAACATACAAATTTGATCCCACAAAGTTGGCAAGTGTGCAAGCTAAACCAAAATGATTTTTGTCATAAATCTGTAGATTATCATAGTAATAAATGTTGACTTATACCTATACATAAAGTTTGATTGTTTCACTATCCTATGTTTCCTATTTGGAGGTTGGGTTGGGTAGTTTAAAATCACATCAATCAAATATCAGATATCAATATACTGGAAAGCAATAACGAAACATTCAAGTTAGGGTATTGTTTATTCATCATCATCATCATGTCAGCCGAAAGACATCCTCTGCTGTACATAGGCCTCCCCCAAGGCTCTCCACTCAGACTGGTCTTGTGCCGGTCTCGGTATTGCTTATTATCTTATCAAATTCTTGATTTAAAAAAAAATGTATTTTGTATTTCTGCCATTTTGGGAAAGAGTAATGAATTGTCTGTCTGCTAGTGTAAATAACTATTGTTTTTGCAAGAAAATCTACTAAAGTGTAGTGAAAAAGCGTTAGGTATCTTCTATCGTTTATTAGTAACAAAATAAAAATAAAGTACCTAAAATTACATTTTCTACAATCATAATATTCACTCCAAAGGAAAGGTTAACCGTGAATAAAAACAATATCACTGTTTCCTCTCGATTTATTTAGAGATTGGCATAGTTATCTCAATAATATTATTTTGAACATAAATCAATATTTACATATTTGTAACGTACCTACCATGTTGCATTAGGCAGCGCCACCTGTCGACACCGTCTCACATGAAACTTGAAGATATTTCACGACTAGCTGGGTAGATGGAGCTAGTGGTACAAAATTTTGGTATGGTCTGAAAACTATTATAACTAACGATCCTACACATTCTATTCAGAACTAATATGTATAGTCAACAGCATAAATAAGTGATCATTTTTGTACCTTGTCACTTTAACGTCGTGTTTGAAATGTCATACAAAATTGTGAAACGATTGAAAGCGACAAGGTACATAAATGATCTACTTATTTATGCTGTTGACTGTACCTAACGTACATTTACAGTTGGACTGACAGGCCGAGAGTGTTTGTTAGAGTGTTTGGAGTTTTTGGAGAATTTGTTAGAATGAGAGACGATATAACTTCTCATTCTAACAAGTAGCTGTCTCGGCCTGTCCGTCTGACTTTAACACTCGTATTTATAGTCAAGAAAAGAAATTACTTGAGTATTAGTTATATCAAAAGTCATATAAAAATCGGTACCGTAGTCATTACTTTTACTCAAGTAATTAATTTTCTTGACTATAAATAAATACGGGTGTTAGTCTGTGGGGCCCGTAACACAGTTTAATCCTGTCGCAATAAGGAGACGTATTAAACGCGGTATCACTCACGTTTGAGAGGGTTCGCCTGTCACTGCGACACGGTTCCTCCGTGGTACAGTCGGCCTTGTAAGTAGCTGCACAATTTTGTACCTTGTCACTCTTGTCAGTATTGTTATAGAGTGCGAGGGATAGAACATTCAACTAGCGAGTACGGTATTGTAACTCATGGTAAGGGTACTGTTGAGAGCTCTTTAAGAGCTCTTATTTGGGCCTATTATGGTTGCGTTTATCGGGTAACAAAATGTGGATAAAACATCCGTCACTTTCTGACACATATATAAGAACGAGAGTGACGGATGATTTATTAAAGAAGTGATTATTTACATTAAAAAAAGGGTATTTATGTAGTATACAAAATCCTTATAGTGTGGAGCCCGAGAGCCCGAATCGAACTTGACCTCGTACTTAGATGTTCTTTGGCGCTGGACGCGTTGCAAGATATACATGTTTGTGACGCATAGACATTTGCAGTCTCAAGACTGCAATCCTATGATCGCAAATGTGCTGCATACCCAACTAGGACGGAATGCTTCTATGCTAGTAATTTTATCGGTTGTGTTATCCCCACACCGGAATACAACAATACAAACACTGCTGCTTGGCGGTAGGCTAAAGGATAAATGGTGGTAGCGATCCGGACGGACCCTGCACAAGGTCCTACCACCATTAAAGACATGACATGGTTCTTGAAAAATATCTTATAATAATAATAATAACACAACAAGTCTGGCAAAAATCTTGGTTCGAAAACCCAACTGGGGTGGTATTCTCTTAAAAACGGCGGTCGGTAGGACGAACGAGCGAAATCGCAGCGGCGAGTTTAAGTAGTCCCGTCCGAGTGAACAAGACACATTAATGTATTACGTCCGAGTGAACAAGACACATACATTACGCTAAAATTTTAGCGCGTGTATTTTCAATTAGGCAGCCTTATACTTTCGATAAGCCATGCTGCCATTATTTGAAGATGCACGCGCTAAAATGTGTTTTGTTCGCTCGGACGGGACTACTTAAACTCGCCGCTGCGATTTCGCTCGTTCGTCCGACCGAACGCCGTTTTTGAGAGAATCACACCCCTGCTGTTTGAATAATGTCGTCAACATAATGTTACTTTTCATGCCGCGCAATTTCACGCCAAAAATCCGCCATTTTCATTTCCAATAATTTTACGAACGAATCTAACCACGTATAATTTATTAAAATCGGTATAGCCGTTTAGTAGTTACGAGGGAACATAGAGTCAGACATACTTACAGGTCAAACGCATAACCCTCCTTTTGGGCTTTGTCGCAGTCGGGTAAAAAGTTAATAAAACATCTTACGTGGTTGTTTTCATATAACCACGTGCAAAGACTAAGATGAAAATCCGGATTTCCCCTTTGCTCAGTAAAAGTTGGAGTAGATATTTCTTTTTCTGAGCTTTTTCCACCTCAAGGTTAGGTAATCTTATCCGGAAAATTCCAGGCTAGCTTAGCAAAGAAAATGGTAAGTGAAATATGACATTATGAAGAAACTTTTCTAATACAAAATTCTTTCGCGACAGTCTGGGTGACATGACGAAAACCTACTAAGGTATGTGAATGTTGACGTCAGGAGTTTGCTAAGTAAAGATGAAAAAAGTTAAAAAAATATTGACGTAGAAACTAAAAAATGGATAGGAGGAGCAGACAAAATTTCAAAGCAAGTGTAACAAACACACCTCGTGGTCCTAGACAAGATTTTTGAATAATTAGAATGCAAGCGGCAAATCATGTAACAGTTGGGTGACAACGTTATCAGAGGGTTTTGACCCTGCAGAATACGGATCTGCCTGTCGCCATTCCGAAATTTGCCCCGGAAGAATGTTATACCGGAAAAGGTGCAGCCCATATAAAATTTTAGGTCGTACATTTTGTAAATCGTTGTTCCGTTACCCTAAAAAAGGTCCGATTGTTATGGTTTTTTAATATGTTGTGAAGGACAATATGGTCATGGTAATCCAATTTTTTCGTTTCTCCAGCTCCATGTCTTTCTCCGCCATCTTGAAAAAACCGTCACTTTTCTCCGTTTTTTGCCTTTACTGTCGTTAACGTTCATTCTAGTGCTAATCATGGTTCTGCAATATTGTAGAATACAAAATTTGCTAAAACTTTTGGCTTCAAAGATTTTTACACGACCCCTAGGGACGAAGATGTGGAACCATATATCGATAGTTACCGTCGAAAATTGCTACCTTTGTCCAGTTTTCCTCCCATATTTACGTTTTAGTGCATATTAGTGGAAACGACAATATTGTAGATCACAAATTTTGCTATAACTTATGTATTGAAATATTTTTTCAATTACCTCTAGAAACTTTACTTTTTTTTCCATGATCAAAGGTATTGGTAATATGGAACGCTAAAGAATGGATGAATTTTGTTATCTACCAATATTAACGAACTACAGTTTGCACTAATATGCACTAAACCGCAAATATGGGAGGAAAACTGAACAAAGGTAGCAATTTTCGACGGTAACTCTTCATAGATGGTTCCATATCTTCGTCCCTAGGGGTCATATAAAAAATCTTTGAAGCCAAAAGTTTTAGAAAATTTTGTATTCTACAATATTGCAGAACCATGATTATATATTTATATGATTATATAATGAATGTTAACGACAGTAAAGGCAAAAAAACGGAAAAAAGTGTCAGTTTTTTCAAGATGGCGGAGAAAGACATGGAGCTGGAGAGACTAAAAATTTGGATTACCATGATTATATTGTCCTTTACAACATATTAAAAAACCATAACAATCAGACCTTTTTTAGGGTACCGGAACAACGATTTACAAAATGTACGACATTTTTTTTTGTATGGGCTGCGCCTTTTCCGGTATAACATTCTTCCGGGTCAAATTTTGGAATGGCGACAGGCAGATCCGTATTCTGCAGGGTCTGAACCCTCGGATAACGTTGTCACCCCAAGTATTACATGATTTGCCGCTTGCATTGGTTTAGAGACGCGTTTTCCAGTTTTGGGCCTAGTCTATTATTTTCGAACGATATCCATACCGAAAATGTTTAAGGCTTATGTGAATTCCATATATTTTGCCAGTTTTCGAAAATCGTTTACGTTATCGTAACAAAAATAATATCGAGGAACAATATTATACAAATTGAACTTGTCCCAAACTACGGTACTAGTCAAAGGTAAACATACTTATACGTATAGGGAAATATATTGACGACGCGCTATTTGGTAGTGACCCTGCCTACGAAGCTAGCGGTCCTGGGTTTAAATCCCGGTAAGGGCAGATATTTGTGTGATGAGCACGAGTATTTCTTTCTGAATCTTGGATGTTTTCTATGTATAAGTATTTATATCGTTGTCTAGTACCCATAGTACAAATCTAGAGCTTAGTTTGGGACAGTTTGTATGAGATCGTCCCTTGATATTTATTTATTTTATTTATTATTTATATACTTAACTACTAAAATACATAGAAAATATTCAAGATTCAGGAAAATAAATCGCGCTCTCTGAGATACACCGCGGAGAGACGGTCAGACGAACATGGCGAAACTGTAAAGGTTCCTTGTTGACTTTGGAACTATCGCCATTAACATGTTATATGGTTTTACTGAGAAACTATTCTACAACGTAAAACGATATTGCTTTTGGCCCTGCCAAGATGCATTGCGCTAATCGTTTCTATTCGTTTCGTTTTTAAACCAATCGCGTCACTGGTAGATCACGTGACTTTTTGTATCACGTCATCTACCAGTGACGCGATTGGTTTAAAAACGAATCGAATAGAAACGCTAGTTAGCGTAATGCATCTTGGCAGGGCCTTCTGTTATCGTAGGTCAACGTTTTGATAGCTCTAACAGTAGTGGCGGCTGAGTTAAAAACAATACCATAACACGTCAAAAGCAATATCTACTGATTAACGTCGTAGAATAGAGGCCCGGAACACTTGATATTTTATGTTCGAGATCAAAATTTAAGTGAAAAAAGTAAGACGCTCGAAAAATAAATTGCCCTCTATTGGTCGGTAGGTAAGTAAGAAACGAGTGGTCCGAAAATGTTGATGCGTGTGAGGTGTCGAAATGAATAACTCCACCAATGAACATACTTTATTTGCCAAATAACTGGGAGGTTTTAGTGTTGTTAGGACCTTGTGGAATGGAATATCTTGTCCTTTCAACTAGCTGTAGTCGCATCGTTGATTTCTTGTGTGGGGATAAATAGCCGATAAAATTACTGCTAATAAAGGCGTCTCATCATGGTCCTCGAGGTTGGCAACGCATTTGCAGTATTATGATTGTAGTCTTTTGAGACTGCTAATGTCTATGGCTCCCGAAGCCTGTAGGTTCGATTGCTTAGCCATACCATAAAAAGGTATAATTAAGATTTTGGTCCGTTTTTTTTTATTTGTTCGCAGATTTGACGACTAAGCAGTATTTATGTGCAACTAGCTGTCGCCCGCTGCTCCGTCCGCGTAGAAGTCATCATCACGATTAGCCGCAAGACGTCCACGGCCTTCCCCAAGGTTTTCCACAACGATCGGTCCCCTGCTCCGTAGAAGTCATCTCTGGTAACTGTTGGACCAAAGTTGATCGGGTGAGGCGTTGGGCTGCGAAGGCGGAAAAAACAAACAAACCCACTTTTACTTTTCAACCGCCTTCAAAAAAGGAGGTTTTAAATCCGACTTTATATTATAATATTAACTAGCTTGTGCCCGTGACTTCGTCCGCGTTGATTTTGATTATAGTTATTCCCTGGGGTATTTTTAAATTTCTGTGATGAAAAGTAGGTATCCGATGTGTTAATCCATAGCTATCCAGCCGTTGCAGCGTGAAGAAGCTACAAACTAACACACAAATTTTGCATGTATAATATTAGTAGGATAAGGAAGGTAAGGATAGGGATAGTTTGGATTATTTGTTTTCATTAGGTAGGGTGATGGAATCAGTAATGAACAAGCACCAATCATAGACACTTGATTCTTATGTAATAGAAGATAAAGGTTATTCATCTATATGGAGACAATCAATTTACAACTTTATGATCTTTGAATTAAGAGTCAAGTGTCCATTATTGGTGCCTTCAGCTAAAAGTGTCCAACATTGGTGTCGACACCCTAGGCAGGTAAGAAGTCTCTCCTGACACATAACAAAACCATAAAGTTTCTGAATATTCATAATGTTGACAGCAGTAAATCTATGCTGTTATTACTATTCCGTCACACGCAACAAATAAAATCGTTGTTCTACTGCTCTAAAGATTTTCAATACTCAGAAACTTCATGGTTGTGCAATGTGCCAGGATTGAATTCTTCTGCAGTCACGAGATAAAATTTGGTACCCACCTTAGGTCCAAAGTCAATCTGACATTCTACAACAATAAGGTTGAGTTTCCTAAAAATTACAAATAACTCGACATCTCTGATGACACTGACGACTTCAAGCATATTTTACTTGAAATGGGTCCCAAATTAACGCTCGTGACCGTACAGTCAACAGCATAAATAATAAGTGATCATTTATGTACCTTGTCACTTTAACGTCGTGTTTGAAATGTCATACAAAATTGTGAAACGATTGAAAACGACAAGGTACATAAATGATCACTTATTTATGCTGTTGACTGTACTACATATCGACGGTTAAAATGGCAATTAACGTAAGGGACAAATCACTACTTTTTAGGAAAAAGGAAATAAAAAATATATAGAATAATTACCATATTTAAGGGGCTACCATGCCCATAACAGACGTTTTTGATGAAGTTTAAGTTCTTATAACTTAGTCAAAAGTGAAGGTAAATTTTTGAATAAAATATATATTATTATCCATATATTCATCTTTAATTTTGACGAACAGAATTTCAAAATAATCCATGGTTATTTGTTTATACATTTTTAAAAACATGACCATAAAAACACAAAATTGGATATAACTTTTTCATCTTGGCGTCAATTGATATGGAAACTACATCTAAATACTCTTATATATATCTAATAAATCAACGAAGGTTTTTTTTTCTAAAGTGAAAAATATGGAAATAAAGGCAAAAAAACTACTTTTTTTTAGAGTAAAAATGACAAACTTTGATAGCATAAATCTCGATATCAGTGACTTGTAAAAGAAAAATTTAAATGGCAGCTAGTTTAGAACAGCAGTGTTAATGCAAATAGGTTTTAACAACAACTAAAAGTTTAGAGAATCAGATCGAAGGTCATCTGCCCATGGTAGCCCCTTAAAAAAAATGCTTTCGTTTTGGTGTAAAGGACATTATAGTTTATTTTTTCGAGCTGAATCGATTACAACCATTAAATTTTACGTAAATGAAATAGTTTCCAAGATAGATGTCCTTTACGTTTAAAATTTTACAAATTTGCCCTTTATAACCTAATAAAAAAAAATGTTCTTTGTTAGGTCGTAACGGACTATCCAAAGTATATTTATGGGTCGTATTGGACAAATTTGTTCGAAATGTAAGCACAATGATCGTTTAAATCTGAATAAGTACCTTGTAACATCTAATTCATAAATAACGTAATAGCTAACTGTAGTCTTTTTCATTAAATAATTAACGTATTAAATATTTGAACTTTTAGTGGAGTTTAAAGAAGTTCTAGGAAACGTAACATTAAGGAACTTAATTTCTTCATTATTCTTCATTAATAATACTAGAACAATTATCATATTTAAATTAATATAATCTATCAAACATTAGCAGTCCCTAACACGGACCAAGGCCAAAGAATTTTGCCAAGTGTTCAGGTAAATTGGTAAATAACTCCAATTAATAAAATAATATCAACGCAATAATATCGATACATCGTTGGAAAGAGTATTAATCAGAAAAGTTTTTGTTTAAGTCTTTTTAAAACTATACTGTTGTACCTGTACTGGGTTTTTTTTGAGTAATTACATGCACCATATATCAACTCTCACAGAACAATGCAACAGTGAAGATACAAATAAAAAGGGCGGTTTTATACATATTATTTTTCAATTCTTTGATTAAAAAAAATGAAATTTGGCCAATTTTTTTAAGAAACTTTTTTTTATTCTTATGGGTCCTGGACCTCCTTATTAGCTTTGAATACGTATTACAAGGCACCACTTCTTCGCCATTTTTTTTTGTCCAACTATGCGCGTAACACCCTGTATTTTAGTTCTAAAGGTGTCAGCATTGAATTTTAAATCTTATAAGCCCCAAAGCACTTTAAAAAGAAAAATTAGATGTGGGTTGTATAAAGAACAATGATTTGGCGATGTCCGTAAGAATTTTAGAATCATGTCCTTTAAGAACCATTTCAATTTTATTTATTATGTATACAACCAAAAATGTCTTTTTTGAAAAATTTCATTCTTCTTATCTCAGTAAACATAATTCAGAGAGAAACTTTATATTTACTAGTCAATAGAGCTTTCCGTCTAGTTTAAGATAAACTAATAAAAAAAAATGGCCAAATGTCCTATACGTCAATTGCCATTTTAACCATCGATATAGTTCAACTCAACGATATTAAACATCTAAAAACTTTGTATGACTCAAGCTTATCGCATTCCAACCTAAACAGTACGAATATTGAAATAAATAAAGCTCAAAAAAACTCAGATTGTGTTACAAACGTCGGAATGTTGTCGATGAAAATAATAATAAAGAGCGAACCATCGCCGTTCGAACAAAGCGAGCTCAAAGGCTGAATGCTTAGGGCGCAATTACAGATGTAGGGCTGTGAGAGGGGCCTTTATAAACCAAACGATTGTAGTATCATATGAAAGATAGCGAGAACTTTAGTGCGCGAAACGGAATATTCGAAACTTAGTTGTTTCATTCTTTATTCTTCTCTGTACAGTCACCAGCATTTTACTGCATGGTGAAGGTAAGCGAGTCTGACCTGAAAGTATGTGGAATCTGAGACCCATAGCCTCATGACCCCTGGGGTACAAAATCAAGACAACTTAATTTAAACTATACCTTAACGGAAATAAAGTTAATTTTACTTTGTTTCAAAATGGATAGTTAGTAGCATTTTAGACTAAAAGGTAATTAAACTTTATTTACTAGCAGGTAGATTTCAATTCCCATTCACAAAAATCTCGCTGTTTATAGTATGGGCCCCAGTAGAATAGACATTTTAACTCTAAAGAAGGTGTCCGATATTTTCAATTTAACTCGAATGTTGGATAATATAATTAATTATTGCTAGCGACAGTACTAGCAATTCTCCTTCTCCTTTTGATAGCCCTCGCTGTTTTTACACGACTGCCGAAGGAGAAGGGTAATGTGCTTCACAGCCTATATATGTATATTTGTTCCTTTGTGGCACTATAAAAACTAAACCCGTTGCCCGATGTTGATGATTCTTATGTCAATCGATTTGTCTTAATCTGGTGAGTGTCACTGAAGATATGACAGTAATCAAAATTCAATATGGCGACAATCAGACGCCATATTGAGCAAATTAAAAAAAAAGTCGACCAAGTATGACAAGTGGGGTATCATTGAATAGGGATTTAAAAATCATCTTTAAATTTCTTTCACCATTTTTCATTTTGAATGATCATTTAGGATTTATAACGATTTAAAGTTGGTTAGCGACAGTCGGGTTTTTCTATGGAGTAGTTGTTCAATGCTTTCTTTCATTTAATTAACCCCCGACGCGAAAAGTGGGGTGCTATAGGTTTAACGTTTGTATCTAAGCATATGTAAGTGTCTGTGTGTATGTCCCAAACGAATCTATATGGACGGGTTTTCTCTAATCTAACGCAGCACCAAATAATTTTGTATAATAAGTTCGTTTATGTTTATTGTTTTTTCAGATGTTTATTTATTTGTGTTTGTAATAACCCTACTTTGAGCATGGTCCGACATGCACTTGCCCGGTTTTTTATAGTTGCTTTAGTTTTTTTACTGCGATTCTACTTCAAACTCTCTACATAGTACTTAGAATCAAATTTTCACAAGTTGCCATCGAAAACGAACGCTAGCGTTAGGTGATCATCTGTGATGACACTGACTCAGTTGACAGTTTCTTCGCATAGTTACCGCCCTTGGATACCGACGTTTATGATGTGATAGTGCTCGTGTTGAATTCGACCTGTCAAGATAGTACCGCGTGACGACCGTAGTCGTCAAAATTATCACTATTTGATTAGTGCGAGTGACAGTGATCACTTTACAGCGTGTCAGTTGTAACGAGTGATATATCACGTGACTATCTTACATCAATTCCATACATTTTTCAAAGCGACAGGTGATCACCTAACGCTATCGTTTGTATTCGATGGCAACTTGTCTAGCCCCGCTGAACCGACACTAAGATCGATATTAACGCTTATTTTAATGAGTTTTGAAAAAAAACTAAAACACTACTCATATCCTAACAAATACAAATCTAGCCTCAAAACAGCTTAAACAACAAAGGACTTCATATATTATTTATCATTCTGAGAAAATGAAACGTTCAATCTAAAGTATTCATGTGCGGTTACACAAATATAATAAAGGGTCGCGTCTACGCTAGTTCGTGTTGATTTATTTGCCAAATCTAAAAGAATATAACCTTTTCGAGGTGATATTTATGTTTCACCTGCCGAGGGCTGTGACGGGCGCTCTCAGATGTGAGTAATTTGCTGTACTGCTCACGTGTACAACTCATTTTGTTTTTGAATTATGAGTAGATTGTCTTTTGTTTGAATATTTATCGCTAACGCGTGATCAGACCTTACAAATAGAGCTTGCACGTAAATGCCATGTATTTTAATATTTACAAGAGGCCCTTATGAAGTGTCGACCTGCTGAATTCTAGATAGTGAACGGGACGGAGATATGTATGCTATATAGCGCTGTCCTTTTCACTCCTTGGAAGTTGGCAGGTTTTGACACTTCGTAATGCGGTCTAAGTACATTTTATGCAGTGGGTAATCGATTCCACTTTGCGTAGAGTCGCTGAAAATTGGTCTGTGGATTATGATAATTTCAAGATGCACCACCGTTTTGAACTAGGGATGTTACGGAGGTTCGATTCCTGATTTTTATGATATTACACCTCCGATTCCGACTTCAGCTCCGACATTTTTAAATCGGTGGTCGAAACTTAGCGATAAAGGCGGCGTAAATAAAGTAGTACTAGTCTAGTACTGCTTTAGATCTAGTTACGTAGATGTTTAATTTTGAACTAACTTTATTTTATTTTATTTTCCACTAGAGGACGCCCGCGACTTCGTACGCGTAGAATTAGTTTCCCGCTACTCCCCCTATTTTAACCCCTTAGGGCCTTAGGGGATGAATTTTCAAAAATCCTTTCTTAGTGCTCACTTACATCATAAAAGGAACCCCTGTACCAAATTTCAAGTTTCTAGGTACAGTAGTTTCGGCTGTGCGTATCCATACATGATCCATTTTGACTTCAGGTCTAACTGACCGGATGCAAAATAGCATCGTATATGTGTAATTTGGCCTGAAGGCAAATCGCATCCATCCGCCTGAACGGTTTTCTTGTATGGTGTCTTGTAAAGTCTTTACATGTATGGGCACTCGTTCCGGTCAAGCGGAACTGACGCATTTCGCCCCGAACCGATCGGCCTTTACATGTATGGGGGGCTTAAGTCAGTCAGTCAGGTTTGCCTTTTATATATAGAGATTAACAGCACACACACAGACCAGAGATCTCTCTTCAGCCTCCGCCTCTGACTCCGATTCCTATTCAGACTCCGACAAACCAAGTTTGAGAACTCCGATTCCGACTTCGGTTCCGATAAACCACCTTCGTAACATACCCATTGTGAACTCTGAACTCTGAACCATTTCAGACTTATAATCGTAAGTACCCATAATAGGCTTAATTAATTGATTATTTGAATTTATTTTGATTTTTAATGTAGAGAATATTACAGCACAAATTCTAACGACGGCGTAGGGTACCAAACGACACTACTGGGCTGTAATGTGTAGTCATTTATTTCCATTATAATAACTAGTACTAGGTAATTAAAGTGTTAAATTCCTATGAAATATCGGAAAAACATTGGATATAAAAAAAAAGCTGATTTAATAAAACCTTTTCATGTGAGGCAGTATTCAAAGGTTTGCTTTTTAATCCCCTACTTGTTAACTCAACGGTTAACGTTTCGAGATTAAAGAAAATTACAAAAACCATTCATAATTTTTTCTTGCTTCTTTTTACGGTTAGCAACTTGTTAAGCCACTTAAAAACCATGTCACAGTAAGGCGGTGATTAATTTCGTCGTTTTTTTCCTGACTTGACGCTGTGATTGTGACAGGGTTCTATGTTAAGAGCTGGCAGTTTCCTCGCTCAACGCATAAGTTTAACTATCCAGCGAGGAAATGCTGCCAGCATCTTCGGGACAATGCCGCAGGGCCTTTTTTTAGATATAGCTTTTTAGTTTTAAAATATAATTAAGTAAGTTGTAAAAATTTAATTTTAGTTCAGTACCTAAATAAATATATTTTTCAGCGACTTAACGATTAAAATAGTTAATTGCGTCCAAGAACGATAACAGAAACTAATTCTAATTTATTATTCTTATTTATTGCAATACAATGCAATACATATAAACATTATTGAACACCAAAAAACAAAACAAGGAATAGTACATTTTAATTACAGTTATAAAACAGGCGGTCTTACTGCTAAATAGCGATCTCGTCCACTCTCCATCCTCTTCCATCTTGCTGTGTGACTAAACCGCTTTAGAAGTAAAGTCAAACTAAATCACACACACACACACACACATTAATTATTTAAATAAATTGGTATCAAATAAAGGGGTTTGGGTAAAAGTGTTGTCATTTGTAAAATTCATATATTTTCCAGGTGAGCGGCCATTCATAAAAGTGGTAAATTATGATAGAATTATTAAAAATAAACATATTTTGTTATTTAATGTAATACTCTAAAGTGCATCGGAGCCGAGATATTTAAATATTCATACTTGGGCGTACTTTTGTACTAAAAACTGAATACTTAAATCTTTAAAATCTCCGCTCCGATATTATTTACCGCCATAAATTATATATATCTATGTGTATTTAGAGGTCCTCTAAATAACTATGTAAAAATCATACGTGGCCGCTGAAAAAAAATGCCAATATTCTTCAAACAAATTTACCCAGTGCCCTTTATATAATTATTCATATAACATATACAGCTGTTAGTTATAAAATAAATTTTGGGATGTTCCTGTTTAACAGTTCAGTAAATCCTAATGTTTGATAGTTAACATTTAAATTTTATGCAAGTAGGTTACACGGCTTAATAATGTAGGTTATCTTAAGGCAGTTAATCTCGGGGTAAGCCGGTGATAAATGCGGTAAACTTTGCCCCAAAATGTGAAAGCGTAAGGGTTGTTTGCCCATATTTGCGGCGAGTGAGGCATCAACGTTGTAAAGACGAATATGGTTAGCCTGAAATAATGTTATTATTATACAAAATTGTAACTAAAATATATTTCCATATTGATGATAATAATAATCTATTTACAAAACAGTTTTCGATATCGTCGATTTACTTTCTCAACCTCGTATCTGATTGAATAGTTATATAGGAAAAGCACTCATGTTCCGTAAATAATAAAGACTACTTTCCTATCTAACTATTTGATAAATACGAGGTTGAGAAAGTAAAGGGACGATATGGTGTAAAATGTACTTAAATATTGTTTTTTATTTCGTTGTGAAATAAGGGGGGGGAGCTAAGTTGATTGCGTTTGCGTTACGTTGATTACCAAATCTTCAAAATTACTAATAAAAAAAGGATAAAGTAGGTATCCTTGAAAAAAAGATTTTTTTTAACAATTAACTATAGATATGAAAAGCAAGCTTTATAAACCCGACTGCATTTTTAATACTGTCGTCGATATACCTACATATGTTAATTATTGTCATTTGGCCATTGTTGTTATTTCAATTTTAACAGTTTAGGTATCCTATGACACTCTCGCTGCGAAGACGAATCCAATGATACCTCATTTGTCAAAATCGTCCAAGCCGTTTTTGCTGTAGCGGGGAACATAAACCTGGACATGCATACATACATGACGGTGAAAAACATAACCCTCCTTTTGGGCTCCGCCGCAGTCGGGTAAAAACGGAAAGATTTAAACAAAACACTTCAATTGGGATTTTTAAAGAACTTTGAAAATCACTCAAAACAGATAAAAAAAAATTTTGGTGATTTAACTTCTTTTCTTGACTTTTTAGAGATCTTGTGCAAACCTTTTTAGCCCTTTAAACTGAAACAGCTCAGAGAAATAGTCCAAGAGCCGTATTAATAAACTCATCTTGGCCGAGATGCCGGTCACAAGATACGTCAAAGTAAACGTCAAACCATAGAACAATGTAATTTTGGACGCATCTCGAGACGAGCATTAGAGTTGAGATTAGTTTATTAATACGGCCTTAACGGCAAATAAAGAACAAAATCATCTTATATGGGTTCTGTTTCTCAGTTTTTAGTACGAAACCCTAACAAACAACGCGTGGGCAGCCTTAGTGTGAAGCACCGTAACCTTTCCTCAAGTGCTTGACCGAGCAGTTCCCCAAAAAGGTACCGTTTATTATTTGTCGTTAAGTTAACAACGTACAAAAGTAAACTAAAGTGCCTATTATTAATTTAGATTTTCTTATCGTCTTGGCAACGGGCTCAAAAAGAGATGGAAATTAATTTCCAAAAGCAATATCGTTGTATACGGCGTACACTCCACTGGATACCTAATTACGTTCAAATAAGAAAATAATGAAGAGGCATCAATTTACCTTTTCAGTTTGAGACAGCCTTTCAACAGTTTGTAGAAATCAGAACTATTAAAAATATATGAAATGAACGTCTGGACTTGTCGGCGATGGGTACTTTATTTAGATTATTTTAATTTATTCCTGAAATGGTATAACATAATTAAACAATATTTTGTTTATACCTACGGATCTATACCAAAAACATATTTTAATATCATTATTATTTTGGTCGTGAATTCGAGATCATCTTTTTACCCTAACGAAAAAATAGGGGTGTATAAAGTTTAACGTGTGTATCTGTGTGTCTGTGTATGTGTATGTGTGTGTGTGTGTCTGTCTGTGTATGTATGTTTGAGTGTGTTTGTGTATTTGTGTGAATGTTTATGTGTGTGTCTGTGTAAGTGTGTGTCTGTGTAAGTGTATGTCTGTGTACATGTATCTGTTTTATATGTGTGTGTCCGTGTATGTGTGTACAGTGTATGTGTGTGTCTGTGTATGTGTGTGTTTGTGTATCTGTGTGTCTATCAGTGGCATTAAAGCTTCGAATCCCAAACGGAAGAACCCATTTGCACGCTGTAAAGAATGCTAATAATTATATTTGGGATGGTTGTTAGTGACTTTTCTCTATTGACAGGCACGAACAAGCTTCATTGTGTACCATTTACATAAATAACTATTAGTGGCTCTAAATATTTAAATCATTAGTCAAAGAGTTGAGATGAACGAATTCAAAACAAATTTAACAAGGTCTATATAGCCAAGCCAATTAAAGTTAACATTAAATCTATGAACATTGTTACTATTCAACTTTTCACAATACAACATTGAGTTCAGTTAGTTGGCTCACCTGCACACGGCTCGTAGCAACAGCTACGTCGTAGCGCCCGTAGCAAAGTTACAGAACTGCGTTACGAGATTGTTCATTCATAGGGTATTTCCATGATACTGTTTCATTTGAATCAAATTCAAACTTGTGTACAAACTTTGTTTGTGGTTAGTGAACCATATAAACAATAGACGGTAGCGTGTACCAGAAAAGTTAAATTAGATGTGTTTAGTCCTAGGGCTCCGAAACTACTGGCCCGATTTGAAAAAATCTTTTACCATTAGAATCCTTCATGATCCCTGAGTAATATATGCTATAATTTTATTTTTCTGCGCGGACGGAGTCGCGGGCAACGGCTAGTTCTTTACCTGACTCAATATTATACAGGGTGCCTCTGACCTTGGGGCTTTAAATGCAACGATCGATTCTACTCGCTAAACTGAACTACTCTTGTTCTGCAACATTTAATAATAACTTAAGTTTAGATAACTAATTGATGTTAAAGTCTAATTGTAAAATCAGTGTATCTGTTCACAATGTCAAACTAATAAGAGCTACTATAATATCAAAAATTTGATGACGATATAAAATCAAGAAGATCTAACAAAAAAATATTTTAGAGATCTATATATATAATCTCACGCCTTCGTTCCCGCAGTGGGGTAGGCAGAGCTACAGAATTACAAACATCTCTAAAAACATGTTGATAATTCTATTACCACAATTTGCACAATTAGGCTAAGATGTTTACCAGCGTATTAGTGACAGGTTGCAAGCCCATCGCCTAACAGTACTACAAGCCTTTATTCCCTTAGTCGTCTCTTACGACATCCACGGGAAGACATGGAGTGGCACTATTCTAACTCGGCAACCATCTCTAATCTAATCTAATCTAATGATTAATTAAATGTTTAAAAATCCATAAACCGACTCTATTTTATTAGTACCGCTGACTTTGCCTAAATTTGAAATTGTTTTAATCAAATCTAAATTGTTTCGCTACTTTAAAATGTTTTCTGGGTATAAACAAAATAAATGTCTAGTTAAAGAAGATTTTGTCACCGTCACGAAACTGTCGATTAACGTCAAACACATACATTTTTGTAACGAAATTGTAAGTTAGACATCATTAAAGTGACATTTAAATAGCGTCTTTATGTACATTTATTTTGGTTTTTACCCATTTTACACTTCGACGACGAGTACATAGAAATAGAATATTTTTGTACATGAAGACCGATTGATTGATGCAACTAGGCGGAGAAAAAGCAAGATCGATCACAAGAAGTAAATGAAAGTAAGTTGTACACGCCGTTGCATTTCACTTTACTCTTGTCAATTTAATTAAATAATTAACCACTTTTCTGGCTTTGATGACAAGTAAAAAATTTACAGGTCTAAACTGGCAACACTGGATAAAACGGCTGATCGTCATTGGTCGAGGTTGTGTCAAATGGACACTTGTAAGATGTAAATTGTAATTTGTAGCTTTATAAAACATGCTCCAGTAGGTACTTTAATACGTCTTGCAGTATACGTCCGGTACACGGACGCCACAAAATTTTGCAGATGTTTTACAATTTTTTTTAACTTTTTTAGATCTAAAATTAAACGAGGAATAATAATAAGCAAAAAAATAGTGAAAGATCTACAAAATTTTGAGAAAATCGTGTTTTTATGAAAACTAAATGACATTTTTGCTGTAATTTATTAAAAAAAATAAGAAAAGAAAGAGTGGCTTTTTTTTAAATTGTTTTACCGATAAATTAACCTAAAATTTCATCCCTTTCAATATGTACCGTTTCTCGAGTACCACCCTGTATAATGTGTACTCCCACGTAGTTCCTTACATAAAAACATAAAATCCGTACTTCCAGCACGAACTTTTCCCTTCTATCGAGTAAGCAACGTTAACGTATCGTCATCGAGATAGTATATGGCGATCGGTATCAACGCAAGTCCGTATGTAGTACTAAAATTCGATAGCTTGACATTAACGTTAACTTTCGTATAGCTGAGTAGTAAAAGTGAAGTATACGTAAAATAATGTATGAAAACGTCTGCTTTAGGGATTTGTGCTAGGACACGTTTTCTAATAGTAAAAGCGATTCGAAATCGTGACGTGTGATTGTGTTTCGTGTGTCACGTTACGTCTTTCTTGCTTGCTTATGATTCTATTGGGTGTCCCTCACAATCGCTAACAACGTTTGTCCCAACACATCGTTTGTCCGAATTTTCATTTGCCCTAATCTGGTTTTCAGATGAGTCAGGCAACTTTTTAAGTTTTCCAATTATGTCTGCGGTTCGGTTAGGTTAGGGTTGTATTATGACAATACTGAGTTTTAAAATTTAAGCGGAAATGGCGTTAGTATAAATGAAAATTCGGACAAACGATGCATTAGGACAAATGACGATTAGGGCTTCCATAGGAGTACCATTCTATTTGATAAAGTGGTGTTAAAACGTTATTATAAAAGTAAAACAATTTTAGTGCCAGTAATACGTTGTGCAGGCTCCGTCCGGATCGCTACAACCATCTTGTCCATTAACCTACTGCCAAGCAGCAGTGTTCGGATTGTTCGGTGAAATTACTAGCGTAGAAGCATTTCATTTTAGTCCTGCGGGTTTGCAACGTATTTGAAGTCTTACGAATGCAGTTTTGAGACTGTAGTCTTGATAACTCAAATGTCTATGGGTCTTAGATTCCACTTAGCATCAGGTGACCTGAGAGCTCGTGTGTCTTCCTTACCACTAAAAAGAAAAAAAACTATTTAAATCCAATACAGTAAACGAGTTTAATTATAAAACATACATTTACACTTATATGAATATTTCAGTATTTCTTCGAACTTTGTACGTATTGTTTTTTGTGGAGCGCGACTGATTGAAATAAAAACACTACAATAGGTATTCTCTCGCAGGTGAAAGTGCTCAAGCGTGATATTTTAATGGCTTGGCCGTGTTAAACATCAAACAGACGTGTATTCCGTATGTTAATGATTATCACATATCTAGACGTATCATTATCATAATCATTTAACTTAAGAGCTAGGCTCTTGTCGATTGAGCAATTGCTACATTATGTGTATACACAAGAATAAGAAAATTTTGAAATGCCGATCATATTTTTTGATAGTGTCTTATTCATTACTTTGATTAACATATTATTATAGCGCACTCCCACAACCAAGACGAATCTAATGACACCTCATATGTGGCATTATCTATGTAAAGGGGCCTTATTGTCGATGGCGCTTACGCCGCACTGCGTCACGCGACGTTGTATTTATGTCGGAGCATCTTTAATAATGGCGGAAGCGCCATCGACAATAAGGTCCATTTTCATAGATAACGTGTCGTATATAAAATCCATCAAGCCGTTTAGTTATGGCAGAGCGTGTCACAGAAATGCAGAGTGACTCCTAAGTCCCCATTGAACCCATTTTTTTTCTCGCTCTTCACCGTTAGTAAAAGCTCTCGTTCGTAACACTGTGCAAAAATCTGTAAATGTAATATTTTGCAATAATAAACATAAAAATTAATTTTAAATTTACCGAGTCTCATGGTTACCCTACTTCTTACGATGAACTGTCAGACTCATACATAACTTGTCTAATAGAATAGGTTGTCCACACGGTTGGTATTTTTACTCTTTAAATGAATTAAGTTTTCTTCAACAAAGTTTAATTGTTGGTTTTTGGAGTTAATGCACGCTGCGTTACACACCATAATTTCGTTTCACGACTTAGGAGTCACCCTGTATACAGACATACTTTCATACACTCGAAAAATATAACCCTCCTTCCGAAAGTAGACGTAAACACAAAATATAAAGAAAAGATAAATATATATTTATTCAGCAAAGGTATGTAAAAAGACCAACTAATCCCTTAAGATGTCTGTCATACTATCTGATAAGATTATTATTATATAAAGGAGTCTGAACTAAAGAACCCTTACTTAATATAGATACTATTTTAAATCTTTAGTATCATATTCTTTTTAATACAAAATGCAATGTCTGCTTTACGAACAGGAACCTCCGATGCAAGTCTCTCGGGCCCCCGCTGGAATACATTTTAAATTCATCCCGTTAACGTTAAATATAGTTTCATATTTCGAACCACCGTTTATAATGCTATCTGCATATTAGAAATAGCTGCAAAGGCGTCTAAAGGGAAACCGGCAAATTCGTTTAAACGTTTGGACCTCGTTTTGGGATTCATCGGTATAATTTAAGTTGCAGTAATTTGGATGCATGTTAGAATATCAACCTCTGGTTTAATTTTAAGAGTCCAATTACATTTTAAAGTTAAATTATCTACTTATTTTAATGATTAGGTTTCAGGAAGAAAAGTTGAATAAACAGTTTTTTTTTTTCAAAGGCATGATAAATACCATACGGGGCCAGGTCCGTCCGTCTTTAAATAGCAAGTAATAATGCTATAGATTTGAAATTTCAAGTCTTTTTCATTTCTTACCCAACTTTCATGCAAATGAAAACAATTTGAAGATTGTTTAGTTTTATAATGAGAGGGCTGAATTTCCACATCCCGCGCAGTTTTTGACTATATACTTAATTATTAAAATGTCCAATAAACAACTTGTTTCGCCTATTAGGTAGTTTGAAAAAAAAATAGGTCTCTATTCGACTAAGTAAAAGTATCGCACTTCTAGATCAAAACAGTATCAACTCAAAATCCTTGCTAGTTTTGTTTCAATTGCATAGAAATTGTATTAAAGTTGATATTTAAATACAGTCGTATTTTGAGTTACTACTGTTTTGATCTAGCAGTGCGATATTACCATTGACCTTTTATAGCATTGTCAACGTTATAATGGCTCTTATTTACTTGACAGTAACGGTGGCTGAGTTAAAAACAATACGATAACATGTCAAATGCAATATGGTTTTCGACCCGTCGAAGACAGGCTCTCTTATAGTACTCGGCCGACAAAAAAATAATTCTGACACATTGCACAACTACGAAGAAAATTGATAATGTTGAGGAGCAATACAATAATGCTAAACTTATTTTCACAAAACTGCTCGGAAATATGGCCATAGATGGTCTTGTTTGGGGTCACAAAACGTCACTTATAAGGACAGACCAATAATGTTTTTGTCGGCGTGTTTGCTGATTGGTCGACAACATTGTTGTCCAACTTTAAGAACCAATGAAAATCAATCGATCAATTTTTGTGTCATAGCTCCTTAAAATGAAAAATTGAAATCGACCAATCAGAACACACCATTTTGTGTCGTAAAATATTAGGTGTATTTTTGCTAAAAGATACACGGACTAAAAACTATGTCACTGCTTTTTTTTAATGTAATTCAAACTTGGCCCCTAATCTCGAACCACTAGAGATGAAATTACATGGGCGATATGGCGAAACAAATACAATTTTATATGGAGTTGACATCTTTATCTCGCATTTTAGTTTATTAATCTCGAGTGCCACGAGAATAGGGGTCCAGATTAAAAAAAAGTTATCTATGGTAAAATTGGCGGTGATGTCATATTAACATGAATTAAAATTTTCGTTTCGAATATGATTTTTTATTTTATTTCCTCCCGATAGTTGTGAAAAGCACTATGTCTGCCTCGGTAGAAAGTGCAATTTATGGACTCGTACACTAGAAGGCCTCAACTACGTTTCGGCCCTCTATATGACTCGTCCAAAAATCGCGTACTTTCTATCCTCTGCAACAATGTACTATTGTTGCGTGTAAAGGAATAGTAATAACAGCATTGTTTGACTGCTGTCAACCAGTGTTGGGCAAAAATTTACTTGCATAAGAATAAGAATAAAACAGAAAAGTTATTCTCATTCAAATCGATTTGAATAAGAATAATTCTTGTACCTCGTTAGTTGAAATGGAATACTAGTGAATAAATCATGGTACTTTTATTTTAAATGAAGAATAAAATTTGAAATAACTATTTTGGAAATTGAATTATTCTAACTAACGTTTTATTCAACTAACATGTTATTTGGAATAAAATTAATTTTGTAGTACAATAAATATTGGTTTTGGCACATTTTCTCAATGTACTTACGTGTAAGTAAGTTTTATGACGTTTTTTTTGGTACCTTTGGTACGATGGTGATGAAGTGAATCCCGGAATTCTTTCATGGCTAAATGAACCCTTCGCACTAATATATCTTAAGTTTAATATATTTTGTTTGTTTATATGATTCGAATATATTTGATGTCATTGGTTTGATATTACGTAAGTTACATTTACCTACTGTATTCTTATTCAGATACTTTTATTCAAAATAAAAAATCATGAATAGATGTAATTGACTATGAATAAGTTATTTATAACTTTGACAGGAATAAAATCGAAATGATTTTATTCTTACGAATCTTCATTCAAATAATGATTTTATTCTTGAGTGCCCAACACTGCTGTCAACATTATCGTTATTCAGAAATTTCATGGTTGTGCAATGTGTCAGAATTGACTTTTTATCGGCCGGGCACCATAGTTCATGTGTATTACAACGATGTTCCTTTCCAACACAGTTATTTTGCTCAGCGCTTGAATCCGGCTCATTTTATTACAATACCTGCCACCGTACCTAACGTTGACATATACGGGTTATACCTTATCATAGTACCCCCGTACAGTTATTTATCTCACGAAAGCAGGTGGGCCATACTTGTGTGTGTGTGTAGATGTACGTGCACGTTGTCTCTGAGTGCGTAGCGTTGCTAAGCGTCGCCGTGGTGTGCGAGTCTATACGTCTTACAACTATAAGTATGGCCTTTCAATAACAACTGTACTCAGAGACATTTTAGAAATAATTATAGTACGATTAATTGTACTTTGACGCTAGGCAATTCTCGACATTCATCGGGAGAGATCGGAAGTGCAAATGACACGAGACACATTGCTGCGTATTAATAATATCATATTGTGCACCAGTCTAAACCAGTAATGTAGATCACTTGCCTCAAGGACATTTTTTTACAGTAGATCTTCGAATAACACAGATGTGATTTGATTTATTTATTACATCACATTAATAAAAACACAATTATAAATTAGTAAATGTACAAAAATTCGTTTGATCATAAAAAAGTTCATTATAGTCTATTTGGCAATAAATGTCTTTTCACACCACATGCTCGATTTTGCCCAATTATATATCATGCAAACCCCACTTAAAGTAAGTGATTATAGCTCCGCTCAGGAATTAACTCGTAACACCCTCGCTACGCTCGGGAGTTAAATCTGGAGTCCCTCATTTGCTCAGGATTCAATATCGCGCCCGAGACATAAAACAGTGCTTTATCCCCTCGATGTATAATCTACTATTATTGTCTTTGAATACTTAGAATAATAATGAAGTTTATATTCTTAGGTTGATATTGTGTGTCTAAGTGATGTGTGTTAGGTTGGTGGTTGGTTATTAATTATACTAAATAGTTTTGAATATTTTATGTGAATAAGATCTACTCTTTGTAAAAACACGATCCTTTACGATTAAAACCGAGATCTCCCTAGTGTCAAAGTGGAAATAATCGTACTGTAACTCGTTCCTTTTACAAATTTGTATATGAAAAATCTTCACTAAGGTACGACTTAATCGTCATTAACTGTCTAAGGCCCTGTTGTTTGATCAGTAGTTAAACTAACTAATGGTCAAAAAACGTTACTAATGGTTAAAATCTCAAATAATGTGTCAAATTTTCCATTCCTTTTTCGAATTTTAACAATTAGTTAGTTTAACTACTGATCAAACAACAGGGCCTAAGTGCGACCAATAGAGACCCGTCGTTGACCGTTTGTAGTCAACCCTCCGTCTACTCCAGCATTCACATCATGTTACACCGCTCAACGCCAAATACCTGTTCGCTTTGTATTTGAATTGATAACCCAATTATTCAGCCCATTGATCAAATCCCGAATGACTGAGTTTCCTATAATACCAGCTAATTCCCTGGCAACAAAGCTAATTATTGTACACAATGTCTGATTAGCTCCATTCATGTTGACATGCCTGCAATCAGGGCGGTTGTAAATCAACGGAATGATAACGTTTACGTCACGTTGCGATGATAACTACGGTTGATGGCGTCGCGCGCGCTTTGTACTATTGTAATAAGATCCACGGTATTGTAAATGAGTATGAGTACGATACTCATACGTATTTCACGTCACGTCGCCAAAGTGGTTAAATAGAATAATGAAAAAAAAAAATGTTACCTCCCCTGCACGTAACGTTACATAGGTCTTTAAAAAATATTGCGGGTTTTTTAAATTAAGGAATCTTTTGTCAAATATTGAAATAATAATTCAGTGCAAATTTTGTTGAGTCAAGTGTTTTTTTTTCTGGAAAAAAAAAACCGAATATGATTTGGTTAACAACATCACGGTTACATAGTCCATAGTGGCCCAGGAATCAAATTGGTTGACTGTATTTTTTTAAAGTACTAATCAGTACTGAAATGGGTATAATATAATATTAACTACTACATTTTATCATGGCTAAATGAACAATCTAGGTAGTTAGAAGAGGCCACCCATGCTAAAGTCTGGAGTGTTCCGCGATCTGGATCTCAATAACCACAATGCCTTTATATCTGTTTTTTGGATATATTAAACTTGATCATATTTGCTTGAGACTGTCGAACGTGAAAACTCGATTAGAAATAAAATCCTCCATACTTTTATTTTTTAAACATGACACTTTTTTGAATATTTTTGGTTGACACTTCGAAACCCTATAATCTTTAACGATGATTTTCGATTCAATAGTTGAGGATATGTAACTTCTTAATCCTGGCAAAACATTTTTTCAATAAATGTTGTATTTTTAAAGTAAACAGCGATTAATTGAATTTAACGCTGCCGTCAAGGCGCGAGCGAACTATCTCCATCTCACATTCTTCACGCGGAAGCACATAAAGCCATCCCTTTTTATTCTTGTGGGGGCGTGCCACCATAGGTGGCCTCTTAAATGAATATTAATGTAGCTTCATAAGACTTGGTGTAACTAATTAAACGGAAAACGGTGACCATTATTGTTTTGTTAAGTGTCATTTTTACAAGGTTTTTACTAACTTGCAATGTATGTATGTATGACAGTTAAGGTCAAAACTTACTAGTAAATTATGAACTAGTTCCCGTTAATGGAATGGGCTGAAATTTGGACAAATTATGGAAACTCATAACAATGTCATTTTATGGTATCTAAGAGGCGATCTGATGATGGAGTCGGAAGGAGGTAACAGGATCTGCGCTATACTTAACGTAGACCCACCGTGTTGGGACTCAGTTTGATCTTGATAAATAGATTATGACTTTGCAAATAAAGTACAGTCGGCAGCAAAAACGAATCAAGAAAAACAGAAACTTATCTTAATGCCTTTGTGCTCGTTTACACTTACCACCTGATGGTAAATAGAAAACATATTAATTATGACAGACCGTTTTCATACAAAATAAAAATATTCTTGGCCTATTTCATACTAATTACGTGAATAATCGAATACAAAAATGGTTTATTTTCTCGCAGTAGTTGAGAAAAGCACTAAGTCTGCCTTGGCAGAAAGTGCAATTTATAGACTCGTACAGAAGAGGGCCTCAACAACGTTTCGGCCCTCTATTATGACTCGTCCATAAATCGCGTACTTTGTACCCCGGCAACAATGTATTATTTCAATGCACACTCATTACACAAAAACAAAAGACAGGTTCAAGTACCGCCCCTGTACCAAGAAACACGGGTGATATTATCCAACCGTTTTAATTCACAGATATTTACTAGAAATTTTTAATCACGTATAAGTAACTCTCATTGAAAGTAAAGTCATATTTAAAGTCGTATAACAATAGAAGTAGCATTTGAGGAGTAGAATCGATACCTACATTTGCCTACAAAACTAGCGGTCCTGGGTTCAATTCTCGGTATGGGTAAATATTTGTGTGATGAGCGCGAGTATTTATTGAGTCTTGGATGTTTTCTGTTTATTTAAATATTTATTTCTTTATACTTCTAAGTAACTTTGTCGTTATTCTAGTAAGCCTACAGAGCTTAGTTTGGAACTAGATAATTTTGTGTGATTTTCCGTTATTTTTATGGCCCCACAGTTCCAGAATACACCCCTTATCATCTCGAAGAGTATTGGGATCCTTCGTGTTGACATCTCCAGCGACGTTCAGTTCCGAAGTCACTTAGAAGACAAGGTCAAGCTGGCGTCTAAAAATCTCGGTGTGCTGAATAGAGCGAAGTGGTACTTCACGACGGGGCAAAGACTGCTGTTGTATAAGTCGCAAGTCCGGCACCGGGTACCCTTCATCTGGCATAACTTTTTTGGCATAATCATCATTTGGCATACTCATCATTTGGCATAATCATCATTTGACATAATCATCTTTTAGCATACAGTATTTTTTTCTGAAACCGAATAGTTTTCAGGATTATTTAAAATATCATTGCATAGAACCCATTAGGTTAGGTTAGGTTTATTTTATAACAATCCAGAAAAGTATACGGTTTCAGAAAAAAATACTGTATGCTAAAAGATGATTATGCCAAATAATGAGTATGCTAAAAAAGTTATGCCAGATGAATGTTAACCTCCGACACGATATGGAGTACTGCAGTGCTGTCATCTCTGGACAGGAACACCCGGATATCAGTTTGGGCCTTTTGATTAAGTTCAAAGACGTGCTGTGAGAATTGTTGACGATTCCAAACTCACAAGCTCCCTGCTGAGGTTTTCCCTGGGAACTATAGTATGGAGTTCTTCAAGAGAGGAGTGCATAGGTTTTTAAAGGGTTGGCAACGCGCATGTGATACTTCTGGTGTTGCAGGCGTCCATAGGCTACGGCAACCGGTTACCATCAGGCGGGCCGTACGCTTGTTTGCCACCATCGTGATATAAAAAGAAAAATTATAGCCTCGAACACATAAGCACCTTGTATACTTGATGGTTTACCACCGTATGTACATCGGCAGCTCAAGAAGGATTACATGTGATTAAAGTAACTAGAGATATCCAATAAGACCTATAACGGTAAATTGGTTTGTTTACGTTACTCGTCTCGATTTATTTTTACATCTCTAGCTGAAAACAAGGTAAAATTACGCCAATTTCTTAGGATTTCCTTGATGTTAAGTCATGTATGAAATTACGTTTTCGGAGAAGTATTACGTTTTTTGCGGTTTCATTATTAGCCGTGCCATTTCTGAGGGCTTTCCTTGTGGTTTGAGATGGTAAATGAGATAAGATATTTTTTCTTGTGGTGAACCGCCTTTAAGCTCAATTATAGCGAGATGTCTCTACAAAATACAAGTCTAGCTAAATTTAAACTGTCTGCTTTATTGTATGTAGGTACAGTCAAGGAAATGTACTCGCGTACCTTTTTCACTCTTGTCACAATGACAATAAGAGTCAAAACGGTACGCGAATACATCTCCTTGAATGTACCTATTTTACAGAAAAAAGATGACACTTTAGGAAAAAAGATCTATGTAACGAGGCCCCTAGGGATCAAATTTTGATATCATTCGGTGACCAAAGTTCACAAAAATGGCCAATTACTTATAACCAGAACATCGTACTTTTGAATATCACCGGTAAATATAATTCTCAAGCCTAGATCAAGTACGTGTACCTATCCACTCGTAAATCAAGTTACCGGGTAACTTAATGAATATTTTTCGTCAATTATAAGTGAGATTTGAAACCCCACCCCTTAAACCGAAAATATTACTCTCCTTAGTCGAGTGAAAACCGCTGCACTTTGTTTTCCGGAAATCAACGTAGTAACTTGGAATTTTACCTGGATATGTTTACAAATATTAAATCACTATATTTATAAAGACGATGTTGATAAAAATATTACGCTTTCTAAATAAGTAACTAACAAGAGGGACATAGCAATAATTTGGAATGAGACGGAGATGTGTCCATAATAATTATGTAACGTATCGCGGAGTCTCTCTCTCGTCAGTGACTAATTCACTGAAACCAACTTGAGGATGTTAGTTGTGACTTTTTTTTGGTTCATATACAACCAACCAAATGAATTTCCGGTTCACTATGGAACCATGTCAAAGTTCGTGATCAATCACATCCTAATAGTCTTTTTTCCGTTTGATTCAACGCACAACTTTAACAAAGGTCCACAGTAGCCCAAATATCCAAGCTAAAATTTAACTTTGTTTTCAGACTAGATATTTCCAACAAACATTTTAAATGAATCCTTATCGTTAAACTCAAATTAAACTCGCTTGGAACGAGCCGAAACTACGCGGTTTACGGCAAAGCCCTTACCCGAAAGGTTTCATAACTGAACGGGTGTTTTAAGTTGCAGTTTAGCCTTGTTTTAGCGAAATCCTTTTTTTTTAAAAACGGTATTCTGACTTTTTAACAAATCATCATTTGACAAACAATATCATTTTACAAAATTTCATTTCGCAAAAATGTAATTGTGCTTAATCCATTACATATTTGATATTACATTGGTTACATGGGCTTTTAATTTAATATTTATAGCTTTATATAATGCTAGACTAAGTAGTACCATTGTAATAAGAAATATGTTTAAAAAATGACTGACTGCTGAGTTTCTTGCGGCGTTTCTTCTCAGCAGTGGTCTTCTCTTGGGAAGCGCTGGTAGATTCTTGACGTGTAAAAGTGCCCGTGCGGCCTACTTACTGAATAAATTTATTTTATCTTTTATCTTATCTTTTATTAAATAAGTTAGGTTAGGTTAGATTAATGACATAAACAAAAAAATATATGACATGTGGCGGGAAGTACGTCTTTACGAATTGAAATTTTGATATAGTTTGTCAAATGATGATTTGGTAAAACATTAATTAGTGAACTTAAAAAACACTAACCTACCACTCAAAAAAAAAAGGTTATAGGTTAGCTGTGTAGGGTGAATGAAACTGTGTACCGTAAAACGGGGTGAGTAGGGACACAAGCTAAAATGAAGCATATGCTACTAATTATAAGACTGAAATTATTTCCAATAAAATGTATTGTTATTGTCCATTTAATAATTGTTTTTATTTGTAACAATTTATGACTTATTTTAGGTTGCGCTCCTACTCACCCCGTTTTACGGTCATATTAAGTTTTTTCTCCATGTTCCAAATGATGAATATTTGTTGTATTTTATGGAGATATCCGGTTTATTACGAACCCGTTATATTATCAAATTATCAAATTTCATTTCATTGATTATGTCATTTTAGCGAATTTCATTTAAGAGGATTGTGAAGCTCAAAATCACTATACAAAATGTGAAAACGTTTCTCTCCCCTTAAACCTCATCCGATTTTTACGATTTTTGAATATGTTGTAGATATCATGAAAAACTATGTCTGTACGTTTTCCTTTCCAAGAAAATATTTCTTAGATCGAAACAAATTAAAAAAAAACAGAAACGTACAGACTAACATAACTCCAACATATTCAAAACTCGTGAAAATCGGACTTGATTTAGGGGGTGAGAAACGTTTTCGCCCGGAGCTAGTTTTGTATGGATTTTTTTTGACAGCTACACGATTTTAGCGGCGCTTCACAATTCTCTTAATCGAACGGTATTTTCTGTTGAAACCATGGTGTTTTCAGGATATCTTAAACAGTAATTACGTAGGTTAGGTTAGACCTGTAACTACCAAACAATATTAAAAAAAGAATATCGAGTGTCTCTGTATGAACGCTAGTGTATCTATTGTATACACAGAGTGTCTAGGCGTTCATACAGAGACACTCGGTGTATACACTGAGTTAGTGTCGTAGTCTATTAGCACCTTTATGATACGTTCGTTAAAAAGTGTTACGAAATCATACAAATTCGCCAACAGAGTTACAGTTGTTGAGTCATATTAAGAAATTAGTTCATTTTTGTAAAGTACGAGTAATCTGATACTTTGAAAAATCTGGTGTTCAGTAAATGAAACTGTAAATATATAAGAATGACTGTGTTACAAAAGCCGTGGTCATGTGGAGTCTCCACCACTCGTGACCACGGCTGTTGTAACACAGTCGAAACGTCGAGGTGAATTAGTTCAACACGCGATCAAGACCCGATTTATAGTTTTAGAATGTGTGAAAATCGTGTTAGTTGGTAACAATGAAATGAGTTATACTTTATCGAAATGCCTTTTGTTATGTTGCGACCGCTGGATGGATACAATGGCCGGCGAGACAATGTTTATACTTATTATTAAGTACTTATACATTCAACCGTTTGAAAGGACCTCAAAATAAGATTGCCTCGAAAATCTTCAACTCTTTCTCTGGATTAATACGAATCTCGAGAAAAAGGAATGCGGCATGGGTAATTCCAAAATGTATATTAGGGGACAATCTCACACAAGTTGACCTAATTTGAAAGTCCCCAAACTAAGCTCTAGGCTGGTACTATGGGTACAGTCAACAGCATAAATAAGTGATCATTTATGTACCTTGTCACTTTAACGTCGTGTTTGTAATGTCATACAAAATTGTGAAATGATTGAAACCGACAAGGTACATTAAATGATCACTTATTTATGCTGTTGACTGTAGGTACTAGACAACGATAAATTTATATAGAGAAATACACACATAAGTACATAGAAAACATACAAGACTCGACAAATACCTACTTTCGCTCATCACATTAAATATTTGCCCATACCGGGAATTGAACCCGGGACCGCTAGCTTTGTCGGCAGGGTCACCATCAAGTAGGTAAAACGCGATATTAATAAAAAAATGCCTTGTAAAGCATCTAAAAACGTTAACAAAAAAACATGACAAACACTCAAGTCTTTTGTAAACTTAGAGGGTTTTAAAATACACAACTATGATATTTTAGAGTAAAATAACTCACTTTACGTCAGGTGTACGAGTAAATATGTCTAGATATTTTGATAAAACAAGAATGCAACTGTACAAATGAGTACAGCGCTACCATTTTCATAATAGCAGTCGGCAATCTTCGTTTTTGTATGACACACGAGTGACAAATATACTGTTAACTGCGAGTGCAAGCGTGATAGCGATAGCCAGCCGAAAGTTATTAAGAAGCTGGGAATACTGTAATGAGTCATTATTTCGCCAATAATATAATTAAAATTATAAACAAACTGCAGGTATTTCAAATAGCCGCCGAGAGGAGTATGCTACAGCTACAGCTTAAATTAAAAGATAAAGTGCGAAACTCCATTATCCGTCAAAAAACAAAAGTGATAGATGCCGCAGAAATGGCGTGTCGCCTGAAATGGCGATGGGCAGGCCACAGGCGAGAACCACTGACGGACAATGGAGCGAGAAAATAGTACACAGGACACAGGTACCTGTGCGGTTCGGTGCGGCCTCAAGGCCGACCGGGCTGACGCTGGCGGGACGACATTGTCGCCATCGGGAATTAACTGCGGACAGACGAGAGTGGTAGAGGATGGAGGAGGACTATGTCCAAAAATGGAAACCCAATAGTAAAATTAAATTTTAAATAAATAATATTCCTGAGATAATTTATGCTGAATACATAAATTTGATATATTAATAATACTAATTAATTAAATATTATGCTAAATAACTTATTAAAATGAAACATAATTTATACATGAATTTGTAAAATCTATTGAAAAGTTGGAATTACATTATTGTCTTTTTCACACTTGGTAGATTACTGTTGAGAGCACAATATTTCAAAATCGTTTTTTCGCAATTGCGTCATTGCTTGCTTGAGGGAAAGGAACAGTAACGTATAACTGCAATAGCTCTGTCCCTTTCTCTTAACCTAAACTGAACTGCTTTACTATGTCATGGTTAATAGTTATTAGTCGAACAAATACCCATAACGTCTATGAGAACCGACCTCTCATAACCTTCATAAAACGAGCTCAGGATATCCTTAATCGTCACGATTACAAGGCTTTACTCACCGATCAGAACGACGTCGTTATAATTTTAGTGACCCTTCTGTCGAAGAGCATAAGGCCCATTAGCATCGATAACGCTACCTACGAACAGAATGGTGGAGATAAAATACACCTGGGATGTTTTAACTACTCATTATGTCCTCGGCAGCTGTCGTGTAGGTGATACGTTGGGTTTATCGTGAGCTCTCGAGCGGTGTCATTATGCCCATAACGAAACAGCCGAGATTATTCGTGCTTTTTTCTTAGTTACTTAGTTCTTTTTATGGTTCCGAGTCTCAAAAGGAAGAAAACCGGGCAAGAGCATGTCGGACCATTACTTATATAATAATATGCGCTTTCATTTAAGATGTTTCACATTTTTACTTATAGTTGTGGCTGTGGGGGGTTTGGCTATAGGACGCAACTCCAGCGAAAATTATGTAGAAAAGAAGAAGAATATTGATTATTTGGTGCAAAACACAAAACAATAATAATAAAATGAAATACAGTGGGACAATAATTTAGAATAATAACTATTTTAAATTATTTTATAATGCACCAAATTGGGTGCCTTTCAGCATAGTGTCAGATATAAGTACCGTGACGCTGATTTTCAGGGCAACCAGACGGGGAAGAAGCGCTGTTGGTCCTCTCATATGCACAAATAAGAGCGTAAGTAGGTAGGTAGGTATATGTAAAGTGAGTAATGGGAACTGTAAACAAAATTTTCATGCACATACCTATACATATAGATAGATAAGATAAACATAACAGAGAGCTTTAATAGATAAAATAAAACAATGTGAAAGCGACAATGCAATTCTGACACAGTGCAGCTGCGAAGTATTGGATAATTGTAAGCCAGTAAAGATCAGATACTCTTTGAAGTTGTTCTTGAAAGAAATCAGAGACATAGCGTTTCTGATTGGCGGTGAAAGATTATTCCAACACTTCACAATTACACTTTTCGAGTTCAATATTTCCTAAACGATCCCCCAAATCTAAAACATGATAATAAAGAGTACACAATGTTTTTTTTTAAGAGGTATCCAATGATACATCACACGATGTTATAATTTAAAAAAAACCTTTGCCCTTGCTATGCTTTTTACATGTACCCTTTTTTTTTCGAGATTTTATTTAACAACTTTGTCGGCGTGATTAAAATTACTAAATATGCCAAATAACAGTTTATTTGTAGTAATAAGAGCCTCTGAGCTAGATGGACATAGTGAAACTATATTCCTAGTTTTACTTCGGAACCCTAAAAAACCCACACATGAACAATATAGGCTGATTGTACTAGTTGAAAAAAATAGTACAGTACCCGAAATAAACCTACTAAACTATCACAGACATACACATAAAATATCTCGCCGAAGCAACGTAGCGGAAATAGTTCCGAATGTCGTTCAGTGTTGCCACCCGCTGGTTGATAGGTTTGCGATGACGCGTGCGAGTAATTGCACCCGTCAGTCCTGCATCAAACTGGCAACACTGAGGCGTTTGTAACATTCTGTTTCCCTCGTAATACTCGTTTTGGGCGAATGGCAAGGATAAATGAATCTTGTTGTGGATGCTATAAAAGAGGGATAAATTAAGCTTTTTCCCGTAGTTGTTTATCGGTATTTTTTCAGGAATAAGCGCGTTTTCTGGAATAATAAAGTTACCTATGTCCGTCCCTATAGGCTATAAACTATGTTCATACCAAATACATATTAAGCCGATCGACTGAGGCGTTGAATGGCAAGGAAGGAACCAACAAACACACATTTTTAAATTTAGATTTTTTGTTGACTTTATGTGATTTGTCAATTAAGTTCATAAGGAAGAAGTGACCTAGACGTATTAGTTATTTTTAACAAGTAAACAAAAAGAAGTTAAATCTTATAAAGATGCCAAGAGACGTGTTAAATGAATCCTACCTATTTTTTCTTTAACTTTATTTTATTACATGGTATAAAATAAAATGAAGTCGCTTCCGCTGTCTGTTCGCTTAGATCTTTTAAACTATGCAACGGATTTTAATGCAGTTTTCTGCAATAGATAGAGTGATTCAAGAGAAAGGTTTTTATGTATAATAAAGTTTGGATTATGTAAGGGTTTTACAGAAAACTCGTGGAATGGAGATAGCTACCCTGGATATTCACATAGGCTTTTTATTCAAAATGTTAAAATTCCTGAAGGAATAACGATAATCGAAAACAACGCGGACGAAGTCGCTGGCAGAAACTAGTATTAAATAATTTTAACGTATCACACAAACTGAGGGCCCTGCCAAGATGCATTGCGCTAACTAGCGTTTCTATTCGTTTCGTTTTTAAACCAATCGCGTCACAGGTAGATCAGAGGGCCCTGCCAAGATGCATTGCACTAACGTTTCTATTCGTTTCGTTTTTAAACCAATCGCGTCACTAGTAGATCACGTGACTTTTCGTATCACGTGCTCAACCAGTGACGCGATTGGTTTAAAAACGAATCGAATAGAAACGTTAGTTAGCGCAATGCATGTTGGCAGGGCCCTCACGTGACTTTTCGTATCACGTCATCTACCAGTGACGCGATTGGTTTAAAAACAATTCGAATAGAAACGCTAGTTAGCGTAATGCATCTTGGCAGGGCCCTCTGACCTATGCTCAAACTTAGCTCAGGGGATCTATTCTACTCGATAAAACCATAATGCTTTTGACATTTTATCGTATTGTTTTTAACTCCGCCGCTATTACTATCATTAATAAGTAAATTAGAGCTACAGTAACGTTGACAAAACGGTAACACGTCAAAAGCAACAGACAGACAGTGATCCTATAAGGGTTCCGTTTGGTTCGTTTGAGGTACGGAACCCTAGCTAGTCGATTATGATAATAACGGGAGCCTGCCGTTTGGCCGAAATATGTTTGCCAAATGTATCGTTTCAACATTTCAACCTTTAATTTGCCAACCCATTTTTTTCCTGTAACTGTAAATATTTCAGGATTTATTTCAGTACCATCGTGTAGAAACCTTTAGGTTGGGTTAGGTTAGGTTAAAATACTGAAATATTTACGGTTACAGAAAACAAAGAGGGTTGGCAAATGAAAGGGTTGGGAAACTATACATTTGGCAAACATATTTCGCCGAAACAAAGGTAACCCGATAATAACACCTCTGTAGGTCACACAATGTTAAAGTAAAATAAATGTCAGCTTAACTTTATAATTTTTAAAATGTTTAAAGCCACAGAATGTTAATACAAACGTCAAACTCAGCCCAACTAAAGCGAAATTCGCATTTTTAAATAATAATTTTCATCGGCTAAATACAACAATATTTCGCGAAACAGCGTTTAAACCAGACGCCGCTTAATTGAAAATTGTAACTCTGCCTTAGAGTTTAACAATAGTTTAAATTACTGGGTACTTCAATCATATTTTGTTTTCGTTATAAATTTTTACTTTATTGTTTTTTTTCGTCATTTTTACCCAAGTCTCTTCTCCCTCAATATCGGGTAGAAGTACCATTTGTGGCCACTGTATCTTGTTTGGCCACTTATGGTTGAAATGAGTATTAAAAGTACTGTAATATTTAAAAAATAATATTCATGAATTTACATTCATTTTCATTAACATTAATATATAAAGATAAAATATCAATATAATTTTGTAATTTCATATTGCTTTAGATACTTAAAATTTAGAGTGGCCAAATGAAATTTACAAGAAAGCATAACGAACTGCGTAATTCGTTTAGTTTGAGCAATCACCCACTTGAAACAGTCACAAGTATACGCGATCTGGTACTAATCCTCGACAAAAAACTTACATTAGATACTCATATTAACCGAAATTATGTTACACTCCGCACTTACGCCGCTGTTTGACTTACGCCGCAGAAACATGGACACTTACCGGAGGGCTGGTCCACAGATTCAAAGTCGCACAACGTGTTATGGAAAGGGCTATGCTCGGTATCTCGTTAAAATATAGGGTGCGCAACGAGCATATCCGACAAATAAAAGACGAAAGTCATCGATATAGCCCGAAGGATTAGTAGGTACGCTAAGTGGCAGTGGGCCGGTCACGTCTGCCGTTCAAGTTCTGGAGTGGAGACCGCGTTTAGGCAAGCGCCCTGCAACTCGTTGGACTGATGATATCCGAAGGACTGCAGTCAGGGGCTGGATGGGGGAAGCCCAGGATAGAAAATTGTGGCAAAACATGAAGGAGGCCTACGTTCAACAGTGGACGGACCATGGCTGATAATGATGATGATGATGATGATGTTACACTCTATGTATGTTTCTGTGTTATCTCCTTAATAAATAAATAAATAAATAAAGGGTATAAAGATGGCCAAGACCGGTACATCTACCCTCTTTTTCAATTTGTAGACGCGGCTTATTTCAAAAAAGTTCGGTTACATTTAAATGCCGTTCTACTTCCTCCGTAAATCCTGTTACAACCTTTTTTAATTTTAAGGTAACCATTTACCCCTTCGGCAACTTTTGTTGCTTCAGTTCAATTTTCTTCTAACTGCATTTAAATTAACTTACTCCCCTCTACGGAGGGTTCAGGTGGAACCCTTATAATTTCATTTAGGAACCCGTTTATCTGTTACCGCCCTTTATAATTTAGCATCGGCGAATTTTGGGATACTTCTTCCTGCTTTATTGAAGTGTCAGAGTTGACAAGTTTCACACAGCTAACGAAACAGCAGTATAGCAAACACAGTTCAAGACGGCCTAAAAAGTATTTTAGGTTCTGATATAGTCAGTGAGATCAACATGATACTGCAATGCAATAGTCGAAGTATTCTATACTCTATTGGTATCCACATTAAATTGAAAATGCTTATTATGTACTATTACTGTGCAGTTAGCTGCCTTCTTTGGCATTACGGCAGAATAGCGTAGTTATGAGAGCTATTTATGTAGGTACCTACATATATCCGTCCCTTTTACTGTCTGGACTCTTGAATTTGGCCGTATAATACGGCCACTGTTATAAAATTTTCACGGCAATGTGGACTAAATCTATGCGTCATTCAATAATTACCTAGACAAAATTTAATAAATTTACATGGTGCCATGAGCAGTCATCAAAACGTAATCTAAAGCATAGTATAAATATAAAAGTACTACATCTCCGGCCCTGTAGGAGTTTCCTTTACCTATTGCCGCTCGGCGCTAGGGTTACGTCGATGCGCGTCGCTCGATGGGTGCGCCAAAGTTCATGTAAAATTGCAACTTCGATTATTGGAACTCCGAAAATTTTTCTCATAACATTTTACATCATAATGATTACTCTTCATAATATTTTTTAATACTAATGATCGGAACTTATACTCATCTGAACTTATAACGCCAATATTCATGGAACCGTACACTTTTCAGAATTTATTAAATATCTTACGTGTAGATAAAATTAGGTTAGGTTAGGTTAGATTTATAACAATCCTCAAAAAGTAATAGATTCTTAAAAAAATGCATTATGAGTTGCGATGATTATGAGTTAAAAAAGTATGAACAAAAAAGTATAAGCAAAATTTTTCGAAGAAATGATGAGTATAGATAGACACAAATCGTTATGTATATAAAAAATCTAAAGACCAATTTTATATGAGCCAATAGGGACCCTCGCTCGATACTTACTTAACCCTTTGAACGCCAAGAGCCTATAATTATAGTGGTCGTGTGCTGTCGTGCCCACCACGCCAACAACCACTAAAAAGGTCTGAGTAAAGGTGTACTTTGATCGTGAATAAAACCTACTATGAATTATGTTTATTTGTTTTTATTGGTTTAAACGTTACATCAATTCATATTTTGTTCCTAATAATAATTGACGAATGTTTGGACAGTTCAAAATATGAAAATTTCAGGATTAATCTTCTGATATAATTTGATGCAATAATGTCAGTGTCCCATACGCCAATAGCCCATAAAGTGGTCGCTAGTGTTGTCGCCGGATCTGTTTATTTTCCAATTAATTATTGTTAAAACATTGCTACGAAGGTGCCTTTGTACAATATTTGTTATCCTAATCTATTCTATAACATTCATTAACCATCTTCTTTGCCTACCTACTACCTAAAAGCAGCTGAGACATCATTTAAATCTAATTACGTTGTGCTGGCATTGATCTGTCGATATAAAAACTATATCTGTATGGCGTAACAGTCACTTCTCTATGATAGCGGGAAATCATAGTTCCTTATACGCCAACAACCACTTAAAAGGCTCGCCTATGACGTCATTGACGTTAAAAAGTCGGTACTAGTAATGGTGTAGTGGTGTACATATGAAACAAAATTCGTAAAACGGAAAGGTCTGATCCGTTTTATTTAGTACCTATATGTTGTTTTAATTATAGAAAATGTTATTTCGTCTATTTTATTTGAGAATATTAATTACTTGCTTAGAGTATACTGACTCATGTGACATACTTTGTACACCATTTGTTTCAAACGTCACAAAGGCAGTGTAAATAGATCCAAGTGAAATTACTTAGTGATCTATAAATTTTATAATTCGTTCATGCCATAAAAATACATTGTACTGACAGCAACAGGCCCGCCCAAGACACCTTTTGAAGGTCTTAATATTATGCCAATGTCAATAAAATTACCAATGTCCACTCATTCTCGTACTAGGATTAGCAAGGCGAGTACAATTTATCGATAAATGTTTGTCCCAGCACTACGAGATTCGTCATTTTTGATAAAGCAACAGTGCTTGGCGTCTGAGTGATCACTTCATTCAAATATGATGGCGTTCAAAAGGTTAATACGCACGCAACCAAACACGGCGACAGAGCGGCCGTGACTAAACCGGCTTGGTGCGTCCTGTTGAGTTTGCTTGTGGTTAGCCCGCGGCACGTTTGAACGAGGCGCGCACACATGGAAGCCGCGCGATATAACTTTGTTTAAAGACAAACTGTTTTTACTGTTCCAGGATGCCCAATGAGCAATCGTCCAAACATAATCTAAAGGCATCAATGTGAAAATCTGAATGCTACATATTGGGTAGCCGCATTTCTGTGAAAATGTAAGCGTTGTCATGTAATTTATATCGTTGTTGTTTATATTGGTTATACGGATGCTAAAAGTGGTAGCACGGAGCATTTCAGCCTTACATATTTAAACAGGCGTTGGAATGTAAGCTTTTATTTTAAGGACAGATTGTATATAAAATAAATTGCTACAATTTGGAACAAAACAGTTTCAGTGTGTTAATGAATATTTTATTATTTATAAATAGTCATTATCATATTATTTCAGCTGCACACTGTTGCTGCTGCTGATCGTCAACTGCTGGAAATTGACCATGTTTTAAACTTACTGAATTATTAATAAATATACAGCTACCGATTGTCATTTTGCAAGCCATCGGTTATCAAGGAAGAGATAGCAATGGTAAATTTGATTAAACGTCGTTTGTCATTAACATATTAAATAATAAAACAGTATATAGAATAAATAAAAGTTAACATAAAAAGCTTCGCTACAATGCATTCTGTGAAATAGATGCCTCAAAGGAGAAAGAATAACTTGATTTCGAGAGCTTCACTTGGTAAAAACATAAATCTGGAAAGTTCTTCACGCCGCCGCAAGTTGGTTTTTTCGCAACAAAGCCGGCAGTGATGTTTACGATTTAAAAGGTTTTCGACGTAAAATATTAATGCTGGCAACACTTTTTAAGGGATTTCGTGAACTGCGGCAACATTAACGGGGGTTAACTGCCGGATACGGGTAAACGCCGTTACGGTGTTTGGTGAATATTTTATATAGAAATAGGCTTAGAATATATTTATTTTTCAAGAACTTACTATATAGTGTCTGATTCCTCTACGATAACGTCTATAATTTCTAAAAAAGAGGAACAATATATTTATGTTTTGTAACTGACTTCAAAGTATGGGCAAATATTTGTGTGATGAGCGTGAGTGTTTGTTTTGTTCTGATAATGTTTTCTATGTATTTAATTATGTATAGGTATTTATCTGTATAAGTATGTTTATCTGTATAGCACCCATAGTACAAGCTTAGGGCTTAGTTTGGGACTAGTTTAATTTGTGTGATATTTTCCCTTGATTTTTATTTATTTATTTACTTGTTTCTTGGATTCTATCTTACAAACCACTTAAGTGTTTTAAATATCCACAAAGGCGAACCCCGTCACTTAAATTGTCGTTGAATAGTTACGTAAATTAAATAAAAAACCAGTGAACGGCAAGTCGGACTCGCACACACGGTTCCATATTATCGTTATATGGGGCCTCCTTTAATTTTTAATATTATTTTATTTTTATTTTTTGTAATTATAGCGGCAATAGAATTACACACTTTGTGAACATATTCATATTCATATTTATTCATTGCTATACAAGGGTATATACTCGTAGTACAGGGATTTATTTTTCTAATAAATAGTTCAGCCATGTAACCCTGCAGGGCACCGCAGTATTGTTACTTACGTACTAAAATTCAATTACACATTAAAAAAGGGCCCGAGGCCCGATGTCCTAAATTTAGGACATCTGTCAAAGTGACTTTTAACTTTAGTTGACTGACATAAGATTCTTTTTCGAACTAACGAAATTTGACGTGGGCATTACGAGGTACATTTCAACTGTCTACCTATTGCGGAAGATTAGTGATAAGATTCCATTGGCACCCTTTGATTACGGAACCATAAAAAATCTATAGAAACTTTTTAATTAGAGAAAAGACCACTGACATTTTCTCTAAAGAATATTGTGAACAGACGCTAAAATCGCGTAGCTGCCGAAAAAAATCCATACTAATTTAGCTCCGGGCCATAACGTTTCTCACTGCCTAAATCAAGTACAATTTCCACAATATTTGGATATTGTAGTTATTACTGACAACTAGGGCTGTAAATTTCCGTTTTTCTTTTATTTGTCTTTCGCAGAAATGTTTCTCTCGAAAGGATAAAAAGATAAAAAGATAAAAGATAAAAGAAATTTATTCAGTAAGTAGGCCGCACGGGCACTTTTACACGTCAAGAATCTACCAGCGCTTCCCAAGTGAAGACCACTGCCGAGAAGAAACGCCGCAAGAAACTCAGCAGTCAGTCATTTTTTAAACATATTTCTTATTACAATATTATCTAAGTAGTAACTTAGTCTAGCATTATATAAAGCTATAAATATTAAATTAAATATAGTATCAAATAACATGCGTAGTTCAGCAGGAAAACATGCCAATTAAGAATCTTACAGGAGAGATAGAGAAAAAAAAACACATACTTATGTGTATATAAGATGGTGCGAGACGACCACATAAAAGTTTCGATATGTTTTCCTATATCAACGGTGTCCCCTAGACAAGATAAAGATTTTGCATTTGAATAAATTATTATTGACTAAGTTACGGATTTAGGCCATGCATTTTTGTCTGTTAGATAGTCCTCGATCCTATAATACGCTTTAGACATTAACGACCTTTTCAAGTATTTTTTAAGTGCTGGAAAGGGTAACTTTAAAACTTCGTCAGGTAATTTATTATAGAAATGAATGCATTGACCAACAAATGATTTATATACTTTAAGGACGCGGAATTTTCGGATAGCGATTTTATTTTTATTTCTGGTATTTAAATTATGTATATCAGAATTTTTGGTGAAAGAATCTAGATTTCTAATAACGTAAATAATATTCTCATAAATAAATTGAGACGCTACAGTCAAGATATTAATTTCTTTAAAAAGTTCTCTTAAAGAGTCACGGGAGTTTAAGTTGTAAATAGAACGAATGGCCCTTTTTTGTAACACAAATATAGTTTGTATGTCAGCTGCCTTACCCCAAAGCAGAATACCGTACGACATGACACTATGGAAATAACTATAATAGACTAAGCGAGCTGTCTCAACATTGGTTAGTTGTCTAATTTTCCTAACGGCGTAAGCTGCCGAACTTAGTTTACCTGCCAGTACAGCTATATGGGGACTCCATTGCAAATATTTATCTAATGTTATGCCTAAGAAAATTGCCTTATCTACCATTTGCAAACACTCGTCATTTAGAAAAATACTAGAATGTACCGGTTTAACATTAGGCAAAGCGAACCTAACACATTTCGTTTTCTTAGCATTTAGTAGCAAATTGTTGCTAGTAAACCAATTAAGTACTTTAACTAGTGTGGTGTTAATCCTACTGTAGTCTACGGATTTTCTATCTACCTTGAAAATTAGTGAAGTATCATCAGCAAAAAGTACAATATCACAAAGTTTATCTACTGTTGGTGGCAAGTCATTTATGTAAACCAAAAATAAAAAAGGACCTAAAATAGAGCCTTGAGGCACACCTATTTTCACTGTAGCTCCAACAGATTGCGTTTTGTTTACAACAACTGTTTGAGTTCTATCACTTAGATAAGAAGACATAAGGCTTAAAGCTTATTGGACAATCCATAATGTTCTAATTTTAAAATAAGGGTCGTATGATCCACGCAATCAAAAGCTTTAGAAAGATCACAAAATATGCCTACTGCATCGCAAGATTTCTCCCAACTGTTATATATATGTTTAATGAGTACAGATGCCGCATCAATTGTTGATCGACCTCTGGTAAAGCCAAACTGGTTATTGTTAAGTAGTTTATTTCTGTTAAAGTGACCTAACATATCCTTTAGCATTACTTTCTCAAAGACTTTACTTAAAACTGGTAGTATGGAAATGGGAGGAAAACGTACAAACTTAGTTTTTCATAATAATTATCTACGCGATATTCAAAAATCGAAATAATCGGATTAGGTTTTAGAAAGAGAAACGTTATCACATTTTGTATGGACATTTTTAGCTTAAAAATCCCCTTCACGCGTTCACCACTTACGCAACGTGCTTATTATATGTATGTATAGGTACATATCTCTCTTAGGAATAAATTTCTATACGTCTCGTGGCCAGAGGAAACGTCGTCTTGTGTCCAGCCATGTCTTAGATTAAATTACATAGTCTGCGCAGTGCCTCGTACGTCCTCAGACCTAGTTTCAGACGCAGGTCCCATTTGCTCAGCGAACTATCGGATTAGAAAGTCAATTAGATAGACGTGGTCTGCCGAGTTAATGACAATTCGACTGACTAATACTACTATAGTTAGTTTCTTATCGTTTAGAGTTCCAAGTTCCATAAAATAAACGCATTTACGTACTGGTGTTTTATTTCTCGGTCTCAATGATGACTCGATGTAGACACTTGATTTTTTTACAGTGTATTAAATGTATTGTACTGAACCCTTTGAACGTGAGTCCAACTCTCACTTGGCCGGTGTTGGCCAAAGCATCACTAGGGTTAACAGTTTTATTCAAAGACCAGATTTTGTAACAAAATCGTTACAGCCGTTTACAGATCTAGTGAATAATCCTTTTACGTAGTGAAAACTCGGAACTTATGTCTACTTCCGAATGATGTCGACGTGTCTATGAATTATTGAATTATTAAGTGACATGTTTGTATTAAATAAATAGAGTACTTTAGTTATCATCGTCAAATGTCAAACCACGAGTTTGAAGTATATCACACCGAGATATTAAAACCCCCACGATCAAATATATAGAAATTAGGTGTAGGTAAACAAGAAGAAATATAAATAAATGTTGAAAATAATTTCACAGGCTTGTCGTTCTAAACGTTTCCCAGGTCTTAATGCTTTCGGCATGACTATTAAAAAGAACTGAAAAAAAACTTTAATCTTAATTAACAAAAAAATAATCTGGTATTAACCACTCCATATCGATCATCACTCTCGCGAGGCGACGTTCTCCCACGTTGTCCTGATGGGTACTGAGTCAGACTGAAGTAGCATGACAAATACGAACATTTCCGAGAAAATACGATGTGAAAGGATATTTCACTACATCTGCGCCTCTATTCTAGGCGGTATAAACGATATCGTAGTTTTCCTGTTATGGTATTGTTATGACGTCAGCCGCCATTACTGTCAAGAAAATAATAGCTATCAAAACGTTGACAATTCGATAACAGATCAAATACGATTTTTTTTTTACCGTCTTGAATAGAGCACCTGTACTTGTCGATGAATAATAATGATCTTGATCGAGGTAATTTTTTTGTGTTGTTTAAATATTTCAGCTAACAAAAAACTTAGAAATGTATACATTTTTAGAGTAACTTGATGCGGTTACTCATATATAAACTCAATGACGCGGAATAGGGAAGCCGGCAGTCTCTTTAACTATAACTTTAACAACAAAGTTGAGGACGATCTTGAAACTTAGTTGCTCTCTAAAATCTTGAACCTTATATCAGCTCTTTGAAGCAACAACATTGTATAAAGTTGCTATGAGAATTTCTAAAGTTGTAAGATCAGATCAGACAAAATGTTATCGGCGGTAATAAAAGCGGACGAATTTAAATTCGTCTCATAATAGCCTAAACGTTGAACAGAAGTAGAATCCCTTAGGAACATAAATTACAACTTGAAACTGCCTTTTGGAAGTTAATTAAGGCGTGGATAGTGAACAAAGAACAATTTATTCTGAAGCGAAGTGATATATTGAATTATCTTATCGGTTCTGTGTCAGTTTACGTGTCACTGATTTCATGTAAAATATGCGTAATTATAAGGAAGCAAGTTTTTAAAACCAATCTACTGTTTGGATAATGTTGTCAATATAATGGGTTATCATGTTTACTTATATTATTCGTTTCGCCAATTCCGCTTTTCGCTTGTCGAAATCGGGCCATCCGTTCAGCCTTTACAAGGGAACGAAGAACCATTCATACATACATACATACATACATACATACATACATACATACAGATCAAAAATATTACCTTCCTCTTTCGGAAGTCGGGTAATAAGGGTTATAAGTAGTGTCCGACCGAAACATGTTTTTTTGCCGAAACCAAAACCGAAGGTTCGGTCTGATTATTGTTTCGGCCGAAACCGGACCTTTTATAAACGTGATTAAAATGTTGAATAAAAATGTCAGTGGGCCGTTGTTTCCAGATATTTGATTAATGAAACATCTCGCCGGCCTAATATTACAGGTTTCTACGTTCAACTTTTATTTATTTATGTCAAATTCAACGTTTTAACTATATCTTGAGAAAAATGTGCTTATTGCCGACTATACTTCTTTTAGAAAAGTGCAATCTTACAACTAAGTACTACGTCTGTCTCCTGTATTCATCATGAAACTAGCTTGATCTTATCATAATATCTAATAATCGAGATTCAATACCAAGACTAACCGTAAGCTTACAAAATCGTCATAATCCCTTCTCAAATTCACTGACCTCTTTTATTTTACTTCCAAAATTTTACCAAAATAAAATGAAATTACGTTACACGTCTATATTAAATTAAAAGAAATGCTTTAAGTTATCCACCCATCATTTTATTACTTAAGTAGGTACCTACAATCATTATTAGTAATTATTTGAAATTCTAAAGTCGTTTAATGAAATAAGGAAACTTCCGCACTTATATCCTAAATAACCGATATATCCATCAATCTGTTTGTAAATTTAGAAAATAAGCGTTAAGAATTAACTATGACATAATGAATTCATAACAAAAATATTCGGAAAACAAACAGAAGCATCAATACACGAGCAAAGAGCACTGATTCAGTGGCCGGCGAAGTTAGGCGAGCGACGCCATAATGCCAGCCGTGCCGAGCGCACCCGACGTTAGCCGAACGCGATTACGCGACTCGAAAGTACGATGTTATAAGTTTCGGCGCGGCCGAAAGGTTCTGCTGTTTTTTGGCCGAAACCGAACCTCTGGCCCAAACACGATTTTTGGGCCGAAACTGGCCGAAACCGAAACCGAAACTTCGGTCGGACACTAGTTATAAGGTAGTGTAAGACAATTTCCATACAAAACGCGATAAAGTTTCTTTGCCCTTAAACCTAGTCCGATATTTTACGTTTTTGATTATGTTGTAGATATCATGAAAACTAGGTTTATATATTTCTTGAAAAAAAAAAACGGAAACGTACAAATCTAGTTTTTTATAATATCTACAACATATTCAACAATCGTGGATTGAGGGGGTGAGAAACGTTAGATATCGTCCGGAGCTTTTATATGGATTTTTATTTAAAGTTTCGCCATTGAGTCGTTGCTTCACAGTTCTCTTAAAGGGTAGAGTTTTGTAAGAGTTTTGAGATAAATATTATTTATGCAACAAGATTTACCATTTCATCATTTGTTTTGATTGATGTACATTTTTGGCAATATGTTTTGCTTTGTTGCTTGACGTTAGTTAGAGCGAAGGTACTTTCATCAGCTAATCATTCTTCTTTGGAGGGCCTACCCACACCTCGTATTTCATACGGAATAGACGGTGTAAATGACTTGAATGGCGACCGCGAAAGTAATTTGTGGCCTGGCCTAGTGGGAACAGGATCGAGAAAGGTTGCGGGAAACAGCTGTCAAAGACTAAGTCCAGTAGCAAACAATCTCATCTGACATAATGATGTAGTGGCAGTTTCCAAAGAATTAACGACCAATGCATTTAACGTTGAAATAGTGGCAGAAAAACGCTAGTAATGAGATAGGTGTTATGCATGAAAAAACTGTCAGATGCGGTGTAAGCCACGTTCCGGATCCAATTAGTTCGTCAGCCAAATTGTAATCCGTAAGTCGACGCGGCGCTGTGGCGTTATGGTGTTATTATCTATCGCATCATTCAAATTTGTCGGTGTCGAAATCCATTATAATCTGATCTTTTAATTTGTAGTAACTGTTTGCAATGTTATGTTTGGGAGCCCTTTGCCCATAATTTTACTGGTCATAAATTGTTGACATAATTATTGATAGTCATAATTTTTTATATCGCTGAAACTGTAAACTTTTCAGTATTTCTGAAATATCTAACGGGTAGACAAGGCTAGGTTAGGTTAGGTTTGATTTATAAATACGTTATGACTTGCGATGATTATGATTTAAAGCACATTATGACTAAAAATAATTATGTCAGTCAATATAGACCCGTTATGTTTATTATGATTGTGGTTGACGAAGCAAATAGTTACCTGGTGGAAAAAGTGCGTTTTAGATGTTTCCTTCTGTACGTAGTTTGAGTAGGTACGAATATTGATGTATTTTAGCTTAACTGTTTATAATAATAAATGTTCTTGGCTGTCGGGTAAATAAATGCTTATATAAACACCATTTAAATTGGTATTTTTTTAAATGTATTTATCTTAAACACAATTAAATTTTACATTCAATAGCACCGTTAAACCACAGAGAGGTTTGTCTCGATGCCTGAGCCAACTATGTCAACTATGTTAAATAAGTAACACATACTAAATTAGATCGATGTTAAAAATAATAAACAATAAATTAAATTGGAAGTTATGTGTTGAGATTCCAAGTTTATTAAAAGGTATAATTAAAATACTGGTCATTCGAAAATGAGCATTTTTCTGTGACGTATGTATAACGCTTTTTTAATGCAGTTAAGTGTGATCTAGCACATTTATTTGAATTTGCAAGTTATGAGAAGAATTACTAAAGAAAAAGTTCTAAAACTATTATTTTTTTATATTTGTTTAGTGACTAAAACTTAAATGATAATAAATACGTGTTAGCTGGAAGAGATCTCGTTGATTGGATAAGTTTGCCTTTGTACATTCCGTCTCTTAATCTTCATTTTATTGTTTTTTTTTCGTTTGTACAATAAAGTGTTTACACATATACATACATTATAGTTCCCTTTGTTAATCGACACTTATATTTAAACTTATACGACAAGGTAGTCGAGCTCCGCGCCGCTGTTAGGTAAAGAATAACAACTGACGTGCAATTCTGAAACTTGTTGACAGTTTTAGTGTTTACTGCAACCAGTTCCAAAAGGAAATGGTTGACATTTATCTCATAGTGTCACAGCTTAAACTTTTTGGAGGATTTCGTTGATACATTTTGCATTTTCACTTGTAAGTATAATAATACTTATTGAATATATATTTTTAAGGAATTTTCCTTTTCTTTTCGTTTTCTTTTCCTTTTCACACACATTGACTTAGTCCGAAACGATAAACATATGATTCAATTCCTACATATAACTGTCCAGTGGGACAATTCTGCCAGTGTCAAGGTTGGGAGTTACAAGTGATTGGTGAAAATGATTTTCCAGAAGTAGAAGCTGATTCATCAGTTGGGGAACTAAAAATAAATATATTATTATTATTATCGTACGGCCTGAGAAGATCCTGCGATATTTATTGTAATTCTAAGTCTAAATTTTGCAGCCAGTCTACAGCCGCCCCAGAACACTCATAGATTAGAATATATTATAATGTGTCAAAAACTCCATTCTAGCTCCGGGTTTCCATTCTATTCAAAAAAGTTGTTGTTATTATAAAAAACTAGGTCTGTAGGTTTCCGTTTGTTTTTTAATTCAAGAAATATAATCTTGGAAAGAACAACGTATAGACAGACTTTCATAATATCTACAACATATACAAATTAGACTCCTTAAACCTTTAAGGCGAGATAAACGTTACCGAATTTTGTATGGAAATTTTCAACCTCACAATGATGATGTACAAACTTTTTGCGTGATGCTCTTATAGTTATTTAATTCTTGGATATGTGTAAAGCGTATAAGGGCGTTTTCACTAAAAAGTGCACGCAATTATGGACTGAAATTAAGGACCTTTAACTTTGTCAGTTTTGTGACGGTGGATTTAGGCCAAACGAGCGAATGCTCTAGAACATGTTATGTCTTTATTTTTACAAAGACAACGTAAGAGAAAATTCTATAGAATTCTTGTTCGTTCGCTCGGTCTAAACCCACCGTGACAAAAATTAGCTATACATTGACCGCCGAAATGTATGGCTAATTTTAGTCACAAAACTGACAAAGTTAAAGTTCCTTAATTTCAGTCCTTAATTGGGTACATATTTTAGTGAAAAATCCCATAAGCGTACCCTTACGGACATTACCTTCGTATACTTTATTACTTTTCAGAGAAAATACTATTAGCATTTAAAATATAAAATGAACTCCGATGCCAAGTTCGCATTTTAACTGCAAAATGTTCAGCAGGCAGTGGAATACGATATCCGCGAACCAGTTTTGTAGGAGTTCCTTTGTGAAAGCTGATAGATCTTCGGTCCGTACTCTCAGTAAATTATAATTAAAGTTTAAATTTTCTCTGTCGAAAGTAGCCAGTGCGTATTTCATTAAATTCTATATCATATCGTCGTTTTATGGTAACTCTAAAGGACTACACACTATAGGGCTCTATGGGATTGCCCCGCTGCGTGGCAAACCTAACTACTTAGACAAGATGCATATCTGTAACATAAGCGATTATCGAAAACTGCCTAAATTTATGGAATAGGGTATTTGCCTGATATTAAATTTCATATATTAATTTGGATAATATATCAGAAGGTTCTTGAGTGGCGTCCGCGGACCGGGAGACGAGCTGTAGGTAGGCCTCCAACAAGATGGAGTGACGACCTTGTAAAGATCGCGGGAACGTGGTAGATGCGAAAAGCACAAGACCGGTCTGAGTGGAGAGCCTTGGGGGAGGCCTATGTCCAGCAGTGGACGTGTTTCGGCTGACATGATGATGATGATGATCATGATCAATATACGTAGTATGATAAAATAATTCAAAATCAAATTTGAAATTGGTAATAATATAAAAAAGTTATAGCCTTTTAAAGTTATTTGTCTATCTCTTTCTCACGAAACGGTGCTTTGCGTGTAATTCATATGGCGGTTGAGTAATATGACGTCATATTACTGTATTTTCCTCTCTGTCTAAAAGCAAGTTTTAAACATTTATATCTTTCTTATTTTTAAAGGTATTAAAAAACTATTTATACTAGGCTACTCGGAAGGTAAAAAAGCTTCAATTTAAATACTAATAAAAAAATAGGCAAATACCCTATTGACATAAGCATTTGACAAGACCATCTGGCAGCTAGTCAATTATACATTTTCGATAACGATAATGTTTGTCGAATGCGTCTTCTCTAGAGCCACCGGACTTGTTACGCTAAATGTGGACAGTGTTAATCATACGCTCGGGATGCGTCACATCGCGACAGTACGTCGCACAGTGGGGCAACGGCGGAATTAATTCAATTTTGGGATGGTCATCAGTAGTCACATTTTTTATCTGATATGTATATAAAACATTTCAAATACCTATGATCTAATAAAATATTGCATATATATGTTATTTTTATAAAGAAATTAGGCCGCCAAACTCGTACAAATGAACTCGCATAAAATAAACGTTAAAAATACCTTGCATTTGCAAACGGTGTATTCCTCTCAAGTTATTGATTTTGTTTAACATGTTTCATTTATATACAAGAAACATTATTCCTACTATTGTAAATGAAATAACATTTATGGTTTCTCTTAAATTATGAGTAATTTTAGGGCTGTAAGAATTTGATAGCATTTCTCCCCTAAATATTACATTTCATTGGCTATAACCTTTTAGCTACAACGACCCTCAAGCTCTTATACAACAATATTTACACATTATTTAATCTAAATCATTATTTAATTGGTTCTAGCTGCAATAATTTGCAAACTTTTTATTACTACCTCATTAAGTGAATGACCTTATTTTTCTAAGAAAAATACTTAAATGCGTTATCGATGGTAATGAGGGCAATTACAAAGACTATTAAATTATAAAATAGTATACAAAGGGTATTTACAAAATTGTGCATCATTTACTTTTATGAATTCAATAAAGCAACACCTAATTGTATATTTTATTTTAAGTTCAATCAATGTAGGTTTTATTTTAAATATTAGTTGGAATGATTTTATTACACTTATAAATATATTTAAAATGTGTTTTTTTATCCATTAACCTAAAAAAAACAATTAATTCCGCGGCTCCATACAACGTGCACCACTGTGCGTCGTAACATGACAAATATTATCCTCATAACCGGTACTCACATACGTTACTGTTGCGGTCACGGCGTTGTGGAGGCGTTTTTTATATGGTAACGCGCCTATCACCGCTGCGTCCGCTCTCTGTGCGTTTGCGGCTTAAAAGTAGTAACATGACGTTCTTATGGACGTGACCACACCGGTTAACGTGACGAGAGAGACGTGAATAGACGAGTCACTGCGTAAACGTTGCGCTGTTCACGCGAGTCGTAAGCTTTGGCTTACGGTACGTACTAGTTTTTACTAACTGCGTCGAGTTTCAACTTTGACCAGCTAGAAATGAAAATCACCCCACTATGCTTCGGTGTGGTCGATTCTTAACTTTGGAAAATGAAATCAGAAACCGTGTTTATTTAGGTTCACCCTGTTGTGGCATAATTTTGTAAGTAATAATTCTTTGTGGCATAATCTATTTATATAGCCATATTAGGCTTTACGCATAATCTGGTGTCGCAGAATCTACATTCGCATAGTTTGACTACGCAGAATTTCGTTAGTCCGAATACATAAATTGTCCGAATGTATGATTTCGCAGAATACTAATTTCGTATAATTGTTATTCTACTGATACCTTTGACTTTTTTGAAAAGTTACAAAATAAACCTAACCTAACCTACTCTATTCAACCAGGATTACACAAAATATTAAAAAAAATACTGTCCATTTAATCTGGAGAAAAACTATGCGAAAACAAAATTCGGGGTAACTGTACATTCGTCGTAAAAAGTTTCGGACTAACTCATTTCCGGGATGTTACAAATTATGCTAAATAAGGTTTCTGCCACATTACCATTCGGCGAAAACCGATTATGCCAAGTCTGTTATGCTAAAACAGTTTCGGACAATAAATTTTATGCCACATAGAGGGAACCCGTTTATTTATGGACAGTATTGACGTATGAGTCTATTACTGACCCGATGCTTTAGATTCACATTTTGCTATTAAAGTTTCCAACATATGAGTTAAATTTCGGTCCCAGAGTTGGCAAACTCGATAAATTGTGGTGCTCAGATTTGGAGTTAGCACGTATTAATTGACTACGTGGTCGTTAGTTTGTGCTGGAGGCTCCCGAGTGGTCCAGTAACGAGGTTCGTCGCGCCGTGGGCTTACGGCTGAGTTAATAAAGGTCTCATACATTTGTTAAAGGATGATCGGATTGTCTAAAGCAAAATCATTCGACTAGTGGTGATTTTGAAGGTAACATCGGAAACACCTTAAAATTTCGAATATTTGTTTAAAATTTCAAAAATTCGAATTCAAAATCTTTATTCAGTAAATTGGCCACGTGAGGGCTCTTTTACACGTCGGTAATATGGAGTGAATCTACTAGCGCTTCGGACAAGACCATCATTGCGGAGAAGAAGCGCCGCAAGAAACTCCAGCAGAAGGTCATTTTTTACAATCATAAAATACAATAATACTTAAAAGCATTACAAGGTAATAAAGTAATAAATAATTATTTTAAAACTAACACAAATCAAATCATTACAAATGTAAGCTACATTAAATTAAAAATAGTGTCTAGGAGAACAACATGACGAGGTCTCTACGTCAGGAACGAGTTTTAATTTTTCTGTAAGCTGTTATTCTTGGGGTATTTTAAATTAAATACATAATTTGGTTACTATATGTAGGTGAGGTTAGGTTTCATTTATAAGCGTAATCAAAAAATAAAGTCTCCTGTCAAAAAGTTGCATTCGGAATTATGAAAATTCGGAATTATGTTATGTGACCGATAAAATCACTTGACCTGTAGGATCGCACTCATATTTATGTTGTAATTACTTTATTATTAAAATAGCAAATGAAGCTGCATTATGAAAGAGGGCAGCGAATAAAATTAAATAATTTTGTAAATGCTTTTTTAATTAAATTGTGATTAATTATTAACCTGCTTATGATTAAAGCAGTTCTGGATTCGATAAACTATCTCAAATTATTTTTTATTCAAAGTTAAATTTTACCAATGAAACAGTGTATCTGTTGGTTCCACATTAGGCTATGCCTGTAACGTGGTGACCGGATTCCAATAATCACATTTAAAAAAATACAGTTTACTCTCTACTATAGTATCTAAGTTTCTTAAATTATTTACCTAGAACATATGAAGACTAAAGACTAACTTAAACTAATCTAACAAATTTAAGTACGATTATGACACAATTATAATTATTTGGAATGACTAAATATTTGAGGTATGAGTTGTGCGTGAGTGAGAGTTAGTGTTTGCGTATGATTGTGTGTGTATGTGTGAGTGAGTGTGTACATGTGTGTGAGTGAGTGTGTACATGTGTGTGAGTGCGTGTGTATGCGTGAATTAGTGATGGTTATAGAGCTTTAGATCAGGTAATGTACGAATTCTCAATCTTAATCTCTGTGCCAAACATCAGATTTATCGATTTTCGAAGACGGAATATGCAAACAAACAAACTTTCGCATTTATACTATTAATGATGGCTTCTCTATTACAATAAAACTACTTACACCTAAAATATAAGGGTCTCGCTCAGTTAGAGCTCGTATATGTCTATTCCCAAAGAGGATCGTCCTCGAGGAAAAAAACGGAAAACTTGCTCTTTGATAATAGTTACCGGGAGGCCGGGAATTAATCCAAAAAGGTCTGTAGGCTTAGGCCAAGATCTATAGAACCTTCTCATTAAAACTATTTATATTTTCTTAACATTCTGGGGCCTTATTCTACATTCACTTTTCCCCTCTAGTTACCGTATTGTCAACTTTATGACAGTTCTTATTATCTTGACAGTAATGGCGGGCGAGTTAAAAACAATATAGGAATAGGTGTAAAAATAATTTAGAATAAGACCCCAGAAGCCATATTACGAGTTGTCAGAGTCTGAAAAATTCCAGGTTGTGAAAAAGGGAGAGATACATATAAGTCATATAGCTGTGACCCTTTTCGTGCCTGGAACTTGCCAGGCTTCGACAGTTCATTAAAGGCCTCGGGGGGGTTATGATGAAATATCTATACAGTTCGGTTTACGTTGAGAGATAAATATAGAACTATTTATATAACCGCTATATAACTATAACTGTGGCCCTTGAGTGAATATGTATTATAATTGACGTAAACTGCGAGGGCCGAGATTCTAGGCGGTAAAAACCATATCATGTTTGAGCTGTAATCGTATTGTCAACTTTTTGATAGCTCTAATTTACTTGACAGTAATGGCGGCCAAGTTGCAATACCATACAGCAGGCCTTTCGCGTATCACAATCGTTTTCATTTTGAAAATCGAAGGCTTGTCTGCATACAAATGAAACCAATTGTATTGTTTTGAAGCCAATCGCGACTGCGAGTGAGTTACGCGAAAGGCCTGCAGGTCAAAGACGATGTGGTTTTTACCGCCTAGAATAGAGGCACCAGATGGTTTTGTGGAGCGCTTATGTAAATTCCATACATTTCGGCAGTTTTCTATAATCGTTTACGTTAGCGTTATGCATGTTGTGTAGGGCACTGCATAGCTATGTCTTAACAACCACCTAGATCATTATGTTTGGTCGCAAGCCGTAAGTAACTGTAAATGAGATTAACAATGGAGATTGTGTTCTGATATCTTCATTTTACAGTGTACCTTTATTTGAAAATAATTTTGATGATTAAAGTTTTGAAGCCGGTCTACTGCTCTTTGGAAATAATAAACTACTTATTACGAGAATGTAGACGACAGTTTAAGTTTAACTTTCGTTTGACATTCTTAATCAGCATGAAGCCCTTGTAGTAATATTGAAAATTTCTGCCTCGAACTTTATTTTCTTTTATTCAACAGAGTTATAAAAAAAATCTGTAACACGGTTCAGGTTTTTCAACCTACTGGTACGGTTCCTCTAAAAACTAACATCATTTACTTCGCTGTTAATTAATCTAAGCACAAAGATTGTAAGGAATGCGGCCCGGAGCTTCGATCTCGCCCCAAGCGCCGCCTTGTTATGCCCAACTCGTTCATTATTTAAAATTCACCCGATCCCTAAACAAATCCCTAGCGTTCCCTGGTAGTTCATAATTAAATTTGAGAAACTCGATTTCAAATTACCAAGTCTAGCTGTAGGCATTAATATAGCATCATTTCTATTAAAAATGTAGCCACTTAATTGGACTTCATGAGGGTAAATTAAGGGGAGTGGCATCTTGGGGATTAACAAAATTACCATATTACGTAAAGCTAATTACCGACATCAAACTCAGTCTCGAGTCGAACGAGTCTCGTGCGACTTGTGAGTAACTGGGCGTATGTAAGTCGACTTTGAAATTACAATTACGTTCTTAACTTGTGGCTTGAGAGAAGTGATAACAAAAACTCAGTGGCGCGGGAGCGCTTTGCCATCGACGTAGTATAATATTTTCTTTCTCAACGCAAAGTTACAAGCACGACGTTACTACGTTAGTAATTAAGTCTTTAAGAGCTTTTTCAGTGGTTGAGCATTTAAAAAAAAGTGTTACATCAGTTAAGACATTTTTCAAGAGTTATTATGTTTTTCTGTTTTGTTACCACGTTTTAAGGGTTCCGTAGCCAAATGGCAAAAAACGGAACCCTTATGGATTCGTCATGTCTGTCTGTCTATCTGTCCGTCCGTATGTCACAGCCACTTTTTTCCGAAACTATACGAACTATACTGTTGAAACTTGGTAAGAAGATGACATCTACATTACATACATCTATATTGTATTCTGTGAACCGCATTAAGATTTTCACACAAAAATAGAAAAAAACCAATAAATTTCGGGGGTTCCCCATACTTAGAGCTGAAACTCATTTTTTTTTTAAATATAAGCCCATACGTGTGGGGTATCTATGGATAGGTCTTTAAAAATGATATTAAAGTTTCTAATATCTTTTTTTTCTAAACTGAATAGTTTGCGCGAGAGACACTTCTTTCCACTTTATATGATGTACCATGCAAACTTCCACCGAAAATTAGTTTGAACGAAATCTAGTAAGTAGTTTTCTTTTAATAAGTCATAAATCGTAAACAGCAATTTACCTTTCACGGAACCCTTCATGAGCGAGTCCGACTCGCACTTGGCCGCTTTTTTTTATAATGTAGATTGAAATGTTATGCCCCAGATTATAATTATAATTATTAAAAAGCATACGCTTCATAGAACTTTACTTAAATAAAATACTGAAAAATTCGGTAACATAAAAGGAAAATTAAGTCACGTAATTAAGCACGTCTTAATCGATGTACAAACTTTTTGTATCGTATCGTAACAATTTGGGACTTTTAAGAGAGCGTACTATTTTCTCAGACACAATAAGTAACAAAGTAACAATAACCATACTCGCTAGTGAGTCAAATGCTCTGTCCCTCACAGTATTCTTATAGAGTGCGAGGGACAAAGCATTCGACTCCCTGCGAGTACGGTAATTGTAACTCATCGGCGGTGATCACTTCACATCAAGCGACCCGCGGTTTTGTTTGCCTCTTCTGTAAAAAAAGAGACAACGTATGTTTTGCTAGGATTAGCCAGTTGCATTATCCACAAGCTACTGACTAAAGAAATCAGTCAATTATTTTTACATATGCAAACGCACGATTACCTACGTCGATTTTATACATATTTTTTTAGGAGAATCAGAAAATGTCTTGTTTCCGCACACAGCGCAGTGGTTTTATAAACATTAAGCTTAAAATATACACACACTAAAATAAAACTACTTACAGTAATAGACATTGTATTGTTTGCATTGATTAGAAAGAGAAGGGACTAAATTTAAGTGTTATTTAAATATAAACCAGCATAAATAAGCAGTAAAGTAAAACAAAACAGTTATATTTTGCTCAGATTCATCTAAAAATAATTTATTCTAATTCTAATTTTAATTAATGGCTTTCACTCTTGTTAGGACGTATTTCGCCAATGTCGAGTTATTTATACACTCCCATGGACTTATTAGAGAAATAAGTCCATGGATATCACACGCGAGGACAATTGTTCGGTAAAAGAGTATTTTCTCTAATGGACTAAACAGAAGCACATGGGGTTAGCGCCACGCGCTTCTGTCAAGTCTCATCTAAAACTAAGTAAAAATAAAAAGGGCTGAAAATATACCTACATTTTAAGAAGAAAGATCGTTGATATTAAACTGATCATGACAATTCAGAAAATTCAGAATGACACATCGTTAATATAATGTATGGTTTGTGTTACTGGTAACATTGATTAAATTAGGCACATCGATCAATTTATTTAACAGCAAAATAAGTGGAATGTGTTCATCGGGAACTATCAATCTATTAAAACCCACGCGGGGATTATCAAATTTATAATTAATAAGGCCCGTTTTATTAACTCACCAAATTAAAATATCTGTCAGTTAAAATCACTCTAACTATTTCTCTATCATTATAAAATAAATGTTCAATACATTATAAAATGTATCTGTCTATTATCTGAAGATGGAAAAACGAGTGTGGCCTGAAGGTTATTTCGATGTCAGCTTCTAGTACTCTTAATATTATCAAAACATAATAACAGCAGAAAAAGATGTTTCTAAGATTTACACGATTGTTATAAATAAATTCTAGGCGTAATTGCCACATTTCTCTGTTCTCTGCCAGCTTTTTCACCTGCAGGGCCTCTATTCTAGGTGGTTAAAATCATTTACCCCTCTGGGAAACAGACGTGAGTTAATGTATGTATGTATGTATGTAAAATCATTTAGTCTTTCACCTGTTATGGCAGCAGTCGGCAACCTTTTGGCAGGCAAGGGCCACAAGGTGGCAAAATAAACTACTTAAAGGCGGGCCGCACTTGTGATATTAACCCTAGAAGCCCAATATACCTATAATTATACAATTATTTAACAAAAAGTTCCCGGGCCGCGTGTTGCCGACCGCTGGGTATTATTTGTAACTCGGCCGCCATTACTGTCAAGTAAATAAAAGTTATCAAAACGTTGACAATACGATAACAGGTCAAAGAAGATATGGTTTTTGCATAAGAATTTCGGCCTTGATACGACACGACATTGGTCTTGTGTCTTATTTGGCTGAAGTAAGTAAGCCTAGGTGTTTCACTACCGCTTTTTCCCTCAACTTTGTTCTCTAAAATGTTCAAAATTATTCGATATTTATCTGTTTTTTATCGCAAGTTTCGAATGTGCTTCAATGCGTCAATGTGCCCTAGAGTCTGGGGTGATATTCTCTTAAAAACTACGTTTGGCCAGTCGAACGACTGTACGTGTGAACGCGGCAAACCGGCGAGTTTAAGTAGTCCCGTCAGAGCGTAATAAACACATTTTAGCGCGTGCATTCTCAATTAGGTAGCAGGGCTTGTGTCAATAAGATCAAACTTATAAGGCCGCTTAATAGAGAATGCACACGCTTAAAAATGTGTCTTGTACGCTCTGACGGGACTACTTAAACTCGCCGGTTTGCCGCGTTCACTCGTTCACTCGTTCGACCGACCGAACGCATTTTTTATGAGAATAACACCCCTGTAAATTGGTTGTATTTTACTTGGTTGTGCATACAAACAAAAACGTCACTCGTCGTGGCTGTGAAATATTAGAGAGTGCAGTTAGCCAGGGTGACCACGGCAGTGCATCTGTTCCATCTTGTAAAGGACAGAATAGAGTGGTAAGTTAATACATAAGAAAAGTAAAAAAAATAAGGCCTAAAAATTAATGTATCTTGGTCAACAATAAAACTTAAATTGTTGAACAAACAGCTCTCTAGACTATTACCGTAGCATTTTATCGACGTTAAACTTCTCAATTTGTGAAAGTTTCTTATGAGAAATTGTCTATAACTTCTCAGAATATTCTCCAGTTTTGTATAAGAAACTATTTTAAATGCTCTTTAATGTTTCCAAGAATGGTCTTACTAATTTCTTCAGAATATTTACAAATATCTGGGAATGTCCTGCAACTTTCACATTGCTTCACACTCAGAAATAAACAACAATATTTCGCTCTACGTCAGTCATAAACTCCAGGTAAAATTTATCGCATACGCCAGCAATCGGGTTCTCAACATCGAGGCGCAAACCACAAAAAGGATAAATACACAGACATTAACGTTTTACACCCAAAAGCTTTTAGCTCGTAAAAAAATCGGTCGAATCACACCGCCTCAGCGCTGCCAATAAATCTAATACCTATCTATAGCTACAATGTGTCATGTATAATAACGTTGGGGTATGTTTTATTTTGGTTGAAAAAAACGCTCACGAGCACTGAGACCAGAGGGCTCAGACAAGATGCACTACGCTAACTAACGTTTCTATTCGATTCGTTTTAAATCAATCGCGTCACTGGTAGACCACGTGACTTTTCGTATCACGTCATCTTTCAGTCACGCGATTGGTTTAAAAACAAATCGAATAGAAACGCTAGTTAGCGTAGTGCATCTTGTCTGAGCCCTCTGGGGGCCGAATACGGCTGCGTTTATCGCGTAACAAAGTGTGGATAAGGCATCGGTCACCTTCTGACACGTAAATAAGTACGAGAGTGACGGATGCTTTATCCACATTTGACACGCGATATACACGCAGCCATGCTAGGCCCGCTGTGGCTCTATTGTACTCAATGAAACCATATTGCTTTTGACATTTTATCGTACTGTTTTTAGCTCTTCCGCCATTACTGTAAGTAAACAAGAGTTATGATACGTTGACAATACGATAACGTGTCAAAAGTAATGCGGTTTTACCTTACCGTAAGTTGACTCTAATGCAGTAGTAGGTAAATGGAAAAATGTGTCGCAACTTGTTACGACCACTTTAATACTAGAAAATAATAATAAAAATTTTGTACAGCATTAAAGGGATACAAAAAATGACTGAATGAAGTATATAGCTTATGATATTTGTTTATTACTTACTTACTTAATACATTATACGGTTCAGTTATGCATGAAATAATTCATCACCTACAAAAACCGAGTCAACGGCCACCCAAAAAACCATTATCAAACCGAGATAATTTTTCTTCCGGCCCAGCGGGCTGTGCGCGCATATTTTCATTTCTTAAAAGGAAAGTTCTTTAAGAAAACAACACAAAAAATTAAAAGTTTCCCAAGTTAGGGAGGGTTTTTCGTGTAGACGCACACCTCACTGGCTGAATGAGAGATAACGACCGCAGTTCGGTTATTTATGACTAACGAGCCTATTCACGGCGGGAGTAAATGGAGATTTATGAAACAGAAAATGTCGGGTAACGTATGTCTTGGCGTAATTCGTACGATGTGAGCGCAATCTGCGAAATGCCATCCCGTTGGGAGATTGCTTCGTGAATGACGCTTCGCTGAAGCACCCTCGAGGCGTCTTGGGATGCACTTACGTTGTAGCTTGGACTCGTTCACCGCGGCACTCATATTGATCTGGCTTGAGATGAAACGATAATGTTATTTTTAGCGATATTTTTTGTTTCAGAATACCAAGGAAGTCGAAAATTGAATGATATATGTTGTAGAACCTTTTTTGAACAAGAACTAGCCAGCGACTTTTACATTCTATTAGTTTTACTTTCGTCAATATAATATAAATCACATTTAAACTATTATTTTTATTATTATAATCTATTTAGCCGCGAGACGTCCACTGCTGGACAAGTCTTTCCCAAAGTTTGCCACAACTGCGCCACTTACTTTACTTAGCCACTTCATTTGTTTACCTTGTTGCCCTATCGCCGCTGCGTCTTTAGGTACACGTACTCCATTCCAGAACTCTTCAACCCTTAGGGCTATGTCGATGACTTCGATTCACTTTTTTTTTTTGACTTTCTAGTTGTTACAGCTTCAAACTGACTTTCGAGGGAGGCGCTCGTTAGTGGGCGCCTCGGCTCAGATACTAAAAACTAAAAATGCCGTATGAGCATGGCGAGGGCGGCCAAAAGTCCGTAATAATTCAAAAGCAACAATATTCCGCGGACATTGTAAACCACAGGTAATTTTATGCACGCAATATAAACTTACTTTACAGACACAGTGTTCACTCACAACTAAAAACAATCATTTAAGCCATACAAAACATATGCAAGCTGTTCCCGCTGCTCTGGATGCTATTAATTTCGTTGTTAAACCTGGCAACACCGGCGACAAAAGATAATAAAAGTTCGTCAACAACGCACGTAAACAACGCGAAACGTTAAACGAGAATTACAGACGGCAACAATGACCGGCAATTAAGGAAATCAAACAAAATTCAATAGGGAACATTTGTTCAAAATTGCAAAACCCTAAGCCGAAAGGGCCCAATTTCCATTTTATTAGCATGAGTTTGGAATAAAAATGTGTTTATTCTGGAATGAAAGCGAGATGGCCTCCCCATAAAGAGATCGAGTGCCAATACAGATGAGAACGCAATGTTATTCTGGGGCGTATTCCAAATTCAAATGGATTTCGTGTTTATGAGTGAGCCTCGGAATATATTTAAATGTGCTCCGCGATGCGCGTGGACAACAATTAGCAACAGTTAGATTTATGGATCGTGAAACTGTCTGGAAGTTAGGTGCAATAGTAATGGACCGGTATTATTGAACTCCCAAAACCTGACAAGTTCTATTCAATGATAGGAACAAAGATATTTATTATGATACGTATATTCAGATCTATAGAGTAGTATAGTCAAACTCACTAGTGTACATTTTAGTAAATTTTTGCAGTAACGTATATAGTAAGAGTTGTTAGAATTTAGTTTAAAAATAGTTGCGACAAGGTAAAGCTATATTTCTAAGTTTACCCGTACCAGCCTCTCACTAAAAATCGGTCTGAAGTAGTAGTTTGTAAAACGGTATTACCATAGTCAGTACCGAACGAATAAATAATGATCAGGGGACAGTATTAAACAGATTGACGAATCGATCTAAACGGAACTCTAGACTTTTGCTTTGAGTAATAATATCAATAGGATAAGTCTAGTCTAGAGTGTAAGATGACAATACATACAGTCATTTTGTTATTTGTATGAAAATATAAATTATACAACATAACTATCCTTCTCGGCTCTCTTTCCTTTTTGACGACGCGCTTGCCTAGGTGGTAGTGACCCTGCCTACGAAGCTAGCGGTCCTGGGTTCAAATCCCGGTAAGGGCAGATATTTGTGTGATAATCATGAGTATTTGTTTCTGAGTCTTGGATGTTTTCTATGTATTTAAGTTTTTATTTCTCTATATAAGTATTTATATCGTTGTCTAGTACCCATAGTACAAGCCTAGAGCTTAGTTTGGGACTAGGTCAATTTGTGTGAGATTGTCCCTTGATATTTATTTATTTTTCTATCTTTCCTCTCAATTTTCTGCTGTGGCTGGTTGCATGGCTTTCATGACGGCTTTAGTTGCTTACTATCACATTGTATCCCGCTTGCTCTTTTGTCTGCTATATATTTGATAACATGACATCAATATCTAGCCCGTTGGGTAGCGACTTTCAAGGGCCTATTTACGTCTGAGTGACGGTGCAAGAGGCAACAAACAAAGGCATAGAAATATATGAAGTATGCCCTGAGTTGCAAAGTCGCGGCCGTCGTGCCGTAACTGGCTACGGGAGTTTGAAAAACTCCATGGCCACGTCTAAAAACACTCACAATAAAATCACCTAAAAGGATTTATATCAGCCAACTGCCCTTGATATTGCAACAGTAAATAATATCTTTCGTTAAAAGGACCGTTTTATTGGCACCCTTTCCTTTTATGCGACGATTATGTCATTTTTACGAGCGCTCCAATGCTATTTACGTATTTTTATTGAGAATCAAACGGAAAACTCTTACATAAAATCCAAATGATCCCGTAAAATGTTCACTATGATATTATAATTGAATATTTCCAACTTGAGGGGCCATTAGGAAAATAATGTACCAGGGACGTATAAATTTCTAGAGTAGGAACCCTTTTTGCGCCGAATCTTACCTAAACTTGAGTGATCTTAAGAGGACGGTCGTGCTCATAAGTTTGCGATTCACATAAGGAAAACATTTAATATTGACATGAAGTCTTTGTGCGGTTGTCGTTGGCAAATGGCCAAACATTTTCACGTACAGATATTTTTTCCCTATTTTTAATATAGTGTTTACCTTAGTGAACCTACCAAAATGGGTCAGAACATTTTGTCTAGGGTGAGTGGAGACGTAAACAGCGTCGTAATATGTCGTAACGGATCATCGTAAAAGATAGGTTTTGTAAATATTTGTGCGAAATTTAGAATTTGCCGTCTTGGGGAGTCACGATCGATCAATGTCACACGCCACCTCGGCCCGAGTCCCAACAACTTGGCCGTTTATATAATTGGATCGGATAATTCAATCCGATCCACTACAAGTTGTTTACACCATGAAACCTACGATCGGCTACTCGGCTATGAAATGACACATAAACATATTTATGGTTATTGCCGTAACGTCAGTATATCACACAAAAGTACCCCACGTAATTTTATTACGGTGAAAACATAGGTCACATTTACTTAATTAATCAGTTAATTTGTTTGTTTCTAAAACATAAAAGGGTAAAATGCAAGTCATAACAAATTCCTAACATCTCATAAGCATTTGCAATTAAGTTCATATTTTATATTCATATTAAATCAGATCCAAGCATATTTAATTTAAATATTAACAACAACAAAAATCTTGCTTCCTTTGATGTTTACTTTAATCTGTTTGCACTATTTTATACCTAAAAGATGTATTATCATAATGTATTTAACTTTCCATTCAACAAAACGTAAGAGAACGTTAATTGAATAAAATTAATATCTTAGTTTTATTGTGGGATTTGTGTATTTGGACTCACTTTTCTCAGTTAACAGTTTATTTTCTAAATGTAATGTAATAAAAACCATCCTACTAACCATCTATTGCGGCGATTTGGAAACTTCGATTCCTACATTCAGATTTCTCTTTTATTTCTCGGTGCCATAAAGCGTGTTTTATAGTCTTCATCTAATTTAGATGACTCGGGATTTTTCCTCTCCTGTTTTAATTGTCTTAAGTAAAACCTGTAAGTTTTCCGTTTTAATATACCATTAAAAAAGATGTTAGGACATTAAAATTTATCATTTTCGAAAAAAAAAAGAAGAGGTAGAATTAGGAAAATAAAAGCAGTTACTTTGGCCAATGAAGAGGCCAATGGCGTGTCGTATCAGAAGGTGATAAAACTGACGGAGAATAACTAGAGAATAGTAGCTACTCTAACACCGCTAAATTAAGATAAGACACCACTAAAAGCCTAATTAGCACTTTAGTAAAATGATATCAAAACTACATGTTTGTTGATGCAAATGGGCCAGTGGGTCACCTGACAGAAATTAGAAAGTTATCACCAATGCCCATTGATACATTCAACTTTAGGAGAAGAATTGCAGATGGGTCCCCGGCCATTGTGAAAATAGTACGCTCGTCTATAAGAGAACTACCAAAATGAATAATCCGAAGATATCTTCCCAATTCTATTGCCAGAAGAATCACCCACTTCCGTTCCTAAATATTATTCCAGCTTTATCAACGATCATCTCATTTAATTACGCGGTTTTTGGTTCGTTATTTCCTTGCTGTTTTCATTGAAAGCGATACAAACGTTACCACTTGTCGATTTCCTTGAGTAAAGATACTCAGGGAGATCCGTGGCTTAATTCTGTTGTTTATAAACAAACCTACAGCCGGTTCACTTTCATTTATTAGGTAAATAAACTTTCTGCCCCGTTGGTCGCCTATTTTCAACAGGAAAAGGGAAATAAAAGTTGTAGGCCCAAGTTTTACGTTTTGTTTGTGCCCTGAAGTATTTAAGGTGTTGAAGTGTAATTGCTCAAATTAATCAAGGGTGAATAAATTTTTTTTTGTTCTTTAAGTGCATGTTTGTGTATCTTGAATGATAGTTATTTTTATTCGAATTAGTAGACAATTTTAAGATAGCGATTTCGATGATTCAGTAGTTTTTTTCAAATTACATTGTATTCCATTTTAATTTGATAAAAACTAATAAATTTAAGTTTTATGATGAGAAGCTAGTGCCAATTTCGGTTTAGGTTTACTCTGCCGAATGGTTTTCGAATAATCATTTCCCAACTTTACTTATCAATCAATTCAAATTAAGATCACGTCATTATTTAATTTTTTACGTAAACTTGGTAACGGTTTTATGAAATTAATTGAAGTGTTTTATTGAAATGTATCAAAATTTATCTAGGAAGCCTATATTTCTCCAAGAAGTTGTCGATTTTTTACATGTAACAAAAAGGTGCAGCCATCCCAATTGCACTAACAAAGTAAAAGATTTCAACTTTACAAACACCAGTGAACTTAACTTTTTCTACATATTTTAATATTAAACCCATTCTTCCGGCTTTGTACGCCGCAGCTCGGGACCGGGCCGAGAGCGAACAATGTATGTTGTGGCTGTTTAATGAATGTCGAGACCGAGTTGAGGGAAGATACCGTACAAAACAACAGAAAAACCCCGCCGCAGCGCCGAGGCGGTTAAGCCAAGCGGCTCTAAAGGAAATTAATCATTTACCTTTTTTGTTTTCCACAGCTTTGCACCAATTCAACGTCCGCGTGATTTGACGCCCATAATATATCGCCCGAGCAATCCGCAGCGAGCTATCAATGTCGTTCCGGCGATAAAATCGAATCAGTCGGGCATTAGAACGGGACATCGCCGTCTCTTACGAACGCATTTGACACCGGCACAAGTACAAGATTCTGAGGTCAACCAGCCGTCTCTTCGACTTGGACAATTTGTCTCCGAGCGAAGAGGAAGCCTTGGACGGGTACAAATGGCAGATTACTTGGAGTTTACTAGATTCCCACCCTAGACAAATGTCGCATCCAGTCGCCCCGGCTGGCGTAATGAATGCCACTTTGAAAGCGATATTATGCAAGAATTCATCACACAGACAATGATGTACAGCTTGAAATGTATTAACACTATTATCCCGGTATTAGTCCCGTTGAGAACTTTGAAAGTGCTATTAAGATGACGTATGGAGCGGCCTGTATCCTGGGGAGGATGATTTAGTGACAAAGTATTCGCAAAGTAAGGCGTTACGTGTATCTAACGGCCTCCGAACACATTTTGCGTCGCGTTTACCGTAGCAGCAAGGGTAAATTAGCCATTACGTGTAAATTGAAACGCAGGCAATCCCGTGAGTTAACGCGATTCAGGGCGTATCCAGCCCTTAATGAATAAAGGGACACGGCGACGTCTATATCTGCCGGGGGCATGAGACAACTTGTAACTCAATCAAGGTACGAACTGGGTGTCGGAGTGTGCACGTGTGAGTCATTTTTCACCCGATATTCGATTATCGCCCGTACGGAACAAACAAATGACACCCTTTGTATATGGAAGACCGGCGATTTTTGTGAACGTGCATGACGTTAGCGAGAGAGCGTTTCGGTGCCTTCTTGCCTTTTTTTTTATACTAGACAGTGACGAGAACGACGTATTCGGGGACATGATCGAAAGTAAAAACTCCACCAAAAAAATCTAGAGAGGAATTGCATGCAAGCATTTTCCAAATGAAAATAAATATAATATAAGTTGCTCTTACTTATAAATAAACTGAAACTGACTAAAAGTAAAATTTGTATCTGGATTTTTCTTGTTTCTTTAGGGAACTGCAAAATATGTAAGAAGAAACAATAGTGTTCTGTTAACATACCTATATTATGTTTGTGATCAAAAAGTTTAATTTCGGAAAGGAGAACAAATTTTATATTTTAGCGTCATTTATAATTTAATTCAAAACTATGTACCTAGCATTGCGCGAATCTTTCCGTTTAGAACTTGTTTTACGTTATCAAAATATGTATATTCAGGAATAACAAGTGTATTCTGTTTAAAGTTTTACTCCAGGATACGGATGGACAATATGAGTGCTAAATTAAATCAAAGTTCGTTCAGACGTTTGTGATTCAAAGACAAAAACTAAAACTTAAGTATCCAAACATCCTCACAAACTTTCTCATTCATAACCTTAATAGAAAATTAGGGAATTAGGAAGATAAATAGGATAGGTAGAATAGGATTACACATGTAATAAATAATTCATTTTTTTTTATAATACTTGACCAACTTCATCATCGTTTTGACCAAAAAACATCAACTGCTAGACATGACCTCGCCACAAGGGCCGGTATTTCACCGCTTACATGACGTTGGTCCACCTTGTTTGAGGTCTACGCACGTTGCGTATTCCGGTACGCGGACGTCACTTGATAATTATTTGGCCGTCAGTTCTGCAAGCCATGTGCCCTGTCCACTGCCACTTAAGTTTAGCAATTCTTTAAGGGCTATGTTTTTGTTTAATGGCATGGGGAAGGTAGACGAGCACCCAGGCCACCTGATGGTAGGTGGGATCTGTGACTCATAGACATATGCATTCTCAAAATTATAATCTTAAGAGGATTGTGAAGCTAAAAATCTCCATACAAAATGCGAAAACGTTTCTCTCCCCTTAAACCTCGTCCGATTTTTACGATTTTTGGATATATTGTAGATATCATGAAAAACTATATCTGAACGTTTTCCTTTCCAATAAAATATTTCTTAGAACGAAACCAATAAAAAAAATAAAAAACAGAAACGTACAGACCTAGGTCTTTATAATAACTACAACATATTCAAAAATCGTGAAAACCGGACTTGATTTAGGGGGTGAGCTGCGAGAACTGCAGCTGCGACGCCGCACCACAGTCCCTGGCGCACCTCCTGCACTGCCCTGCGTGCCCCGACACCTGCACGTGGCAGGACCTATATGACGTCACTAGCAATGCCGTTCGCGTTGCAGAATATTGGTCAACTCATATAGTATGACATGCCGTCGACACGCTAAGAAGAAGACTGATGCTTAGCGGTTAATTGTAGACTCTGGTTCTCGTGAAAATCTCCTCATTTCTAATTCGATCATGAAGAGCATTTCCCTCTCACTTTGAGTGACCGAGAACTTAACAACTTTAATTCACTTAATGTTACAAACTTATTCAAATTGAACTTATATCTTATAAGTATTATTTATTATTACAATATGTTCTATAATCCAAAATACCGACAGAACTATAATTACCTATAAAGGTATCAAAGCGGTTGGAGAAAGGTAACTCACTGGAAATTCACTAGCGCGAGGGACCCACGCTCGGGAAGGGACGAATTGTCGGTAACTGTAGAATTTAATTAATTGTAACTAAGCCGTTATTCAATGAATTGACATGTTTATCATATAGCTAACTCAATTATTACGTGGCATAGTTATGTAATTGATCCGCATAAATTATAGAAGTTGTGATTATGTTAGTCGGCTTCGGTTAATTTACGCTCTACGGTTAGGTATATATTGAAATTAAACTATGAATCTATGAATTACAAAAATATTACAAAAATTTACAAGTAAAACAAAGCAAGCATAGAACAAATAACTTTCATCAACAAACACAGTCATACCAAAAAGAAAATGGTATCCTAAAATGGCCTATTATTTAAAAAGAGTGCAAGTAAACTTTGAAATTTTAAGCCCAGACATCCCCTTTATTGCTTTTAGGTTGTCTTCCAAAGATTTAAACAGTTATCACATAAAAACAAAAACATTAACTTTTTAAATTAATCAGTAAACGTAAATAACGTGCCTCACTCAAGTGGAAAATGAAACGCCACCCAAATCGTTGTTTACACAAAATAAATCGCACAAAAAAGTATTTTATAAACAAACCCTCTGTAAAAGCTACCTTCCGATTGACCTTTGATAACTCCCGACGCAATTTTAAATGGATTGGAATTGCTCAAATGTTTTCCGTTCTATTTTGTAGATGGTCGATTGTGAATATTGCTAACGAACCAATCCCACCGTTCACTAAAAGGTTTAAATTGACTTTCTAACCTGGGTTCTAACTTGTTCTAACTTGTTTAACTGGGGCCTTATTCCACATTGACTTTAAACCTATTGCTAGCTCTCATTCCCTTGGCAGTAATGATGGCCGAGTTAAAATACGATAACAATCATTAATACATGTAAAGATAAAGTGGAGTCTTCTTCTTCTTAGCGTGTCGACGGCATGTCATTCATGAGATGACCAATATTTTGCCACGCGAAAGGCATTGCTAGTGGCGTCATATAGGTCCTGCCGCGTGCAGGTGTCGGGGCACGCGGGGCTGCAGGAGATGCGCCATGGACTGTGGTGAGGCGCCGCAGCTGCAGTGGTCCTCGGCGGTGTAGCCCCACTTTACCAAGTTTTCTCGGCATCTACCGACCTGAGCGCGCAGTCTGTTGAGCGACTTCCACGTGCGCCACGGTAATGAGTGACCCGGTGGGAGTCTCTCCGCAGGTGGAACAAAGGTCGGCAGAGAAGTTCCTCCTCCCACAGACGGGAACGGGCTTTTGGGGCGTTGGTGACGGGAGATACGCAGCCGATAAAGTAGAGTAAGGCTCTAGTTTTGTCACTTCATAATTTACTGCAATTACATCCAGTTTTAAAAGTAAAAAATTACTGCGATAATATTTAATAGATTAGAAAGCAAAAAGACACAGGAAAAAAAAGTGTGCAGGATATACATAATTTTTTATGATACATATTTGCATAATGGATATAGTGCATAATGTATGTAGGTACGAGTATTATTATTTAAACTCTAAACATTATAGAGGCAGTATTGTGAATGACGACGCGTTTAGCTTTCGCCTAGTTGGTAGTAACTCTGCTTACGAAGCTAGCGGTCCTGGGTTCGAATCCCGGTATGAACCAATTTTTTTAGATTCTTAAGTGTTGGATGTTTTCTACGTATTTAAGTATGTATTTTCTTTAAATAAGTATGTTCATTGTTGTCCATAGCACAAGCCTACAACTTACAATTAGTTTTGGAATAGTTAATTTTGTGTGAGATTGTCCTTTGATATTTATTTATACTTTATTTATTATACACCTGCCAAGTTCCATGCAGGGAAAGGGACAGAATTATAGCACATTGATTATTGATTGATTTGATTGATTGATTGAGTTCATTACACGCCCCCTCGTTACATGCTCTAAAAGAAGATTATCTTAAATGGTGATATTAAGTTTTGTGGCCTCGTGTGGTTGCCGAGTTAGAATAGTGCCACTCCATGTCTTCCCGTGGATGTCGTAAGAGACGACTAAGGGAATAAAGGCTTGCAGTACTGTTAGGCGATGGGCTTGCAACCTGTCACTAATACGCTGGTAAACATCTTAGCCTAATTGTGCAAATTGTGGTTATAGAATTATCAACAAGTTTTTAGAGATGTTTGTAATTCTGTAGCTCTGCCTACCCCACTCTGGGAACGAAGGTGTGAGATTATGTATGTAAGTTTTGTCATAATATTAACATTTTGGTCAACAATGTACATCAGGTTTGTGGAATAAAGGGCAGCTTATTTGATATGCAAAAGTTTTCTTTGGACGTCCTTGGCCAACGAAACCGGGAAAGAGACAGGAAGAGTCACGTCGGCGGCACTCTCGCACGGCTAGCCGCCAATACCATTACGTCGACGTTATTTTATCACAAAATATTGAATATAAATATACTTTTCTCGAAAAGCCCAAGATTAAGTTAAACAGTTTTGATACTTAGTCTAAATATAATAGAGTTGGATGTTAATAAAGTTAGGTTTACAATATTTAAAATTAGAAAACACTGATCCGTCTCTTTTTAATAAAACGGTATCTAAATACTGAATTTTCGAGACCTATTAAAAAAATATGTTTTCTATATTGGCGATACAGTTTTTGAGCGTTCCGTACCTCAAAAGGAAAAATAGAACCCTAACAGGATATCGCATGTGCGTCTATCACAGCTAATTTTCTCCACAACCACTGAACCAATGGAGTTGAAATTTAGTTCACATTTATGTAAGTCGGTGACCAAAACAACACTGCCACTGTCGGGGGATAAATAAATCAGAAAATTTCAAAAAACGTTTTATAATCTACATTGTATCGTGTGACTTATCAAATAAAAGGGCTTATTTTAATACATAGTTTTTAACTTATTGAAGAAAATGGGCGAAAATTTACCATTCAAGCCACCTTATTTCCGAAATTACGGGACCTATAATTTAAAAAAAATACAGATTACAGCAAAGCCTATAAGATGTCTATGGCATTTTTAACCGACTTCAAAAAAAGGAGGAGGTTCTCAATTCGTCGGTTTTTTTTATTTTATGTATGTTCCCCGATTACTCGAAGACCGCAGGACCGATTTGAAAAATTTTTTCGTTGTTCGAATGGTTATACTTTCTAGTTGGTCCCATTGTCACCACGTCGAGATCTGATGATGGGATCATGGAGAAATCAAGAGAACTCCTCAAATATTATAGGCACACCTATAGCGATTTTGGTATTTTTCACTGTAACTCATGCATTTGCCTATGAAAAGTACTATATGGTGAAGTGAAACTGATGATGAAGACCACAGATGGCCACCGGAACTCCTTAACGGTACCTATTTCAAGGGTGGCGATAAGATATTTCGATAAAGGTAGTTGAGCGACTATGACGAAGCACATTTAGATTTAAATATGACTATGACATTCCCGCGGCGTTGTCTGCGGTGAGCTTGAGATGTTCTATAGTTTCTCATTAATATTTAGAAGTGGAGCTACGTAACAGCATAAATAGGATCACTAAAAAGTATAAAATAAAATAAATGTTTAAAAAAACAAAAACCCGCCTTCAAAAAGCAAAAAATAACTTGAAGTCTGCTTTTGGTTAAAATATTGTTGGGCGCCGACTTCAGTTGGACGGACCTATTTACCTACCATTTTAAAGAAGTTATTTTTTGCTTTTTGAAGGCGGGTTTTAAGCTTCAAGGAAATATCTCAAAACGTACGGAGCTTTCACGAGCTTAACTCGCACTTGATCGGGTTTTTTTTTCAATTGGATCACTTTAAACCGATTTAATGTTCACGTACAATCTATATCGACTTTCATACACTCGATCCAATCTTGGTCGCATTGCAATTACATTCGCCCTTCAACATTGCTGACTGTAGTGGTGTTAGTAACAATACACAGTAACAGCGAAATATTTATTAGTATAACTTTTCATTGCCATAGAGTAAAATAAGTTTATGCCAAAAAAAAACATTTGTGTAAATTTTTGCTTCTGACTGTATTTTTTTTTGGCACGAATATTATGTGCTGAATGCCAGTGTAGTTAAAAAGTCTTAACTCCATGGGTCTACATTAAACCTGTTGCCACCTTTCAGATCACAAGATCAGCTCTTAGGTACCAAAATATTGTATTTTTTTATTATTTCTTTCAATCTATTCCAATAACGGGATTAAAATTGACGTGCAAGATTTTACCTTAACACAAAACACGGTAAGTTATATAAACTTGTAAAAACTAGTATTGTAACTTGTGAACATTAATAATATTTTTTTTTGTTAGCTTGATAACTATTGCTAAACACTGCATCCCTCAAGGGGTTTGTGTGTTTGGATTGTATTGTGCGGTTAGCGTGGTGACTAACAATTCTAGATACTTGCGAGTACAGCAGCTGCCGTTTGAGTTACTAAGTCGCTTAATGTACTTACTTACCACATGCCTTTGCCGCTATCATAGCCGTGGCTGGCGCATCTCTAGCAGTGTCGACACGATAGTCAGTAGCTCGTTAGCTTGGTTGGATGGGTTGCTTGCGGTTGTCTAGTATTTTCACATTGCGTCCGAGAAATACGGTCCGGTAATTTTGTTGCCACAGTCTAAGTGGTAGTACGGGCTATGTGCACAAGCAACGGTTTAAAATTCTCGGATTCGAAAATAACATAAAAACGTCCACTGAAGTTTTGTAATAAAAATATAAAGTAGTGCGAAATAATATTTTTCGACGCGAGACGAGACTTTTATTTTGATATTTTTATTATGTCAAAGATGTTCTGCAAATGACTTCTAACAACACGAGCCGCTATTCTACAATGTTAAAACTTATATTCATTCTTAATCGCAATTATATTGTAGATGTTATGTTAGTTCTTATTGACTTGACTTGACAGTGAGAGCTGTCATAACGTGAACAGTATTTCAGTATTTATTTCTATAAGTTATTTATCGCTACCTAGCCAGTGGCCAACTGCTCACAGTACAGACCCAGAGCTAAGTTTGGAACTAGGTCAATTTATGTGAGACTATGCCCAAACATATATTTATGGTTCTTTTTGGAACGGAGAAGAGTACACAGGCATTTTGAAGTTAAGTGGACTCTGAGACCTATTAGACATTTGCAATCACAAGACTACTGGCTAAATCGAGATAAAGAGATTTTCGAAGTAGGGCCCATGTATTTTATTTCACATCTAGGTATTTTTTCTAGAATTTGTTACTGGCTTACTTAAGTATGGTGCGGTTTTTATTTTTCTTTTGTATAGTTTTGTTTAGTGTGTGTGTACTATGTGTTTGTTAGGGAATGCAAATTAACCGGTTATTAACCGTTTTTGTATGGAAATAACCGGTTAAAATCGGTTAAAACCGGTTATTTGTATTCCCCCTAGTGTGTGTAATCTGAAGTGGTCTCACTGGATGGTTCCAACGGAAGACCAGCGCCAGCTTTACTGCAATCATAACGCTGAGTTGTAACCATTTCGTGACAACAAGCCTTTTGTCTATGTAAGTATTTTGTTCCTTTTTGTTTGTCTGTTTACTAATACATGATTTTTCTTTCTTTCGTTCTTCTTCTTTCAAATGCGTTGCAAAGCTCTAAGGACCAATTAAGTTGGTGATCATTTATATAAACATCGTGGTTTTAGAAATATTTCTAAGGTTTATTTTAACTTCTGTAATACTTCTATAAAAGTCAACAGCATTCAGAATTTCGCACATGAAGTCTCTTGAGCATTGTAAAATGAAAAACCTTTAACTTTCGTTAAGATTGTGCTGTGGAAGCCTGGAGGCACGACAGGATTATGTATCACTCTATGATAAAAAACAAACGTATTATTTATCAGTATTCAAGAACAACACACGAAAATTCATAACCTGCCGAGATAGGTATACATAAAAAGAGTTGTGTAATAAGTTTAACTGTGTGTCTTTATATCTGTTTGTCTGTCTGTGGCATTGTAGCTCCGCGGTTTTGGAAAAATAAATTTAGTTTAATCGGGATCATTTTAAGATAAATTTTACGAAAATCGGTTCGGTCGTTTAAAAAATAGCAGCTCTGAAAGAAGGGGTTCACTATTATATGGGCGGTCTTTATAATAATAATTTAATATAATTTATTTATCAAAACACAACAGTATACTGGAACATGTATAACATAATAATTAGCTTATAACTACTAATCATTGTGTGTTATCTTAAAAACATGAGTGTAATAATGTTCCTTACTCCCCGTACTAGTATAAACTGTATCACGGTGGAGTAAGATCCGTCATCCTATTGTTATTTAATGATTCTCTTGAACTCCTATAAGTACATGTATATGATCCTGTGTTGCAGAATAACTTATTGATGAAGTCTAAACTAAACATTATAAAACTAACAAATAAAAGTAATAAATCTGACAAGTTGAGGGTAAGAAGAACAATTAACTATACCGGTTAGCCGGTTACTAAGTACAACTGAATGTAACTTAAGCGTAAAATAGTATAATAGTACCTATATGAGTTTTTCTTTTTACACACCAGGATTATAATTATAAAATTGTATGTATGTAAGTTTGTATGTTAAGTAGGTATGGGTGTATTCTTATGCGTGTGTGCATGTGTGCGTGTGCGTGTGCTTGTGCGTGTTCGTGTGTGCGTGTGCGTGTGCGTGTGCGTGTGCGTGTGTGTGTGCGTGTGCGTGTGCGTGTGCGTGTGTGTGTGCGTGTGCGTGTGTTAAGCCATTCATTTCAGGAGTTTTTCTGCGTCTGTATAGCTAAGCGAATTTAGAAACTTATCTAACACTTTCTTACATTGATAAGAACTAAGGTTACGCAGTTTGACATGTTTATTAATACGATTATATGCTAATCTTCGAGAAAAAGCTGTTTTACATTTAGGTATAGTATAAACCAGATCAACCCTGCGTCGTGTTACAGCTTGATCAGGTAAGTTTTTATGTTGATCAAGGATGATTTTTTTTATAAAGAGCTGTCTTATTGTAAGTACTGCCGCAGTTTTATAAAGATTATCAGTTGGGTGTCTAAAGTCTTTAAACAACATAACTTTTAGAACAGCACGTTGTGCATACTCTAGTGGTACCTAGCATTGTGGTTTTTGCAGCCCCTCCCCATGCAGTGATGCAGTAAGTTACAATAGATTGACAAAGTGCATAATATTTTTATCTATTTAATAACCAAGGATCAAATTCTGTGTCCTAGTTAATGTTATTTTACTACAGTTACAAATAAAAAGTTATTGATACCGATATACCTTTCATTACAATTTGAACCTTATAGAATTTAAACCTCGATTAGCCTAGTTGGTAATAAAACTCGTAAACGCCTTTTGATATGGCACTCTTATCAGGCTTATCAGTCTTGTAAGTGGCTTAGCCGTGACACGGTTCGATTGACCGCAAATTAGTTTCCCTGTACAGCAATCCATCATAGCAGTTTCCGAGAGGCGTTAACCGCTTAGACGCCTTCGCGTTAACTGTATTTATTGTGGAATACATTTGAATATTCCTTTTGCACTCAAGCGAGTTGTGGCTGGGTAGGAGCCAAGAATAGGAGAAGACAATCTATTTTATCACGTTACTATTTTGCGAATTCACGCCTTGGAGCGGCTTATATAAAATCTTGTCACAATTTGCAAAGAAAATTGAATATAGCTCTTTTGAATAGCTGCATTCGGAATTGTTTCGGTTTTCTTTTCTAAATGGAGAGGCATTTGTTCTTTACTGAATTCGTACGTTCTTTTATTCAAGTTTTAAATTTTTGGAATATGTTTTCTTCAATTTTTTTTTGGGATAAAGTATGAAAATAAATAGAAGAAATGTGGTAAACGTTTCTATTAAGTACGAGTACCTTTAACCGTTTCATAATTGTGTTTATGCTTTTTTTTGTTCCGTCGCTCGACTCGGTATCAAATCACAAAAAAAAACTTTTAGCTGCGTTTTTCCACAAAATATAAGTAACAAATAAGACTAAGGGCCGTCATTTTGCAACATAATATGTAATTTAGTTGATAATACTAAAATAACACGTGCGCCTAATTTAATTCAATTGTTCATGGCATGTCATGTGTAATTAATTTACTCACAATCAAATAACTGAACAGTTCATCATCATCACCTACGTTCATTAATATCAGTAGAATAACAAAGAAAGATGAGCATATCAAAAGAAATTAGATAAAGCATTTAGACACATAGCTCCAACCCGATCGGTCCATCCATTACGTCGCTTGCGATCAACCCAATGTCCATCTGCCTGCCATTTGTAAACGTCACGCTTGTCTTCCTCACCAACTTACATGTCACTACAGCCACTACAAACCCGCCCTTATCACATTACAATAAAAGCTAAATGAAACACATCATTAACTTTGTCTTACACACCAAGCTATAACTACAGCTACTCTAATATGACCCCTCGATTAATACAATAGAAGCCAAATGAAGTACTTAGTTAAGTTTGCCGCAAGGAAACAGGATCGTAATTCAGTTTGGTGACAAAGCATTATTCGGTGAATCAATGGTCACGAAGCAAAAGACGTTGAATGACTGTTTGTTTTAGTTTTTGGATCAAGACAATGGCACAGTATATAAATGAAGACAATGGCCACAGTTTTTAGGGTTTCGTATGGTCGGCCAAGAAAGTGGTCTACCAGTTTTGACAAAAGTTTCTGAGAGGTCTAATTGACAACAATTCATAATGTGCTAAGGTAGTAAAATAAAATACCGTTTGTAGATTTTACACTGCTGATTACAGTAAAAATATTTTTGTATTTTTTTATGCAGTCGTTTTTTTATATTTAGGAAAAACAGTAAAAAAAGTTGGATTGTGAATGTTAGGAATACACTTATAGTGCCCTTAGTCCATTTATTACCACAGGAATTGAAAAAAATGCCTAACTGTCATGTCCATTTTTCATCTGTCTGACGGATTACTTGATTCTAACGACATGCTTTCGATTCTCGTAATACTATTGTTTTGATATACGCTATTTAAAATGAAAGTGACTAACGGATTTGTAAAAGCGGATAGCCGCAATCTGCCCAAAGTGGACGAATTTATGCTGTTACAGATTTTATGGTTGACAAGTGACATGACATGACAGTCAGTTCTGTTTCTGTTTAAAGTTACTTTTTTATTTTATATCATGCTAAGATCACGACATCAGTATTCCTAACTTTGTATATACGGTCTTTTTAATGACTAGGTATTTCTTTAATAAATTATTAACGACGAATTTAAGTTAAATAAAGAAAAACCGAGAAACACGGGTTGTCTAATTTTTAACCAGCTATTTATTAACGCGAAAAAACAAAACTGCTTTTTTTTTTGAAATGTTGTCGATTATCGCTAAGGTTGACACTTGTCAGTGTCATAATTATTATTCAAAGGGAAAATCGAACTTGTTGTATCATGACATTCATGACGTGCAAATGAACTTCAACCTTGGGACCTTCAATCACATTTTCGGCCGACTGTACTAAAATTTGTAAAGTTTCGGTGTTCATTTTAATACAAAAAATACCGGTGAAGTGCGAGTCGGACTCGCGCACCGAGACTTCTGTACCGCCGCAATTCGGTATTATTACATTCTAATTCGACTTCGAATCGAATCAGCGCGAGCCCAACTCACGCTTGACCATTTTTAATATTTGTTGTTTTTCTTCATGGTTTGTAATACAAACATACGCTTCTACGTTTTACCGTTTTTACGATACAGAATTTTTTTTTTTTTTTTAAAGAACTTTTCTTGTGTAATTATTTAACTTCGTTAAAAATATTAAATCCGCCGTAATAACATGTGACACATGTCATATTCTGACATAAAATCAACCCGCTATCCATTACGGCTCAAAAGTTAGTGGTGGTAGGACCTTGAGCAGGGTCCGTCCGGATCGCTACCACCATCTTATCCACCGCCAAGCAGTAGTGTTCGCATTGCTGTGTTCCGGTGTGGGGATAGGACAACCGGTGAAATTACAAGCATAGAGGCATTCCATCTTAGTCCTTAGGGTTGGCAACGAATTTGTAGTCCTAGGATTGCAGTTTTGAGATTGTAGTCTTTAGATTTCAAATGTCTATGGGTCTCAGATCCCACTTACCATCAGTCGGTTTGAACGCTTGCGTGCCTTCTGCTTGCCGTAAAAAAAAGTTACGGCTGTTTAAAGTAAGGCTACCTTTCCACTGAGGCGGAGGCGAGCTGAGCTGCGCCGATATAAATAAGCGCACGTTAGTTTAATTTCTATTTAATTTTGGCTCTGGTCCACTCCGCTCCGCTCGTGTCCGTGTCTATGGAAAGGCAGCTTTAAGGGGGACGGACGGACGGACAGCGGAGGCATAATTAATTGGATCCTGTTGGGCTCCTATACATGCATTTGCTTGTAAAAATATAACTTGACATTGCTTCAAACTCACAAGAAAATACCAACTTTCCCCAATAGTACGGAAATATTAGATTGTTAACCGAGGGCTAAAAGTGAACAGTTGCATACCGAGACATTTAGCCAGCACGAGCGCCAGTGAGTCGGGTCATAAGTTCTGTTACTGAGATTTATTACAATTTAAAAAATAAATTCAAAGAGTTTTTCATAAATCTGTATATTAATCAAAGCTTTAATTTATCACTACACAGTATAAAACAAATTCGCTTCCCGCTGTCTGTCTGTCCCTATGTATGCTTAGATCTTTAAAACTACGCAACGGATTTTGATGCGGTTTGTTTTAAATAGATAGAGTGATTCAAGAGGAAGGTTTTTACGTATTATAAGTTTTGGTTTATGTACGAGTATTACAGAAAACTGGCATAAACCAAAGCGAAGCGAGGGCGGGTCATTAGTATAGAATTAAAATAAAAATGGTGCATTCTATACTATTGCAATTATTTGATGTACGGACTTGAAGTATTCCCATTTCAGACTAGAAAATGATAGTTCAACTTACGCACGACGATGATACTGATACCGACCACAACTTTTGTAAGAATTCCTGTAGACAGTTCAAATTTGCGTGATATATTGATCAGACTTTTAGCTTTAAACTCTGATACAAATGTATTTCAGGTAACTACACCGGTCAATCTTGATGTCTCATTAATTCGACTTTAAGATTTCACATGAATTTGCAGCAATACGAAAACACACCAAATATCTTGCTTCATAAGTTGGAATTGAGTTATGTTGAGAAATATAATTTTGGTCTTTAAACATACACAGAGATAGGAAGTTTTATAATATTAAACAAAAAAGTTCTCTGGTAAACAAATACTAACTTTTAAGCGTTTTCAAAATGTGAAATTTACAGAAAAGTCATGCGTAATTTCATCGATGCCGGCTGTGAATGTTAAAAGATCGTCTCGGAAATTGCGGCGACTACATATCTTTACTTTGTCTTAATTATTGACTTTGAATAATTATTAGAGTCATTGAAGGCTGCGGCTCCACTGAGGCGGAGATGAGCGGAGTGGTACAGAGCTGTGCCAATATTAACCAATAGAATCTAAACTAACGTGCGCAAGGCGCGCTCGACGTGACCGGATGCGCCTTCTATTGGTTAATATTGGCACAGCTCCGCTCCGCGCGTCTCCGCCTCGGTGGAGCCGCAGCTTTATCCTTGACTCATTTGAAAATGAGTTTTAAATAATGGTTAGATTTATTTCGTAATGGCTGTATAAGTTTCTAAGTTTTTATCTACCAAGCAGCAGGCTGTTGTTCGCATTGTTGTGTTCCGGTGTGGGGATAAGACAACCGGTGAAATTTCTAGCATAGAGGCATTCAGGCATTCTTAGAGTTGACAACGCATTTGAAGTGGTCCAGTAATGTACGCAGGTTTAAACCTAGGGCGATTGTGCCGCTGCACCGAACCGCGGCGTTTCGGGGTAGTTTCAGGTTCGCGGTGTCCAAGTGCTGGAATGATCTCCCCCCTCCCATCTAAGGAGCGCCTAGCAAGTACACCTTTAAGCGTAAGCTTAAAGGCTATTTGTTGACGCTCCAAAAATCATAAATTCCAAACCAGCACTTCGTAAATTATCATTTAGTTTTCTTTATTTTTCTTTTGTTAATTGTGCTAAATTTTCGGTGCTGTATACTGGCTACTACTTAGCCATATTTCTACTTTAAATATGTTTATGTAAGGTATTTGCAAGTAGTTTTTGTATTTATTTTACCACTAACTATAAGTATTTGTTTAATATTATCTATATATTTATATTATAATTACACCATTTATTCGTATAGCGTACCGTCCGTCTGTCACACTCGGAGCTGGCTGAAAATCAGCGCTGCAGGTGTTTAGCACCTCAGCATTATGCTGAGCCAGTGTCTGATTCACTGCCGCGAAGACACACTAACCACTTTGTTCATTGCTGTTTTCTCTGTTTTTACTTCTTTCTGTGTGTCTTGTGTGTGTAGTGAATAAATTTATTTTTCTTCTTGTTCTTTTTCTTTTGAAGTCTTAGGATTTCTGTCTTGAGAATTCAAATATATATGGGTCTCAAATCCCACTTACTGTTAGGTGGCATGAGTGCCCGAATGCCTTTTCCTTAAAACAAGATTAGTAACAATGCGGTAAGGATACATAAAACGTTGTTTAAATTTTGACACAGGGTAATATTTGTCACAAAGAAGACCAAATCGAGAAAAAACATCTACAAGGTAGACGTCATTTACTTGTAAATATACTAACTTTTGCCCGCGACTCCGTCTGCGTAGAAGTCGTTTATCGCTATTCTCCTGGGAACTGCCCAATTTACCTAGATAATTAGTAATCTTCATCCATCTAATGGACTATAAACTATTTTTGCATGAAATTTTAGGTCGATCAGTTGAGGCGTTGAACTATGGAGACAAAACAAACAAACATACATTCGTATCTATATCTGTCTATAAAATAAAAATAAATTGCCACATATATGACGAAGTATCACTTGAAAACGGATTGACCGATTTGTTTTTTGTTTTTGTAATTATAATCAGGGTGAAACCGGACATGAACAACTAGTTTAAAATAAAAGCAAGTATAAGGATGCCTCTAAATCAATGCAATGAATAACGGCATAAAGCAAAAAGACGATTTAGGAGCATAAAGCTAACACTTTTACTATTTTTGCTTCGAAGGGTAAAATGAAATTGCTACGAAAGCTCTCGTAGTCAAGTTTCGCTACGAGCGTAGCACGTAGCAGTGTTTTTGTCTGCTTTGTAGCGGAACCGCTACAAAATAGTCGACCACAAATTCATGTTCACTTGTTCAGTCAGGGCCTGTTTTCAATAACTCCTATAGACATTATTTTCTAGTAGGTAGTGAAATGTGTGACACCTGAAAAGGTAGAATTTGGTGTTTCCAAAATTTTTGCAATATTATATATTGACTTTTTACTGTACCTAAATCCGACACAATAAATGATTTGATTTGATTTAACTGAAATATATCCATTATGCCCCGAAGGCCGTATTCCTCCATTTGAAGCAGATTCTTTCCAGGTTCTGAACTCATAGTAGTAGAGGGATGGAACACTCGCATCTGAATGATTTAGTTAACTATATGTCTTATCCTTCCTTGCTATATGTCCTTATTCTTCAACTTACTGCCAACCAGCAGTGTTCGTGTTACTGTGTTTCGGTGTGGCGATACGACAACCGGTCAAATTACCAGCACAGAGGCATTCCATCTGAGTCCTCAGATTTGGTAACACGTTTGCAGTCTTACGACTTTAATCTTGAGAATGCAAATGTCTCTCGAGTCCTTTGCATCAGGTGGCTTGTGTGCTCGTTAGCTTTTGCCATAAAAGGGTGATCGACGGGCGAGTAAGTACGCCGTACTTGGGCATGTTCATGAAACAGTGTACCCAATTAAGGACTGAAATTAAGGAAACCGCTATAAAATTGTCCACCGCAAATTCATGTTCACTTGTTCAGTCAGGGCCTGTTTTCAACAACTCCTATAGACATTATTTTCTAGAAGGTAGTGAAATGTGTGACACCTGAAATGGTAGAGTTTGGTGTTACCAAAATTTGTGCAATATTAACTATATTGACTTTTTACTGTACCTACATTCCACACAATAAATGATTTGACTTGATTTAACTGAAATAAATCCATTATGCCCCGAAGGCCGTATTCCTCCATTTGAAGCAGATCCTTTCCAGATTCTGAACTCCTAGTAGTAGAGTGATGGAACACTCGCATCTGAATGATTTAGTTAACTATATGTCTTATCCTTCCTTGACTAGACTAGGCGAGGAAAAATGGTCAAAAAAGATAACCAGTTGGAAAGGACCACTAGGCAAGAGAAACAGAGGCAGACCAATGGAGAGATGGCTTGACGAGATACTGAAAATAGCGGGAAATAACTGGAAAGAAAAGGCGGCAGACAGAGACTTGTGGAGAAAAATGGAGGACGCCTTTAATCAGTAGAGAGGTCCTTAATAAATGAAACACCAATTTGCATGCAACTATATGAAATAATCGTAACCAATAATTAGTATAATAATTTAAATAATTGAATCAATTCTAAAATTTATGCTACCAAATTAAAAATTTGTCTAATCTTCAAATACTAATCGAACCAGCTAAATTTTAAATTGTAATGTTTTGTAAAAATAATTCAAATAATTAATTTAATTTATATTATAAAACTAGTATTTTCTTAAATATTAAATGAGAAAGTGTAATCTTAGTTTTAAGAACAATTCTTTATTATTAAGGAATAAATGAGGCTTATATTAATATATTATTAATATTATGTCTTATCCTTCCTTGCTATATGTCCGTATTCTTCAACTTACTACCAACCAGCAGTGTTCGTATTACTGTGTTTCGGTGTGGAGATACGGCAACCGGTCAAATTACCAGCATAGAGGCATTCCATCTTAGTCCTCAGATTTGGTAACACGTTTGCAGTCTTACGACTTTAATCTTGAGAATGCAAATGTCTCTCGAGTCCCATTTGCCATCAGGTGGCTTGTGTGGTCGTTAGCTTTTGCCATAAAGGGGTGATCGACGGGCGAGTAAGTACGCCGTACTTGGGCATGTTCAAGAAACAGTGTACCCAATTAAGGACTTAAATTAAGGAACTTTAGCTTTGTCAGTTTTGGCAGCCGTCAATGTGTAGCTAATGTTTGTCACAAAACTGACAAAGTTAAAGTTCCTTAATTGGGTACACTTTTTCGTGAAATGCCCAAGTACGGCATAAGTACGGTGTACTTACTCGCCCGTCGATCACACCTTATACAAAAAATTGTTTGTGTCACTTCCTTTGCTATTATTGTTAAAGCATAAATCAGGTATACTAGCTATTTGGAAAACGATAGGCAATTCTTGAATATACTCCTAACTTTAGGTTCTTCGCGATAAACCCTAGAAAATTCCGTTATAGCTTTACCACCAAATAAACCTCGAAACCAAACGCTTTATAAACCCACCGCGTCCTCAAGATCGGCTATAAATTATTGAATAATTCAACAACACGCCAAGCAAAGTGTGCGAATATCGTAAGAAATTACAATGGTTTAGTTCCTCCGCCAGTGAACACCTCGGGTCGCATTAATCTTACTCGTAACCTGGTTACGGGCAGGGTCGCGAAGTTTCACGTAATATTTCATGCCGCGCGAATATTGCTTTGCAACTATCGACCAGCCCTGAATTTGTTTGTTGATGACGGAATGCGGATGGTGCTAATCCCTAAAGGTAGCAACGAAAAATAATCCATCCGACGAAGCATTTAAACATCAGCTGAGAAATCTTTTATTGGATAATCCATTATACTCCGTTGACGAATATTTATGCAACTTAAATTGTGAAATTATTATTGTTTATTTGACTTTATTACTTTTTGTATATTGACATCGGAAACTGACCATTTATTAGTTGTTTATTAATGTTGACTTTGATTATTTGAGTGTTATTTTTGTATTATTATGTTATGATTTTGTATTAATTTTGACCATATCAATGTAATTTCGTATTTTTTGACATGCAATGCAATTTATATTGTAATTACATTGATGAATAAATAAACTAAACTAAACTAAACTAATGTGATACCGATTGGGAAACAGCTATTATTAGAGTGTCCTAGGGTTGTAATATTAACTCTTAAAATCTGCCAAGTTCCAGGCAGCAAAAAAATTGATGCGTATGGCAAGTATTGGTTATGGTCTAAGATCCGAATAGGAGAGGATTTGCACCGGGCGGTTTATTCGATGAAAAGTATTTTATATCAAATTTAATACGCTAAATAATATGTGGGGAATAGGTAGGCTGAAAATTTCAGTCCAGTAATTATATCATTAAAAAAAATTTTTTTTTTTTAATTGTAAATGTTTGTTTAATCGACAAATTACATATAAATCGAAAGTATGAAGCCATTTATTAGAATATTTATATTTATTCTATAGAATATGCAAACGTTAGGTTTGGTGCAAATGATTAGTACCGACTTACCTGTTTATACCTGCCTACCCAATAGTCTCACGGGAAAAAATAGTCAACCTAACGTTTGCATATTCTATAGGCTTCATACTTTCAATTGGTATGTAATTTGTCTATAAACAAGCTATTGCAATTTTTTAAAACAAAGTTTTTATATTTTTATTAATCATAATTATACTGGACTGAAATTTTTCAGCCTACCTATTCGCCATATATTACTTAGCATATTAAATTTGGTATAAAATACTTTTTATCGAATAAACAGCCCGGTGCAAATCGTCTCCTATTCGGATCTCCTACTATTATGATAAACTAGCGACCGGCCTCGGTTCACTTCGGTTTATGTGAGTTTTCTGTCACATCTGTGCATAAACCAGAATTTATTATACACAAAAACCTTTCGTGAAAAATTATCTAACTATGTTGAAAACCGCATTAAAACCCGTTAAATAGTTTGACAGATCTAAGCGTACGTACATACAGAGGGACAGACAGCAGGGGCCTGTTTTATGAAGCTACAAATTACAATTTACAGGTTACAAGTTTCCATTTGACACAACGTCGACCAATGATGACCAGCTAATTGAGCAGCAGTGTTGCCAGTTTAGACCTGTAAAATTGTAACTTGTATCTTTATAAAACGGGCCCCAGGAAGCGACTTTGTTTTATACATGGCAACGTTTCACTATGACTTCCTCTATTGTTTTGTCGTTCACTTCTCTCTGCATTCAGTGAACATATAAACAACAAGTCTGAAAACCTATAACAAAAAAAATATGTAGCCCTGAATGATTCCAGTCCTATTGTTTGCAATAAAAAAATAAAGTAAAACGAATTTTTATTTATCACTCGCTTGACCCGCTGCTCATCCAGATAATAAGCCAGTCCATCTGGAAACCACTGACATTTAACTGTGCATGATTGCCGATGAAGCTTTTTGGACTACGAGAGTCCACATTGTTGTTTGTGTGAGAATTTCTTGAATTACATATATACATACATTAAATCAAGCCTGTTTCCCAGGGCGGTAGGCAGAGACCACTTCTTTCCACCTGCTACGATCCTGACAAATCTCTTTCGCTTCTTCCACATTCATACATCGAGTCATGCATGCACGTCGGTTTCGGGTACTTAAGATCCGGCCCTTTTCCAGTATTTCTCCGATTTGATTCGAAAAAGTACGCTTAGGGCGGCCCCTTCCGACCCTTCTACTCACTTTTGCTCTGTTTATCTCTTTCGTCAATCTTCTTTCATCCATCCTTTCCAAATGACCGAACCATTGAAGCATACTCTTTTCAATCTTAGTCACTACATCTTCTTTTAGTCCACATTTCTCTCTGGCCTTTCCATTCCTTACTCTATCAATCAGTTTCACACCAGACATACTACGCAAAGAGCGCATTACAACTGCATTTATACGACTTTCATGCTTGTCCTGCCACACCCAACACATATTTTACATCGTAGCAATAAAACCATAAATACTTACCGCTCTCCTGCAATGCCTCTAGTATCCTGTTAGGTAGTAGTGATCTCTCACCACCGTCTGTTCCTCGTCATCATGCACTCTAGTGGTAGGTGAAGGCAAGCGTGAGGTGAGGAACAGGAATTACCCCCGGGACCACGCAGGTCCGTGGTGTCGTTACTCACCAACAGCTCGCCACTAGCTGCCCTACGGCCAAGACAATCAATACTTACATTTAGGAAATTACCAACGCATACTTTAAAGTTTACCTTACGCATACTTTAACGCTCTCCTGTGATGCCTCTGGTATTGTGTTGGGTAGCAGTAATCGTTCATCACAATGTATCAGGGGTGTAATTCAGAATTTATTAGAAGCTTTTATCTAACTAAATAAAATACATAAATATCACGGGACAATCTCACACTCATAATTTTGTCCTAGTCCCATACTAGGCTTGTACTATGGGTACTAGACAATGATATAAATACTCATAATATATACTTAAATACATAGAAAACATCCAAGACTCACAAACATAAACTGGTGCTCATCACACAAATATTTGCCCATACCGGGAATCAAACTCTGGACCGCTAGCTTCGTCGGCAGGGTCACTATTATTATTATTATTGTTTTTGACACCCATGACATGATTTTATTTTACATTATTTTTTGATTTGATAGTTTAGTTTAGGTTAGTTCAATTTTATTTTATTTAACAATGTAATTAATTAATGTACCTATGAGTCTTGTTACTTGAAATAAAGAATTATTATTATTACTATTATTACTACCAACTACGGTAGTAACGCGTCATCGATTATGGTGAAAAACGCATGTAAATCCGTTTAGAAGTTTTTGAAATTATTGCGAACATACAGACAGACAGACGCGGCGGGGGACTTTGTTTTATAATATTTAGTGAAGTAGGAAAATGGATTCTTAAATATTTTTTCTGAAAGTACAATTATTGTAAATTACGTATTCCCTTTCGTAACCAGTTGGTAGTGACATACTTTGCCAATTAAAACCAGCTCAGTCGTATTCCAGTGGACTTTGCTGAGAGCTTATGTACCTGCCTCGATTCTATTGACTTTCAATTAAGTTATTTGACCATTCGTCGGTCTGTGAAACATTAACCATTGACAACGCAGGTAGTCTAGTAGGTTGTGCCCCTGTTGGATTCCTGGTCAGGGCAAATGTATGTGTGATGAGCGCGAATCTTGGGTGTTATTTTTTTCTCTATAAGCATGTTTGTCGTTGTCTAGTATAACCCATACAAACCTAGTTCGAGACAAGGGAAATTATGTGTCCTTGTTCTGTTATTCATTTATTATAACGATGGAATTTAATTTGTACAGGTGCATTATATTATGCCTAAATTTAAGAATAAAGAACTTTGACTTTGACTTTGATTTTTATAAGGTCGATAGGGGCTAATTTGACTGAGGGGTAATTCGAACTTTCACACTAATTTTAAAAGCAGAATATGTCTTAGAGGTCTAAGATCCGAATAATCCGAGCTGTTTATTCGATGAAAAGTTTTATTTCGAATTTAATACGCTAAATAATATGTGGCGAATAGGTAGGCTGAAAATTTTCAGTCCAGTACTTATATCATTAAATTAGCAATTAAAAATGATTTTTTTTTTTTTAAATTGCAAATTCTTGTTTAATAGCCAAATTACATACTAATCGAAAGTATGAAGTCTATTCAACATAATGTCCTCCTTTTACTTTATATATATATATTTTTTTGTATTGTTTTTCTTGTGTGTGTTGAATAAATATTTTCTATTCTATTCTATTCTATTCTATTATAGAATATGCAAACGTTAGGTTTGGTGCAAATGATTAGTACCGACTTACCTGTTTATACCTGCCTACCCAATAGTTTGACGGGAATAAAATAGTCAACTTAACGTTTGCATATTCTATAGGCTTCATACTTTCGATTGGTATGTAATTTGTCTATTAAATAAAGTATCGATTTTTTTTAAAACAAAGTTAATTTAAAAAAAAAAATGTACTGGACTGAAATTTTTCAGCCTACCTATTCTCCATATTTTACTTAGCATATTAAATTTGGTATAAAATACTTTTCATCGAATAAACAGCCCGGTGCAAATCTTCTCCTATTAGGATCTCCTACTACAGTATGAGTAGTTACAATTTCCTCTTAGACGTATACCCAACCTTATCAAAAGTGAATACAATTTTTTACCAGGTTTTCAAACATTATAAGGGTTCTGTAAGTGTTCTACGAACATTCCATGTGCAGGGTTCATCTGAAATTCCACCACCATTTTACCAGCTAATCTGCAGTCAAACAGCAGTGTTCGTGTTGTTGTGTTCTAGCGTGGGGGTAAGAAAATTAAATACATTTATGCTTAGACAATATTCTTAACAGGAATTTCGTATTGAAATATATTTAATAATTAATGATATAATTCTTATATGAAAGTTTTTAGGAGCTATTCAATAATATCTCACTTGCATGGGTTTTTATTTTATTTTATTTATTGTATTTTCCGTGGTATTACTAAGTATATGACAAACATGTTCAAAATCTTAGCTTTGTAAATAATATTTATTAAAAAAGTGACTGTGACAGACCGACTAACGGACATGGCGAAACTAATAGTCTAAGTTTGACTACGGAACACTAATAAAAACAATCGCTTAAAAATAGGAGCGAGAAGCTCAAATTCACAACAACCCAGCTTGTCAGTTTCCACCAACAACATATTGGAATACCTAACAAAAACACGCGGGTGCTTTGCAAAACTAATATCGCTCGAAAAGACACACAGCCGAGTGACAAGAGAACACTGGCATTGTGTAACCGCCGACTCTGTCTGCGGGGGCCGGGCAAATGGCAGTCGGAAAGCTTGTCATATAAATAAACGAAAAAACATGGCCGCGCCACGCTCTTTGTAGGGTTCCGTTGAGAGTTTTTTATTTGGTTGGCAACGTTTTCTTTAGCCTTGTTGGTAGTGACCTTGCCTACGAAGCTAGCGGTCCCGGGTTCAAATCCATGTAAGGGCAAATATTTGTGAGATGAGCGCGAGTTTTTCCTGATTCTTAGATGTTTTCTATGTATTTAAGTATATATTTCTCTATATAAGTATATTTATTGTTGTCTAGTACCCATAGTCCAAGCCTAGAGCTTAGTTTGGGACTAGATCCTTACTATATTTAATTAGGGCCTGTTGTTTGATCAGTAGTTAAAGTAATTGTTAAAAATCGTGACTAATTGTTAAATCTCAAGGAAATGTGTCAAATTTTCGATTCCTTTTTCGAATTTTAACAATTAGTTGAGTTAACTACTGATCAAACAACAGGCCCTTTTATCTTATTCCCGGAGCCTTTCTTCTACCTACTTCGTCTTAAATCATTTTGTTTTTAATACAATATTCCGGTTTTATTTCATAACAGAAACGGTAATACGGAACCTTAGGTAGTTACTTAAATAAACTCTCGATGTACCGTCTAATTAATTACTTATAATTGTTACAGACTATGGATATTTCGATGTTTGTGTATTAAATTACAAATCAACGACTTGACGGATCAGTGGTCTAGGAAGACAAGATGCATTGCGAGATCTTTATCGTAATGGATGGGTTGACGTAAGCTACCGGAATCATACACTTTGACAGTTTTCGGAAATCCTTTACGATAGCGTTACGCATCTTGTCTAGGGGCTTAGACAAGATATAAAACGCTAAAGTAATCGATTTTTGAAAATCGTCATTCATAATGTATGAAATTAACGTCTTACGTCTATCCTATTATACACTATCGATAACGATAATGTTGATAACGATAACGATAACGATAAAGGCATTTTTCCTATGGCTACTGGATGAGGTTCGGCTCACGGATGGTCCAAATTGTCATATTGTCAGTGATACAAATACTTACAGTCAACAGCATAAATAAGTGATCATTTATGTACCTTGTCACTTTAACGTCATGTTTGAATAGTCATACAAAATTGTGAAACGATTGAAAGCGACAAGGTACACAAATGTATCACTTATTTATGCTGTTGACTGTACAAAAGATTAATTTTATCAACGGCATCTGCTGAAAATCCACTACCGTGTGTTTTTCGAGAGCCTTCTTGCCACGCATCTTATTTATGTGGAATCAGCTCTCCGCGTCTATATTTCCGAACCAATACGACTTGGGGGCCTTCAAAAAACGAGCCTACTCTCTTCTCAAAGGCCGGCCGCGCGCCTGCGATTTATCTGGTGTCGCGTGGTGTGGTTTATATGTCGCGATGATCAGTTACCATCAGGTGGCTCGCTTGCTCGTCTGCCTCTTATTTCACATTTTAAAAAAAACAGCTTATAATACAAACAAACGAATGTGTAGATTCTCAGTTGATTTAAGCGATTATTTACATTGTTATACGGCGTGTGTATTCCATACGATCCTAAAGTTTAACATACGATAGATTTAAGCAGTATTAAGAGGTACAGTTTTTTTTTTTTAAATACTCTCAATAATTAAGCGTAATGAATTTTTTTAAGTTTTCTTGGCCAGCAATGTAATGCAAATAACGTCGTTGATAATAACGAACGTTGACAATAACTTCGTCAATAAATCAATGAACGCAAAGTGCTTACGTAGACGACTTGGTTATTTGAGTACATTGCGTGCCGAATTAATTTGTATGAAAAAAAATGTTTTCTTTTGTTAACTTAATGTACCAATTTACGTTAATTAGGGTCTTATCTAACTGCCCTTAAAATATAGGATCGTATGAACAGAACCCTAACTAACTAACTACAGAACCCTAATAAGCGGCATCAAAATAATACCTTCTCTGGTGCTTTCGGAACACGCGGCTTAATCTTCTATTGTTATTAAACGAAGTATTGGTTTTCTTTGTGCTTAGTGGTTTTTTGTTCTTGAACATTGTGCTTTAAATCGGAAACAACTTGGAGAATCTTCGTGACGTTAATAGTTTTATGTTTGTCGAAATTCTATCGAATATCGTGTGGTTGCCGAGTCCTCGTGTGGTTGCCGAGTTAGAATAGTACCACTCCATGTCTTCCCGAGGATGTCGTAAGAGACGACTAAGGGAATAAAGGCTTGTAGTACTGTTAGGCGATGGGCTTGCAACCTGCCACTAATACGCTGGTAAACATCTTAGCCTAATTGTGCATATTGTGGTTATAGAATTATCAACAAGTTTTTAGAGATGTTTGTAATTCTGTAGCTCTGCCTACCACACTCTGGGAACGAAGGCGTGAGATTATGTATGTATGTATGTCTATCGAATACGAGTACTAATAGTTCCGATTACTATTGATAACCCCGTCATTGTTATACCAACTTTAAAAGAAAAATGAAAAACCTCTTTCTTTAGTTATCTTTGTCTGTCTGCTTGTTTGTTTCTTTGCCTATTTGGTTTATATTTTGGAAACCAATTTTAATGTGGTTTAGTGATGAGATAGAAACTGAAAACATAGCTCAAAAGTGCAGTACTAAAATAATGGTTTACTTTAATTTAAGTACCTAATGAAATTAAATTAAGCCTACATTATTTAAAATAATTATCCTCTATTAAACTGAACGTAAAAACAAAGGTACAATTTTTTTGACACGTAACATTAGGTAGGGAATAATAATAAGCACTGCTAGATCAAAACAGCATCAACTCAAAATCCTTGCCAGTTTTAATTCAAGTTCATAGACGTTGTATTAAAGTTGATTTTAAAATACAGTTGTAATTTGTGTTACTTCTGTTTAGATCTTGCAGTGCGATTATTATACCCGACGCCCTTGCTCGCGTGAGGAACATAGTCCATCTCTGATTTCACAGTAATCAGCTCGGTTGATATAAGTAATAGGGATTAGAGGGGGGGCATCTAGTTACTACTCGACAACGCCTGCAGAAGTGCAATAGGTCGCTGCTCGTCATGGGTCCGCTAATATATAATAAAATACCGGTTCAAATGAGGGACTGCAGGACCTTGTTTTGACCGGAAGCTTAAAAACTGGCTGACACAGAGGGCTTACTATTCCGTCAATGAGTATCGGATAACATTTGACCTTTAGCCTTTAATTATTTTATTTTGAATTTTTGACACAATTATTTATTAACATTAACTTTGATTGTATTTAATTTGTAATTATTGAAATTATTATTTTCATGCTCTATTTTGTAATAATTGATATTATTATTTAATGAAACACGAATGACAATGTATAATCCTTACTCAATAAAGATTTATGAATTATGAATTATTAGTGCGGGCTTGTTCTAGCAACTTAACGCTTAATTTATGCGCCTTTTTTGCTTGCTTGATATAAGTAATATTATCATAAGTATTTTATATTTTTTATAATATAGGTACCTATATGTGTTTAAACTCTTTATTGTACAAAAACATAAATATTACAATATTGTTATTAACGTAACGTACAAAGGCGAACTTACCACACCTATAAGAAAATTTCTCTTGGTTGCCTCAATATTTCTTTTAATTTACGTTCTTTTAAGTCACCTCTTTTCAGGCAGTAAAAACAATATCGAATTTGACCTGTTACGGAATTGTTTTTCACTCGGCCGCCATTACTGTCAAGTAAATAAGAGCTATCAAAACGTTGACAATACGATAACAGCTCAAACAGGATATGGTTTTTACCGTGTTGAATAGAGGCCCTGAAATCTGACAAAACCGATGAGGATTGCAGTAATCTGACGATCACGCCGGCCGTTTATTTCAATTCCATACATTTTTTGTCCCTTTATTCTAAAAGAATAAAAAATCTGCAAGAAAAATTTATTCCAATCTCAGTCACCCGTGGGCCGTTTTAACCACTCAATGTAATTAATTATTGACGTAAGTCTAAGCAAATTAGTTCTGCCTGTTCCGACCCCTGATAATTACTATTAATTATATAATGGCTGCGGGTAATCACGCAATAAATACCGGAACAAACACGGTATATGCAATCTCAATACACGGTAAATTGGCCATATAACTTGTAAATACCAGAGGTAAACACTTACCTGGCATACAAAGCTAGTCAAGGTAAATATTTGTGTCATGAGCACGAGTATTTGTTTTGTAAATGTTTTCATGTATAAGTTAATATAAGTTTAAGGGTAAATATTTACCTATTTCTCTATAACTAGCTGTTGCCCGCGACTCTGTCTGCGTAGAAGTTGTTTATCGCTACTCGTGGATCAAAAGTATCCAATGCCCTTCCCCAGGACTCGACCTATCTTCATACCAAATTCCATTATAAATCAGTTCAGTGTTAGCCAAAGTTACTTTCGCTTTGATTATATTAGTATAAATAAGTATGGATAACTTTGCATACTTATATTACTAGGTTTTCGCATAACTGAGAGAATCAGAAACACAGATTTGCGCTCCAAAACCGGTATCATGGATATGGTTGTAAAGACCGCTAAGCTCAAATCTTAGTCAGATTGAACTGGAAATGTTTGTCATATGCATCCGGAACGGTGGCTGGCCCATTATCACTGAATGGCACCCACAGGATGGTCACCGGAGCAGAGGCAGAGCAAAAAGGAGGTGGCGGGATGATTTGGACGCGTTTCAAAGCGACTGGCGGCATGCAATCATAAGAGACGAGTGGCGAAAATGAGGGGAGGCCTTTACCCTGTAGTAGGACACTATACTCTGCTTCATCTAGGATGATGTATGTGACAGCTCATATAAACACGTATTACACTTGTTTCTTTAACTTTACATAAATAAATACAACTTTGGTACAAATCTAGTGAAGCCATTCAGGAATATAAATAATTAATCGCTTATTTTTAAATACCTCGCTTGTGTTGTAAAGTGATTGAAATTACGAAATACGGCTGTCGCAGGCATCATCCTAGATTGAACCGAATACATTAAAAAAATCTTCATCGTTGTCTAGAAACCATAAATCAACTCTAGAGTTTATTATAGATTTCCATTGATATTTATAATAAATACATTCTTGTTTACCCCTCGACTTTATCCACGAAGACTATTTCGCGGGTCAGGTATTTTTTCAAAGAATACTCAAAAACAAAAATTTAGAATTTATTTACATTATTACGATAGTGATCGCACGATTACAAAGCAATGTACACACTTTTACCAGTTTTTCGACGAAAGTATTACATGGATATGATCCTATTTTACTTTTGAGCACACTTTACATATTAAAAATGTATGCAGTTTTACTATCGAGGTTTAACATAGCTTAAACGATTAAATATCGGTTTATAACTACGCACCTCTAACATCTGTTGATGTAGAAAGGTCTCTTTATATAAATTGATCCGTAACGTTCTTATCTTATCTTTTAACAACATAATTATGGTTTTATTTTTAAAAACACATACTTATCCATATTAGTCATTACGTTTGACGTTAAAGTGATATAAAATGCTACCGGTCGCCGACCATTAAATAAGATCTGAAAGTGGATACATCTCTTTGTAGTCGACTGTGTACCCGTAGTTGCCTTCAAAATGGTTGATCCCTAAATCTTAAACCTCGTGCTCGATACACAAATTCTCATGTGTCAAGAATCCTCCCGAAACACTGCTGCTTTTATTTGACAAAACTCAGCCGGTAACTTAATATCTGTCAGCGAAACTAGAATTTTCCCCGGCGTAGATGGGGGAAATAGAATAAAATGGTGCCGTACTGACGTTTTATATTTTGTTACCGGCAACCCCCGCGGCCTCGGATCGGTTTACACGATGTAGTTTTATCGACAGTCTACCTGATACTACTTGCGTCTATTAGACACTTTAACAGGCTTTTGTTTAACTGTACAAAGGGTATTTTCTTTGTGTTTTTTCTGTTACAAGTATTTTAATTAAATTTAAGTTGACCTCAGTACTTCGAGCACTAACTTTTTCTTTCTATCGAGTAATTAATTATTTGGCCTGTTATGGTGTTGTTTTTAACTCGGCCACCAATACTGTCAAGTAAATAAGAGCTTTCAAAACGTTGACAATACGATAACAGGTTAAAGATAAAGACAATATAGTTTTAACCTTCTAGAATCTGGAAACCTGGGCCTCTATTCAACACGGTAGAAACCATATCGTGTTTCAACTGTTATCGTATTGTCAACGTTTTGATAGCTCTTATTTACTTGACAGTAATTGCGGCCGAGTTAATAACGATTCTGCAACAGGTTAAATACGATATGGTTTTAACCGTGTACAATAGAGGCCGGAATTCGTGCTACAGATGTGTAGCTTAAATTTTTAATTTTGCTATTTATAATGAAAAGATGCTAACAAATAAATATATTAGGCGTAGAAGGTGCTTAAATAGTACATTACTGCACAGACCGGGAAATAGGCCTTTGCGGGACGAGTAGAAATATACGAGTCCAGCAACCGCCCTTCCCAGTCCAGGCTTGTATAGTGCTTTTCACCAACAATGTGAGGAAATTTAACACAATTGTTAATAATATTAGATACAGTTCCAACATTTCCTTGAAAAAAAACGGAACAGAAACGTACAATTTACTATGACACTGAAATAAAGCATTAAATAAAATCAAAAAATTTAACGTAATAAATTCAACTCGAATAAAATATAGTTAAAAGTTAAAACTGTATCATTTATTACGCGTTTATGTTATTTCGACAATTTATTTTGTTTATGAACGCAATTTCTATTAAAAAAAAGTCAAACTATTTGATATACTTTTTAAAACGTTCTAAACGCTGTTTGAAAAGGCTGAACTTTTCAGTCTCTGACATTTAAAAAGTAAATAATGCTAGGAAGAATTTTGATTGCACGAGTGTTTGGCTGTTTGGAGATAGTTATCCTAGTCCAAACATGCTTTTAAAAAGGAAAACACCAGATACGTAAAGAAATTTCATACATTTTCGCGGCCGCTGTCGTTGGTAAATAATAACTTTGTTTTTTTTTAATTTTGCCTGGAACTGGAACTTTGCGGGCTGTTTTTACAACAGTAAGGTTTACATTTCCGAGCATGTGGGAGAAAAAGTATGTAATTGTAGACGCTATAGTACATTGTTGCAGAGGATAGAAAGTACGCGATTTTTGGACGAGTCATATAGAGGGCCGAAACGTAGTTGAGGCCCTCTAGTGTGCGAGTCCATAAATTGCACTTTCTATCGAGGCAGACCTAGTGCTTTTCACAACTACTGAGAGGAAATAAAATAAAAATTCATATTCAAAACTCAAATTTTCAATTATGTTAATATGACATCGCCGCCAATTTTAACATAGATAACTTTTTTTAAATCTGGACCCCTATTCTCGTGGCACTCAAGATTAATAAACTAACATGCGAGATGTGTCAACTCCATATAAAATTGTATTTGTTTCGCCATAGCTCCCATGTAATTTCATCTCTAGTGGTTCGAGATTAGGGGCTCAGTTTGAATTACATTTTCAAAAAAAAGCAGTGACATAGTTTTTAGTCTGTGTATCTTTTAGCGAAAATACACCTAATATTTTACGACACAAAATGGTGTGTTCTGATTGGTCGATTTAAATTTTTCATTTTAAGGAGCTATGACACAAAAATTGATTGATGGATTGTCATTGGTTCTTAAAGTTGGACAACAATGTTCTCGACCAATCAGCAAACACGCCGACAAAAACATTCTTGGTCTGTCCTTATAAGTGACGTTTTGTGACCCCAAACAAGACCATCTATGGCCATATTTCCGAGCAGTGTTGTGAAAAAGACTTTATAGTAATACAATCGAATTGAGATAATTTTGGAGCACCTAGTCTTATTCGATATATTTTATGGCAACTGTATTCATAAAAGATTTCAGTAAAATATTAATATGTACATATTTTTACGTCATTAATCATCAGAAGACGGCTGTGCACAGAAGGAATTAATAACTGTACGTAAAACGAATGTAAAATAAATTATTTAAATTTGGAACAACAGCCGTGCGTTTAATGGCCGTGGAGGCTTAACGGTCTCATATCATGTCGTAACATAGGCGTGTTGTGCTCACTGAATGGCTTCTCTGACACCGATGGTGTTATTCCCTTCAAGCCTAGCCATGACATTGCCGCTGTGAGCGGAAGCTTAGCGTGGGGCGGTTAGCGGTAACAACAAATGCATGGAGATGTATAAAGCACGCCACGCTTTTAGATGAAGACGCCGTGCACTCTGCTGAACTAAAAGTCGTGACTAATTCCAAGATTTTATTTTAAGAGATGGGTTTGGTTGTTGAGATCAGAGTCAGGATAAAGGAGGTATCTGTAAATTATACTCCACTAGCGACCCGCCCTCGCTTCGCTTCGGTTAATATAAGTAAAAGTAACCCAAGTTCAACTGGAATAATAAATACTTTTCAAACGGTGAAAGAATTTTTAGATAGGTGCATTTGCATAGAGGTTTGCAGAGGGATGCAGAATTTACTTTATTGGCCACAAATTAGAAGTTCTTGTGGATTTTACTTTTCAAGAAGAAACCAAGCAACAGCTAAATATATACATTATATATTAAGTAATGTAACTTATAGACATGGTGACATACAGCGCAGTATATTAATACAACCGCAGACTTAGTCCTATTAAACTCCTGTTTCAATTTACACGATGCGACTAATTTGGTCCGGGGCCTGACCTGCCTGAAATATGTCCTCGATCCGAGCCTAATGAGCATACCGGTAACTTAAATATACTAGTGGATAGGGTAACGTCGTTAAGTTGGCAGCGGTCTCGCAAGCTAGCCAAATTAACCAAAAGGCTAAGTTAGTTAGAAGTTGCAGCTTCATTCGAAAATTAAAAATCGAAGGCTTTTGTTTTTTTTCTACGAGTGGAATGAAACTGAGTTTGGAAGCGTGTATTTTAGCAAATAAATTATTGAAAGGTATTTTGCATCGCGTAGTTTTGAAAAAAAATTATTATCACCCCTATCTCGCCTGCTATTGTATATACCTTTAGAGGTTTCTAATAGTGGCTTTAATTGTTAAAAACATTTTTTTTTTCTAATAATTAAATAAATAAACGAAAAATAAAAAAGATAAGACACGATTTATATAATTTCAATCTAAATCAAATCGGAAGTCAATTAATCAAAAACTTCCTAAGGAGATACCAAAACCGTGATCAATAAAGAGATGCATAATTATGATAGTTGATATAATTTACATTTTAATTAACATTCTAAAATTGATAATATCAAAATTTTCCCGGCATTAATATTAACGTGAATCTATGCTAACCTATTTGTAAGTTCATTCAACCGGAATGTTAACCCACCTAATGCTCCGGCGATCGCTCCGGCGCGACACTGGGCTCGTCATTCAGATTCGGATTCATGATACAGATTCGACAATTAACCTTTGACTAATATAATGTAACGATTAACCTTAATCTAAATTGGAATTGACCATGTTTGCAACGTGTCGTAATTTGCAAAATGGTTTGAATTACCATACATTGCAATTATAGTAGGGGAAGTAAATCATTCCATTAATAATTAATTCATTCTTGCGATTGTTAATGGAATAATATAAATATAATATAATAATATAATTTAAATATTTATTCTTAAATATCGATTTTTTGGAACAAAAATATCATTATGTAATTTTCTTAGGTGTATCTTAATTGTTTTGGTACAAATACAACATGCCAGTGTCATGGGGACCATGCCGCGAGCGGACCTGCTAGAGGGGGTGTCCTTTTTATAGTGCTGATTATTATTTATATCTTTAATATTTAAGTAGCTTAGTTTAATTTTAATTTAAATACGTTTATTTTTAATTTTTAATTGTATTAATATTGAATTCTGTACTTAGTTGGATGTAAATAAAGTCTATAACATGCAACACAAATAGTACAAATCCTTTAAATTAATCAAAATTAATTGACAAAAAGGCTAGAGAAAGAAGAAATACTCCAGCAACTTTTGGAAATTTTATCCAAACATCTCGTTACAAAGTTACAACTTCGCTAGATTGATCCAATACCCCCATACTCGTACCTAGTAATGATAGCCAGCCAGCTATCAGAATGAAATCGCCGTCCGATCCCCAAAAGGGGATAATCTCGGTTTGGCAGGAATTAACCAGAGGATACGTAATCCGTTGATACTGGCATTGCATATTGCGTATCCAATCTCAACAAATTGCATCGATTCATTTTCCAACGTAACGAACGAAACACAACTTCATAAAAGCCTGGCTCGCAGCACAATCATGGGCCGCCATTTTCCAATTTTCTTTTAGGTATTTTATGAGTGAGCAATCTCGCCAATAATGAGCTGTCAGCTCGAACTGGGAAACTTCTTTGATAGCTTTATATATGGCTCTTATGCAAAGGTGATTATGAATGTCAGCACTTTTAGTACTTTAAATCCCGTGTAAATAAAGGAACGAACGTTTTATTTATAATCCTTTCCGATTGCTCATTGCCGAGACCGAGCTTGTTTGTGAAATATTTTGTTTACACGATTTAAAATGTCAAAGGATGTTTTACGAATTTATTTTAAATGCATTTCGACGTTTTTCACTAATGCCGTACTTGTTAATACCAACATGCCGGAGTGCGGCGTTATGGTAGCTTCCCACAGTGTGAGATTTTATGGACGGAACGTGAAGAAACAAGACTCGCATGTTTTTTGTTTCAATTTTAATTAAGACCGGGTTATAATGTTATCGTAACAAATTACAGTAAAAGCAGAATATTAATAGGTTAGGTTAGATAGACTCTTTTTGGCATCTGTCGGTATATTACGCCAGAGACTGTGAAAGCAATGTATAGCTGGGTACTATTAAATTCCTCCTCTGTAATAAAGTTAGCGAAAATAAGTCTCGATTCGTGTACTGTAGACAGCCAGGGCCTGTTTTATAAGGCTACAAATTACAATTCACAGGTTTCAAGTTTTCATTTGACACAACCTAGACCAATGACGACCAGGCATTTGAGCAGTGTTGCCAGTTTAGACCTGTAAAATTGTTACTTATAAGCTTTATATAAAACGTGCCCCAGGAAGCCACCATTACAAATCTTTACTCCCATCGGCGCGTACAAATCGCCACGCCCGCTATAAATTTATTCACCACAATTTTTTTATCCCCGTTCAAGTTTAAAAAGATGGCAGCATGTACAGACCCGCTTTGCCGGGCCTTTATCGGAAGCACTTAAAGCAGTATTCAGCTTATTGCGGCTTCAAACCGTTGGATTTGCGCTTTTAAATTTATTGAAAGTTGGGTCGGCGGACATGGAGTGCCGGACTAGTTTACAAAGAGCTCAAAGTGGAGTGCGCTGCGGATGACAAACTAAGTTTAACTTGCGAAATTATATTTCGAGCGGTCGGTGTTTAATGACGGGAAAACAAAGTTAGGTTAGGTTATTATTTTTTCTCCGATGTCGCTGAAGCTAGCGGGTTGTTTTTCAGTTATTGTAAAAGTATTTTCTAATTGAAATCCTAATTCCGAATTTCGCAAAACAGTTTATTACCTGCTAGAGGGGGTGTTCTTTTTATAGTGGTGATTATTATTTATATCTTTAATATTTAAGTAGCTTAGTTTAATTTTAATTTAAATACGTTTAGTTTTAATTTTTAATTATATTTATTACATTATATTATTTTACAATGTTTAACAGGTTAATGTATGTATGTAAAAAAAATCATATATTCCGGATGGTCGGATAATCGGATTTTTCGGATTGATTTTAAGAAATGTGATATCGGATAGATCGTAAAGGGTATGCTAAGATGGCTCGGCCATTTAGAAAGGATGGATAAAAGTACGAAAGTGGGCCACCGAGTATGAGTTGAGATGTTGGTAGAGGCCGCGCTAGACGCACATACAGTAATTAAAAATAGCGATGTCCGGAATAAGAGCCAAATTAAAAGCACGAAACTAACGTACGTGCATGAAGAGGTTGATGAATGTAGAGAATGTGAAAGTAGGTATGTTCGGACCGGTGCCTCTGGCGTTCCATAGTCTATGTCCACCCCATTGGGCGACAGGCGTGAAGAAGGTGTAGTCTTCTATGAATTGTTAAAAACGTGTGGTTGTCAGAATCAGCATGGCTTTGGGCACTACTAGTCGCCGCCAGTCAGGTTTTAGTATGTAACTTTTTTTTTTATCGTGGAGAATGCAAACGAGCATATATTTGCATTCTCAAGGCTACAATCTTAAAACTTACGTAGTAATTTTCATTTAAAGAGCACCTATGTGGTCAACATAGTGCTCATACGAGTACGTATAATATAATTCGCGTCTGTTCTCCCTTCGTTAAGCCCGTTACGAGTTGCACGACACAATACTGTATGTCTTAATGCAAGAGACAGTCATTTGAATTTCCTGCACTCAGACGTTTGAGTTGTCTAATTGGATACGAGGATCGGCACCTTAGGACATTAAGGAGCTTGCACACCTGCTTTCCACCATCTACGTATATAATTATATTAAAAAGTTAACGCCCAGATTTAACGAAAACTCCTTCTTTCAGGGCTGATATCTATGAAATGCCCCAACAGATTTTCACTAAACCTAACTAGAGAAACAAAACGTTTACAATACCTCTATATTTCTTAAAAAACTACTTTGAATCTGTCCAGCCGCTGAGGAACTGAGATGCTATAAACAGACAGACACACAGATACACAGACATACACATATATACACCATAAACTTATAACACGCCTATTAATTTTTGGGGGTTAAAAGATACACGACCCGTGTGCGCGTGCACATGACTCATTTGCGCAAATTGATCATTTTTTCTCGCTGGTTAGTGGGATTGCTAAATCGTTCCCATATTTTATATAATACTACATAGAAACATTTTGATAAAGTCTGTGTTCATTTTACATGCTAAATATTCTAACGAGTTTAAGAAGTGTAGACGTCTTCGCTAATGTATTCCACTTTCTCATAAACTATATTGTTTCCAATTTCATATTTTTTATTGGGAAACAAAAGAAGAGTAAAATAATACGGAAACGATATTGTTAAGACCTTTGAGAGCACTTAACCAGCCTTTGAGATATGACAAGAAGTGCTCTGCAGTGAGGTTCGCATTCTAAGAAAAGTTGTAAACCGCCACTCTTGGTGAAGAATTATGATTCTCGTAAGTAAGTTTGACGTACGACCTATGGAAAAACTTTGCGACCGTTCTTCTTTTTCTTCAAATTCCTCTCAACTACTAGAGTTTGTCAGTGAAATCCGTATACAATGCATATCTGTCACCGAACTGAAAAGCTCTAAATGTAACGAAACGTTGCAAGTTGGTCATATCATCAAGTACAATGTCCATTCCACCTTCGCCCAAATCTACAGTCCCAATAGTGAACATCATATACTGTTTAAAATCTAAAACGGAATTTAATCGATTAAATCTCATTTTAGATATATGACGGTGTATTTAAACATCGCAAAAGTTTAAAATAACTATATGAAAAGCAAGCTTTAAAAACCCGACTGCATTTCTTATACTGTCGTCGATATACCTACATATATTAATAATTTTTATTTTGCCGTTGTTGTTATTTCAATTTTAACCGTTTAGGTATCCTATGTCACCGGCTATAACGTAAGGATTCTAACGATACCTCACACATCTAAATCGGTCAAGGGATTTAGAAGTTATAGTGGAATAAAGAAACTCACATACATACATACAAACATGAACCCTGAAAACATTACACTCCTTTTGGGGGCAGTCGTGTAAAAATAGAGAACATCATAGTACATCAGCCGCGCCGTCATATACAACTGATATATTATGACGCCAATCAACGCAACGATGATTCGAAAGAGAAATAGGTAAGACTTGAAGCCACACCATCTTCTGCGCGTTGAGCGATCTACGCGTTTTTTCTGTTTTCCTTCCCTTGTTTTACGATGACTGTCCTGGTCTTCATGACATATTGTTTCTGCCAACGGCTCTTTTAAAGCAGGTGGTTGGTTTCAGTGAATTTGACTCAAATAGGTCACTTTTCGTTTTTAGGTTTGCGGTAATTTGTCGGGATATACATACAGAAACTCATGCCTTCATTCCCAGAGGGTAGGCAGAGCTACAACAGAATCACCAACATCTCTAAAAATTTGGTGTCAATTCTGTAACCACATTTTGCACAAGCAGGCTAAGATGTTTACCAGTGTTCGAGATATACATAAATTCGCTGAAACGCAACGAATAAATGAAATTGCTTTATAGAATCGTAAACTTTCTGTTCATTTTCTAGAATTCTATCGAAGATATTGAAACTGTGCTTCTGGGGCAAAATTAAAATTCTCTGAATAATCTTACAGCAAGTACCGATACCATGTACAAAGAGAGTATTACACTTGAACTTTGTTACTATTTTCTTTGTCAAGAATATTCCAACTCGATCGCTGGAACTCTAATTACCATTTCTTTTGCATTCCTATGTCTGTTTCTGTCTTTAACTGTGATCATCCTTCTGTGCCTCTATTTCACTTTGTCTTACAACGTATTGTTATCGTATTGTTGAAGTTTTGATGCCTAGAGCTCCTATTTATTACCCGACTGCGGCAAAACCCAAAAGGAGGGTTGTGTTTGACCTGTATGTATGTCCGACTCTATGTTCCCTCGTAACTACTAAACGGCTAAACTGATTTTAATAAATTTTATGTGGTTAGATTTTTCGTAACCACTAGAGTGTCTTAAGCTATATTTAAATTATTGGAAATCAAAATGGCGGATTTTTGGCGCCAAATTGCACGGCATGAAAACTAACATTATGTTGACGACATTATTCAAACAGCAGTTGGGTTTACATAGGATGCTTTTTGTTATTTGACAGTAAATGTATGATCGTAAAAAAATAACATTGGTTCGATAGAAAATGAACACAAGGTAGAATTAAGACCCTGTTGACATTTATTTAAACCAGTTTATGTTGAAGAAAGCTATAATTATAGTAAAGCTAGCGCTACTATTCTACTGGGTAAAACAATATTGCTTTTGACGTGTTTTGGTACCGTTTTTAACTCGGCCGCCATTACTGTCTCAAGTAATTAAGAACTATCGTAACGTTGACAATACGATAACATGTCAAAGGCAATATGGGGTTACAGGTCGTACACGTAAAAAGAGCTCCGAGCGGCTAGTAGAGGGGATATGTTTGCGCATGTTGTCCACTAACAAACCAATCATAGATAAGAGTGTATTACTGGGAACCAATAGCGTGGCAGCAAGCGAAGCGGTTTACGCTCCCCCCGCCGCGCCAACAAATTTGGTCCGTAATTTGCGCAGGAGGTCGCTCAGGGCTCTTTTTACGTGTGTCGAACTGTATCTATTTTAAGTTCGAAAAACTTTTGTCCGCTGTTTCGTTTGTCCAATATTTTCATTCGTCCAAAAATTCTTTTTCTCTGACTGAACTGTTTAACTTTCCTGGATTTTTATTAAAACTTAACTAACCTGGGGGGTTATTATGAGATAGCTATGCACTACTATGCAGTTCAGTTTACGCTGAGAGAAAAGGACGGAGCTATATAACTGCTATAGCTCTGTCCATTACGCTCACCGTGAAATGAACTGCATAGCTACGTCATAATAACCCCCCTGACCTACAGATTCTGTAGTTCTCTTTAAACATTTTGAAAAGTTAATGGGTGCAGAAGAAAATGATTTTTGGACAAATGAAAATTTCGGACAAACGAAACAGCGGACAAAAGCTTTTCGAAACATCGATAGTTTCCCCAATAGGGTCTTATCGATTTGAATAGAGGCCTATATATATATTCATCGTTCCCTAGTACCCATAGGACAATATCAAATCAAATTATACTTATAAGTAAAAGCTTGGAGTTTAGTCTTTAGGACTAGGTCAGTAATATTAATTAATATTACGTCAAACATTAACAGCTCATGTGCAAGTCCCTAACAGCTCCACGGCACGCTCACAGCGTGACGAAGCCTCGTTATCAGACCACTCGGGACCACCAGCACAAACTAAGGACCACATTGTCAATTAATACGTGGCACTAGCAAACCTGACCACGATTTCTAGAGTTAGGCAACTCTGATTAATTTATGCTCTCCCGTATAAAGCAAAGTTAAGGAAAACTAAAAAACCGTTCAAGTGCTAATCGAACTCACGCACCGTTTGTTCTGTATATCTTTTTTTTAAATTGTTATTTTTCTTTATAATTTTTCTCTAATCATTACTAAAGATGCTTTTGATCTTACAACAAAAAGACCGATATATATCTGTCTGTAACCGATTGATAAAAATATGGCTTAGATAATATTTCACGCTGTTGGTAATAACCCTGCGATTGAAGCTAGCTGTCTCGGATTCGATTCCCGAAAAAGGTCGAGGAGTCCAAATATTTAGTTTTTGAGTATCGGGTGTTATTCATTATATCTAAGTTTTAATGTTAATTCCACAAATAAAAAACATTAACTAACACATAAGAAAATTTAATAAACAATAGCTAAGCTGTATTAAAGGTATTAAAAAATCATAATATTAATAATAGTTCTAAATCTGCCGTGACATATCTATAATGCCGTTATGCCGATAGAGATTTTTTTTCTCATTAATATAGCAGAATTAGTTAAAAATCGACCAGATGTCAGATAATGGCATTATAGATATGTCACGGCAGAAATATTCAACTAGGTACTTACAATCTCCATGTACTCACTATTGTGATAATTTTGTTTTTAACCGACTTCAAAAAAAGGAGGAGGTTCTCAATTCGTCGGGATTTTTTTTTTTTTTTTTTTTTTTTTATGTATGTTCCCCGATTACTCGAAGACCACTGGACCGATTTGAAAAATTTTTTCGTTGTTCGAATGGGTATACTTTCTAGTTGGTCCCATTGTCACCACGTCAGGATCTGATGATGGGATCATGGAGAAATCAAGAGAACTCCTCAAATATTATAGGCACACCTATAGCGATTTTGGTATTTTTCACTGTAACTCATGCATTTGCTTTTGAAAAGTACTATATGGTGAATTGGAACTGATGATGAAGACCACAAATGGCCACCGGAACTCCTTAACGGTACCTATTTCAAGGGTGGCGATAAGATATTTCGATAAAGGAAGTTGAGCGACTATGACGAAGCACATTTAGGTTTAAAAATGACTATGACATTCCCGCGGCGTTGTCTGCGGCGAGCTTGAAATGTTCTATAGTTTCTTATTAATATTTAGAAGTGCAGCTACGTAACAGCATAAATAGGATCACTAAAAAGTATAAAATAAAATAAATGTTTAAAAAAACAAAAAACCGCCTTCAAAAAGCAAAAAATAACTTCTTTAAAATGGTAGGTAAATAGGTCAGTCCAACTGAAGTCGGCGTCCAACAATATTTTAACCAAAAGCAGACTTCAGTTGGACTGACCTATTTACCTACCATTTTAAAGAAGTTATTTTTTGCTTTTTGAAGGCGGTTTTTTGTTTTTTTAAACATTTATTTTTTAGGTAACAGGGAGGCAAGTAACTTTTTCACCATACATACATACATACATAATCTCACGCCTTCGTGTCCAGAGTGGGGTAGGCAGAGCTACAGAATTACAAACATCTCTAAAAACTTGTTGATAATTCTATAACCACAATTTGCACAATTAGGCTAAGATGTTTACCAGCGTATTAGTGACAGGTTGCAAAGCCCATCGCCTAACAGTACTACAAGCCTTTATTCCCTTAGTCGTCTCTTACGACATCCACGGGAAGACATGGAGTGGCACTATTCTAACTCGGCAACCACACGAGCTGTACTGAAATGGTAAACAAAGGCAGGTACATTAAAATCTCTCAATACATCTCTGGGCCACTTGCACCAAAAATGTAACCCCGGGTTAAGACACCAGATTGTAGTCTTGAGATTTCAAATGTCTATGGGTCTCCTGAGTGCTCGCGTGCCTTCTCATTGCCATTAAAAAAAAGAGTCAATATCGTTCTTGGCTTGATGCTAAGTTCTGTCTGAAAGAGCTATCGCCAGGGGTCGAATTTTTGATGCCGATGACGTCAATTTGCTTATACCTAGGCTAATTGGTTTATCCTTTTTTAAAGACACTTATTTCATAGACCATAACACTTCGCAGAATTTTCATTTCATAGAAAACTAATTTTTGCTGAAACCTTATCTTTTTTGGTTGTCACAGGTCTAACTTAACCCACAGAAGAAAGACTAAAGGCATAGAAACCGGACTATAAGACGTACGAGTACTTTGCGTCAGCTATCTTTCTCTACTTTTGAGATTAAGTATTACATGAGAAAAAATTAAACTAAAATTAGACTGTTTTTTCTTCTTTAACTATCATTGTCACAAGGACTTCTTTGTCCTTCCTATAGGAAGGATTTGTCTTTCCTTGTGTATAGGGTCCAAATACTATAGGTCCAAATCACGCCTTACTTGTGACGATGTCCCAAATAACGAAAGAACAGCTATAGATTCATCTCTTTCCAACTCACTATGAAAACCATAAGCAAAAAGAAGTGGATCATAATGTATTTCATTTCAATTCGTCTTCGCCGGCACTATCACATTCTCAACCTTCTTTACAGCATTCTTTTCATTCCGGCAACTCCCCACTATCTCAAGGAGCGTTTTAGTTTTTTTAATTCTGTGCGTTACTCGGAAAAATGTATCTTAGCTGTTCCCTCTTCTTCTTCTAAAGTTTACAATAACTCCTTTACATTTCAGGCTATTAGGTTGTGGAACTCTCTTCCTTTGGAACTGAGACAGGCTAAATCACTTCCTATTTTTAAGAATCATTTAAAAGAACACCTTTTGTCACTTCGTTAGTTTTGTTTTTCTCCTTACCTTTTATTTTGTATTTATGTATTTCTAATTTACGTACCTATATTTTATTTAAGGGTTATTTATATGTATTTTTAAATTGTTTAATTCAGTTTGCACCGCCTGCCTATTTCTATCGTTTATATTTAACCATCTCTTCTTTGTAAGGTTGTCTGGAAGAGATCGCTATTTAGCGATAAGACCGCCTGTTGACTCACTATGTAATCTATATTTTAGTTTCTTGTATATTCGTTACTTGGTGTATGTGGTGTTTCAATAAAGTGTTTTGTATTGTATTGTATTGTATTGTATTTTCTACTTATTTAGTACGGTTTCTATGCCTTTAGTTTTTCTTCTGTGACCTAACCTACAGTAGCGGCATCGAGTGATGGCACTTTTGATAGCTGACAATTAGTGTCGTGAAACAGTCCATTTTACTATGGTAAAAATTTGAATCAAGTGCGAGAAGTATATTTTTAAAAAGTTTATTAAGGAAATAACGCATAAAAATAAAAGGCCATAAATTGTAGATCAAACTCTCAAAATAAACTGTGTGGCTAGAAGAAGACAACATTGTCAGAAATTTTAAATATCGAGTCAAAAAATGCAAAAAGTGAAATTATTGATAAATGAGTGAACAAATAATCATAAAACCGCGTTAACTCAGAGCTAGGACGCGAGTTTGCCAGCGGCGGTGACGTGAAACTGCAGTGACTTCATTGTCATACGTTGTTGTACCAGTCAGCGGTCCTTTGTTATCATCACGCGAATTGTTTTTTGAGATGTTTTTTGTTAGTTATGATTAAAACCATGAACGCTAAAGTGCGAGCAAATAAAAACAACCTCAAGATGAAGCTAGTTACGAAATGCGTTTCGGTAATTACGGCCCCAGCAGTAGGTACATCACTATTCCGGTACCTGCAACAATGAAGTTTGACATCTGTTCCTTTATACTTGCTGTGAATATTTAGGGAATTTCATGAGCGAGCAAACATCAAAAGTGCCATCACTCGATGCCGCTACCTTAACCTACGTAACCCATGCTTAAGATAATCTGAAAACAATAAGGTCTGCAGAAATTAGCTTTATATGAAATGAAAAATTTACGAAGTGTTATGGTCTATGAAATAAGACTAAAAAAGAAGGGGACCCCAGGTTATTTAAAATGAAACACTAGCAGGTAATGAAATGTTGATATTTGGTTCGGGTATTGCAGAACCGGTTCTGCAAAATAAACTCAAAAAAATGAGAGCCAACTAAGAACGATTTTCTCTTAGTTAACAAAAAATGAATACAATAGTTAAGATATTAGTTATATCAACCAAAGCTGATAGTAACAGCAGCAATTTCTTTAGTGATTCAACTAACATCTAAGTTGATGTATCGAACGTCTTAGTTGGTGTATCTATCGTCTTGTTAGGCTCGTATGGGATCAAGACGCTTATGCACAACAATCACAATCTTGTTAGAAGCAACCAATTATTTTTTTAGTGTACATATTAAAACTTTCTGAGTTTATCGATATTAAGATTGAGATGGACATTAGCAAAAATCGTCGAGTAACATTAGGTATCATTAGAAGTACTACTCTTATGTAACAATTTGTATGATTAAATATTATTTGGCATAATTATTTTGAAAAATGCATGCCGAATTAACATTATAAGGAATATTGATTTAATTTGCCGTTTTAATAAATGGTGTAAAAAAAATGCTGCTGCAATAGTCGTTATTTTGATTGCAATTAAGCTGTATTTAACTTTTATTTATTTTTACCAAAACACTTCCTAAATTGAAAATGAAAATAACCCAGTACCTATTTAAAACTTTATCATTTTGACGTCATCGGCACCAAACTGGATGACGAAACATGGAAGTACAAGATACTCATTTTATCCCAAGAAAATATGTTTCAAAAGTGTTCGCCAGAGAGAATAAATAATGAAACTACTCAGTTATTTGCTTTCTCTTTATAGGAGCGAGCGAAATCACTAAGAGGTTTCCCATACGAAGGTTTAACAAAATGGCGTGCTATAAATATTACTTTTTTTATATCTACTTTTTATAGGGGTTTTGGACACAAGAGCATAATACAAAATAAACCAGATTGTGATTAACTGGAGGTTGGCAAAAAGAACGACTTAATAGTCTCAAAAAAAAGTACGGTGGTAAGTTAGATAGTAGTTAGAAAGTATGTCACTTACACGAATCCCGAGGTGTCTTGGCCCCAGCTGCAAGATTCGGGACGAGTGAAAATGACAGTTCCGCACGTTTATCAAACTAAACTTTTAAAACATTTGCGAAAAAAACGATTGCAACAAAAATAAAACAGTACTTAAAAGAAACAATTTTACGAAGATATTTTAATGTCACATAGTAACTTAATTAAAGGGCCGTGTTAGGAAGGCAGTTTTGCCTTTGGCGAGAAAATGATTTTCCTTCTACTCGGATAATTTGCCTTTGTTTACTTTGTAATTTCACCAAATATTAGCCCCAAAATGGCCGTCGTTTTTTTTTTAATTAAAAAAAAGGAAAATTGTTTTTAATTATTTTTTACTAAACTAGTAGACCGATTTTCTTGAAAATGGTATATATTATGTAAATATTTAAGGATGTTTTTCAAAAAAAAAACTTTTTAATTTTACATTCAAGTGAAAAAAAATCGATTTTAAAATTTTCAAAAATTTTTTTTTTTACTTTCAAGGTGGCGACGCCTTCCAATATTAGATATTTTGTGAACCATTTAATACTCTACCACATATATTATTTTTCCAAAAAATATCACGCGGATCCAAAGGTTAAAAAATACTAATTTGTAACATCTCGTACATATCTTTTCCTACACTAGGTACATACGTAGGTTCCAATAGCCGTCATTAAGGTAGTTTATGTACTAATACATTACATGTCAGTGACAATGAATCTCACGCGTACTTTCAGCATTAGGTACAGGTAATGATAAATAGTCGTATGATTTCTTTGCATACTATAATTTGTAGAAATAAAATTGCTGAAATATAACAGCATTCTCATTAATACTAATAAATAGGGAGTACATGAAAATATTTCAAATCAAATGACGGCCTCCTAGTTCAGTGGGTAGTGACGCTACTCAGGAAGAAGGTCCCAGGTTGGAATCCTGGTAAGGGGATTTACATATTTGTGTGTTTATCACAAATATTTGTTCTTGAGTATTCCATGTGTACATAATAAGTATTTATCTGTCATATGTATTCCTATTACATAGTATATCGTGGCCCACCAGGACCCACAACATAAGTTTTATTGAGCTTACTGTGTGAGACTATGTCGATTTGTGTGAGATTCATCGTCATCATCATCATCATCATATCAGCCGTAGGACGCCCACTGCTGGACAGCCCTCCCTCTTGAATTTCCAAGTGTTACTGTGTAAGGGCCTGCGCCTCTATTCTAGGCGGTATAAACGATATCGTAGTTTGCCTGTTATGGTATTGTTATGACGTCAGCCGTCATTACTGTCAAGACAATAAGAGCTATCAAAACGTTGACAATACCATAACAGGCAAACTACGATATCGTTTTTACTGCCTAGAATAGAGGCGCAGGCCCTTACACAGTAACACTTGGAAATTCAAGAGGGACGGCACGGGGCCGTAGAAAGGCACGTTGCCGCGTCGTGAAAATACACGGTGCCGTGTGACAACGGCTTCAACTATTTTAAACTCTACGCGCAGGACATTGGGTTTAGTATTGTTACGTACCTAGGGGTAGTTAACTGATAGAAATGCTCGAATACACCGATAATCAAAAGTAGACTTTAATAACGCACTCACTTAAACCTCGAATACTCAGATGATCGCTCGGGTCGCTCTTATTCGCACTGTTCGCTTTACAAGTAAAGACTGAATCTCGGTTGCCGGTAGGTCCGCCTTTATACTTCCCGTGTCCGATCTTTCCAGAATGCCTTCCGGAATGTTAGATATACTTCGCCCCGCCAAGGACGATCGAGACTATTCGTTGTTGGAATGTTCTAAGTCTTGCTACGTTGTTCGGTTTACAATCGCGATTTCCTTGACTCACGGGTCTGGATTAGTCTGGAATGTTCCGCGTATTGCTGTTTCATTTCGTGGTATCTCTTTCACACGCTTCTGGAAGGTTGTCAGTATCGCTGTCTCTTTCTAATCGTGTTATCTCTTTCACACACTTGTCAAAGGTTCTCAGTATTGCTCTCTCTTTCTAATCATGCTATCTCTTTCACTCTTAGTGGAAAAATTGCTATATATTGCTGCACTTCAAAGGCCCATAAGGGGTCCTGAAAACGCCTGAAAATGAGTTTTCAGGTTATGGCGTAATCTGATAGAGGGTGGTCTGAAACCGACTGAAAAATGTTTCAGCCGTCTGAAAACAACGGCATATTGGTCGAAATTTTGATAATCTGGTATGTGATAGAGCTACCTCTGCAACGGACTGAAACGATGTTTCAGCCTTCTGAAAACGCTTTTAAAGCACCAAAAATAATTATGCCATCGGTGTAACAATATTGCAATTTATAATGAATGACGGCACCATGTATCTGCACGTCACAGCGTCGTGCCTTTCTACGGCGCCGCGCCGTTTCACGTTAACGACGCCGTGCTGTGGACATTTATCCAGGCCCTTACACAGTAACACTTGGAAATTCAAGAGGGAGGGCTATCCAGCAGTGGGCGTCCTACGGCTGATATGATGATGATGATGATGAATCTCACTCAAATCAAACTAGTCTCACACAGTAAGCTCAATAAAACTTATGTTGTGGGTCCTGGTGGGCCACGATATACTATGTAATAGGAATAGATATGAACAGATAAATACTTATTATGTACTCATAGAATTCTCAAGAACAAATATTTGTGATAAACACACAAATATGTAAATCCCCTTATCAGGATTCCAACCTGGGACCTTCTCCCTAAGCGTCACTACCCACTGAACTAGGAGGCCGTCATTTGATTTGAACTATTTTCATGTACTCCCTATTTATTAGTATTAATGTGAATGCTGTTATATTTCAGCATTTTTATTTCTAGAAATTATAGTATGCAAAGAAATCATATGACTATTTATCATTACCTGTACCTAATGCTGAAAGTACGCGTGAGATTCATTGTCACTGACATTTATTAGTACATAAACTACACTAATGACGGCTATTGGAACCTACGTATGTTGTAGTGTAGGAAAAGATATGTACGAGATGTTACAAATTAGTATTTTTTAACCTTTGGATCCGCGTGATATTTTTTGGAAAATATATATGTGGTAGAGTATTAAATGGTTCACAAAATATCTAATATTGGAAGGTGTCGCCACATTGCAAGTAAAAAAAAAAAAAATTAAAATTTTAAAATCGATTTTTTTTCACTTAAATGTAAAATTAAAAAGTATTTTTTTTTGAAAAACATCCTTAACTATTTACATAATATATACCAATTTCAAGAAAATCGGTCCACTAGTTTAGTAAAAAAAAATTAAAGACGATTTTCCTTTTATTAATTAAAAAAAAAACTACGGCCATTTTGGGGCTAATATTTGGTGAAATTACAAAGTAAACAAAGGCATATTATCAGAGTAGAAGGAAAACCATTTTCTCGCAAAAGGCGAAACTACCTTCCTAACACGGCTATACCCTTTAAACATCAAAAATAATTATATACTTATATTACTTTGTATTGGATTTATAGCAAATCAATTTATTATTTGGTGAATGAAAGCGGACGATTGTTCATAGTACTCAATCAGCCAGGCGGCCACTTCCTTATAATAAATACTCTTTTAGCCAGCGGTCACGCATAAAGGTGGATTCCCGTTACGCCGTGTTGGGGCCGGGCCCGGCTCGGCTCCGGCATGGTGTAACGTGAATCCTCATCTAAACGATCGTTCGTAATACTCATTCAGCTATATTTACGAAAACTGTTGTGAAGAATTTCAAAGGTTAGGTAGATATCTCTTTAATAATAATTATAATAATAATATCAGGGGACAATGTCACACCAATTGACCTAGTCCCAAACTAAGCTCTAGGCTACAACTATGGGTACTAGACAACGATATAAATACTTATATAGAGAAATATATACTTAAATACATAGAAAATATCCAAGACTCAGGAACACATATTCGTTCTCATCACAAAAATATCTGCTCTTACCGGGATTTGAATCCGGGACCCTTCGTAAGCAGGGTCACTACCAACTAGGCCACCGAGTTGTCGTTTAATTAGTCAAGTATGCAATTTTAAATATTTTTTTACATAATATTACCTTTATGCTTTAGCTTCACTGCTAAATGAAGTAATTAAAAAATAAAAGGAGTTCGATGCATGGCTTGGAACAACAGTAAATAAAAAAAATGAAAAGTAAGAAAACACTAGTGCAAAAATTCCACTTTCCGCACGATATGCAGCTACAAAAAGTAAAAAGCACTAGTTTGAAAAATCCAACATTTCGCACCGGATTAAAAATATTATTTCCTACGGCGATAGTTTACGAAACTCAATCCCCACCACGACTGAATAAGCTTTCTGGGACTCTATTCAACTCGATAAAACAATTCTGCTTTTGATGTGTTATCGTATTGTTTTTAAATCGGCCGCAATTACTGTCAAGTAAATGTGAGCTAGCGTAACGTTGACAATACAATAACACGTCAAAAACATTATGGTGTTACTGTTTTGAATAGAGGCCTTAGAGGCCCTGTGTGTTGTCTTACTAGAAAAAAGAACATCGAATACCTAGAGCTATTTTATGATAAACCTATAGTAAAATAATTCTAGATTTTTAAAACAAAAGCATTTAAAAAAAATGTTTTACTGCTGACCACATTATCAATATTCCGAAACTTCATGGTTGTGCAATATGTCAGGATTTATTTATTTATTTATACTTTATTGCACAATACACAAACTAAGCAAAAATGGCGGATTGCCTTGAGGCATTCCCTACCAGTCAACCATTGGGCCAAACAGAGACAAGTAGAGGTCGGTACAAAATTTGATGAAACGTTCAATTAGGAAATTACACGTCATATAATAATAATAAGCCTTTATTTCCATGATATTACAAATAAAATGAACATGCAGTTATATTAAAGGGGTGTGAACTCTTGAGACATGGTCCCACTTTGGGTATAGGCCTCCTCCAACTGTCTCCATTTTTTTCTGTCCTTCGCCGTTTTTATCCAGTTTCTACCGGCTATTCGTTGTTATGTCATATACATAATACATACATATTACGTCGGTTAAATGCGCAACCCTCGTAAGTCCATTTGGCTCAATTACAGCATGTAGTTGCAGGGAAGCTTATTAATGTTATGTATTCATATAGGTAAAAAATAGTGAAGTTATCATATTTTTAGCTCAAAATACCTAAAATGTTTCTAAAACTATGAAATATACCTGCAGTAATTTCGCTTCAATACACAAAACCACGTATCTCCGAAATGAAATGTAAAGCAAAACTCGTAAGTCCATGCTGTCAAATCATATCAACACTAATTACTCCATACCTGGAGGGGAGTTACAAGTTTTTCTATTTGTAGATTTGTAGATTTTTTAAATAACGGTTTGTTTAACGTTTGAATGCAATATATAGATCGATGCGTTTGGTGATTGGCTACAAGATTCAATAAAAAAACATTTTCGCAAAAAATGGACTTACGAGGTTTGCAAATTTAACCGACGTAAGCAACATATTATTTATATAAGGGTAAACACACATACGTACAAATAATATATATATACATCTAAATAAAAAAACCTTATATAATATTTATAAACATATATAATATAATCTATGTTAGGATTGATATCAACAAGCCACTAAAATGTAAAAAAATACTTATATAATATTTATAAACATATTACATAATATAGTCCGTATGATTTTCGTACAAAACATGTACCCAGTCAACAGACGGCAGCTGCGTCTAATATTGTTTGTGTATATAAGAGAAAGGGTTTTATTTGCATCAATATCGAGGCCCAGACGACTGGCCTGTTTACTTGATGTCTATTTCTCAGGAACTATTTTCAAAAAGCGATGAATCATAGTCCGCTTGGGTCGCATCCGTAAACTTTGTAAATATTTGTGGCACGATAACCCGTTCGCACACTATCGATCACTGTCCGATGCAGAAGTTTAACAAAAATAAGGGAAAATATTCGCACTATTTGTTGGAAAATGTCAATAAGTTTGCGCTTGGGAAAAATAAGAGATTGTGTACAGGTAATCACGAGCTAAACTTTTAACTGCGCTGAATGGTAAACCAAAGTGGCAAGCTAAGTAAATATAAAGGAAACGTGTTTATTATAATTGTGGTAATGCCAAGCAAAAGTTAAGTTAATACCGAGTAATTGTTTTGGTAAAGTTATGTTGAGGCCACCTATGGTGCCACGCCCTCACGAGAATGAAAAGGGATGGATTTATGTGCTTCCGCCTAAAGAATGTGAGACGGAGATAGTTCGCGCGCACCTTGATGGCAGCGTCAAATTCAATTAATTGCTGTTTACTTTAAAAACACAACCTTTATTGAAAAAATGGTTTACTAGGATTCAAAAGTAACATATACTTAACTATTGAATCAAATATCAACGTCAAGGATCATAGGGTTTCGAAGATTCAACCAAAAACATGCAAAAAGGTGTCATGTTTGAAAAATTAAACTATCGAGGATTTTATTTCTAATCGTGTTTTCAAGTTTACCAGTCTCAATGAAATATGATCAAGTTTAATATATCCAAAGAACAGATATAACGGCAGACAGACCATATCATAGATGACCTCTTAAATGAGAAACTAACAGTATGATGTGACAAAAATTATATCAATCTTAACTAGTGACTACTCTTAACTACTAATTTATTTTCATGATTATTTACTCACAAGTCACTAAAATAAAGTAAAACCGACCAATTCTAAATCAATTTTTTTTTTTCAGAAAATAGGCCACATTGGCTCTTGTAGGTAAAATGGAGTAGATCCACTGAACATTAAGGTAAGTACATTTTCACTTTACGGAGTAATCATTAAAAAAACACATCCCTTATGTTACAGGCCTTGTGCTCTCATCTAGACCTCAGACAACGTCCGTCGTTTGACATAGTAAGAGCAATAAATGTATATTCGCGTAAGTAGTAAAATTTTCAATGTTTTATTTTTGTCAGTCTTATTATTATTGGCACGCCAGCGTCTGCAGACCGTAATTGGAACAATGTGAGTCATACATAATTGGGTTTACGCGTAAATTAATTAATTTGAAACAGATCGTGGGAGTAATTACTGTAATTTGATTTGGGAGGTGGGTCCGTGGGTCGCTCCGCAGTAAAAGTCCGCGTCGCTCTTCATAACCGTCCGCCGGAATTGCTTAATTTCATTTTATTGTCCAATGCACTGGCACCCCGCCGCGGCCGACGTAGCCAGACGATATAGTTTCTAACTTTATCTATGGAAGAGAAAACTGGGCGATTCCCATTAGAGATTTTACTGTTTTTATTTCATATAATTCACAAGAATTAATCTTCGTTAAGTAATACTAATATAATACGAATATTAAATTTGGGACGAAATAAATTATAGAATTAATTCTGGAATAAACAAGTCTCACAAAAAGCAAGCTTTAAAAAAATCCACTGCTATTTGGATAGTGTCGACAGTTTAATGTTAGTTATCATGTAGCTCGATCTCGATGTATGATGGTCCGATAGAAAGTATTTTCGTTTCATAGAAAGTTATTTTCTGCTGAAACCGTGTTGAATTCCGTTTACCTTGTGATGGTTACAAGTCTAACCTAACCTACGTGAATCATATTTAAGATAACCTAAAATTGACACGGGTTCAGCAGAAAATAGTTTTCTACGAGACGAAAATTCTGCATCGTACCATTCATACATATATACATGTCAATAGATTACCCTTGTCCTTCTGCAGTCGGGTAATTATACATAAACTACACTTAAAATAAACTAAAACTACACGAATGTAACAAACCGCTACCAGCAGGCATTGTTCGCAAATTTTGTATAATACGAATAATAAACTTATACAGGTTGGAAAGTTATTATGGGACAAGAAGGACAGCTACCTGACGCGTTAATGCTGCACAGGATAATGTTTTTATGGCCCTTTCTCTAGTTTCCACCCTGTATATGATACACTTAAAGACACTTCTTCGTGGGACTCAGTCTGATATGTTTTTCGGACATTTTCACGTTAACGTATTACGGCTACGTAGGATCTTTGAATTATACAAAGCGTGATCACAATCAAATACCCATTTATCGTAATCATACTGAACTGGCAATACGAAATACTTTTTAAATGGGATACATCAAAGAAAACATTTATTTTGAAATAAATCTCATTCAATGCATAAATGGAACATTTCTAAAATTATGAGGTTTAGGCTATTTCTTGACAGTTTCGGTCTTGTGTATAGTGTATACATCTACTGGTAAGCTGATTAAGGTGATTAGTAAATACATAATAATTTATCTGTCGTGTGTGCAAGTCACAGTGCTTATGAAAGATTTACTAGAACTAGATTGGCTATCGCTACAGGGTTGTTTTAAAACGAAACGGGTAATTTTTTTTTGTCCTGTGATCATTCTGCGTAACAAATTTACTAATAAAAAAATAATTCCCGATGTCTCCAAACAAAACGAATGTATCATTTTCGAACATTCCTTTAGCTATGTTTAAAAGAACCATCATTTTACATGACAGTTGTCACGCATTAAGTTCTCAAATATTTTATCGAGAATACTGTCCCCCCAATTTAAAGATTTATGCTTTTTTCGGATTTTTTACGCGGCGCAGTCAAAATATCCCCCTGTATAAATTGAAAACGAAATATCTCAGAATAAAGCCAACCATCTGATTCCAACCCGTGAAGTTATAATCATTTCATCCTATAACGAACAGCGCACTGCGGAATGCACTTCACCCCAATGAGATGAGTATTGTTCTTTTAATGCAATTTACATGCACTTGTGGTTCCTTAAAAAACCGCATTGCGCACAATGTATGAATTGTCTTGGATGTAGGTGTTCTTTTGTTGTTAGCAATGATAAGCAAGGATCGGAAAAACGCCCGTCATTTTGAAAACATAACCCTGTTCCGTACAGGAGAGACTTCTTTCTGATGTTAATTAAAAATATTATTACTTAGGTATTTTACATTTATTATACCATTATTTATATGTATTCAGCAACAATATTATTAATGAATAAAACCATAATGGTTATGGGAAAAAAACACTTTCGCCAATCAAAAAGAATGTCTTTTTTTGAAATTTTCGCCTGTTATTCCATAACGACGTGAATTTAGGACCTATTTATGAGTCGAAAAAGTTTGTTCACAGTTTACGGAGGACATTGGGGCAATCGTTGACATTGGTTTACTGTTTGTATGTTGTTTGCCTTTTCTAATTAGCATTTCGGTGTCATTCATTAATAAAATTGTCGCTAAGTACATATAAATTATTGTATAATAAATCTATAAAATACCTAATAATATTTTTAATTAATATCAAGGAAGTCTCTGCTATACGGAACAGGGTTATGTATTCAAAATGACGGTCGTTTTTCCGATCTTTGATGATAAGCTCGCAAAATGGACTGATTGTTGATGTTAAAACAAGGAAAGAATATCCAGCAGAGCTACAAAAGTTATCCATCCTTACTAATTGGGTGCTTAATTTTTCACTGTCCAATTTTTTATAAATCAATGAATTCTTGGACAGGCTCACACGCTTTGTTTACTTTTTGGGTCAATTTCCATGATTACACAATTCATCGAAGCCGCAACAGGCTAAAAAATTGGTGATGATGGTCAATATCATTAATGTTTCACATAAGTTGCCAGGGAAGTTAGAAAGTTACTATTTGTTGTTTTTGGAAAAATAATAATTTTTTCTCAAACATGTTCGGAAATGATGTCCTTTCTTTTGAAAAACGAAGACGCGAAGTGCTACATTTTCCTCCTTGTAGTAAAATAAACGTTTTTAAAAGTGCTCTCAAATGCATGCAGAACAGAATGTTTTTCAATTTTTTTTAATTTTCTTCTACAATGTCTATGGTGAGAAAAAATATTTTAAAAATATAAACTTATTGAAAATTCAAAATTTAAAACTTGTTGTGTGCAAAATACTTTTAAAAATGAGCTTGAGTGATGAAAGTAGCGAGGAAATAGGTACCACACCGCCTATTTTGAAAATTGAAGGCGCCTCGGCTAGGCAAAACCTACTTCTTACTAAATCAAGAGAAAAATATTTTATAATATATCTTACAGCCAATTTCTGCTATGGAGGGCAAACAAGAATGTGAATAGCTTTTCTGATAATGTGTTTTTAGCATATTTCAGCTTAGTGACAAACATAAATGTTGCCGTAAAACCCATAACGTTTTCGTTTATAAATTATACTAAAATTAATCAAAGTGAAACTCAATACTAATCAAGTAACGTCAAAATAATAATTAATAAACTGAGGGATATTTTTTTCGCATTCATTATTTTTTACCAAATTCGGTACCTAAAGAAAATATTTTTATACCAGTACCTAAACTCTCAAAACTCAAAACAGAAAACTATAAGCAATGACATAAAACATAACGATCTGATAAAGTGGATCTATTTGCGAAAAGCAAAAGTTTACGTGGAAAGCGAAGGTAGGATACAGGGTGATTTTCTCATTTTCCTTATTATCTCTCAATAGACTCGTTACTTGTTTAACTTACTGGATTTGAAGATATAAATTCTCGAGGGTAAAGAACCCACGTAGTTCGGCGCTGCGTGCAAATTGTGGATAGTAAAATAGCCGTTTCAATTGATGTCTTTCATCGTTATTGCGAGCTATTTCAAATGGCAGACGTAAAGTTAAATTGATTTCAGAAGTTTGTGATTGCTTGGAAGACTTGTATTTATTCAAAATCTATCTGATAAAATAATTTCAGTGAAATATTTTATTTTCGTAAATACTCGTTTCATGTTTTTTTAATTCGCCATTTTGTTACTTTGAACTGACTTGGATTTGGATTGATATGAAAGTGATACTCGCGACGCTAATACGTATCTAACGACACGTCGTATATCGCAACTTAAAGAGGAAACCTTAACCATACATAAACTTAATTATTATATACATACATACCCACATACAATTCTAAAACACTACCCTACTTTTTGCGCAGTCGGATAAAATACGCCATCATTAAATTCAGTTGAAGACGAAGCACCATCTGCATTACTTTAAATTCTCCCTAGAGATTTTTGCTGTGACACAATAATATTTTAAAATGTTGAAATCTTATTGCCACATCTCATTACGAGTCCGTTATTCGCCGAGGGTAAGACGGTCTCGGGAAATGCTCAAAGCGTCGTCACTGCAGTTCTTCTGCAAATACAATTATAGCCCGACGGAGTAGAGTGACCACGTTTTACATACCAATGGGGTATTTTTATCGTTATTTCGCTGCTCTTTGCCTTTTTTGTAGTGTATATTATTATATAAATGTACTAAAAAAGGCTAGACTTTTTTTTTTGTATGAGGTGGGTTTATGTCGGTGCTAGTTGGAAAAGGGGAGAAGGTCATGCTCTGCAGCGGAAGTGATTTTTCATAAAGTATTTTATCAAAACATATTCAGAAAAAAAAATACGTCGGTAATGTAATAGAAAACTTAAAAACCCAGTGAGTTTGCATTAAGGGTATCACAACTCCTGCGACGAATAGTATTATACTCGTATACCTATTTTAATTAATAACAAACATACTAACGTATATAATCTTAAGATGTCTTACTACGTCATCACAATAATCACACTAGTCGAAACACGCCCAGTGCTAGACATATGCCTAGTTATAATTGGAACTATTTTGGATTCTTGCATCCTTGTAGGATTCTTGTAGCCCTTGCCGCAGCTAATAGAAAATTAAGTGAAAAATATTGAAAATGATCCTGTACCATTCCGCAAAACAAGTTTTATTCAAGTGTAAGGATCCCTTCATTTATTAGAAAAAAATGTTTAGAAAACAAACGGGCACATAAAAACAAGACACCCATAATCTTAAAACATAATTAACTGTGCCAAACACCCTGTATAAATTGTGTAAACTTTCTACACCTGTATATAATGAATTTTTAGTAAAATATTGTTCATTATTAAAGTATTGGCGCAAGATTACAATACTTCAAAATACTAAATGGATCTGTGTCGTCACAAGTACGTTTAAGTCTCTCGTTAGTTACCAATAAAGGAGTAAGTATGAATATTGTGTCAAGTGCCTCAGAGCGAGCACCGCCCGCGGAATCCAGGTCGGGAGGAAAATCTATTGATTTAAAATGTATTGTATTAACTCTTAATGGAAAGCCATATGGTTTCCTTAATGTAGTGAAACTATAATGGAATATAATGCTCAGTTAGTTAACTTTCAGTATGTACTCGTAGTAGGTTTGAACAGGAAATTTTTTGCTTGAATACTTTGGTTGGATACAGTTTTGAAAAAATCTTCTATGGTTAATATTTGACACTGTTTTTTTTGCATCCGAAGCGTCAGATATATAACCTTTTTTATCTTTTGAACGGAAAACAGTGAAGTAATACGATATATGTGTCTCAGACACAGAGTCTTGTGGAGTATGAAGTTTGACGGCAATTGCCGACGTTCGGCGTCAGTGACACGAATTCCGATGACGTTATTCGCCGGCTTTGGCGCTCAAAATTTTAATGACAATTCTTTTCCATGTTATATTTAGAAATGATAAAGGTTCTTTTTGTTAATAGCATATCAATTGCATATTTTCGCGAATCAAGGTACAAGGTAGATCGATTCGTTCTCCAGTTTGAACCAAGACAGAAAAGACATTTACCAGTGCACTAAGCTACAGATCCCTATCTCAACATACCACCTTCACAAAAGCTAACCAATACCTTTTAAAACTTATATTACATAATATTTCAAGACGCAATGAGTTGGAACCTCCTAAGTTTCAGTGCCATGCCTGCTAAATTCCTCTTGAAAGTGTACTTCAAATCGAGTTCTGGGCATTGAGAGTTGTAAAGTTAGAGATCTCGGCGACTTGGTGCGTGCGACTGACGTTTCTTTAAGAGCAGCATTTGAGAGCGAATGAAAAATACGACCGGAGACGATGCGCTCCAGGCTCAATATAGCGAGTTTAAAACGGATATACCTATAAACAATAGCTTTGTGGGTCTTATATTTGAACTAAGCGCCCGTGACTTTTTACGTGGAGAATAGATTCCCACTTCTTCCCCTGTTTCTCGAAAAATCCTGTCCTGGTGTAACTTATGTACGGTCACGGACTTTAAATACTGAACCACTATATAACGTTGTCGCATTGAACCAACGAATCATTCCTATGTAATTTCTATCTCGTCACTTGGCGCTGTCATTATGACAAGGTTCTATGGTGGATCAACATTTAAAGTCCTCGAGGGAACCTGAGGAATATTCCCTTCAAATTTATAGCATCTGGGTTTAGCGATTTAAATTGTGCGTTGTCTATCAGTCTGTTAGAAAAGCGTTTTATACATATGTAAAGATGGGAAATATATTAGAATTTCCATGTCCAAAATTATCTGCTCAGCGTTTGAAATCGATCATAACGGTTATTATTTTTATTTAAAAAAATGTGTTTAAGTTTGAACTTAGTCTCATCTGATGTTGACGACGAGGTCGAGGGTGGTACACGCTTACCCAGAAAAAGGTTATTCACTCTTGCTTTGTAAACACCAAGGTTATACGATTCCGGAAAAACAGACGCAGGGAGAGCATTTCACGCAGAGCGAATGAGAGATGATGCAGCAAACCGCGGCGTCCCAACCATTGGAAATTCGAGTGTGGTACAAGTATATCTGTCTGTCAGTGTGTGCATTAATTGTCTGATCATACGGTCGCAACAGATTTTTTTTTAAAGATGTTTATGCATTTAATGCACGGGCGATTCACAATTGGTCTGTGCAAGACAATCAAATAAAATCGCCTCGATTTGACATATTTTTGTGTATAAAGGATGTTTTCTAGAAAAGTTACAATGTTTAAATGATTTCATGACAAACTGCCGACTCGTTCCCTTTTCAAACCTTTGTATGAAAAATCTTCATCAAGGGACGGCTGAACTGGCTCTTAGTGCTGCGGCCGAAAGTTATTTAAAGTCTAGTTAAGGCCCAACATTTTACTGTGTCAGATAGTCTTAGACTTACGCAACAATATAATTCGGCAACAACCTGTATTTTTTGTATGAGTCCGCTTGTACAAATAGGTACTTGGTATGATTTTTGTGTCTGTCTGTGCGAACATGCCGTATGGGTCTATACGTAAGACTAATAAAAAATTTAACCAAACTGTTTCGTGGAAAATAAAATAATTATTAAAAACTTAAATAAACGTACACCTAGCTTCTAAAACAAGAAGTGACGCGAAACTGTCTAGACTTACTTGTCTTAAGTAGTAAACAACTTTCTAACCTCAAAATGCAACTTTTTTGTATGAAACAGCTATTTTAAATATAATAAAGCAATCACGGACAATACATTGGCCAAGTGATGTCCAAAATTTTTTCTCAGTTTACGGTCTCCTAGTTCGTAGTTTAACGTTAAGATGCGTTTGCGCGATCAGTTTTTGAACAATAATTGCTGGTCAACAGTACGGACGTCTCATTCCATTACGCAAAATAAGACAGCTATTGTTGCCAGCTGTATATTGCCGTAATTTGCCGTACCGTATGAGTGTACCTTTAGGGAATTTCCAATTAACAGTCGTTGTATTTCCACCATTTTTGCCCAAAGATGGATCAAAAGAAGTATTCATTTCTTTTTTTGTATTCCCAATAGATAATTTCCAATGTACCTTTACATTTGGCTAGTTTTCACATACAAGTTATGTTATATTTGATTATCTACTTTATGTTTTACGCAAGTTACTGTATTTATATTGTGTTGTTATATCTTACTCTTCCAAACTCTTCTTAATTATCTTGCTGGTAAAAACTAGCGGAGTCTTTTGAGCTTCAGTTTATCCTAAGTTATACTTTTGAATAACAAACATTGTTGTAGGAGAAAAAATAAGAAATTGTGTTTTTAATTTATTTTAGAAAGTCGTATGTTCTTAATAAATAAATATCCAGATTATCTACGGAACTTGGCACACATTTAGATCTCAATTCTTTTGTCGCTGAAGACGATAACCATGCATCGCATATTCTTAAAATATTGAACTTGACTCCCCCATTTTCACATTTATGTTTTTGATGGGATTAAAATATCCTAAAACATTCTGACATAAATATTTGGTAAAATTATTTACCGTTGTTGTCGGCATCCATAATATTGCTAAAAAAAACGTTGGCAGGTTTAATTTGATCATAATGAATAGCACGTGTTTAATATCACGGCGGTACGTTTATTGTTTGCTGCCCTATTCAAAATTTAATTAGCCATTGAAAACATCTGAATAGTAATTCTGGGCCAATATTCGACATTGGTTTAGGTAGGAATTCTTGGGCTTTTCATTATATTTCGATTTAGCTAGGGTGACGGCACCAATGATGGACACTTTTAGCTGACAGGCACCAGTAATGGACACTTCACTCTTAATTCAAATTGTATGCGAACCAAAATTGATTGTTTTTCATTTGTTGCAAAACAAATGAATAACCCTTATCTTCTGTAAAATAAGAATCAAGTGTTCATTGTTGGTGCCTTGTCCATTACTGGTTCCATCGCCATATTTAAAGGAAATAGAAATTTTGAGGGCTTGGGAAAGGTTCGCAAATTACCATTTAATTATGGTTCTTAACCAGGTTTTTCGTAAACGCTCGCTCGGAGCGGAGTCGATTCGCGAGCGATGAGATTAACGTGGTGTTTTTGTTTTTTGATTCTTTCTGCAGTTGGGTGGTTTGGCGACTAAAATGATAAGGCCGGTTTGACTTCAAGCTGAGCAAGTTAAAAGGCAACTAAAGAGCTAGCTAATATTAGGGTAGGAAAGACGAGAAATCGATGCCAGCGCGAACAAATCAGTGAGTGAAATTGACCGTTATATCGAGCAAGAACAGTTTTATTTTCTCTTTGATCAGAGACGAAATAAAATCGATTCTGTTTGAGCGGAATCGAAAACAAAATGCTCTATTTGAAATGTATGCCGTTTGTAACGAGCTAGTTAAAAAAATTAACTAGGTTTCCAAGCCCTGGATTTTTTTAACAAAGCAGTATGCGCATAATATGCGCTTCATAGTCTTCATTGCCTTTTTATTTTGTACGACAGAGTAGATATCAGAAAAGATAATGTAAAGGAAACGTGACATAACGGTAATACATAACTGTGAAAAAAGGTTTTTTAATGACTTGAAGAGGGAACGAGTTCTAAGAAAGGAAAAAGTCGACAAACTCCACTAGCCCCTTTGTAAACTTATGTAGGATAGGGCGCTGAATATTGGAAAGAGGCATTTTTTCCTTTTTTCTTTTTTTTATTTCATGAAGAAAGCATACAAGCACATAGGGCACCTGATGGTAAGTGGGATCTGTGACCCATAGACATTTGCATTTTCAAGACTACAATCTTAAGACTGCAATCCTAAGACCGCCCATGCGTTGCCAACCCTGAGGACTAAGATGGAATGTCTCTATGCTAGTTATTTCACCGGTTGTCTCATTCCCACACCGGAACACAACCAGCTGCTTGGTGGTAGATTAATCGCAGTTTGCAATTGGTTGCTAACCCAGAGATCTAAGACTGTATTGCCTTCCCACCAAAACCAAACAATGCAAACTCTGCTGGTTGGTGACAAGAAGAAGGTTGGGATAGATGTACACTCGCGGTCAAATAATACGGGTCAGAGTGCGTTTTTCATACAAACGAGGCTATTTCGAAGCCTTGGTTCCTCGGCAGGTGTTGTTTTGAGAGAGGTTTAATGGCGGATACTCCGAGGTTCAATAGAGGTTGTCAAAAGTTCTTAAGATACCTAACTGATCGCACAATTAGATAACATCACAGCGAGAGAGTTTGGGTCGGCGTTTGGATTTCCTTACATTTTATTGCAATTTTAGATGTTTTCCTGAACATGCACGATTCCGGCGTTAACCACAGATTCAATCAGTTGGGTATCCTAGGCACTCTCGAAGTCCTGTATCGATGCTCGGGGTATCCATCATCAGATTTCACTACAAGCATCCTCCGGCGAGGAACCAAGGCTTCGAAGTAGCCTCTTTAGTATGAAAAACGCACTCCGACCCGTATTATTTGTCCACGAGTGTAGTTGGCAACAAACTTTACTACATTTACGCATTCCACCCTGAGGGGCTATTGCCTAACGCACTCGCAATCGCAATCGTTTTGATTTTGAAAATCGAAGGCTTGTCTGCATACAAAACGAAAACAATTGTTCCGCTTTGAAGCCGATTGCGATTGCGAGTGCGTTAGGTGATAGTGACGCAGATCCGAAGGGGATTGAGTATGCGGGACTCACCAACCGAAACAGTTTTACACCCTAATCCAATGAATCAAGTAACGATAACCTTGTCCCCTTCTATCGAGCATAAAATAACTAACAAAAGAGAGAGACAGAGCTACTCAAACCGACCTAAATAAGTGTTTCCGGGTAACTCTTTAGCCATCACAACGATACATCCCTTTTCGCTGCATCGACGCCAACCTGAATGCATTACTGTTCTATACTCTACCAGGTGAATAATCAAATTAAGCCTTATGCACATCGCCTCAAGGTTCAGATTAAATGGATTTTGGAGAAGCCTTTGAGATACGAGCGCATTAATTAAAAGGAAGAGATTACGAGGCGATTTTCGCTGTGCTCTCCACTACATACCAATAAACTAGGTACGTATAAGTTTAAGTACACTTTGACCCATTTTCTTTGTTTTAGAGCAGTGATCTCCAAAGTGGTCTATATCGACCCCCAGGGGTCGACAACGATCTGCAAGGGGTCCATGTGAGCGAAAAAAATAAATGGGGGTCCACAATAGTGGATCACATTTAAGCAAGTCGAGACTTTAATTTTGGCTTTCCATTAATGGAATAATCCATATTCATACACAGTTAGTAGGTACCTACTAACTTAAGTAATACTTTCTTATAATATATAAATAAAGAAACATTATCTAAGTATATAAATTATGTTTAAATTTTCTCTGTGTGTAGTTTTTTACTTTGTAAAAAATATTTTTCCGCTCAAAATTTTCATTGTAGCCCGTGTCAATTTGCCATCTTGACCTCCAACGTTATCCGTGCAAAAATTCCCGAAGGTTTTTTTTGCTTAATTTTTACGTGATAACGTAAATATTAGGTAAGCAGTGGATCCATCCAGAACCGAAACAAATGCCAAGTGCTCTATGTCACAAAAAAGTGTTTTAGAGTGTATTTCTTAGTATTATGTTGCCAATTGGTAAATTGTAAGCGGATTTTCTTGATTCCGCGTCTCAAATGAACTTAGAACTTCGAGTGGTCCTAATGATTGAAATTGAAATGCCTTTCAAAATTAATTTGAAATACTTGAACTTCTATTTGACGAAATTAATTGCGATGTGAAACGTGATTCTTATTAGTAGTACTACTAAGAGAAACGGATCATTTTATCTAAAAGATGTTTTAAAACATTATAGAATCATTAATTAAATACCAGTGGACGATAATTATTATTTAGTAATTTATTTATTCGGATTGTACTAGTATACGAGTATATTAGTTTATTTATCCTATTTAATAGTTTATGTTTTTACGTATTTATTTGATATTTTTTTATGTTTATCGTCTATCTCTTATTTGTTGTAAGTTTGGACATTATTTGTTTTTATATATTTTTCCATCGCTCATAGGTTGATGGAAAGGAATAAGTTTGCCCTCGTACATACCGTTTGTGTTTAAACTTGTCTTGACTTTTAAAAGTTAGCAAACTAAAATCAGAAATGTGTTTTGACGTGTTCCAAAAAAATATTACCAAATGGATCATTATTTAAAACCTATAAACGTTATTTAAAAAAAAGGCTTCTAAAATAAGAGATTGTTTATAAAAAGTTTAGTTTTGTTTTTAATTATAAAATATTTAATTTACATCACCTTTAGCCACTAAATAATTTTTGACTTGACAAAGACTTGGTAAGCGAAATTTCTTTTGACAAGTTGTCGTATTGTTTTTCACTCGGCCGCCATTACTGTCTAGTAAATAAGTGCTACCGTAACGTAAACAATACGATAACATGTCAAAAGCAATATGGTTTTACCAAGTAGAATAGAGCCACTGAGGGCCTACTATGGCTGCGTTTATCGCGTGACAAAATATGGATAAAACAACCGTCACTTTTCGACACCTATATAAGTACGAGAGTGACGGATGCTTTATCCACATTTGACACGCGATATAGACGCAGCCATACTAACATGACATATTATATAAAGCAGGGGCCCTAATATGGCTGCGTTTATCGCGTGATAAAGTTTGGATAAAACAACCGTCACTTTTCGACACCTATATAAGTACGAGAGTGACGGTTTTCTTCACGTGATTAACGCAACCACATCAAACCCGCTTACCTTACAGTGGCCATGGTTCCCACGCGACACCTGTGTTTAAAGCCCAGTTACCCCAAAATAATAATCAAAGGGCCCAATCTCCTAATTTATTCGCCTATTAATCATTCCGGAATTTTCCCAGATCGCGCCCGATTGGGAGTTAATTCTATTTATTATAATTAAAATTGATTGCTCTCAATTTTAATATAATAAAGGGTTGTTCATTATAAAATATTTAAATACGATTAGTTATAGCATACAACAATGTAACATCGTACCTGCGTTACTCGGCTCTGAGTCCTGATTATTTCTAATTTATTGCGTATATCTCATTTACTTGCAGACACGGTCCATTTTATGGATATTTCTATTTCTGAAAATAGTTATAACGCATTAAAATTTAGTTCACAGGTCGACCGATAGATTTTTGGGACGCTTATTTCTTATATATATTAAAATCTACGGCGGAACGAACTTTGATAACGCTCACCTGTATTTTTCCTTTCTGTTTCATATGTTTTTAACAGTATTATTTTATATTTATAGCTAAAATTTCAATGATTTGTTTGTTTTCATTCATTTGACAGTGCTTGTTATCTTTGTTGTCTAGACAACGGGCAGAGACGATATCTTAGGTTTATACTGAACCATGGAGTTAAAACGATGGTTAACCATGGAATTAATATCTGGCATGTATAACTTTGAAATTTTATGAATTTAGAATTTGTAAATTAAAAAGCTAGATCACCAGGGTATATAAACGGCGGCTCGGACTAGAGCGAGGAGTTCTCCCTCAGCCTCTTAAGTGGTGACTAGAAACTCTGAAGATAGGGTCAAGTCGGACCCCTAGAAGCCTCTATCTCCCTCATACCAAAAGTCGACTTTGTGTGTGGCCAAGTCGGGCCCTACGCTTCAAGAGTCCTTCATCTACGAAGTTCCTGCTTTCCTCGGGAACCGCTACTCACTCTGACGGGTCCCACCTCGGGCCCACCTACCTTCGTGTACCACCAGGGCCGCTGCCTCTAGCGCCCCTCATTACAGCGCCAGCGGTGTTCCTGGTCCGACGACTCCGGGACGCGTACTAAAGGAAGTCCCGGAGGAACTACCTTCACCTTCACCACTAAATCTCTAACTTTACCCTGGTGATATTAGGGACTAATTTTATTTAATTTTTTAATTTATGTGTAATAATTATTTTATCTGTGTGAAGAAAGCCTAAGTGTTAAATAAATACCCAGACCCTGACTTACTATTGCTGTCCTTTTCTCTCTAATCTACCTCTCTTTTTCTCTGATCTTTCATTAACGTCTGGTACCTGGTCTTCCGAATTATCGGAAGACCACGTAACACGACAGTTTTGGCGCCCAACAAAATCGAATTATTTAGCACTTTAACCTTTTTCTAAATTCTAAAAGAACACTCTCACTTGTGTATAAAGTCTTTTGTCTTTGATTCTATATTTCGGCCCTTGTTACTTTGACATTACTTATTCTTCACACAGATTATGTCTCGCCCTATTAGATATATCTTTCTTAACAAACCTGAATTAGAGTATGAAGTTCGTATCCGCCTAGAAACTCCTTCTGACAATTTAATTTCTTTAAAAAAACAAATCGAAACTTTGTCCCACTCTTACCCAGCGGTCGACATTATTACCTCTATCATTCCTCCGGAAGAAGATTTGGATCAGACTGAAACATGCCTTTTCTTTACCGAAAGTAAAATAAATCAATTGGAATCGAAATCTTCTTCCAACGCTATTAAACGAGTCGAAACCTTTCTCAATCATCTTTTCTATAGACTTGAAAGAATCGATTTAGACTCTGATTCACATTTGACTGAAAAACTTAACTTATTATTGGCAAAATATAAGTTACTAGAAAATAAATTTGAGAACCTAGGGTTTCATTCCGCAGAAACCACTCCCGTTAATTCTCCTCATACTCTCAACCTAGATAGACCAATACCTACTGTCTTATCTCCAACTGTTCCAGTTGTCTGCTCCAGTCAACCAATTGTCCTCGACAACTCCCCTACTGCTAATACCTCCCCTAAACTTATTTCTGAACTTAGAAAACTTTCTTACAATGGTAATTCATGTCCAAAATCTTTTCTTCAAAAAATAGAGGAATTTAGCGTCTCTCGTAAGATCAACAAAAGTCACCTAGCTGACCTAGTTTTTGAGATCTTCACTGATAAAGCCCTCCACTGGATTCGTTTCCAAAAAGATCGCAAACCAGACCTTTCCTGGGATAACATTTCTGAATTACTTATAACAGATTTTGGAAATACTGATTATGATCATAAACTCTTGACTGCAATAAACGCCAGAACCCAAGGTGAATCTGAAAACATAATTATTTATGTCTCTATAATGCACGGGATGTTTTCTCGTCTTAATAATAAATTGTCTGAATCAGAAAAACTGACTATCTTACTACGAAATATTCGTCTTTGTTATTCAGTCTTTGTCGCTTTAAATAAAATTGACTCCGTTGATTGCCTTATCTCAGCTTGTCAAAGTTATGAACACATTCTCGACCGAGATCGCAACTTTAAGGATCCGAAACCAGCAGTTGACCAATTGGCTTCAGAATTTAATTATTCACCAACTCCTTCAACCTCCAAGTCATCCTTTAATTCCAATTATACCCCCCCTTTCCGTACTGATACGAAAACTTTTTATAGGCCAAATTTTCAAAGACAAGTAAATGTTATCTCTAAGTTTACTTCTAACTTATATTGCTTGCGTTGTAGAACTAACGGTCATTCTCTAAGTACCTGTTCACAACCACGATATCTTATTTGTTTTAAATGCGGTTTACATGGCTATAAGGCTCTTGATTGCCCTAAATGCAATACTCAATCTCCCAAGAGCCCTTCTATAGCTTCAAAAAACGAACTTCGCACGACTTAGATACTTCTAAAAACTTCGACCATAAAGACTGGCAAAATTGGCTTACTTCTATACATAACTTCTTCCAGCTATATAAAATTTCGTCAGTCCTTTATGAAGAAGATAGAGATCATAAAAGACCCTTTTTAAAAATTACTATTGATAAAATTTCTTTTCTTGGCTTGCTCGACAGTGGCAGTTCTTTGACTATACTAGGCAATAACTCTCATATTGAGCTTATAAAAATGGGTTACTCTTTATCTAAGTCGTGCCCGATCTCCGTTGCAACTGCAAGTAATCAAAAAATTCAATCTTTAGGTTACATTGACCTGCCTATTACTTTCAATAGCTCAACTCATATAATTAGGGCTTACGTTTTTCCCAATATACATCCTTCAATTATATTAGGGATAGATTTTTGGAAAGCTTTTAATCTTATGCCTGACTTGCTTAAGCCAACATTTTCTGATCAACTACAGTGTCATGCATTATCAGCAGATAAAGTAAAAATACTGGCTTATGAAAGACTAACTTCTGAGCAGAAAACCATTACTGATGATATTATTAATCGTTTTAAAAGTATTTCTTTTGAAGAAAAGGGCGAACTTGGTCGCACACACTTAATCTGCCACAAAATCGACACTGGCGATTCTCTTCCAATTAAACAACGTTGTTACCGACTTTCTCCAGAAAAACAGAACGCGCTCATTAATGAAGTTGACAAGATGATAGCCTGGAAAGTGATTGAACCCTGTGAAAGTCCGTGGCTCTCTCCAGTCATCATCACTCCAAAGAAAAATGGTGAATGGCGGTTCTGTGTGGACAGCAGAAAACTAAACTCCGTCACTCGTCGTGATGCTTACAGCCTTCCTTTTATGAACGAAATCTTAGATCACCTGAAAAACGCAAAATATTTATCAAGTGTCGACATCGCCAAAGCCTTTTGGGAAGTTCCCCTGCACCCTCCAGACAGAGATAAGACTGCATTCTACGTCCCTGGTAGAGGAATGTACCGTTTTGTCGTCATGCCTTTTGGACTTACCAATGCCCCGGCAACACAACAGCGACTAATGGACACACTGTTTACTCCTGAATTTGAGCACAAGGTATTTTGCTATCTAGATGATATTGTGATCGTAAGCACAACCTTCGAGGAACATATATCCCTTTTGCTCAAAGTCCTAGACAAATTGACTTATGCTGGCTTAACAGTTAATTTTGAGAAAAGTCAGTTCTTCAAAAAGGAGCTGAAATACTTGGGATACATTGTGGATGAACATGGTCTTAGGGCTGATCCAGATAAAATCCGTGCTATATTAGACTTTCCGACTCCAACTACGAAAAAAGAAGTAAGAAGATTTCATGGTACTTGCAGCTGGTTCAGAAGATTTATACCTAATTTCAGTACTCTAGCGGCTCCTCTTAACAAACTGTCAGCTATTGGAAAGAACGCTCTTAAATTCTATTGGACACCAGAAGCTAACTCTGCATTCTTGAAACTGAAGGAACTCTTAGTGACGACTCCAGTACTTGCCTGCCCTGACTTTAACGAACCTTTTGCTGTTCACACAGAACAGAACTACTCTACTACAGAGAGAGAAACCTTAGCTGTTATCACTGCATTAGAACACTGGCGTTGCTATTTGGACAACGGCCGACAGTTCACAGTCTATACAGACCATGCTGCCTTGAAATGGTTCTTAAACTTATCTAACCCTTCAGGAAGACTTGCTAGATGGGCTCTTCGTCTTTCATCATTTAATTTTACTCTGAAACATAAACATGGTAAAGATAATGTTGTTCCAGATTTACTCTCACGTACTTTAAATAAGGATTCTAACCTGCACTATACTGCACCAATCACTTATGATAATAACTCTGAAGAAGAACTATTCCATAGACTCCTTAACGACTGTCGTGATAATCCTGATAGTTATCCGAATTATAAACTTAGAGATAACAAACTATTTCGCTATACATTTAATAACGATTCGCTTACAGAAGACTACGTATGGAAAGAAATTCCACCGCCGTCGGAGAGAAGATCGATTATCGAAAGATATCATGGATCACCTTCAAATCCTCACCTTGGAACCTTTAAGACTTATAAGAAACTGTCACTACAATTCTACTGGAAAGGCATGTTCAAGGATGTCTCTAAATACATAACCTCTTGCGAAACATGTCTAGCTTATAAACATTCTAATCATTCGCCTTATGGCCCGATGGGAAAACCGAAGATCTGCTCACGCCCGTTCCAGTGCATATCTTTGGATCTAATAGGACCCTTGCCTATGACTAGGAAACGGAATCAACATATACTTGTGATTAACTGCTACTTTACTAAATACTCTTTAATTTTTCCTATTAAACGCGCTACAGCAGGCAACATTATATATTACCTCGAAAACTTTGTTTTTCTAGTGTTTGGTATTCCTCAAACAATAATCATGGATAACGGATCACAATTTCAATCTCATGAATTCCATAGTCTAATTAATAAATACAAGATTCCCTTTGCAAATTTTAACCCCCACCATTGTCCGCAAGTTAATCCTACAGAGAGATACAACAAAACCATAATCACGGCCCTAGCTTCTTTGATTGGTGATGACCATAGGTCTTGGGATCAACACCTTCCTATGATACAGTCGGCAATGAATAACTCGGTTAATGTTGTAACAGGTTTTACTCCCTCATTCTTAGTTTACGGCCGTGAAATCATAAGTTGTGGCTCAATTTACTCACAACGTCGGAATCTCGACGAAATAATTTTTCTCCCTAGAGATATCTACGCTGAAAACCTTGGTCTCTTATCGTCGGTTTACGATAAAGTTCAGGTTGCTTTACATACCGCTCACGTCAAGAACAGCACTCGTTACGATCTGAGACGTTCTTTTAAAGATTTTAATGTTGGCGATACAGTTTGGAGGAAAAACTATGTTCTCAGTAATGCTGGCAATTATTTCAGTGCTAAACTAGCCCCTAAATATCTTAAAAGTAAAGTGATTCGGAAATTATCCCCCCTTGTCTATGTGTTAGAAGATTCTAATGGTACCATAAGCAGATGGCACATTAAGGATATCAAAACATAAAGTTATGAACGAAATAATTTCTTCTTATTAAATCATAATTTTAATACTATCTCAAAAAAAAAAAAAAAAAAATTACCATTAGTTAATATTTTTCTTTTAAGTATCATGCAATTTTTTTCTTCATATGACTCCCATCATATCTGTTTCCTCTTTCATGCGCTTACTTATTTGTGTATAGCTTCAACTTATAGAGCGGAAGACCAACTCTGAAAAAAAAAGCCATATGGTCAAATTCTTTTTCTTTCGTGGTAGGTCTACCCCTATCCACAATCTTTCTCTTGTGATTCGTCACAAATTCTCTAGTCAGCTCTAGACCGACTAGGCCTGTAAATAATACTTTTTTCTTTCTCAGTGGAGCGGCTGACTACTCCCTTATAAAAAAGCCTTAGGTCTTGTAAATAGTACTATCCTTGAATAATCATTTTTCTTTTTCCCAGTGGAGCGGCTGACTACTCCCTTATAAAAAAGCCTTAGGTCATAGCGAGGAACTTCTTAGGAGTGTGAATCGTTTATTTGAATCACATCCCCTTACTTTGAAAGTGATGAATGGAAGGCTGATTATGTTAGAGATGCATGAAAGGTCAGAAGTTCCTTGATGTATATACCTTTTTCTTCTCGTCACTTCTCTACCCTTCATCCATCTACACTTAAAAAAAAAACTTTTCCATTACAGTACGAAAAAGTTCTTTTTTTTCCTGGGTTTTTGGGGTAATGTAACATCGTACCTGCGTTACTCGGCTCTGAGTCCTGATTATTTCTAATTTATTGCGTATATCTCATTTACTTGCAGACACGGTCCATTTTTTGGATATTTCTATTTCTGAAAATAGTTATAACGCATTAAAATTTAGTTCACAGGTCGACCGATAGATTTTTGGGACGCTTATTTCTTATATATATTAAAATCTACGGCGGAACGAACTTTGATAACGCTCACCTGTATTTTTCCTTTCTGTTTCATGTGTTTTTAACAGCATTATTTTATATTTATAGCTAAAATTTCAATGATTTGTTTGTTTTCATTCATTTGACAGTGCTTGTTATCTTTGTTGTCTAGACAACGGGCAGAGACGATATCTTAGGTTTATACTGAACCATGGAGTTAAAACGATGGTTAACCATGGAATTAATATCTGGCATGTATAACTTTGAAATTTTATGAATTTAGAATTTGTAAATTAAAAAGCTAGATCACCAGGGTATATAAACGGCGGCTCGGACTAGAGCGAGGAGTTCTCCCTCAGCCTCTTAAGTGGTGACTAGAAACTCTGAAGATAGGGTCAAGTCGGACCCCTAGAAGCCTCTATCTCCCTCATACCAAAAGTCGACTTTGTGTGTGGCCAAGTCGGGCCCTACGCTTCAAGAGTCCTTCATCTACGAAGTTCCTGCTTTCCTCGGGAACCGCTACTCACTCTGACGGGTCCCACCTCGGGCCCACCTACCTTCGTGTACCACCAGGGCCGCTGCCTCTAGCGCCCCTCATTACAGCGCCAGCGGTGTTCCTGGTCCGACGACTCCGGGACGCGTACTAAAGGAAGTCCCGGAGGAACTACCTTCACCTTCACCACTAAATCTCTAACTTTACCCTGGTGATATTAGGGACTAATTTTATTTAATTTTTTAATTTATGTGTAATAATTATTTTATCTGTGTGAAGAAAGCCTAAGTGTTAAATAAATACCCAGACCCTGACTTACTATTGCTGTCCTTTTCTCTCTAATCTACCTCTCTTTTTCTCTGATCTTTCATTAACGTCTGGTACCTGGTCTTCCGAATTATCGGAAGACCACGTAACACGACAACAAGCATATTATTATTATCTACATATGTTCTGCTTCGAATGATTTTACTTGATTCAATTAACTTGCTGATGGGTACTGATATCGATTAAAGAAACGAGATTCATACGAACTACATACATATACATATATAACTTCACGCCTGAATCCCAGAATGGGATAGGCAGACCTACATAATTACCTACAACTCTTAAAACTTGTTGATAATTCTGTAAACACTTTTTGCACAATTTGGGTAAGATGTTTACCAGCGTATTACGAAATTATATCTATTGATACTAATATTATGAAGAGGAAAGATTTGTATTTATATATGTTTTGAATATACTCAAAAACTGCAGGACCGATTTCAAAAATTCCTTTCACCGTTAGAATGCTACATTATCTCTGAGTAACATAGGCTGTTTTATTTTTCTGCGCGGACGGAGTCGCGGGCACCAGCTATTATGAAATAAAACACCCTGTTAACTTTATGAGACTTGTAATAAATTAAAAGAAACGTTAAAAAAATATAAACATTCTCTTTAAGTCAAAATACAACTCCTGAGACGGACAAAGGCCGCCGCCAAAGATCTCTCCTAGAAAGTACACTTGTGCATTTAATGTGTCACAGAATTCAGTAATATTCAAGCTAAGGTTAAGTTTTAAGAGATGTTATAACGTCCGCAGTTTTTTGATAAAGAAAACTAGTTTAAATGGGATAGTTTTTAGCTAGGTTTAATGAAATTTGTTTGGCCCGTTTAGATATCGTCGTCATAATATCAGAGGGTTTTGTCTAGTTAATAGTTATACTACATACATACTTATATTAAATCACGCCTGTTTCCCAGCGGGTAGGCAGAGACCACTTGTTTCCACCTGCTACTATCCTGACAAATCTCTTTCGCTTCTTCCACATTCATACATCGAGTCATGCTTACATGTCGGTTTCGGGTACTTAAGATTCGGCCCTAAATACTAAAGATTGTTAAATACGGAACCATGGCATGGTTTAGACGAAAACATGTAACCTACTCTTACGTTTTATTTATTTCGGTACGTTGTTACAAAAAATTAGGGTTTTTGTGGCCATTGCTGTTGTAATAAAATCTCACTATTTAAAATCGGTAAACTACAAAAAACCACTGCACAACTTGCAGCAATCAAATTCAATTGGAACGCACATGAGTGTTGCCGCGTTTTTTTATCGCGCGCTTGCCGCGCCCACCGCAAAGTGTTTGCATCGCACCGCTCCGCGCCGCAGCTGCGATTCGTGTGGTGAATGTGTAACGCTTTATTTTTAATCAACAAAAACTATACACAAAATACACAAATCCGTTTTATGGAATGATTTTCATGTCGTTTGTTCTGGACATCATTTTTATCTATTTCTAACACGCATGTACTCTTTAGAATATTTTATAGCACTCGTATTAGAATTTTGTAATGAAAAAGACTTTATAATTATTTAAACTTAATGTCCATACCAATTGACTATAACCTCAAAATGCATCATTTTTGGCTGAAATGGTCTTTTTCCCCTGTATAAAGCGACTAGAGACCACATTTAGAACACCATTTTCCTGATATTACATCATGGACGGTTTTTTTAAAAGGGAAAAGGGAGCATTTTGAGGTTATAAAAATGTTTCCTAAATAAGACAAGCCAATTGGTATAGTCTGACATGACATGAGTTTTAGTTTGATGTTTGTATGCCACCCTGTATTTACGGACAGTTTGTGTCAAACATTAAAAATGCTAATAGTTTAAAATAATGATTGTTTGCAAAGTGTTTAAATTTCAGAAAGAGAATGTTATACAGGTTGAAACTTTACACAAAAATAGATCTGTAAGAATAATTACCTAGTAAATTATATTTTCTAGATAACCGATGAGAAATAGCAGAGCTCTTGCTATTTGCATTTCCCTTTCCATCAACTGGTGAACATGTACGCTGAGCTATCGAATCGCTAACACAATTTGCGAAGGCTTGATCTAGGTGTGATTGATTGGTTCTATTCGCCGACTAACTTGCACGTACAGTCGGTCTTATAAGCGGTCTTATAATTTGATACAACTACATTATGAAATAAAAATGACGCTGAAGTGATTCCGTGAAATTGCCTTATGTTGTGGACATTTTATGACGTTCGTTGAAACTTAGAGTGATAGATCATATTTCGCTGACTGTACTTACGACAAATAAAGTGATCTTCAACCCAAAATGTAGTATTTATTTTGATAAAGTAATGTCGATACAACGAGTGTCAACTTTGGCGATATTTTTTTTGATTTTGCAAATCCTTTGCTACCTATAATATACTTTACAGGGCATCCGTTGAGTTGCGTAACTACGTAATGTAATGTAATACATGATGGTATTTTTTGACGCAGAGGGAGTCATTAGTTTAATGTATATACTCGTATCTACAGGGTGTTTTTTTGATCGACAACTTCCAAAACAGGAGAGATATTTTAATTAATGCTGAATCCGAATATCACATTAAAAAATTAAAAAAAAACCTTAGGAGGTCAGAGAAATAGCATTTTAAATTTTTCCCATTATTTCACTTAATTGTGGTTACCATGCGCCATGTCTATCGAACACTTTAATGACTTAATCACCGTGCACAATGTTATGATTCATCTTTCCCTTCATACTTGTTAAGGGCTTAGGACCGTCAAAGATTACAAACACGGTTTAGGTAAAAAAATTGTAGATTATTGTTGTTAAAAATCGTTCTGAAGTGGCATTTAACAACAGAATAACGGTATGGATTATAAAACTGCAAGATTTGTCTTCGGCGTATTTAAAAAGGCGAATCAGCTTTATACAACGATTGTTAAAAATGTACAAACCTTGAGCATGGCGTTGCGTTTCAAAAGTGCCCGACTCGTAAAGGTTGCTAGCGATAGACCTTACAGTTTGCCGATTAGGAAATCGTTCAGTCCAAATTCTAATGGTGTCAGCAATGTTTTGACCACTCATAAAGTAAATGTTTACAACATCAAACATTTCCCGATTGTCCAAAAGTAAATTTTCTTGCCGATCCATTTTTTTATCAATGAAATGATTTAACACTTCACTTAACAAGCACTCGCTTCGAAACAAACCCGGAACTGACATCGCTTGTGCATAGTTTTGTGAGGGTAGTATCAAACAGTAACAGACTGATCGTGACGATAAGCGGCCTACCCCCTTCGTAGCTACAGAAAACGAGAGACCATGATTTACAACATAGAGAGGATATTCTTTCGACTTTTCATGAAAAAAAGACATTTTTTATTATATTTTTTTTGAGCTCAGAATCATGAATATAGTAACCCCTATTGTGGAAGTTGCTGACCAAAAAAACACCCTGTATATATCTTTCTGTGGCATCATAGGTCCTAAAAGGATGGACCGAGTCGGAAACGGTTTTTTTTAAATAGAAAGTTAATTAAATTGACGTGGATTTTAGCCAGGTTTATTTAATTTGGGCCGTGCAAGACTGATCAGCTCTGATATTAGGGTTGCACAAATAGGTTATGATGATTAACAGCGTCTTAATGTCAGGTTGCAAGGCCATCGCCTAACACTACTATAGGCCTTACGACATCCACGGGAAGACATGGAGTGGCACTATTCTAACCCAGTAACCACACGGGGTTTTATCTATGTAAAAGTATAAAATAAAAGATTTTATAGTTTTATGAGTAAGTAGGCGCACGGGCAGGTTTACACGTTAAATAAAATTGGCTGATAATAATAATTATTAGGTCACTTAAACCAGAAATTGTTAATAGATTTTATTTTACCAGCGTAAAATCTTACTGATATTATAAATGAATTGGATGTTTGTTACTCAATCACGCTTCAACCACTGAACGCATCGGGATGAAACTTGGCACACCTATAGGTTAGGTCCTGGAATAGGACATAGGCTACTTTTTATCCCGGAAAAATGAATAGTTCTCGAGGGAATAGCGTTAACCGACTTCTAGGCGAACTTAGTCGCGGGCAACAGTTAGTAAAATAATTATTGTTTTACGAAAAAAAAGATTTGGAAGTCAAATATATCTCTGTTCCTTTCACTCCATGGATCCTGTCAAGTTTTGATAACTCAGGATTCAACCTCTGATCTTTACGAAATCGATTCTGTAGAAAAAGTGATTGAATACTGAAAGATTTAATAATATACAAAATATATTTTTAACAATATCTGATAACTCAAAGGTGTAAGCTAGATTTGAAACCAATATGCTTGTGTTTAAAACCTGTGCGATCGGAGTATTACGTTGCTACGGATTTTTTGTCTAAGCTGCCTTGTGTCTATAACGGTTATAATAATGTTAGAATACAAATAAATTTATTTACACAAATAGATAAAATTGAAATAATCCTCACCCTGTATCTTAGAAATAACAGCAAAGGTCGATTCACAAGAGTTGGCTCGAATGGATTGAATGAGTGAACTAATGTATACTGCCCTGTTAACACAAATGACGGTATCTCTGGCAAAACTCCTTTAGCAAAAGTAACCCTATTACTAACGGCAGAAGGTTGAATCTGCTTTGGCTAATGAATTTGAGATACCGCCTTTTTGCTAATGAGGGCAGTATACAAGTGTGTGAAATAATAAAAGGCTTTCGGTTTGAAATTCGAACATCGGTTCAAAGGGCGGCACTCCCACAGTGATAGGTGACATTACTTTTGTTCATTCCATTGGTGCCAGCTTTAGTGAATCTACCTGTAGCTATTTTTTATTTTTAAAATAGCGTACAAAATCTACACTTTAGGCACCATTGATCCCGAAAGGTCATTAAACCTTATCCCCCGTTCATAAACCTACCCAGTATTATCGACGGATACATGAGAAAATATTAGATCCCCGCCTTTGAAGTATATTGATTTCCATTGTGTACGGAGATTATATCCGGCCGTAATTGCGGTCCTCTAGCACCTCATAAATCTAGCTCTGCCTAATAAATTGTCCTGGAATTATTTCCAAGAGAATATCTCCCGATTTTTCCGGTAAAACTTCTACTGCTACTTTTACTCGATGGTCGTTCGTTCTACATTTTTTATAGAATTACACGGCCGGTTAGACTGAATTGATGTAGTGTTCATGTTATCGATATTTACTATTTTGGGAACATATTAGTGGTGTGGTCTTGTGCAAGGTCCGTCTTATCTTTTAACTTACCACCAAGCAGCAGTGTTTGCATTGTTGTGTTGCGCGAGTTAAGATAATCGGCAAAATTACTAGCATAGCGGCATTCCATCTTAGTCCTCAGGTGGCCCTGCCAAGATGCATTACGCTAACTAGCGTTTCTATTCGTTTTTAATCCAATCGCGTCACTGGTAGATAACGTGATACGAAAAGTCACGTGATCTACCATTGACACGATTGGTTTAAAAACGAAACGAATAGAAACGCTAGATAGCGTAATGCTTCTTGGCAGGGCTAGTAGGGTTGGCAACGCATTTGCGCATTTAGGATTACAGTCTTAAGATATTAGTCTTGAGAATGCAAATGTCTATAGGTCACAGATCCTTACCATCAGGTGACCTGCGTGCTCGTTTGCCTTTTCCAACGCATATAAGAAGTTTATTGGAATGCCTGAGGGCCTTGCCAAGGTGCATTGCGCTAACTAACGTTTCTATTTGTTTCATTTTTAAACCAATCGCCTCAGTGACAGAATGAAGTAATACGTAATGAAATAGTAAAAATCACTGAACATACATACGGGTTAAATCGATAGCTTTTTAGCTGCTCTATAAGCCCTAGGCGGGTTGACTTTGATTAATGGGACACCCTGTATATTACTAATGGCTTAATGATGTTCGGACTATTTAATATAAATAATAGAATTGATTTTCTTAAATTTTCACGATATTTGCACGTATATTATATAAAAAGGGATCGCATAAAAGAATTATAAAAAATTATTACCGCGACGTTTCGATCATATTGCAACGACCGTGGTCACGAGGAGACGCGTTTAAGTCCTGTTTAACTACATATTATAATAATAGAATTGCTAAAAATGAATAAAAACACCTAAAGAATTAAGGTGTTGAATAAGACGACGGATACTATTTTATGAGCTCTTAAATCCAGCCAAGTTCAGACAATAATAGGTATGGAGTTATAGAAGTCGCATAACTCTGTCTCTTTCATGGCCTGGAATTGTCTGGCTTTGGCAGGTCATAATACGATTTCACTGACTGAGAACCACTTTAACTAGTTTTTGATTTTAAACTTCTAAACTTCTATAGATGAAGTAAAAAAATCGCGTTTGACAATAGTGTTATATTAAAAAATAAATTGAAATAATTCTAATTTAATGTTTATATTGCTAAATCGAAAATCAGTTTAAATTGTGGGTAATGCGATAATTTCTCACCCTGTAGTTCAAAAAACTCTAGTATAGGGTACCCTTCATCTGACATACCTTTTTTTGGCATAATCATTATTTGGCATACTCATCATTTGGCATAATCTTCATTTGGCATAATCATCTTTTAGCATACAGTATTTTTTTCTGAAACCGTATACTTTTCAGGATTGTTTAAAATATCATTGCATTGAATCCATTAGGTTAGGTTAAGTTTATTTTATAACAATCCTGAAAAGTATACGGTTTCAGAAAAAAAGACTGTATGCTAAAGATGATTATGCCTAAAAATTATTATGCCGAATGATGAGTATGCCAAATGATGATAATGCCAAAAAAAATTATGCCAAATGAATGTAAACCCGCCAATATAATATAGAATGCTAATGTAATTTAAATAGCCTTCCTTGTAACTGATCATTGTTAACATTAATGCCAATGTATTATTCAAGTAGCTTTACACTAAACATCCTAAGAACATTAGTCCAAGGCCCAGTCCACTGGGCTTCCAAATGGGACCGTAATCACAGGCCTTAGACAAACTTCAGGCAATGGCCGTTGAATCAGTAATGAGAAAAGGACTGCAACATCCTCTGTTCAAAAAGGGTGCATAAGTGGTCAAATTTATAAAGTAAAAACAACCTTATCGATGACAAGGAGAATTGAATTCAGAAAAAACTATTATGGTCTATACGACCTTTAGTTTTGAGAGTCAGTGCAGCCGATACGAGTCGGTTTATTGGTCCCGACTTGTAACTATGACATTAACTATGCATTGAAACATGTTTTTTCAGCTGTGCCACATGCTGTACAGGGTGTTAGAAAATAAGAGAAAACGGAAATTATTTTCTTGTTGTGGGAAAATGACGAATGGTTCAAGATCAGAGGATTTGTCGAAGCAGAATTGGGATACACGATAATAACACACAGTGGTTGCAATATTATTAAGGTAAATACAGTTAGTATATTAAATTATTTAAACAGTGCTTGGTCATTTAATAACTATTTTGATTCTTATTGCATAATCTCAGGATTTTTAACAAGTCAGTTTTGACCTTTTCTTAAACCATTTTGTAAGAAAGAGTATTTAATTCTGCCTTCTTATAAGTATGAAAAGACACTAATTTTAACCATTTAAGATCTAGTAGCATATTTAAAAATAAAAAATATATCAGAAATTTAACAATATATCGATTACAGTCTTCAAGTTTTCATACCACCGAACATCAGGAAATAATCTAGTTATAAGCGTTCAGTAAAAAAATAGACAATTGCAAGTAGGAACTGCGCCCTAAGGGTTCCGCATAAATCTAATTTTGTATGAAGATCAATATCACCGGAATCATCGGAATTGATAATCTACGGTGTTTGACTGTTTTCGATATTCGAACATTGCTCTAACGAAAATGTAAATCAGATTGAAAGCCAAACTTAACTTTGCGGGCGGAAAACAATATACTCCTTTGATCGATATACACCACGATCGATGTTCCAACTGCAAAATTAATGTTAGTTTGAAATCGCAAAAAAAAAAAACGATTTTAAGATATATTCTTAATTTTTCCTGAAATTGACCTTGCTTCTTGCAAAATGTCATGTTTCCAAGTCAACGGTAAGAGCCTTACCTATAGGTTTCACTGAGTCAGTTTGCTAGGGAGATTTTTTAATTCCGTCGAATTTAAAGCTTGAATTATATACAGGGTGACTCCTAACTTTTTAATCTGTAATGTTAGTTTAAACACTTTTACTTAACAATATGTAAAAATCTTTTTTTTTTGTTATTAGAAAATCAATTATTAGTTTTCAATTTACGAGATTTCGTGGTCACCCTACTTCTGTTTAACGGTCAAAGACGCCTATCGTGTTTTTAATCAACCTCATTGTAAAGTGCTGGCTGGAAACGTTAAAAAACATTACATTGACAGTGAGGAATCTTTCAAGTCATAAGTGTCGCAACATTACCATGCCAATTTTAATTAAAAATAAAATGAATCCTCGTAGAATAGGGTGACCACACGGTTGCTTTTTTTTTGACTAAACGCATTCACTGCCAGTGCTGTTTTTTGAACTTTCGCCAGGTGCCACATCTTTTGTTTTATACGGAGCTTGCTTACTGTAAGAACGCACATATGCGTTGAGGGCACTGGGTGGAAGTCACGGTGACGCATATATGCGTCGGTGGCAGTGAATGCGTTAATGAAATTAATTAACGTTAATGTCATTAAAGTTCAATTGTTTGCTTTTAGACCTAATGCACTGAACTTGCCTTGAAATGCTGCGTTAGAAACTATGATTTTTGTTCACCACTTAGGAGTCATCCTGTACATATTAAATAAATAAATAAATAATTAAATATTATTATACCTTCAAGAAACCATAAACCTCAGTTTTTAATATTAATTTTAACTTGAAAAGCACTTTAATAAGGAAAATAATCGAGACACCAACACACGAACAGACATAGAGGCGGACAACAAATTTAACAAAAGTGTTGTATTTTTCCTTTTACGTGTGGAACCCTAAAAATATCACATTAAACTTGATACATCAAAAGAAAAAAAACATTTTTTACATAGAACTGTGTATGTCATGAAGCAACCGTCATTATTTTGGACACCCCTTTTATTTGCCAGCGAGTGTATTTGAAATTGAATGGGCTCGTTATGCGACTCCACAGCAGGGCACTTGTTGATTCTTTATTTTGCAACTCACATACTAATTGGACCAAATAAAACCTATTTCTAAGTCGAATTACGATGGTACTTATTACTTATGTTGTCTCAACGTCACTATATAATAAATACTATTATTAGATTATTACAAGCGTTTATTAAGTTTAAACCTCAGATCATTAAGAATATTCTATGGATTTGTACTAGGGAATGCAAATAACCGGTTTTAACCGATTTTAACCGGTTATTTTCATACAAAAACGGTTAATAACCGGTTAATTTGCATTCCCTAATTTGTACCCTCTTAGATATTATAAATAAGCAACTTACTAGCAAAAAAAATAATTAAAAAAATTGGTCAAAAAGTTTAATATAGCACCGTGTAAGTTACACGGTTACACGGTGTGACCCTGTCGCAGAAACCCAATGATTAATTCGACATGTTCATTTATGTCTTGTGGCAGGACCTATCATTGTGACGTGGTTGTATTTGTGACTCAGCAACAGGAGTTGTTATTATAATAATTATTATAAAATATCCTACCTTATAAAAATGTATGTTTTTATTCAACAATCATTAAATAAATATACTGATTGTTGAACTATTGAACTATGAAAATTAGATCACGTTACGCTCGCCAGCTACGGCGTAGGAGTGCTACGAACCGTGGGTGCTACGAAGCGTAGACGCGTAACGAGTCAATGCGCTTAGTTGTTAGTATAATTCAATATTTATGTATTTTATTCGTCAAAATGGCTAAATTTAGACACTACTTTACAAAGAGGATTTTTTTTTAGTGTTTTATTTTTATTTTATCTTTTAAGTAAAATTTAACCGATGGTAAAATATTTAAGTAGCAGTTAGTAGTTCGTTGTTAATTAATTTTAATCAAAAAAGACCCACGAATTAATCACAAGATGTTTAACTAATACGATACGATAAAAATACAATACAATTTTTTTTATTGTACACCTAACATAAATTAACCATAAAACCCAATTTTATGATGAGAACCTCAGAACTTCATGTCAATAAAACCTTATTAATAATCAGATAAATCGTAGTAAAAAAAAACCTGTAATTTTTTTTTTCACGGTTCCAATTTTCTCCGTTTAAAATAACAAAATGCTCGTAAAATAACTTCAAAGACGCACACAAATATTCTTCAGTAAATTAACACCCTTTATATTGCAAAAACATAAACAACATTTCAAAAAATAAAACACTCCACGCCAATTGAATACATAACGTAAACCGCGCACGTATGTTCAGGTTAATTTAAGCCACAAAACGTCACGTGAGCGAATATCTGCAGACAAAATATCATTTTGGCGGCATAAAGGCTCTGGTTACGTATTCCGGGGGCGAGGCGCGCCCTTTGTCCGTCGCGCACGCCCGCCTTTATTATGAAAATCACGACACTTGCTTACCGCACGCCACTTGAGACCCGCTGCGCTGACGTAAGCTGTGTACATTTTAGTAGGTGCGAGTTTTTAAACAGGGTGCTTGAATTTTTTCGGTAAATTTTTATGTTGGGATATACGTCGTACATGATTTTTGTTAAGTTAGAATATTTTAAAGCACCTATTGTTTTTGTTAATCAGTCAGTAAATACACAAATATACCTATATACCTTAATACATATTAGCAGTATTAATCGTGTATCGTTTGGTTATTAAAAGCGTTTCTAAAAACGTTTTAACGCTATGCCAATCTGGAATTTTGCGAGCGATGCGATGAAAATTTCTCTTCCTCTTTTTACCTGTCTGCCCAAGTAACCTGTTCGAGCATTTTTGTGTCGCGTAAGTAAATTTCAAACTTATCGTCATTGAGAAAATGTCCGCAAACTTAAATTTCCTAGCAGGAACATTGACATTTATATTTTGTATCGCCTTCCACTAGTAAAGAAAAAGTATAATAATGTACATGAGTCTGTTTAGGGGCTTGTACTAGGGATGGATTCCGTAAAACTTTTTTCTCGTAGAGACTATATTATCAATAAGAACGAGGTGACCTTATTTTGTAACAGGAAACTTAAATAAAAAAACTTGCCAAGTGCGAGTCGGATTCGCAGACAAAGGGTCGAAATCCGAAAAAAAACTAGTGTAACAATTTCAAATGTCTAGCTATTACCGTTCATGAGATACAGCCCGCTGACAGATAGACAGACGGACGGACAGCTGAGGCTTAGTAATACCAAAGCACTGCTGGATTTTTGATACACTTGTCTAGTATGTAAATTTTACTCGGTGCGTAGAGGCTCTTGGTATGCCGGAGGCCCGAAATCTCTCCCCGCCTACTGTTTCCTTTTGTCCCGCCCTTTTCTAACTCACAACATACTATTATCTCTTATAGACAGGCGATTTATTCGCTTGTTCGTTTTAGTGACTAAAAAAGTACCTTTTGTTCTTGAACTTTTAGACGTCAGATTAAGCTTTAAAATGTCATGATGCGTCGACACATTCGATATGACGCAAAAAAAATATATATTTATGACATATTTTTGAACATCTGAAAACGGCACCTGCGCTAGTTCTCGTATCTAATATTTTCAGATTATGATCTGTATAAATAAAAATTGCCGAAATGTAGGTATGTATGCGCATAACTTCCTTTTTTGTTGTGTTCGTTATTGTCAGGACAAGCTTTGTACGACAGAAAAAAAAACCTCTGGTCTTTGATAGATGTAAGTTTTTTGATTAATTAATAACCTATTTAAAGAACATTAATTGAAATTAATTGAAGAAGTACTTATATATTATTATTTGTACCTGGAAATCAGGAAACTTGCAATGGAGGCGAAGCCTGGCTGGCTGCTAGTTTTCGATAAAACAATTAGGACCTTCCCACATCCATAAAATTTCGAGTTTATTATGCTAATTAAAACGTTGTTCAAATCCACTATGCTGCCACTTATCTTCAATACTCCATATACAATAACTTATTGCGCTCCATGATGTGTAACTACGAGTATCATACAGAATTGGTAGCTACCTAAAAAACTTCTAAATAAATAAATCATTATTGACCTTTGCTTTAGGTTTAATCAAACTACAACTTTGCGCGGGCTTGCAATATCTAAATACCGCTGTTTTTTCAACCGTTAAAGTTTTTTAACATTCAATTAAACAAATCAGAAATGTGAAACCTGTTTGCGAGTTGTTTTTCAAACATCACGCTTGTTCACAACATATTCTGCAACTGTCTGCCAATTCTGTTATTTGAAGAGTGCAGCTTTTATTGTATTGCATATTTTAGAGAGCACAAATGAAATTTGAGTATCAGGCCACTTTTTGCTTCTATACTGACACATAAAAATGGATAGCGATAGATTGTTGTGATCAAGGTCAGTGTTTGTTTGCCAAAAGCCATGTGTTGCTCAGATTCACGTTTTTTTATGGCATGAAGAAGGTAAATAACCATGTGTCACCTGCGGCTCTATACATACATACATACAATCACGTCTCTTTCCCGTAGGGGTAGGCAGAGACCACTTCCTTCCACTCGCTACAGTTCAGACAAACTTCCCTTGTTTCCCTCTTCATACACGTGCGTCGGTTTAGAGTCTCCTGACCTGGCCCTTTCTTAATAAGTCCCCGATCTGATCGTGGAACGTTAGCCTTGGCTCCTCTTCCAACATTCCCATTTACTCTTGCCTCATACATCTGTTTCGTCAAACTCACTTTATCCATTCTTTCCACATGACCAAACCTCTTCAGCATTCCCTTATTAATCCTTGTCGCTGCATTTTCTTTTAATCCACCGGCTCTATTCAACTGGGTAAAACTATATTAATTGCCTTTGATAGTTTAGTGTATTATTCTTAACTCGGCCGCCATTACTGTCAAGGGAATAAGAGTTATCGTAACATTACGTCATGTCCAGACATAGGAATCTAGGGGGATTTTTTTTTATGACAGGTAGCGAGTTCCTATATCGATAAACTCAATTATCGAAGCTTGTTTTATATACTAGTGATCACTCCAAGTTTTGCCTGTAAAAACATTTTTTTATTAAAAGTGTAAATATTAAACAAAATAATAACGTAATTCTGTTCTTCATTTTCCAAAACGATTTTTGAAACTATACTCATCATTTTTTTTCTTCATTACTGTCCCATCACTACTGTCTACTATTGTTAAAATAAACTACCAAAATTTGTTCCAAATTTTCGGGCGTTACACGTCTCCGTCTTGACTGATAAATCTATTTCAGGCGGCTAAATGACTTTTCATAATTTTTTTTTTTATATGCTTTGTGACACTCGTCTTCAGAACAATACTTACAAAAAAATACATACAATGCTGGGGGCGATCACTAGTATATGGAAAAAGCACCAATAATTGAGTTTATCGATATAGGAACTCCCTATCTGTCATAAAATATTGCCCCCTATATTCCTGTCTGGTCATGTCAAAGGCGATATGGTTTTACGCATTGGAATTGAGCCCCTAATACTAAGTGTGCTTCGAGGCCTCTGCGGGCCTAGTATCGTTGCTTTATCGCATGACAAAATGTAGATACTCGTAAAGCGTCACTCTCGTGCTCGTAAGTGTTAAAAAGTGATGGATGTTTTATCCACATTTTATCACACGATAATCGCAGCCATATGCATGTGTGGAATCTAAAGATTGAAAATGCGTTGCCAAGCTTGAGGACTAAGAGGTTAGATATATTTATGGTTATTGTCATAATAACAGCGTCAAGTCACGACGAAGAATTTACCTCAGAATTAATCATTGGTTTTCTGCGACACAGTTCTATAGTGACTAAATGTAATCGTCTGTAAGATATTTATTTTCACAGGCTGCTTTAGCTCTGAAATAGCAGACTGCAAAAACTGCTGCTTGGTTACAACTAAGCGGGTTAGATGGCGGTAGTCATCCGGATGAACCCTGAATGAGGTTCTACCCGCAATTACTAATTTAAATTGAAAGAGCTCGGAGAGCTAATAGAAAAGCGTGTGAGCGGCGATTCTCTTGTGTTACTTCTATTACATTTTAGTTTCAAAGGCACTGACAGTAATCCCACCTGATCAAGTACCAGCACAACTGTCAGAAAATGTTACTATAAAAATTGGTTTGGTTCTGCGGATCCTGGCAGGTTGTGTACAATAATAAAATAAACTCAGTGTACCGTTCCAAGGCTGCTACTACAAACACAAAAAAATATCTCATAAAATAATAAGTAGGAAACTAATTTTCAATTTAATGTCACTTGGTTTTAGATGGTTTTTAGCAGGTATAAACACTTTAGTCACCTTTATCTCAGCAACCAATCAAGTCTAGTCGTCACAGTTCTGGGGTCCTAGTGAAAAGGAAACAAATCGACTTAACTCATAATAAAAAAGGGTATTATACATAAGAATAAATAATAACTACACGTAGAAGCGAATCTCCTTTACGCAGGTCCAAAATGCCGCGCTTTAAATACCTACTTCCCTCTTCACCCCGCTACGCCCCTCTGTCTTCCGCGCCCAAAGTTAGGGCTGTCACTTGCGAAATATTTTAATCGTTTTATGGATGTGGTATACAAGTTTAGTCACGAAATGTTATTAACTTATTAATGTTTTACTTCAACATAAACATTGTTGCAAAATGTTTTTTGTACATTTGCGTTTAATTAGATACTAATACCTTTTGATGATATTAAGATATATTTTTCCGTAAATAGTCGTTCACTTTTTAAAACACTATCTTAGTTCAACCATAAACACTAAAATCAACACAAATACGAAAACCATTTCAAGGCACAATATCAATATCTTGGTTAATATATATTCCGTGTGTGACGCCCCTGACTGACTAAACACCTCAGGCGGTAGGTATCTAACGTGAAGAGCGCGCGTCCGGAGCCGGGCGTTTCGCTTCTACGTGTAGTTATTGTTTATTCTTATGGTATATACATGAACGGAGTATACTAGACTTAAACCCTTTTTCACTTGATCTTCAGACGACTTATACCCTTTTTCACTAGGACTCTAGAGTTCTCCTTTTAAATTCGTTATACGTGCTTTCAATATATGATAACGATTTTTTTTCTTCTATCTGAGCTATCCAATGATACCTCACTTGATGTCATACTGTAATTTTTTTAAATCAATATCTAGCTATATTGAGCTATTTTTTATTATTATTACTTTTTGACATTTCCAAATACTATTGTACTCTTGTCTTGACATTTTATGACTGTAGCATTTGGGCTATATTTATTTTGTTTTTCTGCAGTTTTTATTTTGTTTTATTAATATTATTACTTTTGTGCACATTGACATTATTTGATTTTTACTTTTTATTTTATTTTTTTACACTGACGATCTTATTGTGAATTCATTATAACTATGCGACATATAATAATGTAATTTCCAATATGAAATAAATGACTAATACTACTACTACTAATTCTAAATCTACTTTGTCGGCGTTAACTATGCAAAATTACAGCTTTGTAGTACCAAGAGTTTCTGAGTTATACCGCAGACAGACAGACAGACGGACATGGCGAAACTAAAAGGATTCTTTGTTGACTACGTGACCTTAAAAATCCTCAAAGAATTTCCCTCCCAGGATTGCACCTCGTTTATTTGATTAAGCTTGACAAGTATGGCTTGAAGAACTTGTTTAGCTTGGCAAGACTCAGATAACTCTGTCCAATACACCAAAAACTCGAAGCATAGGAAGAGCTGAAATCTTATGTCAGAAGTTTTTAAGGGTTTAAGTGTTAGTGAGTGTGTCTTAAAAATATATTTTCGTGTTAACAAAACCGCAGCGTGGGGAGGAGCGCGCGAGATTTTGCAGCTTCTCGTGGCATTTTTCATTTTCATTTTAGATACATGGCTAGTTTCTAGTAAATAACTGTTTTCACATTATAAGCTTCACTATGACTACATCGTTTTACATCAGAACTGTAATAGTTATATAAAAAAATATTAAGTTAGTTTCGGGATAATTTCACTATTATTTGGCTCAGAATAATATTCATTAACCTGTATTAGCACGCTGTTTCTTAGATCTACATTCAACTCAGGTCAATCATATTGCCTTGTACAGCAACCGTATTATGGTCGCCTTTATCGCGGTGGATAAAGCATTCGTCACTCTCTCACTTACATACTTGTCAGAGAGTAACAGATGCTTTATCGACATCGATAAATACGACCTTGTGGGTCCGCAGGTTTTCGTATTGTCAACGTTACGATAGCTCTAATTTACATGACAGTGATGGCGGCAGAGTTAAAAAATATACAGAAGCCATAAAGAAAGAAAGGAAGGCGATATGGTTTTACCGACTAAAATAGAGGTCCAGCTCTCTGAAAACCAATATTAATTACGTGTAATAAAACTCCAACCTTAGTTCAAAACAAAGTTGCAGTTGCGAACCCAGCTCGTTTTAAAATGTAATTAGACCCGCTAAGTCCTGTCCGACATGTTGTTTGGCGTCGATTCTTCAGTGCGGGCACGTACACCTCCCCGCGTGCAACTAACGCCGCGCCGGGACACGACACGTGTGCGTCCTGCCTTAACGGGTTACTGGTATATACATGGGGTTTTAACACTAGCTGGCGAGAAAATCACTGCTGTTTCATATTATTTGCAGTATGCATTATTTTTTACTTTAAAAATGTAGTTACGGATGCCGTATGCAGAATTTAAAGCAAGAAACGGGAAACACGATCTACAATACTATTGTCCTGGTCCAGCTCATAAAAAAATAGAATATTCTAGCTTCTGCCCGCGACTTCGTAAGCGAAGATTTCGATGGTAGTTATTCCCTCGGGAACTTTTAAATTTTTCGGGATAGCCTATGCCTATGTGTTAGTCCAGGGTATAAGGAGTTTCTATTTCAAATTTCGTCCAAATCCGTCCAGCTGCTGCAGCGTGAAGAAGTAACAAACTAACACACACACACACACACACACACACACACACATACACACACACACACACAGACACACAAACTTTCGCATTCATAATATTAGTAGGATTTCAAATCAGATGAGATAATTTCCTGCATTTTACGTTATATCGTATTAGGCTTATGGAATTACGCGTGATACCGGCAAAGTATTAAAAAGGTCATTTGGCTGGTAAAACGAAAGCGCTGATTTTTCATTTCTAAGGAGATAAAGCTCTGAAAGAAGGAGTTTCCATTATATCGGAGGTTTTTATCTTTTTATCTTTTCGATTGTTATTTTTTCTCTAAAATACTCGTGTTTAATTAAATGCTTAAGTCGTGTAAGCCCTTACTCTGATTGTTAAATTAGTTTATTTGTATGCTAATTACAATTGTAAACTCAATTCAAATTAATCTGCGTCTTTACTCATCGTAATTACACGTTAGTACAAACACGGGCCGAAAATAATTAATTAATAAAACATCATTTTAGGATTCGATAAAGCCCTTGGAAATATGAAGGGCCTATCAATAATGGATTTTATATTGGATCCAGTATTAAATAATTAATCCGTGTACAAGTGTGCTCGGATGTAATGAAATAATTAAAAGCCAGCGCTCATTTGTTAGAGTTTGAAATTTTCAATACGTAAAGCTATAATACGGTGTCACAATATATTTCATTAAAGTGCTGTTTCGTTTGAAGTGGCTTTTGATTATAAGTAGGATTATAATGAAACTTTAGGATGCCCGCGAATTGGTACGCGAAGAATTAATTTACCACGCCCCTTTTCTTCTCCTTGGGGTCGATTTTTTAATAATCATTTCGTAGTACTTAAGGAATTATATATTCTACAAAAAGGCCATGTGTAGTCAGTCAGCGATTCAAGGAAGAGTTTCAAAACTTGTAACTAGCTGTTGCCCGCAACTCCGTCGTCGTAGAATAATATAATAAAGTCTTTATTATTCAGTGATAATTTAGCATTCAACTGGTGAAATAATTGTTAAAATCGGTCCAGTAGTTCTTGAATTAATTCAACGTGAAATAATATTAAATGTCTACGTGGACGAAGTTTTGGGCTTGTTTATTAATTTCATTGTACTTAAATAGGTACTACTAGGTATTGATATAAAACTAGTATATTAACCCTTTTTACCATTTCATTTATGCTTGTTTAAATAATGTCGGTTTTAATTACGTTAATTTTAATGTTAGAAGTAAGTTATTGAAATACGTACGGTCGGCCGCTTATAAAAGCGACATACTTTAGTCCTTTGTCACTTTAACTTTATTTTTGAACTGCTGCACTGATCTGTCAAAGGCGTTAAAGCGACAAGGTACCAAAGTGTGTAGCTACTTTGGCCCATTGTACTTACAGTAACACAGTATTAATAGTTCCCGAATATGTATCGCTTTCACACTCTCACTGGCATAGCAAATATACGGACAGACGCCAGATAAATGTGACAGCGATAGATAGCCGAGTTCTATTAACACTCAGCTTTACAGTATCGCTTAAAAAAAAACCAAAATACCTCAGTGCCTCAAGACGAAAGTCTATAACCAGTGTGTTACCAGGGGCCTGTTTTATAAAGCTACAAATTACAATTTACAGGTTACAAGTTTCCATTTGACACAACCTCGACCAATGACGACCAGCCATTTGAGCAGTGTTGCCAGTTTAGACCTGTAAAATTGTTACTTGTAGCTTTATAAAACGTGCTCCAGTGATGACATATGGATCTGAGACGTGGTTTCTCACAATGGGCCTATAAGGAAGGGTCAGCGAGCTATGGTGAGGGCAATGCTCTGTGTGATAGAATCAAAAATGAAGAGATCCGCAAAAGAACTAAGGTCACCAACATAGCTCAGCGCATAAGTAGGCTAAAGTGGCAATTGGCAGGGCACTTAGCTCCAAAAACCGACGGCCGTTGGGGCAGAAGGGTTCTTTAGTGGAGACTACGACCTGGCAAAGTCAGCGTGGGACGACCGCCTGCACGATGGATAGATGACCTAATAAAGGTAGCAAGGTTCTCGCTGGAAATCATTGGGGGAGGACTATGTTCAGCAGTAGACGACTACGGGCTGAAATGATGATGATGATGATGATGATGATGGTGATGATGATGATGACTGTATTACGTAAAATTTTACTATTAAAACAGTAGCTTTAAAAAATACTTTGTACTCGTACGACTAGTTAGCATTGGCATTTGTCCGTCTGAAACTGTTTGCTCGTGGTTTTTCGTAAACGAGGCACCTAATTTAACGCTCGCGAAGCATGCAATAGGTTTAAAAAGGCTACTTAGCGAGATCTACTTGAACCGTCCCGAAAAGTACTTTCTGAGTTTTATTTGTTTTCTTTTTTATAGTTCGGTTTTATAGTACGGAACTAAATTATAAGGAAAATAATGTTTATTTGTACATTGATGATGGTGTACTGTCGTTATGTCGGTAGTATAAACATGTTATATTCTTTTAAACATTTTTTAATATAAATGATATGAAAGATTATCGCAACGAATTGTGAAATTCCAACTTTTTTTAAAGTCAGTTAAAAAAATCGAATCCAAAAAAACGCACTGCACTCATTCATATTTTGGTTATTGTATAAATAAAATGCTAATAGAGCTTGTGCAATTTAATTAAAAATATCATTCAAATACATGCTCGGAAATGTTTACCTTACTGTTGCAAAAACAGCACGGGAAGTTCTTCGTTCCAACTCAACACAAAATTTAAAAAAAAGTTATTATTTTGCAATCGAAGCGGCCGCGAAAAATTTATGAAATTGTATTAAACCTCGGTGTATTTTACATTTTCTCTTTCATCATTGTATTTACTAGGATAACTAACTTCAAACAGCCACTCGCACAATCGAAGTATGTACAATTTACTTTTTAAAATACCATAGACTAAAAACATTTAATGTTAAAAAACGTTTACGGACACCGTTTAAAACGTTTTTAAAAGTGTCTCGTGAGTAAAGTTATATTACGTTCGTGAACAAAATATATTGCCGAAATAACTTAACGCGTTGTTGATATTTTAATTGAAATTCCTTTTTATTAATCAGATACATTGCATTTCTATGTTTGATATTATTTAATGGTAAGCATTATTCAGTTTAATATCGTGTCATACATATTTCGAATTTAAATTGCATAAATCGCGACGTGTATTTTTAAACAATATTAAAAAGGCGCTTATTTATTTTTTACAGGAAATATTGGGACGGTGGGTGCTTAACATATATTAACAATTGTAGGAGAAAAACACAATACAAGCTTCGACCGGGAATGGTGGCTGCTGAACTCGTATAGACTGCGTCACAGCCGCACTAACTCATACTCGAGACGTCCAGCAACGGCTTCCTTCCCGGTCTATGCAGTAATATACTATTACATTTTTTCGAGTAATACACACACATACAGTAATACAGAGACATAATCAAGAAAAACGAAAATATGCGATGTTACCAGCTTTTTATAAGAGACCTCTTCATACGGCGCCTTTAGCCACTTAATGCTCTCCGTTAAATAACTTTTATGGTCACTAACGTCTCTCCAAGACATGACCGAGTCCAGTCCTTGCAAAATACAGCGGCGTCGGCCCGTAAAGCAATAGGTTAAAGCAATAAACATGGCAGTAAAATAAAAATGTCAAGTTGCTATATTTTATTGGCGTCCGAAACCATTTTTTCTATTTCCCCCGCGCTGTGGCCAGCTTCATCTTTTATTCACATATCGATGTGAGCAACACTCGATAAATTTAGGTTATTTCAATGTGTTAGTGTACGCAAATGCAACTTACGTTGGTTTTATCTTATACCATTATTCATTACCTATTTTTAAAAGTAAAACACTTAGTGGGTAAAAGTGAGAACATTTAATCAACTTCACTATACTAAGACTTATGACAAATTCGTAAGCGGGGAAATAACGACGCCACAATGACAGCCGCTATTGTTGTCATTTTTATAGAATATCTCGATGGTAATAGGGCGGTGACACGATGACAGATTAATCGGTTAACACTATACAATATATAAAATGATTCTGTGACTGACTGACGGACTAGAAAAAGTGTCTATATCGGTTGGTCTAAAATTGTTTGGCCTATTGTTGTGTCGCCTCATATTTTTTTGCATAACAACGTTTCGTCTAATGATTTAAATGTCGAAAATTGTTTGATCGAAATTTGTTTTGCATAGTATTGTTTGGTTGAAAAATTGTTTGGAATACGTTTTTTCTTCGAATGATTTTTTGGTATAACGTTGAGCTACAGGCGAAGTTGACGGAGCTCCGCTTTGCGGAGCTTCTATTCCGCATAGTTATGGTGCTTCGCGCCTTGACACAATTCTAACCTAACCTAACCTATACATTAGTTGAGATCTAGGGGTTTTATAGGGTTACCTACGTTTTATCAAATTATGTTTGACAAATTATCACTACCCAATATATTTTTCGTAAAATTTCATTTGCCAAATAATTGTTTGCCAAATTAACTGTCCACAAATAATTGTTACGCAAACCTAATGTTTGGCACATGAACGTTTTGGCATTGACTCGCTTACCAACTGGTAATTTGACCAAATTTAATTTAGTCAAATGTTTTAGTTGGCATAACATATTTTACGCAAAACAAAATAAGGCAAATGATTTCTATCGTCAATATTCAACTTACCATTTCCATTCAGTCAGTTGTTGAATTTTTGTGGGGGCACAGTTCTAACCTAACGTAACGTACTTTACCGGTAGTGTTTCTAACCTTTAACCTACGTACCTGGCAGCAGTTCGGTTCTGGCGCTACGCCGGCCGCTGCCGCGGCACGCTCGCTTTGCTCGCTCGGCTCGCGCGCTGTTATTGTCGCAGTTCTAACCTAACCGAACCTACTGTTTTAGTAGCAGTTCGTTTTTTATGGGATCGTTCCGTTTTACCAATATTATTTTGGTCAAATTGTATTACTCAAACAAACTCCTATTTTCGTCTTTATATGTTTTGTCATATCAATTCATTTGACTAAATGTTTATTATCTAATGTTTTTTTGCCTTAATAAAGCATTTGCTAAAAGAACAAATGCCTAAATGTCAGTTTCCGTAGTAAAACACTGCTGAATGAAAATTTGACCAAATGAAAATTTGCGTATTATAATTATGCCGAAGATTGCATTGGCAAAAAAAACATTTGCTAAAATTTGTTTGGGTAATGAAATTTGCCCAAAATAATTTTGGCAAAACGGCAGGATCCCGGTTTTATACTGGGGGGGGGGGGGGGGGGTTCGCCCTAACAATATTATGGATTTAGCCTTTTAGTAGGTAATTAAAATTTTAGACAAAACAATTTTAGACCAAAAGTGCTTTAGAACAAATGCTAAATAAGATTCAATATTGTAGGAAACATTTTCGACCAAAAAATAGCACATCAAATTTTAGGTCAGTAGAAGGGCACCCCTGACGAAACACGCAACGCTAATACCCTAAAAAGAAATTTTGATCCCCAACAAGAAGAAGTACCGACCGCGACCTCGACCTTCGACCTCTTCGTCACTTAACGTCGACTAAGGTGTTTGACCTTATTTGTAAAAAAAAGTAGGATTAGAAGCGGGGAGAAGAGGGCAATTAATTTTTCGCGTACGAAGTCGCGGGCGGTCTTTAGTCCTTACTTATATATTATGAATGAGAAAATGTGTTTGTGTGTGGTTCACGAGATATGGCATTATGGCTTTAGTGAAGATTGGCTGTATAACCCCCGCGTCGCCTCAAGTGTCGCTCAGTGCGTCTCTATCGTAACGGACTAGTAAGAAAGGAATTTCCGAGTGACAATCAAGTCGCTGGCAAGATATACTAGCTGCCGCCTGCTGGACCCCCTGCTACCCGTCTGTCACCCCTCAGGACCATCGTGCACGAATTTTTTGGACTATATCTAACAGCTAAGACGCGAAAAATAGAAATATTTTTTTAGACTACGAGTACCTATGTATTTTTTTCGTATAAATTAATCATCAAACAATTTATTTAAAAAATAATTTTGTTCGTTGTTTAACTATTTTACCATTTTGCGTTTGACATGCTATACTATTGCTATAAGAGCCTGTACAGACGAACTGCATTTGAACCCAACCCAGCTGCAAAATGGCAGTTCGAGGGCAGTTCTGATGCAGTTGATGTGCGCAGCCCGCTTAAATAGACTGCACGCCAACTGCAAGCGGACTGCGCAGTCCGCATCATCATCAACTGCATCAGAACTGCCCTCGAACTGCCATTTTCAAGCTGGGTTGCAGTTCAAATGCAGTCCGCCTGTACCGGCCCTAAGTCGGCCATCATTACTGGCAAGTAAATAAGAGCTATGATAATGGTGACGATACAATAACATGATAAAGTTATATGGTTTTACCCAGTAGAAAAGAGCTGGGCAAGTCATTAATGCTGCTTCTCCATTATAGTAATACAGAGGCCGGAAAGGTCTGAGGCGGGCAACCCCATATTTCCCGCTGAGGTATGTATAGTGCTTTTCTCAAACATCAAACATAATAATAATTCATTAAAAAATTCAAACAAAAATTACAAAGTCAAATTACTAGGAATGCATAAACATTAAAAGTAACCTACAGTGCTTAGTCATCCGCGCTGTGTAGTATGCGGCCGCCCGCCCGCCGGTGCCCCGCAGCGCACCGCCCGCGATCTAAGTTTCGGTACGCTACGCACTCCTAATTACCTTTGTTCTTCTAGTACTTTAGATAAACATGCTTTGGTTGGATGCACGGCTTGGTATATTAAAGAAAAAAAGCTATCTAGCCTGTTCATAAACACAGCCGCCATGTTTACACAAAAAAAAAACGTTTATTGTTTTTTTTAATACGCATAGTGCCAGAATGTCATGATGCCTGTGCCACAAATTTATGTGGAATGAAAATTAAAAAAGAGGACTTTGCCGGCCTAGGCCTGCACAATTTGTATGAAATTCCATAAACGACCTCTTGTCGTAGCCACACCTGAAACTTCATACTTGGTGGCCTATTATAAGGAACATAACATCAATATTTCATGGCATGTTTGAGAAAAATATCATATTTATCTCAATATCTTATTATCGCACAACTTTAACACTGAAATGCTTATTTAATTTCGTGTATTCTCAGCGTTTTGAGTTTTAAATTTCACAACTTTTCGCAACTTTCGGGGTGCGAGATTGAAAAATAATTCGTGCCGGTATCCATTAAGGTGGGTAGGAGAATTTTCCGGTCGAGAGGTATTGGCGCCAGGGCCCGCCCCTGCCCTGCCCCCAGATATTGAATTATCACTGCCAGTATTTCAATTTAAATGCTATGCCTAATTCCAGAGGAATATTCGGAATGTGTGCGACATTAAAACGAGGAAAGGAAATGATATAATGTTATATTGTAACTGTAGATCGAAGCGGCTAGAGAAGATATGGAGGAATGGAGGAACAAAGGGATTGGAAAGAAAACAAAAGGTTAATCTCATGAGGACCCTTATTTTCTACTTTCTTTAACGCTTCTGAGACCTGGACACTGAAAGCACGCACTTGAAGCAGGATCGACGCTTTTGAGATATGGTGCTGATGCAAAATGTTAGGTATCTCATGGACGGAGAGCCATATAGGAATATAAGTAATATTTTTATCTTTCCAGATTACTTAGGTCCCTAAAGAGCAAAAAATCTTTTAAAAAGTCAGGGTCGGAAAGGATAGGTTAGACTGTACTTAAACTTGAATTGTACGGACCTGGATAATGTCTCAACCTCCAACACATTTTTTTTTCCTTCATTATTTTTAAAAGCGCGCCAAATGTGTTATGACGTAATTACCGCAAGACAGGCACTGTACGGGTTTCAACCGCATCTCAATTGCACTTTTAAGTTGCATCGTGCGTCTAAACGCTTCTTTCGGCATCTTTTGCGATCATTGTGCATCTAAACTTCAGGTTTTATTTATTTATTTATTTTATTTATTTATTCATGGCTCACAAAACAAGTTACAATCAGAAATAATGCAGATATCACGATAAAAATATTTAAATCTACACTATAACTCTATACTATGTGTGCACGAAATGATTAGAGTGTATGTAAATGTTTGATGGTTAGTGGTATTAGTTAGGTATCTTATACAAAGTTAGTCAGATTTATTTTATTTGTTAGTTTTACAGAGAGGAATTATACTATATTAGTTATTATTATATTCTAATGCATTAAGTACAAAATATATTGTGAATTTGGTTTTTAAAAGAGGGCAATTTACTGTTAAAAATATCCAAGAAAGAATGCTCGGTCACGGTATCATTATATCAATTATTCTCAATGTATGAGTTGCTATAGAACGGGTCAACGCTTCGAGAGTCATAGGTGACTCAATTGGCGGGTGCGATGAGGGATGAGCGAATTTCAAATGATTTCTTCATAAAATGGAGTACTTTCACTGAGCTAGTTATATTACTATCCGCTGTCCAGAATACGGCGGCGGCGTCCAGTCGGGGTGCAGTGATAGTTCACTCGGCGTAAATATAAATTGGTTATGAAACGACTTTCGGGGCTGGGCGATTTGATTCGTTCGTGATTAAAGCCTCGGAGGACTACGTTTGTGATTAGCTTGCAAAATGCAATTTGGTTTGATTTTTATCAGGATATTTAATTTCATTCTGCAGGTTAAGTTTTTTACAATAAATATTAAGATACAAAAGTAAAATAGCAATACTAACAATAGATATTTAAAAAACCTAACCTAAGGAAGTGGGGCGTATGCCGGTGGTGAGGGCTGCAAATAGAGGAACCTCCTTACAAAACGTGCCTTGTCGAAGAGTACCTACTGCGAGCTGTATCTGACACTTTATCAGGGACCGGAACCGCTCACTACTTAAAGGGTTTTTGTTAGGGTCATTTTATTGACTGTTTTTTAAGAACCCTCGACGTACGCCATTGAAAACCTGTCCAATACGATACAATTAATTTGACTAAGGACTTACCTATGCCCTAAAACCCACGTTAACCTTTCCCTATGAAGCGTTTATAGTAAATAATTGATGGCTCGGCTAAATAGGTATTTGACAGATAAAAATGCTTGGCCTAAGCTAGACGCCTAAATGAATTAATAATAATTATAAGATAGGTTTATCAAGTAATATTGTTTCACATTTTAATTTATAAATAAGCTTAGTTTAATGTAACTAGTTAATTTATGTACCTACCTATAATCTCTCCATGGCTGACCACGGGTGAGTTCAGATTCAGCTTAGCTGTGCTCACGCCCTTTTCATTACCGTAACCTAATCAACCTATCTATGGAAAAATGTCTAAGGGCAAATTTTTCAATGTCCAGATAACACAATCTGTCAGGTAAATTGTAGCTCTGTCCTTTTCTTTGTCATAAGAAAGATAAGTACAGAGCTACAATTTACCTGACAGATCGAGTTATCTGGAGATTGAAAAATTAGCCCTAAATGTAAGGAAATAAATTAATTTGACTCATTTGATTTAACTTAGTCATAAAAATAAGTAAACATTGTATTTTGTCTGGGGGATTTGGTTTCTGAAGGAGAGTGTCGTATAGAAACTTTTTTTTAATGTAGTTATCTTGGACCGTCATAGGTAAGTATAAATATTTTCTTTTCTTTATTTATTACCGCTTGTAAAAAAAATGGCCCCGTTTTCTTGCTCAAGTATACTAATAATATTTTAATTTTAAATTCTTTGCTTAATTAAAGTTAATAATAATAACCTAGCATTGGCTAGGTTAAGTATTATTATTGACCGTTGTGTAATGTGTACTATCATAAGCAATATTTAAAAAATCCACTGACTGTTGTGTTTCTCGCGGCGTTTCTTCTCAGTAGCAGCTTCTTGAGAAGCGCTGTTAAGCCCGATTTACATTGGTCAAGGACAGTGGACAGTACAGTAGTGTAAACCGATTGGGCAGTAACGAGTCAAGTTGCCTCGCCAGTGGATCCAAATAGAATCGCTTTCTATTTTTTCACTCCACTGTCCTTGCCACTATCCTCGCCACTGTCCTAGACCAATGTAAATCGGGCTTTAGACTTTTGGCGTGTAAAAGTGCCCTTGTGGCCTACTTAATTAGGTACTGAATATATCTTTGATCTTTAACCCTTTACCTACGGGTGTCAACCAGAGTTGCCAATAAGGCAACACCACTGCAGTACGGGTGTCAACTATAGTTGCCAGTAAGGCAACACCACTGCAGTACGGGTGTCAACTATAGTTGATCAAATCGAGGGTCATGTTTAATATTTTTTTTAAACAAAACGAGACCTTGTATCTTGGTAATAGCGGTCACATTATGTATTGGGATTAGTATAGATGCTATGGAAAAAATATCATAATGTGTCGGTAGATGGCACTGTCATAAAAATATTTTTAAAATTACCGCTTTTTTGCTGTCAACTGGGGTTGACACCCGTACTGCAGAAGTACAAATAATTGAACTCAATATGGCGGACAATAGTGTTGTACATCGACTCGACTTGATTTCATCGACTTCTTGTGAGAGTACGGCGTAGGAGTGTTTTGAGTGTTATTTTTAGTTTATTTCACCGTCTTTAGTTCAAATATTGTAATTTAATATGTTATGAAATCATTATTAGGTATCATAATACCTAATAAATAATTACAACACAATCATAACTTGTAATAAATAAAGGTTTTTATAATTTATACACAATAGCAAATTATTGCTCGAATTTTTCCCCATAATCGATGGTGTACTAGGTTATCGACATATCGACAACTGTGTCGATATAGGCACATCACTATTTTTCATAAGTGGCAAATTGTTTTTATGCAACGTTATAAGTGATTGATATTTCTGCATTATTTTAACAATTATCGTCATTTCAGTGTTTATTTCTGTTAAACATACTATAAACTAATGTTTTTAAACTTAAATGTGCGAAATCCGAGAGTAGTAACTTAAAAATCTTCAATTTCTTCGTGACTGATATATTGCTTGATATCAGAAAAAAATGTGAATATTATTACTTCAAGTGATTATTTATTGATTAAGCACATTATACTTAATGTGTGAGCGAAATTTCAAGTGTGTAGCTGTAATAGTTCAAAAGTTTCAAGTAAGTCAAATTATGCCTAACCGCTCACTCTCGCCAAAATATGCCCGTATTGAGCGGTGACTGGGTGATTCAAGGCCCCGTAGGTAAAGGGTTAAATTACGGCCTTACTACAAATAATTACCCCAACCACATCTTCGACAATGATAATTTACTATAAATTGACATTAATATTTCACTAACACGTGTTCACCGATAATCTAATTTTGGGTAGTCTCAGCCAGTTTTTTAACTAAAAAATTGTACAATGTATCATAAACGAGAGACTAATAACGAAGTTAATCTAACTAGATTACTCTCGCCGCCACCCGGGCGTCACTAAAAGGTACCACAGACTGTCCGACGGGCGATAGTGACCCGTGTGTGAAGGTGAGGTTAGAGATATATAAAGAAAGAAAGAAAAAACGAAAACGAAAAGTGTTGTCATTTTTGCTTCCTGTGTCCAAACAAAATTTATCTTTTTTTATTTCTTTTATGTATTTAAATAAAAATTAAGGATCTCGATCTTATGTCGTTTTATATATTCTTATCTTATCTTATCTTATCTTACAGATGGGCCCTTTTGGATACACTTCGACCCTTTAGGATCTTTTATGCAATTGCCCTCTTACACACTCAGCTCTTCGAATGCGCTTCACCGTAAGAGCATCGGGTAATGCACTTAAGTTAGAAAAACTCATTGGTGCATGGTGACTACGGGGGTTCGAACTCGGTACCTTACGATCACGAGTCGACCACCTAAGCCACTAGGCTACCGACGCTCTCGCGCGTTTGATATATTAATATAATATTGTTATTTGTACCGCAAGACTTCTATTTGTTAAACCCAATGCATGGCCCTTACTCATCTACTTCAAGGTTAGATGAAAGATCTCCTATTTTTGGGAATAAAATCGCCACGGTAAATTAATTAAATTTAGTGTAGTATTTGTAAAAAAATTGCACAGTAAAAACTCTACATGCATACATATTTTTTTGTCTATCTTTCGGTTTCCTGTTATCGTTTTATACCTTTCTCCTGACCAGATTAAGGTATAAACTAGTGAATAAGACGCTGACCGTGCCTCCCTACATTGTTGTGCAGCGACTTTATTACCCTAGAAATACGAAGATTAAATTCCTCTCAGCCTGATGAGTCGTCACTTTTATTACAGCTTTATAAGGTAATGAATTGGGAACATAATTTAAATTCATTTTAGGCTGTAAAATAGATAAGTAAGACGTTTTACAAAAGCTTGCGCTGTTGAAAGAGGTTCCTTAGTTAATTTAGAAAATAAGTCAATTAATTGACTTTACAATGTTACCTGCGTATTTATTTATTTTTCCTAACTTACAACTATTTTTACAGGTATCGTCTGAGATAGTAAAAAGAGAAAAAAAAGCACAATTATTAAGGTTAAATGGAAGAGATCCCTTAAAGGGATAAGATCGCTTTGTACTACTTTCATTTCTGTAATTTTAATATTTGTGTATTGTATTTTTTTTTTGTAAAATAAAGTGTGTACATACATGCATATAAACTAAAGGGCGGACAATGGATGCAATATGGTGACGATAGCATAAGATGGATAAGACTTTTATTAAATTTCGAGTAATATTTATGTATGCAGTCTTTGTTATAAATATATCAGTAAGTATAAAATACGTCTATCCTCCATAGAACATAATTAGGATATTAAGAAAGTACTGGCCACTTGTCAATTATCTCCTCTTGAGAGTCTTAAGACAGTTAAGTGTTTATATCTATTACGTCTTAGACTTGTCAATCACATTGACGTTTTCACTTGGGACTTTATGTGCGTTTCCTTCAATATTTATATTTAAAATAGTTATTCCAAATTAAATCACAATTCTTTAATGGATACTTGATAAACCGGATCTAATTTACGATACATCTAAAGGCTCGATCTTTTACTACAACAATAAAATTATATAACTATTTTGCAATTATGTTCTCTTCTTTAAACCAATTATAGTCATATCCATATTACGTATATCGTTTGACATGATTTTACGTATATTGCATCCGTCGTCTGCCCATTAATATAAACATACATACAATTTAAACTATGTATGTTAACTATTACAACTCTATCTATCTATCTATACTTTGTTTAATCTGCGATGATGCCTATGACAGCTCATATAAATACGTATTACACTTATTTCTTTAACTACATAAATACTACATTGATACAACCCTACCGACGCCGTTCAGGAATTTAAATAATTAATCGCTTATATTTAATTACCTCGCTTGTGCATGACTATATTGAGTGATTGAAATTATGAATTACGGCTATCACAGGCATCATCCTATATTGAATGGAATACAAAGTTAAAAACTCATTTCACTTGCACAGTTTCCAAGTAAAAGAAGAAAACTGCTGGAAAAATTTCAAGACTTAGATTGGATAATTACCTTTGTTTAAAGAATATCCGATCATTGTATGCAATGCGTCATCCAATCAATAGTCTCGATGGCCATTTACTGATAAAAGAAAGTCAATCAGTTAGTGCAGTTAGCTTTTAACACCATAATCATATCCACTAAATAACAGCCCAGCTAAAGTAATTCAAAATAAATAAAGCACGAGTACACAAATAAACGATACATTAAAGATATTAGGCATACACAGAATTAAGGGTAAACATGCCAATTTACTAAGCACAAGATTGACTTAGGAACTTTCGCAAAGACATTCTAATAAGTTGTCAAATAAAATGCCTAGCTAACAACAAATTTATTTACAATAAATTTGCGTAAAAACATCATGGCGTACATACTTTGCGCTTTGAATCTTCTATTTTACCTTTTAACGGTAAGTTTTGTATCTTAGAATTGCTAAAGACGCTCCTTTGAATATTATTACCTAGTACGTAAGTAATAGGGAGCGATGGAGACCGGTACTCGTAAATTATGCAAGCTTTGGCGTTTAACTTATCCTATAAAAACATTGTAATTTAAAATACAAGCCAAGCTTGGGTGTAGTTTACGCAGTGATGAGTTAAATCTATCTAAATAGACGTAATGGTTAAAAGGAACTTAAAAATCAAAACATTTACAGCATCATTTTTAAAGGCCTCCTATTTCTCAAGTTTATAGCTTATTTGATTTTTGTAAAGACAATTGTCTATTCCTAGTGTATAAACTTTTCTTATAGGGTAAATTGTCTATTACTGCCCACCTCCTAGTAACTAGCCACTTTACAATAATATGTGAAAAGCAAGAAATATGCTGATATTTTTACGGTTAAACTTAGAATACCTAGATCCAGAATTATTATCTGTAGAACTGTTAAAGTGTCTTTAGTTACTATAGCTGTCAATGTATAAAATTGCGTTGTAACTAACTAAATAACATTTTGTAAGTGGCCAGTTATTGACGATTACCTTATAAAAATCAAAGTAGAATAAAACACCTAATTATTGGCATCCAAATAAAGAGCTATTGGCACCAAGTGATACTATAATGTAGGGTGCCAACAATAAAATAGTCTCCCCTAAAGGGCATCTAGAAAGACAAGTAAAAACTACACACAAAAATTAAAGAGCTGTCTGGAATTTAATTCAATTTAAGTCTCAAAAGATCAACAAAATAACACTTGGCGGAACTCTATTGTGCACCCAAATCCGTACCTACTTTCTCTCTAAGTGGGAGTTAATCCAGCAGTTTAATATCGCATTATATTAAGCGTTAACGGCACTCAAATCATTATAACGGCCTTTTAAATTTTAACAAATAAAAATGACAAAATAATGAGATGTGACCTTTTATTTATCAGGTAGCTAATTAAAGATAAAAAGGTTTTTTTTGGACACAAGCTTTATGTCGATCGTAATATTTCACCGTCTTCGAATCAAGTCGTCTCTTTGAATTGCTTATACATAATCTTATGAGTCTATACCGTTTAGATGTGTTAACGTTTACTGGCTGCTTCCCTGTTCCAACTCCACCTTCAGATACCCATTCGATTAGGACCAATAAGTACTTATTTCAATTAAAAGTTTTTATAGTTACATTCACGAATTCATCCAAACATACGTACAATTGTAATAGTTGAAGTCTCGACTAAAAGAAATGAAATGAAATGAAATGAAATCTTTATTTGCTAGAATACGTTACAACAAGGTCTTAAGATTAATAATAGAAACAGTATTCTGTCGACTCACAATCGACATGCAAAATATTATGCTTATAATCTAGAAATTCACATAAGACCCAATAATTAAAAAAAATGCGTTGTATAACTTAAAAGTTAATAACTAGTTCGACTTGTGACACTTATACGTTTTCTGCAAATCACGATACTTTATCGGTTCAATAGTTTAAGAGCTAAAACATCCCATTTTGGCTTACTTAAGTCATGTAAAAAATAGCCATGACTCATACCTATTATTTATTACTTACCAAGTATAGTCTATCTTATGTCTAGGATGTATTCAATCTTTTCGACATCTATCCCTGGCTGCAAACGCCCCTACATTCATATTCATCATCATGATCATTTCAGCCGAAAGACGTCGACTGCTGGAAATAGGCCTCCCCCAAGGTTTGCCACAAGGACCGGTCTTGCGCAGCTTGCATCCATCGGTTTCCCGCAAACTTAGCCGTCACCAACGTCGTCATTCCACCTTGTTGGAGGCCTACCAACGCTGCGTCTTCCAGTACGCGGACACCACTAAATATACATTCCCTACCCCGTACATGAGGATCTACGCGACGGCGAGGAGCCCGAAGGGGTGCGAGTGGTCGCGGTATATCGACACGGGCAGGATGGTTACCACGCACCTCTGAATTCGTAACTTCGAATGCTAAGTCCCTGACACTCGTCACTCAAGCCTAAATCGAGAAAAAGAGATGGAGCTAACGTAGGGCCTTAGCTCACTGGCCAGATAATGTAATGGTTACACTTCCGACCGTCTGCTCGTGCGGTGCCAGTGCGCCCACCTATGCCAACTCGCTGAGCCTCTTCGTCCCTCCTCGCAGGTGTCGGCCGGGTCCTGGCGTCCCTGCAGCAGAACTGCTGGCAGGGTGTAGTCATTGGAACGGAACGGAATTGCATACATACCTACATAGATACAAACCGTTGCAGTCAGAAAAAAATGGAGACAACTCGTTCCTTTTTCAAATCGTCACTAAAGAATGAGTTAGCAAAAAGAAGTAGTCCTACCCTCTTTTTGATTTCACGCTGTTAATCATTTCTTTTATCAAAATCAATACCGATAGAAAATGCCATTGACGTCCAAAAAATACCTCCTCCCTAATTTTAACGAATAAAACCGTGAGGATTTTTATTTTATTCGGATTACAATTTAAGATGGCGTCTTCTCATATTCTAGTCACGTATCAATATAATACGAACATACCTTAACGAGGCCCTTCGATTATGTATTCACTCTAGTTTTTAATACGAATTTTATCTTTTCTACGATCCCATAATCATAATCTACAAAAAATAGACAATATTACATTTGAAAATGCATATGGAACAATTCTTTGGTACTGTTTCTAATATGATTAACGTAATTTCTATTGTTACGGCCTTGTTATGTCTACGGCTTGGATAGGGAATTGTTATTACACCGCTTGTATTACATTGTAACTTTAAATAAATAAATAAATCTTATTCTACTTAGATAAAGGCGTTTAAGTGACAAGGTACAAAATAATGTAGCTATTTATAAGGCCGACTGTACTATTCAAAATACGAAATAGTCAACAACGTGTATATTTTTTACTATAGTCGGACCACTTTTTTAGATTTACTATCCTGCAGTTGGCAGATATTGATTAGGGACCGCAGGGCGCAGACAAACTCAGAAAGATTGCAGTTCAATGAAGTAATTTGCAAATGGATCCAGACGTATTGACTTTTTCTAACCCTGAAGTTCTTAATACAAATGAAAGCCCTTGATCAAGTCTCGCGCCAGGCGGTTCTTGCAGAGCTAGAGGTCACGACATTGATTGATTTACATTGGTACATTATAATTGACAGTGAACTTGTACGTTTCTGCAAACAATTTCCCAGTAAATAAATTCTCTACGAAGTTCTGACCCAACGTTTTACACCTATACGTCATTACTGTAACTAGTGTTTATTAGGACGTCCGCGACTTGGAATGCGTAGAAATATTTTTTCAATAATGCCCCTGTTCCGTTGCAATACGGTTTTTGAAAACTCCTCTCTTAGTGTACCCCTAGGGTACCAAAGGAATTTTCCCTCCAAATATTGTCCCTAGGTTCAGCTGTTTGAGCGTTGTCTGCCAGTTAGTAAGTCACGGGGAAGTTTTATAAGTTTAGGAAGATGTCGTCATATACATACATACTCGTATAACAATTAAAACTGCTTTTATGCTGTAAACTTACATTGTAATTAAATAAATAAATTATGTGTATTTACTTGTGTCATACAGCTTATGCTGTTGCTTAAATTTGAGTCTTTGACGAAGCCTGTGGCGGATTACATTTTGTCAGTATCTGATAAGGTTTATTTTTGTTGGAATAAATGAGTATTACCTATTAAATAAATAAAAAATAAAAAACGTAGGTATGATAAATCCTCGTACGTCACTTATGAAAGTCTGCACCACGCGTACGAGTATTTGCCTATATTCGCGGTAGGCGCATTAAATCCAATGCAAATTCCAAATGAAGTTATTGAATGAGGCATTTGATTTTAGATACGGCAGTTTCTTTTTCCTCGTTTGATGTTTGACGTTATGTTTAAATTGTAAAGGTTTTATCGTGCGTGGGTTAACCAGGCAGCAAATAAGTTGATTCGAAGCTAAGAGCAAAGCATATTCTTTCATCAAAGAATAGACATTAGAAAATCCATGAGGCAAGACTGCCTCATTCGTACGCAAATTGATTCCATTCTCGCGCCGCACCGAATATGGAAAACAGATCCGACTCCAATTGAAATTGAAGCATATCGAATCTATAAAAACAATTTTCTTCCTTGTTGATATAGGGGCGGATATTCGGTTATTCCGACACGGCGAAGTGAAATGTGTATGAAACCGGCACGTGACTGCTTGTCGAGATTAGGTCGAGTGCGATTTAGCTGACTACAACAAACCTGAACGGCTTTCCGAAATGCTGGGCTAGATTAAAGCGTATTGCTGGAATCAGCATCAGGATAGCTATATCAGCTTCTGAGAATATATATATATATATATGTAATCAGTCAATTTGATATTAGATACTATTAAACCTGATTCATTGGCTTCGCGGAAATTCAATTACGACTTATATTACAAATTCGACGATGATAATGTGCTGGCTAGACGCATTTGGATGCTTATACCCTGAATTAACACAAAGGATACTTTTTATTTCGAAAAAAATTAAAGTTTCCAAGGGAATAACAATAATTGAACTCTACGAAGACGAAATCGTCGGCGAAAAAGGTATTTAATAGACCTCATAATGTTATAGCCACATTTTTGGTCGCATTAATAAACCATAATAAAAGGCCATAGAAAACTGTAATTTCTGAAGTGTTCTGAGACGTTTTTTTTATTTGACTCTTAAACCGCTTTCTTACATTGCTGAAGCCACAATGTCGGTACAAATGAATTGATGATTTTGTGCGACATCTGGCAGTCGTTTATTTTCCCTACGTATTTTACAGGCACAACGTACCCTACGTGTTTATAGAAATTTTGCGGGTGGTTTTCTTCTAATGTCTGTGGTAAGGTTGTCTTGGAAATGGTTTGTATACGGATTACTTTGTCCTGGGACCTTATTCTAGATTGTCTTATTGTCATTTACATCATCATCATATTTGTGGTGGTAGGACCTTGTGCAAGGTCCGAAAGGAATGCTACCACCATCCAATCTTTTATCCTACCGCTGAGCAGCAGTCTTCGCACTATTGTATTCCGGTGTGGGGATAAGACAACCTATGAAATTACTAGCATAGAAGCATTCTTTTCTTAGTCCTCAGGGTTGGCAATGCATTTGCGGTCTTAGGATTATAGTCTTAAGAGTGTAGTCTTGAGAATGCAAAGTCACAGATCCCACTTACCATCATACACCTTCTCCATGGCATCAAAAAATGATTTTAATTCGGCCGCAATCCTGCCCTCATAAACCAAAAGGCGGTAACTCAACATCAATAGCCAAAGCAGATTCAATCATTTTCCTTAAGTAATAAGGTCCAACTTGCTCCAGAAGTTTTGTCTGAGATACGATCATTGTGTTAGCGGGGCAGAATCACTGTCAAATTAATAAGCTATCATAACGTTGACAATACGATAAAATTTCATGTAGATTTAAAGTAGTAGAATAAAGTAAATTATTATATTTTCCTACGTACCTTAGGTTCTATGGGTTCAAAACCAATATTCTCAGGCGTGGCGTTATTGTAAAGCATTGTTCAAACGTTTATCGATACCGCCTTAGACGTTCAATAGATTTGCTTGCGTCTAGATCTGTTAGTGCAACGGAATTGAGGCGTGAAGTGAACGAGGACTAAACCGATTGATCCCAAACACTTGGCTATAAACAGGAGCCTTGGAAGCATAAACGCTTTGAAGCGTTCGACGGGTGACGTCATTTGGTCTGAAACGTGATGTCGGAAGGAAATAGTGAATAGACATATGTATATGTTTTAAAAGTATTTCTTCCTGGGTGCTGACTTTTAATTTTTTATCCACTTGATTGTTATTTGTGAAATATTATTGTTGCATCTCTTTCATTCGATATGGTAAATTAAAGAGATCAATTATTTAGCAAACATGGTCAAGTGAAGTGAAAACAATATTTGCGGGGACAAGGTACTGATACAAACAGACAGACATTTTGTGAATCTTGCTAAAATGTTAAATCCATTTTACCTTAAAATAATCTTTAGGTTCTGCTTTATTAAAAAATATTACGGAATGGTGTGATTTTTTTTAGACTTTAAATTTTCATCTTGAGGATTTTTCTAGTTACACAAATAGCTTGCACCACGCACACTACTACTCGTAGCTTTGTGAGTGTAAATATCTATACTGCCGTCCAAAAGAACAAGGCAGTATAAGACCATGAAGTTTTTATGCGCATACTGCTTTCTTGAATTAGCCGGTAGTATAAAGCTCTTACTCCAACACGCCACGGGATCGTTGCCATTTCTCAGCGTCAGCGTATTGAAAAATAGAACGTTGAAGTTTAGTCAACAAAAGGAGGCTATTAAAAACGATATCTCAACAAAAAAAACTACTACTATAAAACGGGACTTAATCGTGTAATAAATAAAACTTTGCTCGGCGTTTAGATCATGTTACAACAACCGTGGCGTCCGAGGTCACAAGAAGATTAAAGTGTAAAAGTGTTATTGTGACAATTTTTCAATTCTCGTTCAAAACACGTATTCAAAATGTTTTTGAATAAATAAAGAACTACCAGGGGACAATCCCATACAAACTGGGCCTGTATTCAACTCGGTAAAACCTTATTGTCAACGTCACGATAGCTCTTATTTAGAGAGCTAAAAAGAATAAGATAACGTCGATAACACGTGAAAGGCAATGTGGTTTTTTCCAAATTAAATAGACTGATCTGGTCCCAACCAAGCTCTTGGCTTCTACTATATGTACCAGGCAGTAAGTCTCATACGGATAAATAAACAATTATTATATACAGGGTGCCCAGTAAATAATGGAAAAGGTTCTACTCATCGACAGGGCACCTTAGGCTGGTTGTTCACTTTGGTTTTCATACGTTTGCAAATTTTAAAGAAAAATGTGTTGTTATTAATTAAGACCGAATTACAAAGAAATCAGTCTGGCCACCATAACGCTCTAATACACATCCGTTAACGGCACTATTAGGGAATATTTAGCAACAAACAAAACGAGAAAATCTCTTTATTTGTGGCCTAGGCGGTCACTTAAGTGAAGTAAGGTGCCAATTATTAAGAAAATTGAAAAGTTCGACAATCTCGAAAACCAGGCAACTTTTACTAAACCTATAAGTCCTTTTTAGGGACCAGCCTAAGGTACCAGTCGATGGATAGAACCTTGGCCATTATTTACTATCAATTAGTTATAGAAAACATCAATGACTCGAGAATAGTAGTCATCATACAAATGATTTTCCTTTCGTTATTTGCTCTGCTATCAGTATCTTTCCCTTTTCCTAATCGCCAGGAAATCAGAAAGTTAGAAATTGTGCCACTAGCGAGCGAATGAAATTAAGGTGGAAGCAGCGAGCACTTACGATGGACCTCTTTGAAATAAATGTTTGGAACCGGTGTTCCGAAAGTGTTCAGAAAGAACATAAAAAAACAGTTTGTTTTAACCGTAAAGATTCATTCACTTAACTACCTACTAAAGGAGCTCACACAAAACATCCTCATTAATTCATTTAAATACATTGTCACTTTAAAGTCATGATTAACCTAACCACACGAATTTTATAAATGCGTAAAAGCGATAAGGTAGGTACTAAAGTGTGTCATAAAATTGGAGGGTTCTTTGGTTCGATATAATACAGCTTTCCGCATTCAAACCAGACAGAACATTATTTTACAGAGAAAACTTTTTCGTCTCGATTGAAATAGCGACAGTATAAAGTGCACTTACACAACTTAGGCATATATTCGAAAATCCGTCTGATCTTTGGAAATAAGCAAGTTTTGTGAGGCTTATAAAACTTTGGGGCCGTGCATCCTGGTACGTTTTATTTACGGGGGCCTTACACTGCTGCAATTCTGGACTACATGTGTATAGAGTATGTAGACAATTATGTTAAATATCAGAATAAATAATTATGATTTGACTATAATATTTAAGTTCTAGCCGGAATTCAGGCAACATTTCTATGTTTAACCTATTAAATTTATAATGTGTGGCATTTCAACTTGAAATGTTATCAAATATATATTATTGGGAGTACAATTCAACATCGTAGCTCAGTCTATAACAACATCATAGATCGCTAATGCGCATGTAACTACGATTTTTTTATATGTTGTTAGGTCCCTTGAGAGTAGTTAACACCCCCAACCCAAGTTTGCAACCCTGACAACCCTGTGCTACCCCCATGGTGCTCAAAAAACTGCGTAATTTTGGCACTTGTTTCAGTTTTTTCGAAAAACTTACCCTAAGGAAGCGTTTTTCAAGAATCTTTGACTATACTTTAATAAAGATAATTAAATTTGCTACAGAGCGTAATTTGAGCACATTACGTTTATTGGTTGCTGAGAAAGCAAGTCAAAAATGGGCAATTTTCTTCAAAAAGTTAAAATGTGTTTGTGATATTTGCCTTTTTTGTGTTGTTATAGACTGGACTATTGGCTAAGTGATTCTTCTTTATGTTCGTTTCCTCATGGCTGAGGGTCGTGGAGTGAGTTTTAAAATCAAAAAAGTAACAGGCTCAAACAACTTCAAAAAAAATGTTAACTAAAAGAAAAAGAAATGCAATGCAAAACATACAATATCACCTTCTTGAAATGGTTAATTATTAAATATTTTTCATTAGAAACCGGAATTACTTTTTACGTCTCTGCCCATAATTGATTTCTGAAATTATTCTTTTAAAGAAGAAAAAGACTAGTGAGACCGAACATAACCATAAAAAAATACAATTGGAAACGAGTGATTAATGACAAAAAGTCGAACCCAAGCGATACATCAACGGATGCAGTGTACTCCGTTTCAAGAGTCAGTAGCGAACTACGGGCAAAGTTGCCCTCACTACATGAAAAATGCATTTAGTTCGCTGCAGACCGAACCGCCTATTGAACCCCGGTTCATGCGCTCCACGTGACACTTGTTTTACATCATTTGGATACATATTTTAGAACGGTTTCGAATTTGCTGGCAATATGGCGCGAGCATACTTTCTGTTTTAGCAAAACGTGAGGAAGTGAACGAGAAATAATGTTTCAATTTGTAGTCAGCATTTTGATGTATCGATATTTGCTAACAATGTTTATTTATGGTTTGTCGAATAAACTGCTGGAAAATATAGGTACATTAGTAATGCTGCCAGCGTCATAGGGTTCATGCTACAGCTGGACCAGCTGGAGGGGTATTCTTTTTATAATAATTTATTGTGTTTTAATTGTATTTTCTTTTTAAGTTTCTTAGTTGTTTTTTGTGATTTATTGTGTTTTAATCAAGTTTTTATTTTATCATAAATTATTTCATATACCTATTTTTAATAATAAAGAATGGTTAAAGTAATTAATCATAATTATCAAGTCTCAAATCTGTGTTCAAGATATAAATAAATGTAAATATTTTGATAATATTACATTCCGCAATAAATAAATACTTTCGAATACTAATAGTTGGTTTATATTTGATATTGAACACACAGTATGGTTTTTGCAATATGTATTTTTACTCTTGAGACCAAACCAATAAATAAAAACATATCAGAGGACGATCGTATACAAATTGACCTAGTCCCAAACTAAGCTCTAAGCTTGTACTATGGACACAAGACGAAAATAAACATGCTTAAATAGAGAAATACTTAGAAAACCTCCAAGAGTCACAAACAAATATTTGCCTTTACCGAAAATCGGTTAGTATTGGTACCTACAAGTCAACGCACGTAAAAAAAGCTCCAGGCGATGTACTGCGCACTCAGCGAAATACGGACCAAATTGGCGATGAGCGGTGGGGTACGGAGGAGGGGGCGACGGAGCGCGCGCGCCATTGGTTTGATAGTTGACATTTTCAATCCACGCATGTACCGTATACGTATGTTCAAGTTGAAAGATGCGCTAACGTATCCTCTCCACTAGCTGTCAGGATCCCTTTTTACGTGCGTTGACTTGTAGGTACCTTGGGCATGGTTCTCCCGGATCGCTACAAAAATAACTAACCTAACCTAACCTAACCTAACCTAACCTAACCTAACCTAACCTAACCTAACCTAACCCTTGAAACACCGGTGAAATTATTAGCATAAAAGCATTCCATCTAATTCCTTAGGATTGGCAAGGCATTTGCAGTCTTTAGAATGCATCAATAGATACCACTTACCATATAGTGGCATGTGTGCTCGTTTGCCTTCTCCATGCCATTAAAAAAGAATCTAACTCGGGATTGCTAGCTTTGTACAGTAGACACCGGTCAGTTGAAATCGCCAAAGATGCAAACAAGTCAGTACCGTTTGACACATAACCTCAAAAATTTTCATCGAGCTTGTTTTTATTAAAAAAAAACGGTAAATTAATCGTTATTTAATCTTTAAATATAATGAAAGTGATCATCAAGTATATAAATCATTAATAAAACCACACATGATTTTCAAAACTACGTGATTATGTAGTAATAATGGTAAATTGGTTTGTTTACATCTTTGCCCGTTTCAATTGAAACCGACCATAGACAGGATCACTGCCGACTAGGCAAACCTCAACTTTACAGGTCGCCTAGGCTTACATCTATCAACTTACAAATTATTTCAACAAGATTACCGAAGGATCTCTTAAACCCCGACGTAGCAGAAAAATACAAGCAAAAGTTCTCGGGACCGGAGTAATGGGTTCAGTGGTTACTTTATCTCCAACTCGCCGCTAACTGGTCTAGAATAACAGCCGGTCGTACTTTTGTTTAAAACTTTTAAGTACGGGAACAATCCCGTTTCACAAAAGGATAGTAAAGATTTTCGTTTTAATGTAAACGTAGTTTGAAGAAATGGGAAGGAAACGATTCGTATTTGGAAATACGCTTACAGTAATTACCAGAGCCGAGATTACCCTAACCTAACCTAACCTAACCTAAACTAACCTAACCTAACGTTTTGATAACTCTTATTTACTCGACAGTAAGGGCACTTGTCCTACTGCCGGTGAGAAAGCGATTAGCTATCGACTATTTTCTCGCTCAAGAAACGAACAAAAGATATAGATCCAGCGTAAATAAAAGAGACACATGTATTAATAGTTGATCGCCAGCTGTTCACACTGCCGACGAGAACTCTTTCCACTATTTTGTTCAAACAAAAAATATATATCCCGTGTAAATAAAAATAATTGTTTAAAAAAACAAAAAACCGCCTTCAAAAGTTATTTTTTGCGTTTTTGAAGGCATTTTTTGTTTTTTAAACATTTATTTTATTTTATAATTTTTAGTGATCATAATACGCTGTTACGTAGTTCCACTTCTTGGTTGATATGAAACTTTAAGTTATTTCAAGCGCGCCGCAAGCAACGCCGCAAAGTCATAGTCATATTTCAACAAGTAAATATTCTTCGTTGTAGTCGCTCAACTATCTTAATCGAGATATCTTATCGCCACCCTTGCAGAACCGTTGAGGAGTTCCGGTGGCCATTTGTGGTCTTCATCATCAGTTCCACTTCACCAAATGATACTTTCTGAATGCAAATGCTAGACTTGTTACTAAAAATACTAAAATCGCTATATGTTTGCCTACAATATTTGAGGAGTTCCCTCAATTCACCACTGATTCCCTCATCAGATTCAGATTTGGTGACAATGGGACTACTTCGAAAGTAGATTCTATCAAACTAAAAAAGAATTTTTAAAATCGGTCCACAATTGACGGAGAAATCGGTGAACATTATATTTAAAAAAAAACATACAGTGGAAGGTATAACCTCCTCCTTTTTTGAAGTCGGTTAAAAAGAGACTAGTATTTTAATAGTTGATTGCTGGCTCTACTCGTTTCTCCCTCATCGCCGGCGGTGGGACAAGTGCCTAATGGCGACCGAGTTAAAAAAAATACCATTACAGGTCAAAGACGATATGGTTTTTACCGCCTAGAATTGAGGCCCACGACCGAGGATCTAAACGGTACAGTTTTGACGTGTTTTCTTGTTATCAAAGTTTTGATAGCTCTTAATTACTTGACAGTAGTGGTGCCCGAGTTAAGAATAATACCATAACACGTCAAAGGCGCCCACCAGCCTTAACCTATCTTGTTTCGACATCTCTTCTACTATGAAGGTTGTCTTTAAAAGATCTTTTTGTAGCGATAAGACTATCTGTTGTTTACCATGCCATATACATATATTTTTCATAATTTGTTTAAAATTGAAACCTCTGTCGTTTGAAATAAAGATTTATGTAGGTATCTCTTGCTGCTCAATCGACCATAAAGTCACAAACATGCCCGACTACAACTTCATCCTGCTAGTTAGTTAGTGACCTAACAATTATAGTTAAATTATAAACAAAAACAATACTGGGGCCCCATTCTATTTAAAACCATATTGTCAAGTAAATAAGAGCTATCAAATCGTTGACAGTACGGAAATACGTCAAAAACAACTATTTTACCATGTAAAATCTCATCCCAGCTATTTCTGCAAGCAATGTCAGTGACCTTAAGTTATCGTTGAATATTAAGCCCAAAACAATATTGATCATATTACAAACACTCGACTTTGGCCGTGTAAACAAGTAATACGAGAACACTTGTATTGTATATTCAATAGTGATTAAATTTAATTACAAATACACACGGGTCAGGATCGTGTTACACCGTATCTCATTAAAATTGTATTATCGGTGTAATTAAGCCGGAGATTATTGGTTTCAGTTTTAAATTGGTCCTGAATTGTTTTTTTTATGACTGTTTTACGATGGTGAAATGGAATTTCACGTAAAAGGCAAGCAAACGAATCGAATCGAAGGGCACCTCATTCAAATACCCCCCATTTTGTTTTTAGAACTTACTGCATCTGGAACTCTTACTTACTGAGGAGAAAAACTGATACCACAAGGACAACATTTAAAAAAAATGATACGTACAAGTAGGCTGTACGGGCACTTTCAAAAATCTACCCTTCTCAATAGGAGACCACTCACTGCCGAGAAGAAGCGCCGCAAGAAACTCAACAGTCAGTCATCCTCTAACATTACTTATGACAAAAATAATGATAATCTAGTGTTAGACAAAACTATCATGCGGCGTTGACCGGGAAAACGTGTCAAAATACAGAATTGTTTCAAGACCAAAAAAAAACCTAGTTATGTAAATTTGACCGTGCAAGACCACCACATAAAAAAGAGGTTACCTACTTTTGTTTCGGCGAAATATGTTTGCCAAATTGTATCTTTTCCCAACTCTTTTATTTGCCAACCCGTTTTGTTTTATTTCAGGATTTTATAAAAACTAACCTCACCTAACCTTTAGGGATCTACACGACGGTACTGAAATAAATCCTGAAATATTTACAGCTACAGGAAAAAAAATGGGTTGGCAAATGAAACGGTTGGGAAACGAAAACGACACATTTTGGCAAACATATTTGGGCCAAACGGCAGGCTCCAAAAAAAAAATTCTGTACATAATTCACCCTGTGTAGCTACAGAGTGTTCCATTTTTTAAATAAAATTATTAATAGTAATTTCCGGTGACTTTACAGATAAATGAGGAACATTAATTGTCAATGGCTCGACCGACACTTTTAATTGACAACCTGCCGCAGCGATCCCGTGCCAACATTATCTTGGCACGCCACTATCTTGAGCAGGATTTGTGTGCCTGGAATATTATAAACACATTATCCAAAAATGTGATCGTATTGAAGTTAAAAAAAAACGTGATCCGAGATGGGATTTTTGTAAAAGTTAATTTATTTTTATATTACCTCTAGATACAAGGTGAGTCATGAAATAAATTATCATTATTTTGATCTTGGGATTCAGTGATGTTTTTTGAATAAAAACAATTTATAAACCCTGAAAGTTCAGTGGTCTGTAATAATTAGTAAAAAAACTTCTGTTTAAAGACCATTATCAATTATTGCATATTATTGTTTGGCTTCAAGAATAAGTTTTATTCGTCCTTATGAGCCAAATTAGGGCGAGCCATCACATTAAGTATACAGGTTCACTCATACATACCTACTTACATTAAATCACGCCTATTTCCTAGAGGGGTAGGCAGAGACCACTTCTTTCCACCTGCTACGATTCTGACAAATCTCTTTCGCTTCTTCCACATTAATACATCGAGTCATGCATGCACGTCGGTTTCGGGTACTTAAGATCCGTCCCACTCAAAAGCAATAAACATGAGTTACCTACTGTTCTACATCAAAACTGCTTTAGATTGACATTAATTTCTTAAAGTAATTTTAAATGTAATCCAGGCAAATGTAAAAGTACATTTTGTGCCCGGTCTTTTCTAAAGACATTACTACTATTATAAGTTAGGTAAGTTAGACCGCGACGGGGCTGAGGGTGTTAAATTGGGTTAGGTTAACTCTAACCGGGTCCAATGGATTCCGGAAGTTTGTGCGGAGATGTAGCAATGCGGTGTCGTGGGTTAATTCGCTGAAAGTTTAATTTTTAACTTGCTGCAAATTGTTTAACTCTTATTACGAAGGAAAAGAAGTAAAAATATCATTGTAGTCTTAAAAAAAATTGTATGAAATATTTTGTGTTAAAAAATTAAAAATAAATGTCGAATTTGTGTTTTTCTAACAACTCAACTAGACTTGGTGAGTATTACGTCAAGTAATAGCTATATTGCATTGTTATTCAACGAATATCTATACGTATTTTATGCAAACCTATTTCAATAAAATGATGGACGACAAATAGTTCAAATACGGTCACGGACTTTAATTGAGGAACCCCTATAGAACCAATGATCAATTCTATGTAATTTCTATCTCGTCACTTGACGCTGTCAATAAGACAAGGTTCTATGGTAGATCAATATTTAAAGTCCTTGATGGTACTCAACACGCTTTTATATATTTAATTTGGCGACGAGTAAAAAATGCCTCGTTATAATTGTACTAAATGAACGCATTAATTATGATTTCAAGACATCGTCGTGTAAAACAAGGCCCTGGCAACTTCATTTAATCGTTCCTTCTTATTAATTTAGCTGGGATTGCTTCATTAAATTTAATAATTCTTACAATACTTATGAGAAAACGATTCAAACATTTAAGTTCGCTTCGAATTAAAAAAGGACTGTATAAAATGTAGAAAAAAGGTTGTTATTTCTATTTGTTACATGTTTTTTTATCGGGTTATGCCGTTTGGCCAAAATATTTTTGGTCAAATGTATCATTTCCCAAAAAGTGCTTTCTCGTCGCAGTTGATTTATTTTTTATGTAGTCACACTGTCACAAGTGTAACTTATCCTAACAGACGTAGTAAGCGGTTTCGATATCCCGGATATAAAACATAAACAATAAAAAAAGCTTTTTGGGAAATGATACATTTGGCCAAAAATATTTTGGCCAAACGGCAGGCTCCGCCTATTATCATATAAATAATATGACGATTTTGTATAATAGGTAATTTATTTTAACATTTGGCATTATTCTCTAAAGGTACGTATCTACTTTTCTGTCTGCATACGAACGTACGTGCTTAAATTATAACTCTCTACATTATTAATAAGCCCTAAAGCACCGGAAACATAGATAAAGTGTCAAGGACAAATCCACTAAGTTCCAGTTTACAATTATCACGATTATTGTTCAAATCCATAAACCAATTAGGTTCACTAAATATTATAGATCGCCAAACTTGGAGCGCAACGGACCGGCATGATACTGAAATTCTGCTTAACTTGAGGATAGGACTCACGACTTAACAATTACCATTCATTATTGTATTATCTGCACGGGTAGCACAAGTTGTATTTTCTCGCTTGTCGCTCAGTGCGTCTCTATCGTTACTGACTAGGTAGAAAGGGAGATCCCAGCGACAAAAAAATCGCGGGCAACTTGTGCTAGCCGTGCAGGGTGTTTGGAAATATTTATACAGGGTGACTTTGGTCGTGCAGCAACAAAGTATACTTAAACTCACTACACCATTAGGAACTTAACGTTACATTTTTAAAAGCGTTATTCAGGGTCATGGCCACCCTACTTACTCAATTTCTTATTCGTCTAATCGGTTGATTTTCAAATAAGTTTTAACATGAAAATGTCAGGTGACCATAATTTTAATATTAATTAAGGAAACATAACATTATTTTATTAAAATTCTAAACTTTAATTGTTTCAAAAACCACTATACTAGTAGAATCTCAATCATTCACCTAAGTTGGGAAAATAAAGTTAGGATCACGACCCCGCAGTCAACCTGTATATTAAATCTGGCATCGTTAGGTTCGAATTACCGTTGCCACTGCTGGACATAAGCTTCTTCTATTGTACGTCACCAAGCACTGTTCAAAGCCATTCTAATACAGTTCCGTAAAGTTATATGAGTCAATGTTCCTAAAGTAATCGCAATAGGAAGAGAACTGGTGAAATGACTATTATAGGAGATTCCATCTTAGTCCTCAAAATTGGCAACAATTGGCAATCTTGATCGCAAATCGCCATAAGCCGAGGTGTTCTGTGCTTATGTTCCTGCTCCATGACCACGACATTACAAAATAATGAATTAATTTTAACTTAATGAACTGTAATTGATTTTACGAAAAAAATATTCTGCAATAAAATATTTTAAACAAAAAGAAACCAGCCTATAACTGCAGCTGTATGTAACTACATCATGATGTAAAAGTAAATTGTCTATTAGCTATCGTGTAATCGTACCTTAGCTACCTCGTCCTTACCTTGAAATAACACAGTCCATTTCACTTTCTAATTTAACACTCCAATCTGAGGTCATTGGAACGTGAAATTGTACGAATAGGTACCTCAATTTCCTATAATAATTACCGGTCTGTACGCAGCTTATGAAGGATTTCTCTGTACATTTTGGGGTTTGCAATAAATTTATAATTATTACAAACACAATTTACGATGCGATAAAGGATTATTGCTTCATAAATGTAGTTGCGTATCGACAAATAAATCAACACAAACGAGCAAAATTGCACCAGATTCAGCTTAATGCTTAAAAGTTTATTGCATAAGAAAAAGATAATAAAATTAAGGATGTTTATTCATTAAGTAGGCCGCACGGGCACTTTTACACGTCGATAATCAACCAGCGCTTCCTAAGAGGAGACCACTGCTGAGAAGAAACATAATATAAAAGAAGAAACTTACTGAAATATCAACGCACAGCTCAAACCTCTGGGTCTAGAGATTCCAAATTTGGTATGTAGGTTTCTTATGACGTCTAGGGGTGCATTAAAAAAGGATTTTCCGAAAGTCGACCTCCAACGGGAAGAAATAGGGCGAGTAGCGGGAAACTAACTCTACGCGTACAAAGTCGCTATTATAAGTATTTATATCGTTGTCTAGTACCCAAAGTATTTAATTAATTTGGGATTAGTTCAATTTTTGTGAGATTGTCCCCTGACGTTTATTTTATTTTATTGAGTATTATAAAGTAATTTAGGACCTTGTTGACCACATAAACTTAAGGAGAGGTAATGAAATTAGCTTGTAATATAACTTGTGTTGCAGACGGCTAATATTTTTTCTTATTCTTAGCGTAATATTGACGGCGTGCAAGATTAAATCTCACCAATATTTAACCACGCCAACGGCATCTAGTGGCGTTATAAAGGTCTTGCCGCGTGCAGGAGCCGTTTTATGGTCGCTTTTATTGCGTTGGATAAAGCATCCGCCTCTTTTGCACTACTCTACGGGTTAGAAAGTGACAGATGTTTTATCCACATCGACAAACACGACCATAATAGGCCCGAAGGTGTCGGGGCATGCGGGGCAGCGTAATAATGTGAATAGGGTGCAGTGAGACGCCTGTCGATTTCAATGTCGTATAAGGCTGCCTAATTGAAAGTGCACGCGCTAAAATGTGTTTTGTAAGCTCTGACTCTGACTAAGTAGTCCCTACTTAAACTCGCCGGTTAATATGAGCTGCATCGAATTTATAAGTGATACACTTAAGAGAATCACATCCCAGAACATGCACCATGGACTGCAGCGAGGCGCCGCGCCGCTGGCACTGGCTAATAATAATAATATTTAGGTATACTGTCAAGATATTATTTCATAACATAATTTAAGATTGCAATAAATGATGCCGAAACGGGTTCTTACCGTGGTCATAATTATTTTCCGAGCCCCCTATATATATCGGCGATGTTGTCCCATATAGCCATTTTTACTTACCATACTTTTCAAAGCAGTAACAAGTCACAATCGTTTCGTAACTGTTTCGGCACATTGCGACTGTGTAAGGGTTTGGTTTCTAAGTGTAGAAACAGTTGATACACAATGCTACCACTAAATAACTAGTAACAATGTTTAGTCGCTGCGTCCACAAATAACGGAAACATTTGTGTTACACATTTTTATACACTTTGCGTTTAGTTTGTGACCAGTGTACAAACTAGGAAATAATGTGTAGTAACCGTGTAGTAACTCTGTAACCAAGTTATAAACAATAAACGCGAAGTGTAGTAATGTTACGTCAATGTTTCGGAACTTTGTAACGTGAAATGACGGTGTCCGTGAAACTTTGAGAGTCTCTGTAAATAAAAAAATACATGGAACCATTTTCTGATTTCAGTAACTTTTTTACTACTTTAAGTTTCACGTCGACACATGTCGACCCAAACTAGTAACTGTGTGACCACTTGTGACTGAAATGTTTGCCCGTCATAATAACATATTTATATCATAATTAATAAGTTTTATGGTGTATTCTTGCTTTTATATTTGTTGTTTTTGCTCAAATATCTATGAAAGCTTCAGAGATCTTTAAATTATAGACTTATTCAATAATGCAATAATACGCATTCCAGTCATATGTTTCACTAAATTCGGTAAATTATGATTTTATGATGGCGCGTTGATGAATTTCAACCAATATGATCAAATGACACGATGAAATTATTTTTCCTTTGAAATTTGAACACAATCATAATGAATTAACACTAAAACGAAATATTTAACGTTGTCAAACTTTTTTATGATGGCGTCTCATCTTATTTATTTTTTTAAATCATTATGGAAATGACATCAGACACTACAACGAATTTCATTTAAAAGATTGAATGAACGAATGATTGTTAACGAACTGGTTTCAAACTGGGAACATTGTTACCACACAGCGACGGAACAGTGATAAAAAAATAAAAAAAAATAAGATAAAAGATGTTTATTCAGTAAGTAGGCCGCACGGGCACTTTTACACGTCAAAAATCTACCAGCGCTTCGCAAGAGACCACTGCTGAGAAGAAACGCCGCAAGAAACTCAACAGTCAGTCTTTTTTTTTTTAATTACTTATACAATTATAGAACTTAACCTAGCATTATACAAAACAATGAATTTAACATTAAAATATATATCATGCGTAGTTGAGCAGGAAAATGTGTCAAAACTCAGTATGTTCAGATGAACTCTTAAATTGTAATAATAATAGTATACATATACTTACCCATGACGGTGCAAAACAACCACATAGTTTTGATACATTCTCCTACAGAAACCGTGTCCCCTAGACAATAATTATACCTACAATGTTTAGATATTTTCCTGACTAAGCTATTACTAAGTTATTTAGGTGTTTAATTTAGGCCAAGCATTTTTATCTGTTAGATAGTCCTCGACCCTATAATAAGCTTTCGACATCAACGACTTTTTCAAGTAATTTTTAAGTGCTGGAAATGATAACTTTAAAACTTCGAAACCAAAAGTTACTGTGTCGACTCTTCCCCAATTTTAGTCGCGGCGACATAACAATTACAAAGCAGCGACCAAACGTGTTACTAGAATCAGTCAGTGTCTACACATAAGTTTCGACAATTTTCGTAACGGCTACCAAAAATGGCTATATGGGGTAACCGTCATAATCACGGGATACAATATGAAGTCTTCATGTAGGTTAAGGTTAGGGATTTGCTGTCTTAAGTCAAGAGTAAAATATTAATAACATTAAAAAAGAACGATTGTTTTATTACTTTACGTTTTTATTAGTCAATAGACCTAAGTAGTAAGTTCTTTATTAAAGAATATTCCAAAACTATTTTGTATGTACGCTTCGTAATTTTGCAAGGATCTTAACTGAAGCAATTTGCGACATCGCGATGGAGTTGCTAATGAGCTTACCGGGATATTTGCCAAACAACCTTGCGCTCCAACTTCTTAGTGTTTGAAACTACGTTAATGTTACAGAAAATATTAGATGGAGAGAGAACTTTAAAATAAAGGACACAAGAATGGCAATCAGTCGCTGAAAAACAAAATTTTGTTTTAAGAAACAATGAACCGTTTTCAAAAAAAGTTAAAATGAAGACCTTTTTGAATCATCCTGTAAGTAAGTTATACCTAGAGCTGGCTTTTAGGTTTAAAAATATAATCACTTGCCGACTTTAGGTTTTTGGATAGCATGATTTTTTAGTGTTTTTTTTTTGCTTTACACGTAGAAATACTTTTTTTTCGTCGTTTTTTTTCATTTTATTTATTTTTAAACTATAAGCCCATTTTTACTTTTAGGTAAACAGACCAATAATAATTCGTTGCTAAAATATAAAAGCGACACAAATCAAAAAAGTGTTGCATTTAAATTCGGAATGCTATTTAATTAAAGCTTTAAATCAAACTATATTTGTTTTTGATTTCTGGCGCTTTTGTATTTAGGCAGCGAATTATATATTCAAAATATACATTTCAATCAAACATTATATTAAAGTCTCTACCTAACTTTTTTTAATACGTACCAGGAAGTTCTAAACGAAGCCAGTTTGTTTCCTTTTGCATTTGGCTGCTTATTTGAATGAAAGGTTACTATGTATCTCAGTGCACTGCTTTTAGTCGTTTTAGTTCTATAGTTCTAGTTTGTTAATGGATGTTAGACCGCGGAATATAAAGCACCTTACGTAGACTCAGACGTTTAATGGTTTCCATTTCGTCATTACTTAGAAAAACATCGTATCTCATATTTCTTGACGTACAATTTTAAACTTATATGGAAAGAGAATTGAGTTCAAACTCATACATCTCGAAATATGAGATACGAGTTCTTTATAAAGTAGTAACGATTTGTAGCTAAGAAATGCACTTAGGTTGTTTTGTTGTTTTTATGTACTTATCATAATGTTATTCTTTCGTCATAACTAGGATTAGAACTTTTGCTGGAACATAGTGGTTCTAGAACCCATGGAGTCGCTATTTCCTAATTATTGTAACACAAAGGGTGATAGAACCAGTAATGGACAAGGCACCAATAATGGACACTTGATTTTTATTTTACAGAAGATAATGGTTTTTCATTTGTTTTGCAACAATCAATTTAGCACCGTATGCAATTTGAATTAAGAGTGAAGTGTCCATTGCTGGTGCCTGTCAGTTAAGTGTCCATCATTGGTGCCGTCACCCTTCCATTTTGATATTGACCTTCAGAATTGTCATTATATCAAAATGAATGAAATATATTTAAGTTCAGTTTATTCACTTTAGGTTTAGTGCTAATTATTAATACCGACTTACCTACCTACCCAATAGTTATGACGGGAAAAAAAAATCAACCTAACGTTTGTATATTCTATAAGCTTCATGCTTTCGATTAGTATGTAATAGGACTATTTAACAAGCAATAGCAATTTAAAAAAAAAGTTCATTTTCCGTATTTTTTTTTATCATTGAAGGTCTGGACTGAAATTTTTCAGTCAACCTATTCGCCATACATTACTTAGCATATTACATCTGATATAAATAATACTTTTTATCAAATAAACAGCCCGGTGAAGGTCTTCTCCTATTCGGAGCCCCTACTATAATTTATAATAAAAAAAAAACAGATTTTATTTGCATACGTAAAAAAAAGAAACTAAAGAAAAACATTTATTCTCATAACAAATTAAATATAGCCATTCACTTGAAAAATATAATCTGACAACTTCGAAATTCAGAATCCCGATAATCGCCCTAATGAAATTATAGCTAGATGTGAAAATTGGACAAAATAAATTCGTTTTGATAAATTAACTTCGCAAATTAAGTTAAGAACTTTTGAAGTACTTTACATCAATCAAGTCTTATTAAACAAACAAATGCCGGAAAAACTTTAGCAATTTGTTATTTAAAATTAAACAACAGATGTCACTTTGTTTTTCTTTTTGTCTTTTCATTACATTAATATTTAATTATGTAGGGTATACGGTTTTTCAACAAGTGTAGTGGGGAGAAGTTGAATAGACTAGTTTTAATGATGCTAGCTAAGTGTAAAGAAATATAGGCCGTAAATAATATTAGTAGGTCTAATAAATAAATACTCATTATAAATATCAAGAGACAATCTCGCACAAAGTGATCTACTCCGAAATGAAGTGTAAAGAGCTAGGTTGAAATGACAACTCAAGAGTCTTGGAGAATACTGTCCTTTATTGGAAAAACGTTCTACTTATATACTATGGTTTCTATTAATTATCTAGGCTTAGGGTTAATGGTGTGGAACTTACGATAATGCATCGTAAGCAGTAAGTAAATGTCAAGGTTTAAACTATAAACTTTATAGCATCGTTATACTAATGATCTGATAAGAACTAACTACATCAGCTGTATCAGCTGTTACATTGGTGACCTCACTACAGAAACTAAGCTCCAGGCTTGTACTATGGGTACTAGACAACAATAAATACACTTATAAAGAGAAATAAATACTTACGTAGAAAACATCCAAGACCTAGACCAAATAATCACGCTCATCACACAAATCAAGCTCTTTGATTTGAAGACAAAATTTTAAGAAAACTATGATAGTAATGAGGGCGCTACTGGACGATTCGAGCAGTCTTTAAATGAATATGTGATTGTTATAAAATATTAAAAATAAGTTTCAGTCAAAAAAAAACATGTTTGTGGCCGACTGTATTTTTTTTGCCATTGTCTGCTTATCTAAATCAATGAAATGAGTCCCAACACGGTTGGTCCACGTTGAGTATAGCGGAGATCCTGTCGCCACCTTCCAACTCCATCATCAGACCAGCGCGATGGTACCATATTATTGTATTGTCATTGAAGCTACGTAAGTATGCCAAATTTCAGCATAATTGGTCGACGGGATGAGGTCCTGCGCTAGAAGATGTGTTCTGGGCTAAATTTACAAAGTAAACTCCTACTAAATCCCAACTGGCCTGACCTAGTTGTTAAAAAATGTAGTTAATCTAGCAACAACATGGAACATTAACTGACCTCAACCGATAATCTGAGCAACTGACCTTGTTATTCACAATCCTCGGTCAATAAAGCCAAGATCCCAAGCGGTCACAGCAGGGGGCAGATAGTTTTATACGGGAAGGAAATTTTAGAAGGATTTAGGTCCATTCAACGCGGACCTTTGTTAAGAAGCCCCGTTGTGACCTCCCCTTGGAATACTGTATGAGAGACTAATATATTCGGGAGCTCGAAATGATTTTGGGTTGGACCCTTCTTGAAAATGTTTTGCGCAAGGCGAAGATTGTTTCCAAAGAATGCTAGAAAACTTAAGAACGCAGTGTTTGTGTGCATAAATAATAACATAAAATTACTTCTTTTTGTGAATTTTCGTCAATAAATGAATCAGTTGACGATCATATGTACGTACAATACATTTTACGTCTGTCTTTTAATGAGGAAGGCAGATACTATGAAACGTCAGGTGCACCAGTCCAAAAATACCTCCTTTGCTTCCTTTATACTTATCAAACAAACATTGAATGTAGCACTAATAGGTAAGGATTTTTTGTGTGAGCAAAGGCTTTCAATTTCATGATTTGGCTTCCATTCCACTAAGTTTTCATCCTTATTTGTTATCATTTGGTTTTTACGATACGGCTTGCTTTACTTTCATGTTAATAAGAGCTATAATACAATGGTAACAGTAAGTCAAAATGGAATAGAAGGTCTGTTAGTTGTAGGGTTGGAAATATTGTAACCAACCAGTTTCTTCGTAAATCATGCCTTCCATTAACCTAGTTTCTTTTTCAGGGAAGGAACTAGTCAAAAGTCAAAAAAGCGTTTAATTTACAAAAAGCAATTATATATTTAAAAAAATCAAATGTACGTCGTTAATCCGTTTTAAATAAACCAAAAAAATCAACCCACCCAACTTAGAACAGAGAACTATCTTTGTAAAACAAATTCAAAGGTTCTCAAACAAATCATTAGCCAGCGTTTCCAATAAACACGAAGCGAGTGAAACATTTGAGTTCCCATATTGCGTTGGCGACATCGCTTGTAGAGGTCTCGGCTTCCGTTCCATTTTCGCCATTTTTAGCCAAACTATGCTAGTGGTCTTATTCTTGCACGGCAAAGCTGAGTTCTTTCGATCGAACCAGCCTAAGTTGACCCCTGTACAAAGTAAGAAAGGATAAATATTGTGTTTACTACTTTGGTTTGCTCGAGTCCACAACAAATCAGGGAATGTAATAGACACGAATCGCGCGCACGTATGATTTTTCGGATCCTATTCTTTTGCATTATTTATAAATCTTCAACGCAACGCATATGGAGTTTGAATATATCTACGTATCTTCGAGCTCACTTTTACCACTGGGATAGTATTCTATTATACACATTACACATACGTATGTAACGAGGTTGTTACAACCTCCTTTGTTTGCGTTCCTGGCCACTCAACATTTCGATCTAAATCTTTCCAAATTCAAAATTTTTTATGGTCTATTCGGATATCGATCCTTAAGCTCATTCTCTAGAAAATTTCAATAGAACCAGACACGAGATCTCGTATCTTGGAGCTTCACTAAATTAATTTATTATTATTTTTTATTCAGTTATCTTCCTGTAATCTTATTATTAGAAAAAGTATACACATAATTTTTAAAAGGTGATTCATTTATTATCTACTTCAAATACTACTCTTCTGTGTGGGTCTCAGCGATACTACCCTATACTGATAAACGTACACCCACGCCTTCACTCCCAGAGCGGGGTAGGCAGAGCTACAGAATTACCAACAACTCTAAAACCTTGTTGATAATTCTGTAACCACATTTTGCAGAAATAGGCAGATTTACCAGTGAACAAATTTACATAAAACATTATAATTATAAAACAGCATTATCCAAAGTCGTCCCGTTTTCTTGTAGACACTTGACCACTTTGGCCGACCTGCGAGCAAAATCAAAATACACACACTACAATGTTATTCATAATACTCTGAGGGGACAATTTAAGCCCGCCGGGTGATAATTACTTTGTTGACAAATTGAAACGCGAGTAGTTAAAGAGACATAACTTTAATAATGATCATAATTCTGCATGTTGGCTCGCCTCCGAGTAGGAACCTGTAGACAATACCGCCGCCTGACCCTGGCCGCCAGGATCGCTGCTGATGATGATGATGAATATCTGTTCCAAGAGCCGTCACGGCGGGTTCGATCGCGAGCTATAGCTCCTGAACTTTGATGAATATTTGAAAATGAGAACGCTGAAGTTATGTATAACTTAGTTTAATTCAAAAACTTAATTTCTATGCTAATATAAAATTGATTGTAAGAAAGCCTGAGAAAGGCGTATGTTCTCAATGACAGAACAAGTGAGAAGCACAGTCGTGAATGATAGATATAACCTATAAGCAATGACAGCTCTAGTTCTACAAATTATGGTGATCTATCTCTATGGTATTTAAATCACACGACACAACCTAGTGATAGACACGATCATACAAAATAAATGAAAAACATTCCAATTTCCATGAACATTACCCCTTCCAAAGTTTTGGGACTCTCATAGTCCCGTGATTGGTAAATTCAAATTCAAATTAAAATGTCTTTATTATAACATACAGGTAGTAATAGTCGGTATCTTAATTTTATGGGAAGGAGAAGGCACACGAGCAGCCTCAATCACCTCAAGGTAAGTGGGATCCGACACCAATGGACATTTAAGCTCTCGTAACTACAATCTCGAGACTCAAAATGCGTTACCAACCCTGAGGACCAAGATGGAATGCCTCTATGCTAGTAATTCACCAGTTGTCTTCTCCCCACACCGGAACCTACCGCCACCACTTCAATCTTGTAATCTTGTAATCTCGTTCGCCATCTTCATGAAGTTATCCTGATTTTGTCGAATATGTCCGTGGCTGTGAAAAAGAATAACCCCCAGCTCTGCCAATATTGAAAAGTGGGTGGAATATTTGAAGCAAAAGCGAACACAACTCGAAGTTTCAACACCACATGCGATATACGGCTGTGGAGTTTGCTTAAAAACTTTATTGCAGCGAATCTTTTATGTTACTTGCTGGTTTTACTCTTGAGAATGTTTAATTAAGTCAGTTAATAAGTAATATAATGCTGCTTTAAAAATGAGCATAGTTAAAATAATGATGGATTTGGGTGTATATCGGTTGGTCTAAAATTGTTTGGCCTATTTTTGTTTCGCCGCATATTTTTTTGCATACCAACGTTTCGTCTAATGATTTAAATGTCAATTTTTTTTTTGATCGAAGTTATTTTGCATAATATTGTTTGGTCGAAAAATTGTTTAGTATAACATTTGTTTGGAATAACCCTGAGCGTGAGGCGAAGTTTACGGAGCTCCGCTTGGCGGAGTTCCTATTCTGCGTAGTTGTGGCTCTTCGCACCTTGACACAGTTCTAACCTAATCTAACCTATAGATTAGTTATTAGTTGAGACCTGGGTGCTTTATACTATAATATGGATTTAGCCTTTTAGTAATTAAAATTTTAGACAAAAAACAATTTTAGACCAAAAGTGCTTTAGAACAAAAAATAATGTAAGCAAAAAAAATCTTTATGTTAAAAAAGAAGTATGCCATTCAATATTATAGGAAACAATTTCGACCAAAAAAATATGTAACACATAAAATTTTAGGTCAGTCGAAGGGCACCCGATGGGTTTATTATGTTACGAACAGTATGTGTAAATATTTAAGTAGTTTAAACAAGTTAATTTTACAAGTTGCTTTATATTCAGTGTAGTTAAAAGCTAGTTTAAAAAAAAAACAAGTGAGGCCATATAGAATTGTAGTAAACGAGTCAAGGTATAGGGCTCGTTACTAATAATAAGCATATCCAAAGGCATAAATTGAATTTCCAACAAAAAAAACATGATCGTCAATTGCAATTTTTAAAATTCAAATATTGGACCGTACGAAATCGTGCCGATAGTTTCCAAAAGTTTACTATGACTGCCAAAATAAGGAATATTCATGCATTTTCCCCGATACTTCCACCTCTTCTATTCAATTACGTTCGTACGCTTTTGCTTCGGGCCAAACTTCCTACAAACGAAGTTCAAAATAATGACCTAGGCGGCGACTCTCTTGAATCGATTGCGAATTATTATCAGCGAACTTAAAGTTGTCCCACGTGCTAGTAAGCAGAAGGAGGACGAACGAAAGTTAAGGTAAACATGCTAGAAAATGACACGGGTGCTGATTCCCATTCAAAAATTCTCGATGTTGTAACGTTAGCGGTCCTTATTCGATAGAAGAAAATATAGTGCTTGGGGTACAGGCAGCAGAGGCACCCGTGGTCAGCGAGTGGAAAAACAAAATCAAAAACATATATGAAACATGTCGCGTTATGCTTGGAGATGAGGCAATTTTGATCCTATTTTTTTGGATCACATTAGGCTAAAGTCTTTGCCAAGCTTTTACGCTAGGTTCATTTTTTTTCTCTTTAATCACAATGGAACGACACGAGACGAAAAATAAACGCATCTGATATTTCTAACTAACTAACGTATTTACGTTTGTTAGAAAACAATGTTGCTTAGGCAACGAGCGAGTAAAGGTCCTATGTGCCAGCTCTATGTTGTCTGTGGTTTATTTGCTGTAATCATACACGACACTCGGGACTTACCCAAATGTCAAATACAGAGATATGGGCACTTGTATATAATTTAACGGGTTATTTGAAACTTTTTTGCATGATCCGTCTATTGTTTTACTTTAGTATAAAGCCTGCAGAGAAAAGTGACTCCCCCCGCATAGAATAAACCTAGCAGGGGGGGAAGGTAACTTTTGTCTGCAGCTAAGTGTACCCAGACACTAATTTATTCTTACATTAGACTGCTTTAGGTACGATTAGTACGAGTAACAATGTTTTAGAGCCAGTGAGCCAGGGCTGCAAAACACATTATTTCTGACGCTCAAACCATGTTATTTTTTCATAATTTTGTTTGTAGGTATTTAAATGCTGGTAGGTACTAGGTTAATTTTGAATGTTGTTAACTGTTTTTTTTTTTTCTTGTTCATTTTCAAAATTCTTTCTTTTATTAGTATAATAATGTTATTTCTTCAAAAACAAAGTAATACGGGAATAACATTCAACCTCACCACTTAAATGCAATAATGTTGAAGAAACAACACTTTACCTACTAATTTTACGGATCTATCCAACCTCCATGCAACCGAGTAGCCATCAAATCCGAATAGTTTGCCAAATACTTGATACTTCCAACAGTCTGGTTCATCTCACAAACTTATAATCTGTTCCAACATCTTTAGAGCAATTTCACCTCACCCTTTCAGCATCAGGCTAGTGGGAACAACTAATCGATATCACATAGCAGTCTTGTAAGATACTTGTAAGTGAGCGTTGTAACGTCCGCATACTTACTAACCAGAAATAGTTAAAAAAAGATAAAAAAGATAAAAGAAATTTATTCAGTAAGTAGGCCGCACGGGCACTTTTACACGTCAAGAATCTACCAGCGCTTCCCAAGAGAAGACCACTGCCGAGAAGAAACGCCGCAAGAAACTCAGCAGTCAGTCATTTTTTAAACATATTTCTTATTACAATGGTACTACTTAGTCTAGCATTATATAAAGCTATAAATATTAAATTAAATATAGTATTAAATAACATGCGTAGTTCAGCAGGAAAACATGCCAATTAAGAATCTTACGGGAGAGATAGAGAAAAAAAAACACATACTTATGTGTATATAAGATGGTGCGAGACGACCACATAAAAGTTTCGATATGTTTTCCTACATCAACGGTGTCCCCTAGACAAGATAAAGATTTTGCATTTGAATAAATTATTATTGACTAAGTTTCGGATTTAGGCCATGCATTTTTGTCTGTTAGATAGTCCTCGATCCTATAATACGCTTTAGACATTAACGACCTTTTCAAGTAACTTTTAAGTGCTGGAAAGGGTAACTTTAAAACTTCGTCAGGTAATTTATTATAGAAATGAATGCATTGACCAACAAATGATTTATATACTTTACGGACGCGGAATTTTCGGATAGCGATTTTATTTTTATTTCTGGTATTTAAATTATGTATATCAGAATTTTTGGTGAAAGAATCTAAATTTCTAATAACGTAAATAATATTCTCATAAATAAATTGAGACGCTACAGTCAAGATATTAATTTCTTTAAAAAGTTCTCTTAAAGAGTCACGGGAGTTTAAGTTGTAAATAGAACGAATGGCCCTTTTTTGTAACACAAATATAGTTTGTATGTCAGCTGCCTTACCCCAAACCAGAATACCGTACGACATGACACTATGGAAATAACTATAATAGACTAAGCGAGCTGTCTCAACATTGGTTAGTTGTCTAATTTTCCTAACGGCGTAAGCTGCCGAACTTAGTTTACCTGCCAGTACAGCTATATGGGGACTCCATTGCAAATATTTATCTAATGTTATGCCTAAGAAAATTGCCTTATCTACCATTTGCAAACACTCGTCATTTAGAAAAATACTAGAATGTACCGGTTTAACATTAGGCAAAGCGAACCTAACACATTTCGTTTTCTTAGCATTTAGTAGCAAATTGTTGCTAGTAAACCAATTAAGTACTTTAACTAGTGTGGTGTTAATCCTACTGTAGTCTACGGATTTTCTATCTACCTTGAAAATTAGTGAAGTATCATCAGCAAAAAGTACAATATCACAAAGTTTATCTACTGTTGGTGGCAAGTCATTTATGTAAACCAAAAATAAAAAAGGACCTAAAATAGAGCCTTGAGGCACACCTATTTTCAATGTAGCTCCAACAGATTGCGTTTTGTTTACAACAACTGTTTGAGTTCTATCACTTAGATAAGAAGACATAAGGCTTAAAGCTTTGTTGGACAATCCATAATGTTCTAATTTTAAAATAAGGGTCGTATGATCCACGCAATCAAAAGCTTTAGAAAGATCACAAAATATTCCTACTGCATCGCAAGATTTCTCCCAACTGTTATATATATGTTTAATGAGTACAGATGCCGCATCAATTGTTGATCGACCTCTGGTAAAGCCAAACTGGTTATTGTTAAGTAGTTTATTTCTGTTAAAGTGACCTAACATATCCTTTAGCATTACTTTCTCAAAGACTTTACTTAAAACTGGTAGTATGGAAATGGGACGGAAGTTCGTTATATCACTCATCTCGCCCGATTTAAAAAGAGGTATTACTTTACTATATTTCATGAGATCTGGAAAGACCCCCTCTGATATGCAATTATTGTAGATTAATGCTAGATGGGGTGCAATTACATCTATGATATGAAAGAGTACCTTAACTGATGTGCCCCACAAATCTTCAGTCTTTTTTAAACTAAGTGATTTAAATATCTTGACTATTGAATCTGAATTTACAGGGCTGAAATCAAAGTTTATATTACATTTACTGACATTAGTGCTAAGTAATGATTGAGCTTCAACCGCGGATGATTTAAGACATTTCGTAGTATTAATGGCTATGTTAGAAAAATAATCTTCGAATGCTAAGGCAACGTCTTTATTTGACGTGATTTGTTGGTCACCTGTGTTCAGAGTGACTTGATTATCACGAGTTTTTGATTTTCCCGTTTCTCTATTTATAATATTCCATACAGTTTTTACCTTGTTGTCAGATGATTTAAGTTTGAGACTAAGAAAATTTGCCTTGGCAGTTAAACAAACTTGTTTAAAGGTCCTTGAATAATTCCTAACATAATTTAGAAAGTCAGCATTCTTATTTTCCTCCCTCTCTCTATATAGGTCATAAAGCCTATTTCTACTTTTATGAATGCCTGTAGTAGCCCATTCACTAAATTTTGTTTTCGACCTAGAAATAGTTTTCATTTTAAAATTGTTGTTAAATTGATGTAGAATTACGCCGAAGAAGTCTTTATAAATACTATTACACTCATTCTGTAAAAACGGTAACACTGTAAGATTACTCTGAACTTTATTTTTGAATAATTCCAAACGATTACTAGTTATAGGTCGGTATGTTATTGTATCAGGTTTTTGATAAAAATCATAGATGAAAGATGCCTTCTGACCACTATGGTCAGAATTAAAACAATTAAATATTTCTTTATCCAAACATTCGCAACTACAAAAAATATTATCTAAGCAGGTTGCACTACTAACACCTATCCGTGTGGGTTCCAGAAATAGTTGGTTAGTTAGCTGCATGCTGTATTAGATTCAAGATAGGAACTCCGGCAGCACAAGTTTGACTGCTAAGCAAGCTTTCATTGCATAGCGATGAGCTGTTTCTTTTTGTACGCTAGTTTGACATAACTACCCGCATAATTCTTAATGTTTCGTTCATTGATCGGGGTCGAATGGTTGACTGATGACTAATTAATTGTTATTTATATTTATATCTTTAAAATAACGGTTGTAGGTACATTAAAAAAAACTAGCCACAACCCTTTTTTTAAATCGACAACATAATTAGTAATATATTTTTGGGACTGGCCGCCACCATATTTTCGTCATTGACTGTATACGCGAGAATATGATGCAGTTTTGTATTGGAATTCACTTCCTGGATTGTGTCATTTAAACTTTTAGTTCATTTAGTATTTGATCATTGTAAACTATGGATTTTTTTCGTTGTTTTATATCATTTATTTCATCAGCTTTTCATAGAAATAATCTGTGTAAATAGGTGTATTGCCTATTTGCCGAATTATCTTTCGTCAAATTTCATTTGCCAACCAAATTTTCGCCGAAGTTTTATTTGGCAAACCAATCCTTGGCATAATTTTACTTCTTAATTTTTTTATATCGCTACATTTTTATATTGCAATATTTTATTACGTCAAATTTTACATGGTAAATAACTGTGTAGCAAATGATTTGCTAAGGCAAATAAAAATTTATTTTTTTATGACCCTCAAAACGAAACTGCTCCCAGAGACAGGTAGGTTAGGGTTATTTTTTTTATTATGATCCTTAAAACGAAACTGCTCCCGGAGATAGGTAGGATAAGGCTATTTTTAAATGAAGGTATGCCAATCAATACATTTGACGAAAACATAATTGAGATCTTAAAAGAATCCCTGGTAATAATTTATCAAATCATTCGTTGGGAAATGATATCAGTGCGAAATGTCGAGTTGGGAAAATAAAAATATGGGATACGTAGTTTGGGGAGTTAAGAATTTGCTAAATAATTTTCGACGAAACATTAGTATACCGTGTAAATAATATGTAAGTAATCTTATAACATTTAAGCCGTATTTATATTGTACTGTTAATAATTCCAGAGGCTATTATTCTAGGGTATTAAGTAAGGTCGGATTGATCAGAGTCCGCGCGTGTTCAGGCTTCAGACTTCCATAATCCCTTTTGTTCATTGTTCTATGCCGACATTATAGGAATTATAATTATAAAGGCAAATAAAAACCGGGCAAGAGCACGTATGTCTGACCATGCTCAGTGTAGGGTTCCGAAGCCGTTACTACACAAATCTCGAAAAACAACAAGTATGAATTAACTCTCTATTTAAAGTTATTTGGTGCTATCTTTTATAATTTTAGTAGGTATAAACAATTTAGTCGCCTGTATCTCAGGAACCTCAGGAACTTAGTCGTGATAGTTTGTCTTGAAATTCGTTATACGTGCTTTCATTTAAAATATTTTCCAGATGTTTTTTTGGCTGTATGGGGGCGGGGGGTTTTCTTACACTTGACTGTAAGTAAAACTAGCACTTTAAATCTTAATATTTCACAAACGGATCCCTTAATCGAAAAATGGTTTACACGAACCCGCTATATTTCGGAAAGACCTATACAACGACCACCCACACTATGAGGAAGAAAAAAAAAACCCAACTTTACGTGTAGGGGAGGTAACCTAAAAAGTTTTTTTTTTACCACTCTGTCGGCGTGACTAATATGTACGAGTATATTCATGCCAAATAACAGCTTTCTCTGAGCTAAACTGCGGACGGACATAGCGAAACTGTAAGGGTTCTTAGTTTGACTACGGAACCCTAAAAACGTATAGGAATGATACATAATTCATCATTCGAGCCTTACTTAGACTAAGTATGCCATATTTCACATAGCTGGACCCTTCGGTACGACATAAAATACAGTCACGGTAATCCTATCCATCCATGATTTATATCGAAGAAGGGTCAAAGTAGAAAATTTCATAAGCGATATATCAATGTTCCATAAACAGTAACGTTAAAAGATAAACATCTAAACTTTTAACCTGGAATTTACTTTGCGCTGCGGCATTTTGCTACAAATAGAGAAGTCACGAACTACTTACGTAAGTATAAATGCGGAAGTTGGTGCTTAAGTTGATTTAATTAGTTTTACTTAAAAAAAGATTGGATATTTCAGCTCTACCAATCTATCCAATTGGACTACCTATAAAACTAGGAAATCTGACAGCACTACCACAGCCTTACTTGATGTATATAGTTGATAACATTCTCACTGCGCAGGATGGGGCAAGGGAACCATAATGGTACTTCTGGACTATTCGAGAGCCTTTGACGCAATAAATATTCCACTACTTCTCTCTAAGCTGTCCTATAATAGGTTCAGTACCTGCGAAGTGAGATGGCGGTGATGGCGATTGGGTGCTTTCTGGTTCTCTTTCTGTTACCAAGGGCGTCCCGCAGGGTTCGATTACGGGTCCTCTCTTGTTCACTTTATACAGCGCAGATATCTGTTCAGTTATCAGACACTGCCAATATCACATGTATGCCGACGACACGTAACTGTACCTTTCGTTCGACCCTAAAGACGCTTAGACAGCAGTGGAGCACTTGAACAGAGATCTGATAAACATAGCTGCTTGGTCGGAGTCCAATACACTGGTTTTAAATCCCAAGTTTATGATCTTTAGATCTCCTAACCAGGCATGCAGTATCTCTGCTCAAAATCCAGCAGTGTCTATCGGAGGTGAGCGGGTGGAGTGTGTTTCGGAGGCACGAAACCTAGGGGTGCTGATGGAAGGGGGTCTGCGTTTTGAAGGTCACTTACTAGAGAATGCAAACACCTGTTTTTACATGCTAAAAATACTATACCGCATTCGTGACTTTCTCAGCGTAGGCCTTCGAATAAAACTATGCGACTGGTTTAACTTGCCTCAGACCCTACACTCTTTTAAAACTGTTTTGAGAAAGTGCCTCTTAGAACACCAATTTTTTTTTCCAACTGGTGGTGGCCTTTTTGTTTCAACGTATTTACGATAGTGTCGATAGTGCCGTAATTTTATTCATTTATACCTAATAAGTTCATCACATGTTATTTTTGGTTGTCATATTATGTAGCTATATTTATTTATGGTTTAGTTATTTTTTGTAAGAAGCAGAAGATCATCATCATCATCATCATCATGTCAGCCGAAAGACGTCCACTGCTGGAGGCCTCCCCCAAGGCTCTCCACTCAGACCGGTCTTGTGCTTTTCGCATCCACCGCGTTCCCGCGATCTTTACAAGGTCGTCACTCCATCTTGTTGGAGGCCTACCTACAGCTCGTCTCCCGGTCCGCAAGAAGCAAGCAGAAGATGGCAGTTCCCAAAGGAGACTGGGCAGAAATGTAGGTATAGACCGCAGCTTAGAAACCAATAGTATAATAAGTGATATCTTATAGGAGAGGGTATTTTTACACACTGAAAGTTTTTTAGGCGGGATGTGTAAAATCGCTGTGAGAATTTTTTATGGCTGAACTAGAAAGTTACAAAAAACATTTGATTGAACTCCCACTGTCTTTATGTTGCGATAACTTTTTATCACAAAGATTTAGGACAATATCCATAAAAGTATTAAAACTTAGCGCATTCACTGCCAGTACTATTTTTTGAACTTTCGCCAGGTGCCACATCTTTTGTTTTATACGGAGCTTGCCTACTGTAAGAACGCAAATATGCGTTGAGGGCACTGGGTGGAAGTCACGGTGACGCATATATGCGGCGGTGGCAGTGAATGCGTTAAAACAACCTATCTCGTGACTTACAGGTACATTCATGTCACCTATCACTGTGTGAGTGCCGTCCTTTGAACCGATGTTCGAATTTCAAACCGAAAACCTGTTGTTATATAACACACTTGTGAATCGACCACTAGTACTAGAACTTAAAATAATTATTGTTTGTTGATATTTCGTTCCGTTGACCACAAGGTCAGTAGCGCTTTGAACGAGACATAATTGCGGATAAATATTGATCAAATAAGTAGATTTCCCCATCTTCTTGGTTTTTTCTTTCAATCACAACGGTTATTTTTGTAACATTTATTCTTCCATCCATAATTAAGGTTTATAACTCTCGATAATCTCCAAGTTTTGTGATGAGACGATGGATGTTGTTGACAAAATTTTAATTGACTCGAAACAAACTTTTTCGACGCAGACGAAACTGTTGTGAAGTTAGTAGTAAACTTGAAAGGTTAAAAAAAAAATAAGTCTTACAATGTTTGTTGTTGTAACGCGTCTGAGCAATTACTTAAAGCGAAAAACTTTTTTTATTCTTTTTTTTCACAAGCGCGAAAAAGTTAGGCACATAAATAAGTTTTTAGACAGCAAATTGCCTTCTAGTGATCCAAAATAGAAAGTGTAATATGTAGAAATGTAGACACAATCCACCTCAAAAAAGGCCTAACAACAAACCACCCCTTCAAAGCAAATAAATGAATAAAATAATATTACTCCCAAACACATCCTGTATTTAACCATCTAAATGCAAAGCTTTAGTGTGGATCATAATATTAAGGCTCCTTACTTCACGGCCGTAATGGAAGTTAAATTTGAACCTTGTAACAATGGGATACATTTTCTTTTTGTGCGGGGTAAAGCTGTGTATTTAGGGCAGACCAAAGCTGACTGTTTGCCTTTAAAGCCCTACAGAGATTCGACATAATATTATAAGGTATTTTTAGGGACTCACGCCACCCTCTCCACGTAAGCGTCGAAAAGTTGTTTACGTAACTTTTGATTGCCTTTTTTACTTAGTTTGTTTACTTTTTTACTTAGACTGGAATTATGACGAAACTTTTTTCGTTAAAGGCTCAAAGATACATAAATGGGTTTAGAACTCTGTACGAGGCGCTTGTTTGATTTTATTTGTCTTCCCCTTAAAGATTTTCGATGTCTTAGTTTAACAAACAGGGAGTGTTTTCTTTTACTTTACGACAAAAGAAGTACACTGTAAATGAGCGTTTATAGATATACAGGATGGAGATGACTTAAAAGGCGAGGGGTTTGGAGAATAGAAGACATTTATTTTTTAAATTGACTTTGAGCGATGCTCTTAAATAATTGAAGACGCTTTACATTATCATTTTTCACGGGCGTCAAAATGCGAACTTTTAAAAGGTAAACTCGTGTTCGAGGAGATGTATTCGCTAACGTAATAATGGATGGTTATCGACTTCTTATAATTGTTTGAAACGTCTTTGATTTAATATTTTTTATTGCTTTTTATTAGTTATAGATTATTTTAAGTTTAATGATACATTTTACTTTACATTTAGATTCCCAACCTTAAGAGATCAGAATATTAAGTAGTTTACATCAGTGGTGCTAATATCATACGTAGCAAAAACGGGATAGAGCGTACTTATCTTTCGTGACCCATTGCGCCAAAATCTAGGACCAAGAACTCTGGTTGCCACTTTATCAACTACTTTTCTTAGTTAAAATCTTTAATAAGTAAAGCAAATCAGAGATAAATTTAAATAATTAAATGTTATTGAAAAATTCGCTTTTTTTATGGACCAGCAATTACTCAAAAAATTAAAAGCGTACACAAACAATCTCATTTTAAATTCTGCTTTAACGTGACATAAGCAAAACAACGTCCAGTAAAAATAGCAGGAATAGTTCCAAAAATGAAAGGCCCAGTTTGCTGTACAGGCTGTTGTTTTAATAAAACGACCAGTTTGCTGTCCAGGGTAATGTTTTTTTGTATTTGCAAAGTAAACTGCGAACGCTTGTTACCTGATCGAACTTGTCACTTGATAGCTTCGAGCGCTTATTTTTTAAAAACTTCAACAGAGCGTTATTAGTATTACACTATCAAGATGCTTTGCTGCCCAAGTTTAGAATAATTTATGTGAGTATTTTTATGCTATGCGTTTAATGTATATTTTAACATTAAAAAAGGATGTTGTTATTTTTGGGTTTATCATAACATTATGTGATTCACTACGACACCCATTGACTACATAAAGTAATAATAGTCTCTATCACCATAACATATTTTAAAATGCTGCTATCCAAGATGCAAGGTCGTCCATCGTGGTTGAGTACCTACTCCTGCGGGCTTAGTATGGTTGCGTGTATCGAGAGGCAAGATGTGGATAAGTTACTCTCGTACTTAATACGTGTCAAAAAATGACAAGCCAATGGCTAGCTAACACCGCGAAAGTGTTCAAAATATTCGTAATTTTTGAATATTTTTATAATAATATATAATAATAATAAATTTTATTTCAGGCAACGAGGCCCATAGTTACAAATACCTTATAAACTAACATACGTAACAATATAAAACTTGAAACGAGGTGACAGAACAGCGGGTATCTGTTTTGCCAAAATTGGCGTGATGGTCTCTGCCGGTAGGTTGCCCCGAAACCGCCGGAACACGACACCTTTCGGCCAGAAGTCAGGACACTCGACGGTTCCCAGCATAAACCGCGGCACGCGCACTACAAACGAACTGAAGTGCACGTAGCGAAGCGACCGCAGCTGAAACACCGTCAGGCTGCATCCAACCTTCGGACGGACGTACTCCACCACGTCGTCTACTGTTGCGGAGTGGTGCAGGCGAGACATGTAGAGCGCCGTGTTCGGTATAGCTGCCCGCAGCTCGGAATTTGAGTCCGTTACTGCAGTACCACACCGAGTCTTATGAGGCTTCCTACGTGGTTTGCTGTGCTGCACCAATGTGAATCCCTCCTTATCCACACCGGTACGAGGGAGCTCCTTCAAAGAAGTTGGAGCTCTCTTCTTCGACGCTTTAACAGGCGCGCTAGGCCGCCTAAGTTCAGCGGCCTTGCCGGCTGCGTCAGCGTCGCTGCAGGGAGCCGGCGGGGTGGCGGGGGGACCGCGGGTCGCGGGGTGGCGGCGCGCGGGGCGGCACGCGGCGATCGAGGCGCTGCTGGCTTTTCAAGCTGCGTCAGCGCCGAAGCGAAACTTGAGACCGACGTATCTACACAAGTTTGTTCGTTGACATTGGAATTTGATGCAACAGCCTAATTACCGGGACAGACTTGCGCAAGCAGATAATTTCATTGAGCATCTCGGTAATAGTCATCTGTGACGCATCAAATTTTTCAGCAATCTCAGGCAGGCCCGCTTTTAGGGCCACAATATCCTTCAACAGTCTGGTGACATCGACGTGGTCGAAACTTACTGGAGGCAACTTATCCAACCGCATCGCCACAAACGCAGGCATATCATCCGGAAGGGCCACCCTGAACACCGAGATAATATACTGCAGACTTTTCGCTGCCCCATCCCTCCTTCGGGACGGCATCTGCTCGGCCTTGCCCGCAGACTGGTAAAGCAGCACCTTGCCACTGCAAATCTCATCTTCTGTGAAGCTGGTTTTGCAGATCTGCACGATGCTAACCTCAGTCATGGCTCCTTGGTTGACGGCATTTTGAACAAACGCCAACAGTTCATTCACTACGAGATGCTGAGTACCCATAGCAAAAGTCCGCGCAGCGGCTATAGTCGCGCAAATCGCGAATTACGTAATTCAAACTGAACAATGTGACACGTCCGTCTCCGGTCGCTCATCGCACTGCACTCACTACACTACACTACACTACATACCTGTTATAAAACGAAGTCCCCCGCCCCGTCTGTCTGTATGTTTGCGATAATTTCAAACACAAATGAACTGAATGCATAACGCTAAGTAAGCAATTTTCGAAAATCGACAAAATGTATAGGATTGACGTAAGCTGACAGATCACTCGACCGCTTATGTCAACTACATACATTTCGATTCGATAAAAAACAGAAACGGTAGCAGCGTTGTCGATGTTGGCATCTTGGCTACTTCGATAGAATACAGAAACTTTAGCAACGCATGTACTGAGATTATAACTGTTTATAATGCGATCATGGCCGAGATTCTAGGCGGTAAAAGCCACGGGAGCCTGCCGTTTGGCCGAAATGTTTGCCAAATGTATCGTTTCCCTACCGTTTCATTTGCCAACCCAATTTGTTTTTCCTGTAACTGTGAATATTTCAGGATTTATTTCAGTAACATCGTGTAGAGCCCTATAGGTTAGGTTAGGTTTTATAAAATCATGAAATATTTAGGGCCGGTACAGACGGACTGCAACCCAGCTGCAAAATGGCAGTTCAAGGGCAATTCTGATGCATTTGATGTAACTGCATCGAAACTGCAAACCAACTGCGCAGTCCGCTTGCAGTTGGCGTGCAACCACCTAAGCGGACTAGCGGTAGTTAAATCAACTGCATCAGAACTGCCCTCAAACTGCCATTTTGCAGCTGGGTTGCAGTTCAAATGCAGTCCGTCTGTACCGGCCCTTTCTGTTACAAAAAAGGGTTGGCAAATGAGACGGTTGGGAAACGATACATTTGGCAAACATATTTCGCCGAAACAAAGCTAACCCAAAAACCATATCGTCTTTGACCTGTTATGCTATTGTTTATTTCTCGGCCGCCATTACTGTCAAGTAAATAAGAGCTATCAAAACGTTAACAATACGATAACAGAGGGCCCTGCCAAGATGCATTGCGTTAGCTATCGTTTCTATTCGTTTCGTTTTTAAAACAATCGCGTCACTGGTAGGTCATGTGACTTTTCGTATCACGTCACCTAGCAGTGACGCGATTGGTTTAAAAACGAATCGAATAGAAACGCTAGTTAGCGTAGTGCATACCTATTGTTCAAAGTCCTCTGGACTCTGGTCAAAGGCGATATGATTTTTTACCGCCTAGAACAGAGGCTCTGTCATTCTAATCTTATTTCAAACAACTAAGCATAAACCCACTGGATTCGAAAAAGTTCAGCATAAAATAAATGAAAACTCCCAGTTCCGGCAATCGAATTGTTTTTGCTAGTGCTTTGCGGGCACTAGTCCCAAAGCAATTATCCACTCGCGTACTTTAATTACGTTGCTTGTACGGAGTTCACGATCCGAATTACAGTTAAGGAAATTGATTACTTAATACTCACTTTGGTAATTAAGTTGGGGTAGTGTCCGAAGGATGTAGTGCAGGCCGTATTTCCGTTTAATTTAATTGTAACTTTGTTTTTTTGTCTTTGAGGTGATCAAAGGTCATTTGAATCTTCTGCAGTCAGTTTATTTTTTAATTTGTTGCCGTATAGCAACGTATAATAGTAGGCACCTAAAATATAACTATAGAAAAAACACCCCATTTTATAATGGTTAGGTACCCCTATACACAAAGTAGCGCTCAAACCCGAACTAACAGAATTTTAAAATACCTACCTGATTCTCGATATAATAGGGCTTCTAGGGTTCCGTAACTGAAGTGTAACCCAACGAAACCCTATTAATATTAATACGCTGCGCCTGCGCTGTCCATCCGTCCTAACTTTAAAGAGCTGTACTTTTGAACCGTAATAGATACCGTGTTTTTCTTTGCAGGATATGTGTGTTAGCGGCGGATATACTAATAAAAAAAATAAAAAAATACGGGGGAACACATGAATTGTTTTTTTCCCAACGTATTTTTATTTTTGTTGTAACTTAAAATTAAAACCTATAAAACACAAAGTACAAACCCTTAAAAAACAACAAAAATAAAAAAAATGGTTAACGGTGAGCTGGGCTTAGGCTGATTCGATTCGAAATAGGAATACCTACTGTGCAGTGGTACGGAACCCTCGGTACGCGAGTCCGACTCGCACTTGACCGATTTTTTTGTGGCCGCCTTTACTGTGAAGTAAATAAGAGCTACCATATTGTTAATAGGGTGAAGTCGATGTGGTTTATGACAAAGTAGAGACCCACTTGGTTTTAGAGGGTGCTTTAAAGCGCATTTTAATGCATAATGCATAAAGCTGATACCCTAGCCGGCTATGGTAGCTTTCCAAGCCAGACGCACCTCTCAAGAAAAGCCGTCCTAAGCTCAAATCCCGTTTCACTTTGAGTTTTCCTTCCTTTGGTTAATTATAAATATTATAATGCAGTAAGTAACACTGCGTGCATTTGCAAAGCATTTTGATTGTTTTATATATTTATAGACCTCGACGTTTCTATCTTGAGATAATATTAGCTACATACTTCATCATCAGAGAAAGCCTGTGGCTTGTTTTTGGGATATGACCTGACTGAGTAAAACAGGTTTTTTATAGCTAGAATAGGTTAACGGTAAGAAATGTTATGCCTATCGTAAAATTAACTTGAAAAAAGTAAGGATTTAACGTAAGAGCTCACCTAACGATTAAAACCGGGGAAGATAATGTTGGATCCGGCTCATACTGGGTTTCTATCCAGGGCTGTCTTAGATGATCTGAAAAATCAATTAAGTCTGCTTAATCGTGATAGGTTTCCTTCTAAATTCGTTATGATTATGTGCTATCGTTTAAGATATTTTTCAGATTTTTATTACTTGCAGTTTTAGGCGTAGGGGGAGAGGGGCGGACACGCAACATTTCGAGTCCGATATTTCCTAAACGTTGGCCAAACTCGTGATTAATAAGAGCATAAAGAAATCTTTTGCTTTACGTGTATGGAATTGTTGTCTAGATATTATTTTACTACTTTGTCGGCGTAATATACAACTATGCCAAATTACAGCTTTATACCAAGAGTCTCTGAATTAAACCGCAGACAGACGGACAGACGGAAAGACTTACTTAGCGAAACTATAAGGGTACCTAGTTTGACTTCGGAGCCCAAAAAACATGTTTATATTTACCACGTAATGCGAAGCACTACATTCACTGTTTGAGATTCCGTTTCGTCAGCGTCACGTTCGCGTATTGAATTTTATATTTTCGCGTGAAAATATGAATAAATACAGTTCCGCCCGCGGCAGTGACAATCTGGCAAACGTCGGAGATCCAATTTAACCGTGATAGCTAATTATTTACTCCCCTCGCGTGCAGCCGTTCGGAACTAAGCGTTAAATTACAAATTGGTTTCACTGGGCCTATTCTGAAAAATTAGTTACTCTTGCACGAGTAATATTCCTGGCGGTAACCTAACAACAGGCAAGCTATAAATGATCTCTAATCATCATCATCATCATCAACATCATCGTAAGCATATGCTTCCCGTATTGGACATAATTGTATTAATTTCCTCTTATTTACTCCAGTTATTCCTAAATTGACTTTCTCTTCTTTAATTAGTCTGTGACATGTCAAAGTCAAAGATCATTTATTGCTTAATTGTGAGTAGGTATAGATGGTGATCATGAAATACAAAAAAAACATGGGTTACAATTCGCCAGGGTCTGGCATGCAATATTTAGTTAATTATGTATAATTTTAAATAAATTCGGTCAATTTCTTATTCTACCATCAAACTCATTAATATTATAGTAAGTCTTCTCTTTTAGCATGACTGTCATTAATTCTATTTTTATTTTTTTAAGTCCTCTATATCTCTTATAATTTTCGGGATTTTATCAGATAATTTAGGAGCTATCCCAAGTACACCGAGAGAAATGCACTTTTAGAAGGTATTGCGTTGAGCTTGCCATGAAGTCGTGTACTCTTAAATGTGTTAAATAGGTTAGGGTTCGTTTTTACAAAGAGAGCTGTCTCGAAAATATACAGACATGGCAGCGTCAATCTTCCTAGCTGTATAAAGTGGGACTTGTAGGACTCTATTGGCGTTAAGTTACAATTGCTCTAAGACATTTTTTTGTGCCTTGAATGCCTGTTTTGGTAAATTTCTCCAAAAAATAACACCGTACCTTAGTGTAGAGGTTACATAAGCATGATACGTGGTTAATACAGTGGTTTTCGCAAACTTATTCAACATATAAACAGCGTATGAAAACTGGCTAAGTTTCTTACACATGGCATCAATATGCGTTTTCCAATTCATGTTACAGTCCACAGTAAGACCCAAAAACTTTGTATTAATGGTTTCTTCTATAGCAACACCTTTATAGTTCACATTTGGTACATAATTTGAGTTCCCTCTCAACTTAAAGTTCATTATTTTGGTTTTACCTAAGTTGATCTTAAGATTGTTATGGGTAAGCCATTCCATTAATCGTTCTAATGTTGCATTAACTTCATATTTTAAGGAGTGTTGATCAGTATTATTAAATATAACAATGCTGTCGTTAGCATATAGAACCATTGGATGTCTCAAAATTAGCAGAAAGTCATTGATGTAGATAATGAACAATAGAAGGCCCAGAATGCTATCTTGTGGCACTCCTTTGTTAATTTCTTGTAATTCTGAGTAATAGATTAATTCAGATTTTTTGATTTTATAGTAACGTCTATTGATCTGTGTAATTTGTTTCCAATTTTTTAAGTAGGATGTTATTAGTTGAAGAGCGTTACCCCTTATCCCATAACTATATAATTTATGTATCATAAAGGCCTCCATACATGATCGTTTTTACCTTCAGTTCTAACCAACCGGATGCAAAATAGCATCGTGTATGTGTAATTTGGCCGGAAGGCAAATCGCATCCGTCCACTTGAACGATTGGCCGTTGGAAAAACTGATCGGTCTTTACATGTATAGCCACTCGATCCGGTCAGGCCGAACAGACGCAGTTCGGCCTGAACCGATCGGCCTCTACATGTATGGCCACTCGATCCGGTCAGGCGGAACTGACTCAGTTCGGCCTGAACCGATCGGCCTCTACATGTATGGGGGCTTTAACATCATGATGTCCTCGGTCTATCTAGCTTTGGGTCTACCAAGTCTTCGGTTGCCTGTTCTCTGCTTCTGCTCTGTATCTTCCTAGCGCCAACTGTCGTCCGACCTTCGCAAGAGATGCCCTGCCCACTGCCACTTGAAACCAGGCCTTGGGAACGGTTCGAAAAATACGATACGTTATGATCACTGAGATTATTTCACTGGTATTTCTGGTTTTTGATTTTTCTTCTTGGAGCTGGATGGCGTGGCTGGTGTTTTAAAATGATAAGGCCGGTTTGCCTTGACGCTGAGCAAATGAAAATACAACTAAATAGAGCTAATAGGGTGGGAAAGACGACAAAACGATGGCGGTGGTGGGCGGTGCGAACAAATTAGCGAGCGAAATTAACCGTGATTTCGAGCACGAACAATTTTATTTTGTTCTTTGATCTAAACCGAAATAATATCGATTCTGTTCGAGCGGAAATGAAAATGCTCAATTTGAAATGTATTAGCCCTGCTTGGGACTGGAAATCCCGCTTCCAACATAGATTTTGATCTCTATTGTACATATTAAACTATTTCTCACCGGACTTATTGAGTAACAGATAATGCATAGCCTAAACCGTTGAACCTAAGTGCTTGAACTTGGAGGGAATGTTCCTTGGGCACCTTAGGGGTATACACTTAGAATGAATTGATGAGGAAAATCGACTCCCAACGGGAAGAAATAGGGGTAGTAGCCGGAAACTTATTCTACGCGTACGAAGTCGCGTTGTCCTCTACTTTTTAAGAAACTAGCTTTTGCTACCGTCGTTTATTGATGTTCCCTCGAGAATTGCCCGATTTTCCGAGACGAAAAGTACCCTATGACTGTATGCCGTAAGTACACTCAGGAACAATGAAAACGGGTCACGTTCTATGGTAATTAAATAAAAAGTGACCCGTTTTCATTGCTCTTGACTATATTTACTTTCCTTTGTATTTTTCCGCACTGTTATTATTATGTGGTATTCAATGAATAGTATTTGTATTTGTAATAAATTTCACATTGATTGATCGGTTGAGGCGTTGGGCCGTGACGACTGAACAGACGCAAATAAACACACTCTTGTATTTATAATATAATGTTACACATTGATTGGTTTGTGTATACATTGATTAATTGTGATCATGAAAACGGAATCGGGATTCGGAAAATTCATTTTCAACCCAAGCGACGCTTATTCTTTGAGGTAACTAAGGTATTTGACAAAATTATAATAAAATAAGCCTTTAATGCTGTTTAACAAGTTTACAATAGTACAAAGGTATCAACTTCATTACTAACGATCGGTTTCTCAACAACAGCTTGTCCTTCGACAGAGGCCTCCTCCAAAGACTTCCACCTGTCTCTGTCTCTTGCCATTCTGGTCCATTCTGAACCAGCAACTCTTTTAATGTCATCTTCCCAACGTTTCATTTGTCGTCCTCTTCCTCTTTTGCCATCCCTGGGGTACCACTCTGATATTATTTTAGTCCATTTCTCGTTTTTCTCTATCAGCATAATGTCCTGCCCATTTCCATTTTAGCGTTTTGCATACTTCGTTCACATCCTTAAATTGAGTAATATTTTTAATTTTAGTTAGTCTTATTTTATCTTTTCTTTTTACTCCGACTACACTTCTTTCTATTGCATTTTGACATACTATTATTTTTCATCGTAAATTATTGTACTAATATTATGGATCATTTAATTCACCTGAAATTGCAGAGCAATAGGGTTTCAACATAACATGGTTACAAACAAAGTGAAATAGAGCTGAGTGTACATTCGATATTATAAATGATATCAATAAATCAATATATCAATATTCCTGGCAAGGAGCTCCGCCACACCGGGCGTTTGAGAACAGTTCCCCGTCGCATGGCACTTGCGGGTAAGAACCCGCGTGTCATCGGTCCCACGTACTATGAGCGTCTACCCGCCAAACTTAAAAATGTACATTCCGACGAAGCATTTAAACACCAGCTTAGAAACCTTTTACTGGATAATCCATTATACTCTGTGGATGAATATATGGAGCTAAAATTGTAAATTTATTTATTATTGTGTTGACAGTTATTAATCCTTGTATATTGACATCGGATGAGTGACCATTTATTTGATGTTTAATTGTTGTTGTTTTCATTAATTAATTTTGTATTCTTTGATTATTAGTATTTATGTTTTGACGATCTCAATGTAATTTCGTATTTTTTGACATGCAATGCAACTTATATTGTAATATTACATTGATTAATAAATAAACTAAACTAAACTAAACTATTGTTTCGGTGTCGTTTCTCAACAACAAATGAAGCACAACAAACAATCCGCGATATCGCTTCCTCCGGAGATTTCCCCGCAGCGCTAAAATAAAAGTTTTTTAACATTTTTAAAATAACTTTTTCTTCATGGCATGAGAAAGGCATACGACACAAGCCACGTGATCGTTAATGAGATCTGAGGCCCATAAACATGAACAATCTCAAAACTGCAATCTGAATGTTTGTTATAAAATCGGAGAAATAATGCCTAAAATTAATTTGTTCAAAAACCAAGTCACGTTTTAGACGATTAATTTACCAGTAACACAAACCAAAGACAGATAAGTAATAAAATAAGTGACAAGTCCGCCAAAATAAAACCGACACCAGAAAATGTAACACAATATTCTAAGTCACTTTATTGGTAACGAGATTTCCTCGAGGCAGAATCGTATAATCAAATCCGCGCAGCGGTAAACAAAAAATACGGACTAGTTTTTTGATAACTTTAGGGATAAAAAAGACTTTATGGCTGACATCCAGATAATAAATTAGTTCAGACGTAGGGTATGAATATTAGGGTGATAGAACTAGTAATGGACTAAGACCAATGATGGACACTTCTTTCTTATTTTACAGGGATAAGGGTTATTTGCTTTGCAACAATCAATTTATAACTGTATGGTCCTTGCATTTAGAGTTAAAGTTCCATTATTGGTGCTTGTCAGTTTAAAGTGTCCAACACTGGTGCCAGCACCATAATTGACTTCAAAATGAGCGTTCCTTTTAAAGGTTAATTGAGAATGTTGTTGGGAAATATGTTTACACGTAATTTGACAAAACTACTAATGGAAAAATGTTTTAACTGTGTGAAGGAATACTAAAGTACTGTCAAAACACAAGCATATGGATCCTTGAAGCTTCCTTTTTGTGTCTGTTAGTGTGGCTGTAGAGGCCGGTAATGCCAACGCAACAATGATTTAGTATGTAATTGACTTCCGGCTAGATGTGTGAGATTGAATGTCGATTGCGGTTGGCATCTATTCGTACAGTCACCAGCAATAATATATGATCCAACATTGGACTCAAAAATATCTGACACGTCCTTATTACTGGAGGCATAAGAAAGCGTCAGATATTTTTAAGCGCAGTGATGGGTAATATATTATTGCAGGCGACTGTATACGCTGACACACACGAATATAAAACGCAAGAACTAATAAATGACACCCGCAAGTTTTTCACGCCCAGAGTCAAAACAATGCGATTCAATCAAGATACAAATCTGTCCTCAAAAATTGCAGGAGCCTTATTTTACTTTTCTATCTTTAAAGAGCTATCATAAAGTTGATAATAAGATAGCAAAAAAGTGATGATATTGTAGAATAAAGCCTAAAGATACCTTTTACCTTTGAATGGAGACGATTTGTAATTTTCACAAGATATGAATGGCTGCGGCGCGGGACGAAAATTATTTGACGACCAATTAAATAAATAAGTGAACTCTATATTGGACCAGTAAAGTCTCCATTCTACTTTATCTAAAAGCATATTGTTTAGTCAACATTGTTACTGCTATTCAATAAATAAAATAGCTCTAGAATGCCTTTACTACGCACCAACGTTATTTCTCTGTTAGTCATTAATTTCGCTCTTTCCTTGGAACCACCATGTTCCTCCCGTCCCCATAAAAGACCATTAAGTACACTTCATGGTAAAATAATGGGTGCTCTCAGCCACTTCGTTCCGGACGCTCGTCATAAGTACCTTCACCAGATGGCATTGTCTGTTTGATTCAAGACTATATTAACTTAATTGTAGTAAACGTATACATAAACTGGTGAAATTTGTTCATAAAACATTATTATGCAAATTATAAAATAATTTCTATATTTCCATGCAACTTAAAAAAAATTAAGCACATTTGTATTCAAGATAAAATGATGTCAACAAATATGTATAAACAATGATTAACAAAATCGAATGTTACGAGTAGCGTATTTACTTAGGATAAAAACAATTGTAGAAGAATCGTATCTATTGCAAAGAAACAAAAGAACACTGGAATCCTGCAAAGCAGGGGCAAATTGCCAGCAACTTGTTCGTCAATCAGTACATCCTTCTCTAACTGCCCAATAAAGAAAGGCACGCATGAGAAAGCAAGAGCTTAGAGCTTACAACACAACCCGTCTTAAGAACTTGGCCCATCAATGGAATAATTCCCTCCGTTAATACCCAGATGCTATCACGCCGCCATGTTAAAAGAGCTAAACTGCCGTCGTAAAATCTTGCGGAGAGTGTTCAAGTGACTTGTCTTAGCCACAGGCCCTGCATAATGAAATACCATAACCCCGCTAGAAGCAAAATAAGCAGGTCATTCGTATTTTGTGAGCGCCAAATTATCATACTTCACGTTTTAGGGTTTCATCAACTGGGCCTAATAATTTTATATTCTTTGTCCGTCCATAAACGGACTTGGCGGTCCACGGTATGCCGGACAATTCAATTTTACGTAACCTTTTTTTACGTGGTACTGATAGCGATGATATATCAAGTAGGCGATAGGGTAAGCGTGTCAAGTCACATCCATATACGAAAAAATTTAAGGAATTTGCCGTCCTTTTTATCGGCTGTCCGGTTTGGAGTGAGATTCAAACTTGGGGGCCATTTGCCTCTGAATCGGGATGACTCGCTTCCTGTTGGAAACATAAATATCATTTTGTATAAGGATTCATTTCAAATATTAAACTTCGATTGTTGAGACTGCTCGCCTTGCACTAGTTATTTTTGTTGTATTACCTGTGCTTTGTATTTCTTTTTTATACTTGTGCAATAAAACAAACAATTCTTATTTATTAATTATAACAACACTAAAAAGTTTTAAAATTTAAGCGGAAATGGCGTTAGGATAAATGAAAATTCGGACAAACGATGCATTAGGACAAATGACGATTAGGGCTTCCATACACGCATAAATACTTTTGGAATTGCATCTTAGTTGGTCGAGATAGACAAAGTATAAGACAAGTAAAAATCCAAAGGACAGAGCTATAGCTATAGCTTATGTCTCAGCGTAAATTGATCTACATAGTTATGCCATGATAATTCCCTAGGTATTTAAAATTAATAGAACACTGGTCCGAATTGGCCCTGACGATATTATAAATAACCTTTTTGAAAAACGGACGAATTTAAACACAAATCTCTACGTTAACCACCGCAGACCGCTGTCGCTAAGCGTACGCCAGAATCACCGCATTAAAATTGCAAGGGGTTCTCAATTTGAATAAAAGATTTTGTTACGCGTTTTCATTATGAGTGTAGCTTAATAATTTTGGTAGAATTAAAGAAACCGGCGGCCGTCGCGGTGACAAACGTTCCCGGGGGCCCGCTTTCGCCGAAACTTGGACAGAAATCCCGCAATGCTCAACTTACTTCGGCCGTCCGGTATGATTCATCTGGCTCACGAGTTTAATGAAAATGATAAAAATATTCAACTCCGCCGCAGTTTCCGTATTGTTGAATGGTTTTATTGTTATTGCCGTTGCGTGCTTGAGCTTTATTTGATGTTTTTAGGTCGGCTTATTAAATTCCGAACAGATTTACTTAATTGCGTTACTCTTGAGTTCTGATAGAATTTTTCATTTTATGCTATTCTTGTTTACGTTATTTCTACGCGGAATTTATAGATAAACAAAAGACGCTGTCCAAAGTAGAAAAATATCGTCCGCCATACCGTTTAAAAGACATTTATAGATGTTAAAAAGATACATTTATTTTATGAAAAAAAAACACGATTCAATCTAACACTAAATTAACTGATTATTTTACCAAGCGAAGGCGTGAGGTTCACTCAGCGTCATAGGAGTTACAATGTATTACCTGTGGATATTTTTAATTCCACTAGTGATGCAAAGATCAGTAAAAAACTAAATCAACTGCTTGAAAATCTCTCGTGATAGTGTTGACGAATTATTATCTAGTAATAAGTAGGTACTTCAAGAAACAAGATTTCCAACATTAAACAATGCTACACTAATGTATATTAAGCATTCCAAATATAAATTAATTCCTTTGTCATTGTTAATTAACTAGATATATCGACAGCTACAAAATGTGTATTCAAATAACCAAATTAGAAATTAATTACTTTGATATTGTTATTATTTTGTATTGAAAACTGAATAGGCTAAATACGAACGCAATATAATTTGTAAGACATACCTACCTTTTTGACCTGTTAAATAATTTTTAATATAATCAATTAAGAATCTGAATCTGAATACGGTTTTACGTTGTAGAATAATAGAGCCCTTGTATGTATGTATTACTTATGGTTATTTGTTTGTTTGTAGAGGCTTAAAAGATGATGGTCCGATTTTGACAAGCGAGATGTTGTTCGGCAAGCAAGTGTCGGCAAGCAAGTGTCACTACCTCTTCAAAAAATAGCGAAAATGGCGGATTAAGATGAAGGTATACTATAATATGGATATTAAGGACGCGTTAGTGTAGTTGGTAGGTGGACATAGACCCCATTTTTTTAAGTTTATTATAGATAATAAAGACTACAATATCAAGCCAGTCGGGTCTTTGAAGCTTTTGTTCGACTTATTGCAACTAATATTTCGACTCATTGCAAAGTTGTTTGTTTCTACATTCGAAGCAAACTAGAAGTAAGATAGAGCGTTCCATGCGAATGTTTGCCCTCGCTTTCAAACAAGTTTATGTACTTAAAACTTGAAGAAAGCCACGTTGTTATTTTCATCAGATTAATGCGAAAATATCTTAGCGAGAAATGAGATAAAAAGTTTCTTTGGTTACCGCAGAAATCCATTTCAAAGTTAAATAGATCTTTTATTCGCGTTTTTTGCTCATTGAATCTCTTTTTGTCTCAATTTTAGGCGGCTTACGTTCGTTCGGAAACTTGATTAAAAACCTTTGGTTTTAAACTAAAAAGGGGCCGAAACAGGTTATAAATCACGTAATTTGTGAGAGTTATGTGTAATACTAGATGTTGATGTGATACAACTGAAATATTTTATGCTTGTTTGTTGAAATTTTTGTTACAATTGAATTATTTTATACTCAACTGTCTTATGTAATGTCCGTTAAAGTGTGAAAGTTCTGTTATGAAGGGTAAAATACGAAATTTCATTCTAAGTTAGTCGGTAACTAACACGTTTGAAAATTCATATCTCGTGATATTTCTCAATATTTAATTAGATCTACTTTTTCAATCTAGGCGATAAAACAATATCGCTTTTGACCTGAGGGCCTTGCCAAGATGCATTACGCTAACTAGCGTTTCTATTCGATTCGTTTTTAAACCAATTTTGTCACTGGTAGGTGAAGTGATATGAAAAGTCACGTGATCTACCAGTGACGCGATTGGTTTAAAAACGAAACGAATAGAAACGCTAGTTAGCGCAATACAACTTGGCAGGGCCCTCTGTTATAATTTCGTCACCATTACGGTAGCTCTTATTTACTTGAGAGTAATGGCGGCCGAGTTAAAAACAATACAATAAAATGTCAAAAGCAATATTGTTTTACTGAGTAGAACAGTATCCAGATCAATGTATTAAAATTACACTTTCATTATAAAATAATTTTCTGTCAAAAATTTCATTTTCGGACAAGCTTTTGTTGCCGAATGTACTTTTTTTGCACTGTCGTCATCTACTCATCAAGACAATTCTAAGAAGCCCTAAAACGACGGGTTTATCATGTGTAATTTAGAAGTTCCTATGACCACCCTGAGTCTCCATCATCAGACCAGCTCGATGGCACTATATTATTGTATTGTCATCAGAACTAATGCAAATTTTCAGCTTCATCGGAAACCGGGAAGTGGAAAAATTTTAACTTGCAAGATTGGACCCGTACATAAATATGTAAGCTCCTCCTCATCTTTAGGTAAAGGGAGCATCACGATGGTCGAACTTAGGTGTAGGCGAGGATAGTCGGGCAAGGAGAACCAAAAGCTTTTTCTAGATGTTTCACAAATTTCTTGTTTAATTATCAAAATACAGTCAGTTAATAAGAAATCCGCCTGACGACGTTCCAGGGGCACAGGGTGCCAAGGCCAAATGCAAAACTATCACGCTCGCGGCGTACCATGTTTCACGACCCAGTTTTACCAGCGAAGTCTAGAACAAGAGTGTCAAACATGGCGACGCACGTCCGGGATCCTACTCCCAACACCACAGTAGTGCTAATGGATACTCCGTTCCTTTCACTCGCCCATCGTACTGAAGTCGACGGAAAGTGACGGAGCAAGCGTAACGTTCGAACTATGAAAGTAGAGGCCCAGTGCCCGAGTTACGTCAGAGTGAGCAGGACCATAACTAAACAGTATGTCTACTCGCTCTCAAACCACACGCGCCGTCAAATACATACTAACATACATACATACATACATTGCAAGTTAAATAAACGCTTGTAATAAGAAAGGTAGAGTAAATAACATAACAACTACGCAGCTTACGTTTAAAAAATAAACGTTTGTCGCTTTCCAAGTGTTGTTAAAACAAAAAACTTCTAGAGAACTAAACAACGCTAAAGCCGCTTACAACACAAAAATGAACGCAAAACAATTCCAAGCAATGTTTTGATAGAACTGGCAAAATATTATTTGAAATAACTAAATAAAAGATTGCGGCTGTTGTTTTTTCTAAACATTCATAAGTGTACAAAGAGAAACGTAAATCAAAGGGTCAAGCTGGCCCTTGAAAAAGCACTTGTACCTATGTTGCCATGCTAAGAAAAAGAGTGTACTTTACATATATCGAATCGAATAATATAAACCTTATTTTAAGCTGTAAAGGATTGTTTATCCCATGGCTATTAAATGGAAGATACGTTTTTTTAAGAGGGTAGTACGGTCCGACCCGATTACTGCGGGCAGGGTAAACTTAGCAACCGTAAAGTAAAGTAACGATGCTCTAACGATACGTATTCTTAACAATATAAAGAAAGGATTTTATTCCTACGCCGTTGCTCCCGATAGTGAAGGTTGTTCCAGAAATAAAGTTCTACTTAGAAATAGGTATATATTTTAATGATACAAAACGATAATGTAAATACACCGTGCCTGGGACGTACCCGAAGGATTTTAACCATCGATTCTAGACCCTAAATTGGAGTATTTAACCTCGTAAGGCCCACCATACTAAAAACAGGTAGTTTTTGTGAGTGGGACTTTGAATCTACCGTCAAGGCAATAAAGTTCAATTACGTTTGTTCGATAATGCCATTTTCAGTATATGAATATAGGAAAATAAACCTATTCCCATTGGAACACAGTTCAAATTAAATTGTCTTGATTATGTACATTATTGCACACTGGGCCTTACGAGGATAATGTGGTGTAACATGTAGTCCAATAAGGCATAATTTCCGAGATATTTATTATTTAAATAACAATTCCATAGTTAATTTAATTTGAGCTCTGTCACCTTAACTTAAAGCATTATTTACAAAAAAAACGATTTAATTAATTTATGTTGTACGTTGATGATATTACAACATGAATCTTTCTTAGTAAATAATGCTTTAGATTAAGGTGACTGTGTTCAAATTAAATTAACTATGGAATTGTTTTTTAAATAATATAAATCTCGGAAATTATGTGTTATTGGACTACATGTTACACCACATTATATACTCTAAATAGGGTCTAGAATCGATGGTTAAAATCCTTCGGGTACGTCCCGGGCACGGTGTATATTCAGTTGCTATAAAAACTAATTGATTTGAGATGTAATCGTATTGTTTCTGACTTGGACGCTCTTACTGTCAAAGAAATAACAGTAATCATAACGCTAACAAAACGATAAATAAAATGTCAAAAGCAAGGTTTTACCTAGTGAAATGCCTTTACAAAGTGACAAGACTATTTTTGTCCTGCGGGCCTAGTATGGTAGCGTTTATCGCGTGACAAAATGTGGATAAAGCATCCATCACTCTCCTACTTATATACGTGTCTAGTGATGGATGTTTTATTCAGATTTTACGCAGCCATATTAGGCTCCCTGACATGGGATTGAACCCAGGACCGTTAGTTTCGTAGTCGGGGACACCACCAACTAGGCTAACGCGGCATCATTCGGTTCTAAATAACTACGCATTTTTTTTCTTGAATAATGGGCTTAAGCATGACGTATTAGTGATCCTCTACCTACCTTTGCAAGTATTTTAAAACAAGTTAAGTTATAAATTATTCAAACTAGTAATCATAAATTCAAACCAGTTTCAAAGTTTTCCTGTGTACTTTTCGTACTGCATTACATGTAGAAGTTTTCAAACTGGTGGCCAAGAGGTTACCATGCAAAAAAAAACACCACAGTTCAAAGTTCGGTCTCGTTTTTTCTCAAGTCCAATATTGCAACTTTAATATTAATTTACGAGAATACTGCTAAGGTTCGCTTAACATTGTCATACACATCTGATAGCGCAATTAATTAATAATAGAAATTTATAAATAAAGTGAGTTAAATTCCCATGTTCCGGAAAAAAATGCTAAAACAAGATGCGAAATATCGAAATTACAGATATAGTTGCGATGATCTTGAACATCATGTAAATTTTACTAGATCCATGTTAAGTAATTTAGATGGAACAAATGCTCGTCTATATACCCGTAGGTACAGGATGATTCTGAACCTCTAAATACTGTATAAAATAATTAATTAGACTTAACGTTGACACTGTATAAAATAATTAATTACACTTAACACTCAACGGATTATCAAAAATTATCCTTTAAACATTATAATAGTCAAAAAATAAAAAAATCACGTGAACTAGGATATTTAACCTAACAAAATAACATACTAATAATATGTAGTAGTAGGGTAGTAGTCAGTTTTCAAGTAAGAATATCCATTTGCGTGACCTATATAGAAAAACATCACTTTAACATCATACGACCTCCAACTAAAAAGGAAAATCATATTTTTCTGATATCAAATGCTTTTGATTAATAATCCCCGTGCCAGAAGACAGCCGTATTTTTCTCACCATAAGTTACAAATCATCCGTCTATAGTAATATGGATTCGACTTCAAGATTATCAAAAAATGTATGGCAAATACTAACACAATTTAACCTTTAATTTAATTTAACCAATCCTTAAACCTTGTGCATTGTCCTCACTCATTCATTCCGAGGTTAACTGGAAGAGATCCCTTAAAGGGATAAGTTCACCTTGATACATGACTTATCTTCATATAAGTGCATTTTTTGTAAAACAGCTACTTTTTTGTGCAAGAGTTTACTTACCGTAAAATGTTCTTACTTTGCTCCTCCATGGGCATGGGTACTTATGCTCCATAGTGATGTACCTACGTATTTCGTTTGGTACTTATAAGTCAAGGTCGATGGCACATTTGCTAAAAGATCGATGTATAAATCCAGCCGCGAATTGAATGAAAGCAATACTGCCCTCCTTAGAAAAAAGGGCGTATGTCTCATAGAACCGCGTGTGTATTAGTGACCTTATTTCTTAAGACGGAGGGTTGAATTTACTTTGACCATCATATTGCGAATGCGTCCTTTTTATTTAGGAGGGCAGAATAGAATGATTTACAATACAGATTACCTCAATATCACCATGGATCATAATTACCCGTGGGAGAGCAAAGTAGGCACATTTTACGGTACCTACTTTTCAATCAGTAAAATGACTGACATAGAGGCAACTTTGCGGACCATTCTATCTTAGTCCCCATAGTTGCTTTTGCTGTCTCAGGATTGCAGCATGAGATGAGATGAGGTGTCGGATCCCACTTACTATCGACGGCATGAGTGCTAGTTAGCCTTTTACCAGCCATAAAAAAAAACACTTGCTGTCTAACAATAGGATTAGCACTTCAATTAATACTTAAACAAAGAGGAATCAGTACCCTTACCATAAGTTACAATTAACGTACTCGCTAGCGAGTCGAAGTTCTGTCCCTCGCAGACCTCGCAGTATTCTAATAGAGTACGAGGGACAGAGCATTCGCTAGCGAGCGAGTACGGTAATTGTAACTCATGGTAAGGGTACAGTAATTATATGTAGGGTCAACTCAAGATGGAAAACACTGATTGTGAATACATTCTCTGCTTCATTTAACGTTAGTTCAGTACGTGTGATTGTCTCCTCTTACTTTAGTTTTTCTATGTGATATTTTATCCTCCTGTTTTATATTTCTTGCCATCTTAGGAATTCGTATTTATTTATGACTTCAAGCATTTCATTTTTACACAAGAGAAAAACAACAATATAATTGTTCGACTTTTATAGTTTGAGTTATACAGACAAAACGAAGCATCACAGAAAAGGTCAAAGACTATATCACTTTTAAAACCGCCAGGTTAATAAATTAACCATTGTCGAGCTCCATATAATCCAAAGTACTTTTCGCAGAATGCCATTTACATTGAGGAATGGTGCGTGAAGCCGTTGAAATCAAGAAACATCGCAATTTCAACCAGGAAGGCAAAAGGCGAATGTGGAACGCAGCTATCAGTAAGTTCGAGCGAAAAAGTATAGTGTCGTGCAGATGTCACCTCAACCACATAGAGGCCATTTACGTTGCAACGATCGCAAGTACCATTTTATGGACTTCAGTTGCAACCTGGATGGCCCCTTTATTTATTCATTGTAAAGTCATGTATATTTCATTTGCAGATGCAGGTGTAACATTTATTAGGTCAGACCATGACGCCCTGAGAGGGCACACAATATAAACTAAGATAAAATAAAATAAAATTACAAAGTCAAATAAAATAATAAATTTAGTTATAGTACGATAGAAGCTACGTATTTGAGCCTTTTGGGGTCGAAACTTTAGGACCGTGGGGACCAGAGGGCTCAGACAAGATGCACTACGCTAACTAACGTTTCTATTCGATTCGTTTTTAAACCAATCGCGTCACTGGGAGATGACGTGATACGAAAAGTCACGTGGTCTACCAGTGACGCGATTGGCTTAAAAACGAATCGAATAGAAACGTTAGTTAGCGTAGTGCATCTTGTATGAGCCCTCAGGAGCTCATAATTTTTTTAAAGAGGCCTTTATTTGGCACAAAGATTAAGCATTGCCATTCAACGTGGCAATGCTGCCAGCATTTTGGGAACGATGCCCACTGGCAGCGGTTTATTAGATTAGTGTAGTTTTAAGTTAATTTTAGGTATATTTTATTGTATATATTTTTAATAGTCCTAAATATTTAGTTATAGGTACACATCAATAAGTTAGTTAATGTTTTATGTTCTTGTAAAATAAAATATTTTTTTGACATCTAAAAAGAAAAAGTTATAGTACAAAGTTTGATCATCCGATTATTTTAATTGGTCATCTTTCAAAAAATCTTCAACAGTATAATAACATTTCTTAATTAATATTTTCTTAAGCCTATTTTTAAACAAGTTGTCACAAGGTTCTTGTTTAACCGAATCGGGAATTTTATTAGTTATAATTATACATTTATAATGAGGACTATTCCTATACATTGCTAAGTTAGTTTTTGGTAGCAATAGTTTGTTCCTATAGTGCGTTCTAGTTTTCGGTAAATCCCGTTTCACTTGGAATAAATGTGGATTTTCACGAGTAAAAAGAGCTGCTTGCATTATATAAATACAGGGCAAGGGTAACAATTTATATTTAATAAAATACGGGTTGCAACTATTGGGGATGCGTACGTTGGCTAGGATCCGAATACACGCATAAGAAAGAGTTGACAGGCCTCAGAGCTGTCTCCCCTCAGCACCACGCCATAGCGGAGCCACGCATGTGTTTAATGTTTTGTGTGGTTTGCGTCTTTAGTAATAAATAAATTGTTTTTAATTAAAATAATCACACATAACAGCACAACTCTACAGCACTGTAAGTTATAAACTAATAATACTAATAAGATTCATTGTGATCCAAGGTTTGATGACTGTTTTAACCAACCTGCAACATGAACTTGATCGTACGGCCTGAGGCACTTTGAACATTTTTTCTTTCTCTCGATTTAGTCTCGAATGCAGAGTGACAGGGATGGGGGATAACGTAATTTCGAACTTCGATTTTTAAAGTTTGGTTTAGAACCAGCCCATTCACGATAAAACTTGTCGCAAAAGACCGAAGTTCATCGACGGTTAATGCGATTGACGTATCGTGAATGCCCCCTCTAAAGTCATCTTGTGCGCATGGACTGTTATTTTTTTTAAAACAACGACATGGAAGCTAACACTGTGTTGAATTTGAGTTAGTGAAGCAATGAATAAAAATTAATATAATCATCTGCAAAGATATCAACAATATTAAATATAAGTCATATCCACGTTAGGTACATTGCGTGACACTTTCCGGGCACTGCATTCGTTTCAGCAATAATAAGTGGAGGTCGCTATCAAAATAGATTGTGTTATGTGGCGGCCATGGCTGAATATTGGGAGCCTTGCGTTATTGCCTGCATTCCTAGTCTTAGCTTAGACTGTAGGTTATTTGGTATAAACACTAGTTATGATATCCTGGCTTGGTAATTAATTTTACAAGGTTATGTTGCGAAATTCCTACAAATACGTAATGGGGATCTAGTGAAAAAGGGTATAAGTCGACTTAACATGTTCTACAAAAGGGTATATACATAAACGGAGAATACTAGATTTAAACCCTTTTTCACTTAATCTTCAGGAGACTTACACCCTTTTTCACTAGGACCCCAGTCGTTTACCCTTGTTTCGTAGAACATAACACTTCGCAGAATTTCATTTCGTCGAAAAGCTAGGCGCAGGAGTTTAGGTTTTGTGATAATTGCAAGTATAACTGAATCTAACCTACATTATTAATATTTGGGATAACCTGAAATCAACAGGGCTTCAGCAGAAAATATCTTTACATGAAGTGAAATACGGTGAAGTGATTCATGCGATGAAAAAATTTTCGGCAAACTAAGGGGACACCACAATTATCGCCGTTGTAGTCACAAAATCGCACGAATTGATAATGTTCCTCTCGGGAGCCCTTTGTTTCCCATAATTTTATTAGTCATAATGTAATTGTTGACATAATTTTTGAAGGTCATAGTTTTTTATATCGCTGAAACTGTAAACTTTTCAGAAGTTCTGAAATATCTAACTTGTAGACAAGGCTAGGTTAGGTTAGGTTTGATTTATAAAAATCCTGAAAAATTAATAGTTTAATAAAGCACGTTATGACTTGCGATGATTATGACCTAAAGCACATGATGACTAAAAATAATTATGTCAGTCAATATAGACCCGTTCCTCTCATTGAAGTCGGTTAAAAAACAACGTCACAAAAATGCATCCGGTATTAATTATTAACAGACCTAAAAAAAGAGGATTCGGTTGTATTTCTTTATTTAATCATTACAGGACTGCCGCGACTTTGTACATGTATAATTCGTTTTCCCCTACTTCCTAATTATTACCATTGGGGTTCGATTTCCAGAAATATTTTTTTAGTGCACCCCTAGGGTACCCAAGGAGTATTCCAAATTTTAATAATTATCTTAGATTCAGCGAATTAATTAGTCAGTATGTCACGGAAAACTGGTTAATGTACGGATATTAGTTCGTCAAAATTAGATACATTATACCCAGTTGCAGAAACTTTCAATAAATGTAATGTCATCTTAGTTCACGTGCTGTCCCTTTTTGACCGTGGCGAATTAGACTCGATATAATAGGGTTGGGTTGGTATAGAAAAGAGCTACAAATACGTAGCTACCTACCTAATTAATCATTTGGAAAGTTATAAAAACACTTGAATTTTTATTCTTTAATAGTTTTCTTTGTACTCACGTCTCTTCTAACCGCGCATTAAATCCTTACTAACAACGCAGTCATCATTTGAACTATACTCGATAGAAAACAATGCGAGTTGGTAAATCAGATGAATATATATGTAAATGGAAATGGAACTAGCTTCCTGCAGATTATCATGACAAACGAGAGCTTACAGCGGCACGGTGACGTGTGTACGGGGATTACAAATTAACATAATTTGTGCTAATGCATAACGCGGCGAACCCTGATATGTCAAATGGCTTTTAAAATAATATCCTAAGGGGTTTTTAGTGTTCCGTAGCTAAAATGGCAAAAACGCAACTAATAATAGTTTCGTTATGTCCGTCCGTCCGTATGTCACAGGCATTTTACTCGAAAACTACAAGAGGTACATTGATAAAATTTGGAGAAAAGGTGTCTTATAGAAGCCGGTACTTAGTTTGGTAGTTAAATAACAAAAATACATACTCCATACATGTAATACATCTATTTCGACAGTTCTTTTAAAAACACTTTAAGGTCCTTAAGCAGTTTTTTTGATTAGGTGAATATTTTCAGAAATAATCGCTCCGAAACTCGCATAAATTGTGTCCTCCCCTTTATCTTTTAATACAATACAATACAAAATACAAAAAACTTTATTTGCTAAACAACACCGAGTATACATAAAAAGACATATCTGGCGGACCCCAAACTAGGCTGAGCCTGTATCTTGGGACCCTGGAGTGCAATGTGTGAAACATATTAATTAAAGAAGTTATACAATATAAATTTCAAGGCAAGAATTTAACTCATGTTAACGAGTGATAAGATAAGCGCACGCGCCGTGCAGTACTGTGTGTGTTTGTGTGCGTGTGCGTGTGCGTGTGCGTGTGCATGTGCGTGTGCGTGCGTGTGTGCTTGTGCGTGTGTGTGTGTGTGTGTGTGTGTGTGTGTGTGTGTGTGTGTGTGTGTGTGTGTGTGTGTGTGTGTGTGTGTCTGCAGCTGAATATGTACCGACAGGAATTATCATTAGCTGGCAAGTAGAAGGGCCTCTGTGTCTTGATATGATAAAGTCAGTAGCCACTTCCTCACAGTCACCTTAACTTTACCAATTGTACATTGTTGGATGCTGAGCACTTTGCAGATGTTGTTATAAATACGTCGATGCATATAGTCTGGTGAACGCTTAGCGAGACTTGATCTGTAACTTGGCAGGGGGACCCTGAATGTGCGTTTGGCCAATAGTTCGGTGTAGTTTGGTAAGTTTGTTAATCCCGCATGCGCTCGACCTACTGCTTTTAATATATACAGCCGCCTTACACTCAGGAGTTTCGAATCCCGATAAAGAGCGTCAGTTGGGGAAAGAAAGGGCTTCCTCAACATCACTTTAATTACTGCGCGCTGCGCCCTCTCTAGTAGCAGCAGCGTACTTTTCGGGGTGCTGCCCCAGACCGTCACACCATATTGCAATATTGATTGACACAGCGCACAGTAAACAATACGAAGTACTTGTTCTGACGTGCAGTGGCGGAGTTTCTTCATTATATAAATGCATTTCCTGACTCTACTAGATAGGGCGGCAATATGCTGTCTAAAGGAAAGATTCTCATCAATAATAAGTCCCAGGTATTTAACTTTTTCAGATCTGACTATAGAACTACATGCGCACGATGTGGAGCCACTGACCAGGTTGTGACATTTGCTCGAGTGTATTGGTAGATGTCTATCAAGGAAAGCACAAGAAACAGACGTTTTTGAAAAAGCAAGATAGGTAGATTTGCTCACATTGAGGGTAAGTAAATTGTTATCTAGCCACGCACTAATTTCTGACAACCCTCCTTCCGCGAGGCAAAATACTTCCTCCCATGTCGATCCGTGAAACAACACCACAGTATCGTCTGCGTAACAGACTACCTCCGCTCCATCCAGCCCAAGTCTAAGGATATCGTCCACATAAATAAGGAAGAGCGTCGGGCCAAGGATGCTACCCTGCGGCACTCCAAAAGTGATTGGTAACTCATCGCTTATGTACTCACCGACCTTAACAGCCTGGCGCCTGTTGGTTAGATAACTGCGGAACCACTCTAGAGTTACCCCTCTTATGCCCGAGGCATTCAGTTTACTAAGTAGGATATCAGTTGACACAGTATCGAACGCCTTACAAAGATCCAGGAACACTCCCGCACATTTACCACCACGATCAAGATAGCTGGATATTTTATTTGATAGATAAATTGCTGCGTCCTCCGTAGACTTTCCTTTTCTGAAGCCGAACTGATTATCTGAAAGAACTTTGTTTTTCTCAAGGAAACCCGTAAGACGAGAGTTAACTATCTTCTCTAAGATTTTGGAAAAAACGCAGAGCAGGGATATTGGACGATAGTTGTTGGGATCATTTTTAGATCCATTTTTATAAATGGGAGACACTTGAGCCAATTTCCAAAGATCGGGGAAGCAACCAGACGTCAAACTTAAATTACAGATATGAGTCAGTGGCTCTAGAATTAAATCTTTGATTTCTTTTATGAACAGGGGCTTGACAGAATCCGGACCCGGTGCACTGTCAGCTTTAAGATTAGAAATAATTTTATCTACTTCGTTTACATTTGTTGGATGGAGAAAAAAGGAGTTTGCAAATGAATTACTTGATTTTACTTTTGATGCTAACGTTGATTGAGTCTCAGAGAGTTTGGACAGGATATCAAAAGCCAAGCTCTGACCAACCGATGCGAAGTGCTGATTACATATGTTCAATGAATCTTTTGGAGAATTGGACAAAATTGTCAGATCGATTGCGGAATTCATACTATTGTTACAATGACAGATATTTTTTATCGATTTCCATAATTTCTTTGGGTTGTCCCGAGCTTCTGTCAGTTGTTTACTTTCGTGTTGATTTTTCAAGTTGTACAGTAAGTTGTCAAAGAAATTTCTATATCGCTTATAAATGGTCTGAAGGACATGATCGTTAGGTGCAGCTCTTGCTCTGCTATGCAGTCTATCTCTGTGCCTCATACACTTTATTAGGCCGGGTGTGATCCAGGGTTTGAGGTTTAGTTTAGATCGGCTCACCTTGAACTTATGGGTGTTAGTGTTTATTGCAGTGGATATAATTTGGTCAAAATGAGTAACCGCGTCATTCACATCAACAGAGGTATTTACCTTAGACCAGTCAGCTTTTCGTAGATCCAGGGTTGTAGCAATAAAATCAATTTTTGTAATCCAGCGTGGCCGCTTTTTAGGTTTACTAGGAGCAGCAATTGCGGCCATAGCAATGTCGTGGTCAGTAATAGAGCACTGACAGACGGCACCGACTGAGCTAGATTCAGATTTGATAAAGATGTGGTCCAAACACGAGCCGCTTCTTGTTGGAATGGTAACTGCCGGGAGAATTTCATATGCCGTACGAAGCGGAGGACTACAGGTCGTGGAAGTGAGGACTCCGAGGTTTGGGAGCTTGCACCACGGCGAGGGCCAACACGCGATACGTCGTCGATATCCGAGACAGCCAGCTCCATCCCAATCTTCGTTGCGGCTATTTTCACGATATGAAATAAATTTTCATTCATATGTTCGTTGATACCTTGAATTTCTATTTCATTTCGTACCATGTTTTGTGCCTGCGAACTAAGTCTCTCTTCGAGATGGTTGACTCTTTGATGAAGAAGCGCGTTTTCCAGTTCCTTTTCTTCCAGGGCGCGTATTTTGGCATCTGAGCAAGCTAGTTTTGCATCATATTCGTCAAGGCGCGCAGTACAGCTCGCCACACACGCAGTTAAGTTTTTTAAATGGTTCTTTACCTCGACCATGTCATCGCGCAGCAGCTTAATCTCTCTGGTGAGCTCAGTTAGTGCGTCGTTATCGGCAGTTGAGGCCGCCTGAGACTGCGAACGTTTTTCTGCCTCTCGGTTTTGTGGGCGCAGGGTGACGTTTGATTTTAACGTTTGCGCATCCGCGCTGCTGGCCGCGGTAGGCTGTTGCCGCTGCTGCGGTGTGAGTGTATTGTCTGTTTTAAGTACTTTACTCTGACAGGGTGGGCACATCCAACTGAGAATCGCGCTCTTTGAAAGACTGCGATAATCTTTATTGACGCATTCTGAATGAAAATTTCCTTTACATGACGAGCATATCATATTTTGTGAAGTTGTGACAGCCTTGCGACAACCAACGCAGTTGTTCACCATTTTAATTTAATGTTTATCTTAAAAATCACAAAAACTCGGCATAAAAATAAAAACCAAATAATATGTGGGTATAGTTACGCGTAGTTGAACCAGTCGTGCGAGACACCGACCGCCCGTACTTTGGCCGTAAGCAATGGGTCTAAGTGACTGGACAGTGTACCTGAGGCGTCCAGCGGAACTAGACACTGGACGTGTAGATGAACGCCGTAAGGTAGGGGTCTTGACACACTGTGCACTGCGTGGACGCGTCTTATCTCAGTGGAGGTCAACTCCGCACTCCCTTTTAAACCGGATATCCAAAAAATATGAATAAAAACATAAAGGTAAGTAACGCTTAATAAATACTTTCAACGAAAATTATTTCCACATGATCAAATATACTGTTCTTGAGTTATAGCCGAAAAACTGCGCTTCTCAACAAAAGGACTGCCTGCCTTGCAGATACGTTCTTTTGCTGGTGCACTTTTTCATTTGAGATAGGGTTTGTGTAGTAACGGCTTCGGGACCCTACACTGAGCATGGTAGAACATGCTCTTGCCCGGTTCTTCCACTTAATTTAGCCGACTGTCCAAGGAATGCCGACAACGAACCTAAACTCTCCTTGAGTTGCTAGTGTTTATAGGCGGTGGTGATTACTTCCAATCAGGTGAAAAAAAGTGTTTTTGTTTTTGACCTATGTAAATATCCCATATAAAGCTTCTCATTCCATTTGCAAACATGTTTTACATTTTATTGGCTGACTGTAAGTTTGAAAAAATATTTATTTATTTGTTCTCGTAGGGGTTGAACGGGTAGCCTCAATTTAATAAAAGAACAGGGGGTTTCCATGGCTAAGCAATTATGTTTAGGTTGTGTATTAGGGACAGTTACACGGCTGTCTCTTCCTCTCACCGTAAACTGAATAGTTTAGCCATATCATGGCAACCCCCAGCGGGCCGATTATGGTCGTGTTTATCGACGTAGATAAGCGTAGATAAAACATCTGTCACTTTCTGACCAGTATGTAAGTGCGAGAGTGACGGAAGCTTTATCCACCGCGATAAAATTGACCATAATACGGGCCCAGGTGTCGTTTGTCGTGGTAAAGTTACGAGTGTCACTATTTATTTATTTATTCGTATGGTGTGTATATCAATGTCAAGTTATTTATACTGCCCCCATTAGAAAAAAGGGCGTATGTCTCATAGAATCGCGAATGTATTAGTTACCTTATACCTTAAGACAAGGGGTTCAATTTGCTTTGACTATCAAATTGCGAATGCGTCCTTTTTATTTACAAGGGCAGTATAGACAATCCCCATGGACTTATTAAAGAAATAAGTCGATGGGTATCACACGCGACGATGGTGAAAGATTTTTTCTTGTTGACCTGGCACTGGCACAAGCACGCGCATCAGAGGGCCCTGCCAAGATGCATTGCGCTAACTAGCGTTTCTATTCGATTCGTTTTTAACCCTATACTTGACATTGTGCATTTTTATGCACATTACTCTTTTAAAAAATCTAGAGAGGAAATTAAGGACTTAGCAATTATTTTTAACGCGCATTATTTTAACTGATATTCCAATAAGTCGGAGTAATATTATTTTGTACTGCTCGGTTAATCTATTTTGACAGTAGCACGCAAAATAACGGACCGAAAACCTGCGTTTACGCATCGTTTCATAAAAATAATTAATTTTATTAATTTTTTGCTTCAATAATGCTAATTTATCGTTATTACGGTATAAGTAAGTATATTTGCAATCCACAATAGCAATCTTGGTATATCAAAACAACATAACAATGGCCTCTAACGTAGGATTTATGCATATGTATCTATAAATGCACACCGCCAGCTACACCATTCAGTAATGTTCATCCTGCTATGTATCTTTAAAGATACATTACCAGGTACGCTATACTTTAGCTATGTATCTTTATGGATACACAGCCAATTTCCGGATTAACTAAAACTAATTTTAATCCTATTTTTGTTGGTATACACTGTCAGTTATGCTTTATATTTCAAAATTTGGTGTCTTACTACCGAGCTGGTACCATTGTCAACCTATGTTCAGAGTGATTTACTGTTAAATTTGCAACCAGGTGTCTGAAAACATCCATATCGATAATGCTTTCACGTTTTTCGGGTCATACTGTTATAAAAGAGCCTATTTTTGTCGCCATTAAAATTTAGAAAGCCCATCTAACCCTAGACTTATCCTAATCTTGACCTAGTATATTTGTAAGGTTATATACACACGGGTCTTCTTTTACCGTTTCGGAAAGCCTATGTAGCATCCATTGACATAAATGTTTATTCTTGTCAAAATGTTCCTATGAGGTGGAAAAAACACCAACGAACTAACTGCCCCGATTTTTCATGGTCTTGAATGCGGTTTGTTGATCTGCTCGCGCTAGCATTTCAGTCATCGGTACATTTACTGCGCTGACTGCAGTTGGGCGACGGCCGCTTCTGTTTGTCACCTTCAAGGCTAGCTTTGAACCTTTTGAACTAATTAGACCATCTAAAAATATTTGCCGAAGAAGGCTAGAGTGTTCTTTATCTAATCTTCAACGGTGAAAGCTTAACACTTTAGAAAAAACAATTTTTAAGTCATGTATAGATCGTCCACGCAAATGTCTTTGCTTACGCTGCAGCGAAGCAGACAAAAAGCGGGAAAATGCACCAAAAAGTTATATTCCCTCATAATTACTGAAAATTATACTTAGATCTATCTTTTAGGAATAATTTGCGAAAGAAGTTATTTACATGTGTTAATTTTTTTTTCGCGTTTCATTGCTTTTATTGTCACCTACGTGGTTTATTTAGTCGTAGGTCTAAGAATCGGAAATAAGAAATGCCATAATCTAATAAAGCTGGAGCACTTTAAAGTAGTAATTATGTATTTTTTTCATTTCTTAGTTAATATGTCCTAAAAAAAAATGAATTACTGATATTAATATTTAATCTAACGTTACTTATGGCTGTAATAAGGTGATAAAAATAAAGAAAAATATTCCAAATTTCCCATTAAATACAGATTTTTGTTACATAAACTCCTGAGCAAGTCAAATAATAGTTTTTTATCTTTTAAATAGGCCTATTTTCATTTATTTATTTTAGTTAAGTAATATTAAAAATATTTTTTGAGTACTCATTTTATGACGGTGTGTCTCCCTGGATACATATACTTTTCTATGTACATTTGTGACGACATGGTAGTGTGCATTTAAAGATACATTCAATAAAACACAAATTAAAAACGATGGATTTTTTATATTATTTTTTCAGCCATCTTCAGACCCCAAAAAACACGATTCATAAAAAAAACCAACAACATTTCAGAAAAAAATGTCTTGCCAAGTATAGGGTTATACCAATCACGTGACTTTTCGTATCACGTCATCTACCAGTGACACGATTGGTTAATTTGTGATAGTTACCGACGACAGGAATTAAAAAAAATGTATACGGTTATAATTTGACGTAGAAATTATTGCTTATATCCATTCCATACATTTTGACAGAATCTGATTTCTTTATAAATATCTATATTACAAAATACGTACCCATTTTCTTTGGCTAATTAGCCTTCAGCTACACGTTGTTTCTAATATTATTCTCAGAATAAATACTTTGATTGGATTTCTTGAAAGTCATTTGGTCTTACTTTATATGTATAACAAATAGTTTTTTTACGTGTTCTATTTAATTTTTAACAGTTATTTTTGTTATACAGGGTGTAATAAACGCCTAGTGTTTTTTACAGCGGGTCAATGTTTTTAATCGTTTCCGTGTGGGAATTAATTTTGTTCAGGTAATAATTGCCTGTTTAGCAAACTGATTACATGGACGATACTCTAAGTTAAGAACACAAAATACATGAACTCATGCCTTCATTCCCAGATTGGGGTAGGTAGAGCTACAGAATTACCAATAACTCAAATAATTCTGTAACCACATTTTGCACAAATAGGCCACGATGTTTACCAGTGTATTAGTGACAGGATGCAAGCCCATCGCCTAACAGTATTTCAAGCCTTTATTCCCTTAGTCGCCTCTTACGACATCCACGGGAAGACATGGAGTGGCACTATTCTAACCCGGCAACCACACGGGACAACAAGTTAAGAAAAATATTGTATTAATAATACATTGTTTTAAACATTGACAGAAATAAAAAAATAACCTGGTAGACAAAAGTCATCATAGCCCTTTGACAAGTTGCATAACACCAATCATTGTCAAATCTAAATGTTTGTATGGAATGGACATTAGCGCTCAACGCAACCGTCTGGCAGCTTACGTCAATCCTATACTATTCGATAACAATAAGGCTCTCACAATAGGGCCACAGTACTGCGGGGCTAGACAAGTTGCCATCGAATATGAACGCTAGCGTTAGGTGATCACCTGTGATGACACTGGCTCAGTTGACAGTTTCTTCGCATAGTTACCGCCCTTGGATACCGACGTTTATATTGTGATAGAGCTCGTGTTGAATTCGACCTGTCAAGATAGTACCGCGTAACGACCGTAGTTGTCAAAACTATGACTATTTAATTAGCGCGAGTGATAGTGATCACTTTACAGCGTGTCAGTTGTAACGAGTGATATATCACGTGACTATCTTACGTCAATTCCATACATTTTTCAAAGCGACAGGTGATCATGTAACGCTAGCGTTTGTATTCGATGGCAACTTGTCTAGCCCCGCTGTCTCGCTAACTTGTACACCACCATAAAACTGGGCCTCTATTCTACACGGAAAAAACAATATAGTTTTTGAGCTGATATCATATTATTAACGTTTTGATAGCTCTTATTTACGTGACAGTAATGGCGGCCGAGTTAAATACAAGACCGTTACAGTTCAAAAACGATATTGTTTTTACCGTGTTGAATAGAGACTCTGAAATACATTTTTTACATCCTGTACATATCATCAACGCAGATAAATACGAAAAAATACAAAATAATTTCATTTTTTAAATTTTGAGATTGATCAAACGTATTTCCTGCAAACTCGTTCCGAGGCAAGTACTACTTACTTATCATGCCAGCTTTATTGTCTTTGAGCTTCTACAAACAAAATGAGATTTACTTATTATACGGTTCTCTGTTTATTTGCTTTTGGGATAAATTGCTCGTTTTCTTTGTAATAAATATTACAAGCATCATTAAATTAGATAATCTAGAAAAATCCAAAGTAGAAGATGTAATTATTTAAATTATTTAAAGTATACGTACATAAATATGAGGTAAAATAAACCTATCTTTTAATGTTGTTCTTCGGTTTTTGAACTTGTTTAAACAAAGTACGGTTGCCATTAAAAGACCTAGAAAAGAAGCGGTTTTGAAAAGTCGAAAAATCTTTCGTCTTTGATTGTGAGTATGTTTATTTTGTTTATCAGTTTATTAGACAGTCACAATGATAAGCAGTGAGGGCGTCAATTTAGATCCGCGGCGTCATGATCGGCGCAGTCTTTTGAGCTAGTATTTATTTGAAGATCAAGGGGTATACAGAGTAAGAGAGGCACACTGTACTGTTATTTATTGCTCAATAAATGAGCTAGTTTCATCGTGGTCGTACTACAAAACGTACCTACATACATACAGTATAGAAATATTATTATTTAATTTTGAGACGCCTGAATACTCTCTTGCTTCCGTTCTTCTCCATTGTACCCCTTTATATAAACTTTATGTAGAAATCTAACAGGTACAGTCAAAATCACTAATATCGGCCATAGGCCTGTATCTACCTATGTGATGTTAGGTACGGTCATAGCGCCAAATATATGTGTACATAGACTTTATATCAGTGTCATATTTTCAACACCTTGGAAACGTATATAATTATATTTATCTACACTCATATCATAAGCCCTCTATGATGCATTCAGAAACCGCAAATTATGACCAGCATAATAAACAACTCTGTTGTTAGAGCAATTTTTTTATCTGCGGCAGTAAGCTTATGGATTCATAAGAATATCAGTTTCGATGTTCTTATGACATAAAAATTTCGAACATCTCTGAAAAACAAAGAAATTTGATTTGACCTCTATTCTAATGTCAGTCAAGATGACGTTTAGTTCCAAATGAATTGTCAATTTGCATACAAATTTGACAAATGTCGCACGTAAGTTAGATATCGAACAATATGAAAGTTGGAGCCCACTCTAGTTTGTCTCTGAATTAAAAAAAAACTATGACAGCTGCCACAAAACTTTTCAATCATTTCATTACCGCCATTACCGGTTAAAATTAAATATGCGGCTCCTGAATGCATCATGGAGGCTTACGATATGTGGGTAGATAAAGTAGTGTATGTAACTGTACATAATTAGGCATTTAAACACTTGTGTGATGTTATTATGAGTTTGTCTGTGTCTCCTAAAGCACTTGTCTCAACACCGATGATGAGCGGGAAGCGAGTAGATTCAGCGATGTTACTATGAATATAACTATGTGTATCTTTTATTGACACGAGATCTATGTCTTTTGTTCAGTTCGTTTCTTGAGCGAAAAAATAGTCTATAGCTAATCGCATTCTCAACGGCAGTGGGAGACAATAAAGCACCTGTAATTCTTACCTCACCTTGAAAACTTATACCTATACAGTACAAAATAACATTAATGTTTTTGTTTGAGTGTTTGAGCACTCGTTACGTGATCATCAAACTTCATTGTTTGCCCGTTTAACGTTTCAAACAAAAAACCTAGATCTAAACTGTATTCGCCATTCTAAATAACTTAAATCCAGAGCGAATTCAATTTCAATGGACACTACGTGTTATTCAAAATCCATAAATGACAGGTCGTAATTCAAACCGATCCTGCAAAAGTTGTATCAATAGTTCGTTGGGAATATAAAAATAAATTTCCGGGTGCAACTTTTTATTCCGAGCGTGTAGCCTCGGATACGTTTGTTATTGAAACATAATCTTATTTCCTCCCGAGTGAAAAATAAATTTTAGATACCCAATACGTGTTGAATGTACGAAAGAGCACTTATTAATTTCTCTGATGTAATTACGAAGCGAGGTGCGCTTTCAATATGATTTGTTTCTGTATATCGCGTATATGAACTAATTTTAGAATTTTAAATAAATAGTGTCGAAGGACACTTTGTAATAAATTGAGCTAGTCCTAAACTAAACTCTAGGCTTTTACTATATATTATAGAGAAAAAAATAGTACCAACTCAAAAACAAAATTCCCGCGCATCATATGGAAATTAAGAGGCAACATATTATGATAAAGTTGGTAGTGTTCCGCGATCTGGATCTCAATAACCTTATTGCCTATTGGTCTGTTTTTTAGATATATTAAACTTATTTATATTTCTTTAAGTCTGTAAAACGTGGAAACAGGATTAAAAACAAAATCCTCGATCGATAGTTTCATTTAAAACATGACACTTTTTTCGCATGTTTTTGGTTGAATCTTCGAAACCCGTCGATCTTTAACGATGATTTTTGATTGAATAGTTGAGTAATTATAACTTCTTAATCCTGGTAAACCTTTTTTTTAATAAATGTTGCTGTTTTAAAGTAAACAGCATTTTTTTGATTTTGAGCCTGCAATCAAGGCGCGCGAAAATTATCTCCATCTCATGTTCTTTGCACGAAAGACTTATAGCCATCACTTTTTATTCATATTAATTAATTTAATAAATTATTATTATTATTATATTATGTGGCTTATTAATGCCGGAACCGCTATAAAGGCATACCATCACAGGAAAGAAGTCAGCAATGTTTTTTTCAAAAATGCACAGCGTCACTCAACTGGCAGTCATATGACGTCCCTAAGACGATTATAAATACAGCCAGCTGTGCGGTCTGAAAGTCTACGTAATGGGTGTTTTTTTCTCTTGCTTGCATCATATTAATTAGCTCAAGCAAAACTCTTACGTCTTAGAGTATTTGGACGAACTCGCTTTTTGTTCGCTTTTTGTTGGATAAGAAAAAGCTCATTTAGAGTTGTTTTAACGTTTAAATGGCAATTAAATCCTGCGTTGTAATCCGTGTTCATATGAATAACTAACTTCTGCCAGCGACTTCGTCCGCATTGACCATGCCTAGGAAAAAGTTAGTGTATTTAAACTATTTCCCCCTACACGCACACTTAAACACACACACACACACGCTCACATGCACAAACGTCTACATTTTATAATACTAATGTAATGTGATGTTAATGTTAAGTTGATAATTAATACCAAATGCTATTTAATCTGCCTGTCCCATTAAACTTGTAATTAAATTAGCTTTGAATAAATTATTTTGTTCAAATTTTCGGAACACTGTTTTGTGTTTCGAAATTCATTAGAAAATATCATGTTTGACAATTTATGCAACACAAGAAATAGAACCGTAGGAGAAAAATAAATAAACTTTTGATACGCTGGCGAGCTTTCATGAATCCATTTATTAACAGAAACGCTGAAAATAATATCTTCAAGGGATAGGAATGAAGAATAATAGTGCCAGTGCTTCGATTTAGAATAGTATAGAATATTTTATTTTGACCAACGTACGATCATTGTGCTAAATGTACAGTAAATTTTTCGGTTTCCCGTATTTTATCGACCAATTTTTCATCGAATTTCACTTCGAAAGAATTTTAAAGCCTAAGGCCGTGTTTTTTCAGGTTATCTTAATTATTAAATACCTACTAGGTTAGATTTGCCCTCTCCAACAACAGCGTAAAATCTCTGGGTTTTTAGTCGGAATTCCGGCCACTTTCAGTTGGTGAGTCCCACATAATCACTTGGTCCCTTGACGAAGTAGTTATGCGTAAAAGCATTTTTTCAGCGAGAGAAAAAAAAACAGCCTTGTGACTATCACAAAATGTTAACACCTAGAAAAAGCTGTTAGTAAAATGAAAATTCTGAGGAGTGATGTTCTATCAAATAAATGTCGACAAAACAAGGGTAAATTCATTTTAGTGCAAGTAAAGATAATACATTTTTTTTTAAATTATCAAAGTTATCTATTTAGTTTAAAAGTAACGGCGCTACTTAAAGTTGCAGTCTTTATAAGTAGCTGCACTGACAGATAAATGCAGCAGTTCAAACATGACTTTAAAGTGACAAAGTACTTAAGCGTGTAGCTCCTTATAAGGCCGACCGTACTAACCATGTATTATTATTATTTATTTATTTATTTATTTAAACTTATTCGCACAAAATACAACAAAGGTACACATTGCGGACATAATGCCCAATGGTATTCTCTACCTGTCAAGTCAATATGTACAATATTATGGTCAAAGATTTAGTACTACACAAGAGAACAAACGAGCAAGAATGCTTCTCCTATTGTCTAGCAAGACGAATTCGACTTAATTAAAAACTAAAATCTCTGACGTGAGCCATTAATCCCAGATCCTGCCCATCTGTAGAAGGGACAGAGATTCGTATTTTTTGCGAACACTTCCCTTAGGCGGATCTATTTAAGGAGAGCTCAGATCCCTCAGGGACCAGTGATGGAGCCTGCCTCGAACAAGTGTAACGCCGAATCAAAAACAAGTTTGACTTAAGTTATTTTGGACTGGGATGTGATAAGAGTAACACAAAAAAGTTTGTCATATATTATGTGACGGTGGCATTTCGTCGGTGAATGCTAAACCGTGTAACTAACAAAGGTAATAAGTAGCGAAATGCACCTTACTGACTTAATAAGTAAAGTGCATTTTTCTCCAAATTTAATTTGTTCGTTATGCGGTTTAACAGAATATCCGATGATTTGTATATTTGAATATAAATGTACTTAACAAGTTTTTTCGAATAATAAATAGGATGAATTTTGATCTTACAATGTATGACAGTTCATAGTTTATTTTAAGACGCATATTTTCTTACCAAAATTCTAAAATAGAATAAAAAGGGAAGAATTTGACTTTTTGATATTACCGCTTTATTCTTCCGGGGTAGCAGATATACATTTGCTCGATTTAATGTATCAAAACCATGATTTAGATTAAGTTTCACTATGGTTACAATTAAATAATATCCTCCGATGCTAATTACGTTGATGACTTACACGTTTCATCTTTACAATCAATTCAATAAACAACCTTAAAACCAATAAGAACAGTTTACAGCCAACGCGCCACACCAATAAACTCTGTGTAAAACCCAAGCACATTCAATAAGCGTATTAAATTTTATCACCGTAAATACCAGCTCAACCCGAAACCCAAAACCACAAAAGCGTAACTGCACTCCAACCCGCATTATACGGATCGTACGTGCTGTCTACGGCCGCGGTTACCTCACGCGGGTTGACCTTTTTGAATCAATAATGAATCCAATTTCACCCTGCCCTTACTGAATTCGCAGTCTCATTTCGGACGAAGGTAAAAACATTTACGTGAATCATGGAACAGTTGGCCGTTGCTTCGTTAAAGAGATTTAGAATCTCGAATATATTATTGGTCGAGTGGGTTTTTAAAGTTTGCGACGCTTTGTTTGGGTTTTGAGGGATTTATACGATTGTTAGTTCTTGAAAAGGATTGCATTTTGTGGAATCCATGTGTATGGTTGTGAAATTTTGAGAACGTGGTGTCTGTTTATTTTAGTAGAATTTTTTTTTTCAATTCAAATGAACAGAAAGTGACAGGGGACCAAATCTTACACAAATTGTCCTAGTCCCAATGGAAGTACTAGACTTGTTCTGCGGGAACTACTCATAGTTGAGGTAATAAAAGAATGAAAATGAATTCATAACAAATCCTAAAAGCGGATGTTGTATACTAACAACTAATACAAAAGGCAACAATGCAAACTCGACTATTAATTGAAAAGGATAAAAAGAAAAAACTGTAAAAAGATATTAAAATTAAATTAGTTCCTTTTAATTGTTTTTCTTTAATTATTTGTCAATAAAAATCAGAGGTTCCATTTACAGACTGGGCATCATGATACTACAAGATCTCTTAGTGTATTTTAAACGTGCTCAAAAAAAAGTAAATAGCATTATTACAATCATCAGACTCAAGACCACATGTGCAACTGCATGAAAATTCTAAAATAAACACGTTTTCTCGGAGACAAAAGCAGTTCTGTGAGCTGAGGCGTGGCAAAATATTCGAAAGCAAGTGTCTTTTGTCTCGAGCAAAGGTTCGGAAAATCCTTTGAAGCACCGTAGCACTTGCTGTTTTTGTATGATTTAAAACAATATGCACTAGCGAAGAGTATTTTCAAAATGTGTAAAGTTCGAGTTGAACATTGTAGTCATATTATTTTATTAAAATATTAAAGGACATCATCTTTTTTGGTCCAAATATGATAGTGCCGGCCAAAAAGATATAATGCTATATTTTATTATAGCTTGTCCACCTGACCATTTATTATTATGGCACCAAAGCTGTAGTACCAATATCCATGGTTTTATGAGGACCTTGTGTTGATTTTATTTAGGGATTTATTATGATTAAATAAAAATATATGTGCAGGCGTATCTTCGTTTAATTCGATGATAAAGAATCACCATCATCTGGAACAAGAATAATATTCCGAAGCCATAAGCTGAGGGTGTTATTCCCGCAAAATGTATCGCATGGCCACTATGCACTAATACCATACAATGCACATATGTAGATGATTTGTTGTTGTTTATTTATAAAAAAAAAACAAATACTTACACGTAATACACGATTCTCATGTCAAAAATAGGTTTTCAGCCACCATGTCTTACCAAAATAAGTTCCAAATGTCAAGTTATGGTAGAACAATTCATTTGTTTTTGTTAGTTTAATTCACCGAAACAAAGAATTTAAGAACTTAAACAAAACCAAGGTCACGGCCTACCACTTTAGTGCCATAACAATAAATGCTCAGATAGATAAGTACTAACATAATATATCATTATTTCTCTTCGGCCGGTACTTGCACATTTGGACCAAAAATGTTTGAAATCCAGATGATGTCCTTTGATAGGGTACATTTTAAGCTCGAAATAATTCATAAGGCACAATAAGGCACAATCGTTTACCTTACCTTCTCTGTGCCATGAAAAAACGATATTGTTCTGGGTGGTTGAAAAATACCTTTACTTATTTCTCCCATACCTCATTACTAACCCGACGTTTCGGCTGGGTACAAGTCGATACACGTAAAAAGAGCCCGGAGCGACCTAACTGCACAGTGAGTAAATTACGGACCAAATTGGTGGGGGCGACGGGGGGAGTGTAAACCGCTCCGCTTTGCTGCCACGCTATTGGTTTGTCAGTAGACAACATGCGCAAACATATCCCCTCCACTAGCCGCTCGGAGCTCTCTTTACGTGTGTCGACCTGTAGCACCAGCCTTGATCACTGATCACGGAAGGACTGGTATCTGCGAAGTCATATTCGATGTGAGTAGGCGTTTGGTAAAATAATATTTTTACTCATAAAGTGTTTTAAGTCATAATCATCGGAATTCATAACGTATTTTTTTGTGTACCCAACTGTTACTTTTTTAGGATTTTTATAAATCAAAGCTAACCTAACCTAGCCTTATCTGCACGTTGAATATTTAAGAACCTCTGAAAAGTTTACGGTTCCAGCGATAATATAAATTACGAATAACAAATTTTATGAAACCAAAATGATTAAGAGCAAAAAAGTTATGTGAAAAAATGCGCTTCCGGTAAAACTTTTTTTTTTTAAATTGTTAAATGGTCACTCAGAGCTTCTAAAATAGCGCTATTTTTCTATAACGTTATAATTATATCGTTATTTTCGCGCTAGAACGTAATTATTACAACGTTACAAAACTCGGACCCAGAGCGGTATAGATCAAAATTCAAAATTCAAAATTAGAAATTCAAATTTAAATACTGCAGTGGCCTTCTTTGCCACCCATCTAATATGCATCATAAGAGTCACCAGCAGCACGATTTTTTTTTATTTACCTAGAGCTTCAAAAGTACATACTGGCGGTAGTACGCCATTTATAACGCTATTATAACGTTAAATCTATTTATTTTTGTGGAAAATGTCGATATATTTAAACAAAATCTTTAACACTTATGAAACTAACGTTTTAATAACGATATTTTTCATAAAGGTCTACTCCGCACTACACTGACACTATCAACCCGTTCACTCGGTAACAACTCGCGCGTTTTGTTAATCACTGGATTTCATGTAGAAGACCACTCAAATCCGTAATTCTTTAGTCTTAACGTTGAGCTAACAACGCAGTATGTGTATTCTTACCTGTCGTTGGTTTTATCGCGTCAAGACCTGTTTTTTTTTGTTTAAGTATCTAATCCAATTAAAGTTCTACATCTTCGGTGACTATTCAATCATAAATTTAATGTCTATCTAATCCAATTGAAAGTTCTACATCTTCGGTGACTATTAAATCATAAATTTAATGTCCATCTAATCCAATTGAAGGTTTTACATCTTCGGTGACTATTAAATCATAAATTTAATGTCTATCTAATCCAATTGAAAGTTTTACATCTTCGGTGACTACTAAATCATTACATTCAGTTTACTAAAAATACCTAGAGCAGTGTCGTCGTTGTACATTGATCATGAAATGTTATTTTCCATATTTCGCTTTGTTGTACTTAATATCTTTTTTAATTCGTTAATCAAATAATCCTATGGTTGCTTAACAACTACGTATTTAAGTAAAGTATTCTATTTTTTAAAGTTTAATTAATGTTTGGAATCACCAACACGACTTTAGTTCTTAATAACCGGACATATGTTAATATTATTGTTAATAACAAACTTATTGGGCGAAAAAAGAAATAAAATGTCTAATAACAGTAAAATAAAACGATTCTAGGGCAGTATCACGTGACCGAGTCATTGACTTTTGTGGAAAGGTCCGGCATTTACCAAAAACGTAATATTTAAGTATGTTGGTCTGGCTTACACTCGGTTTGGTCTCAGTTGCTTGGGTCCTTATTGACATTAAACATGCAAAGGTTGTTAGTGAAGGTCGATCTGATTTAGTAGTTCGTGAATTGATTCTGCGAGGCTGCCCCTCTTCCATGTAACTAGTACTTCTTCCATATAGGCAGTTCGACATGATACAAATGTAGTGAAAAATCCTTTCCCATCGTTTTTTGTCGGATAAGTTTGTATTTATCTTGCTTTTCAATTAGCTTCAGTACCCGTCAATAAGACAACTGAGAAAGTAAGATAAACACGAGGGAGCCCTTTGCTTCCCATAATTTTATTGGTCATAATGTAATTGTTGACATAATTTTTGATAGTCATAATTTTTTATATCGCTAAAACTGTAAACTTTTCAGAAGTTCTGAAATATCTAACGTGTAGACAAGGCTAGGTTAGGTTAGGTTTGATTTATAAAAACCCTGAAAAAGTAACAGTTTCTTTTAAAAAAAACACGTTATGACTGGCGATGATTATGACCTAAAGCACATTATGACTAAAAATAATTATGTCAGTCAATATAAATCCTAAATACGTACTTACCCGACAAAAAACTATGGGAAAGGATTATTCTCTATATCTGTACATTTGAAATCGGACATAAATTCTATATTAATTTTGTATACAACTATATGCAAAAAGGGCTTTGCTAAGTTTTTTATCTATTACACTGCTAATTTTACTAAAGTTGTAATTTCCTTTGTTCCAAATGTGACATAAATTGATGGACAATGTTTTCTTTTGAAATGCTGCCCTGCTCGATTGGTTTTAAAGCTTATTTTTGACTGGTTCAATCGATTTTCTATAAACCTGATTATAAACCGTCTACTTATCTTACATCCAACTAAGTACAGAATTCAACATTAATACAATTAAAAAATAAAACTACCTATAAACGTATTTAAATTAAAATTAAACTAAGCTACTCAAATATTAAAGATATTAATAATTATCACCACTATAAAAATAACACCCCCTCTAGCTACCCGCTCGCGGCATGGTCCCCATGACACTGGCTGCATTACCTCTCTGGATAGCTAGACCAATCCTTTGGGAGAGGTAAGCACCAGCTCTAGGATCTCCGGAGGATACTATGAGCCGAGAGGACAGGGCCTTAATAAAGCTTTTCATATCAGCTGACCAAGGTCCCATGTAAATAAAGTCTACTATCTTGTACTTATCTTATAAGATAAAATTGTCCCTTTTGGATGTACTTCGACCCTTTAGAATCTTTTGGGTAATGACCCTCTTACATACTCAGCTTTTCGAATGTGCTGGTACTTAAGTTAGATAAACTCATTTTTAATAACTGTATTAGTAAAATATTTATTTTACACCTGGCTTTGCTTGAACGAAACTTTTTGCAGGAACAACATAACGTGGATTCACCCTAGAAACGTAAAACGTAGGTGTCAAAATGTTGAAAGTTATTCAGACACTGCCAGTTTGACAGAATCAACAGCCCTAAAGAAAAGACCTTGAATGGGACCAAAAGGCAAGACTTTGTTCGACGAAACATTCCTAAAATTTGTGGCTGCATCTGTCGCTTCCAAGCAGAACATTGGCAACTTTACAAACATAAAGAAACCATTTAGTCGAACAATCATCTCGTAGTAATAGCAGCCAAGTTTCGCCGCACCATTCCGTTTCCATCTGATTTCTCCGTGATTTATACACAACCATCTTTTGTTTATTAATACAATAAGAAAAGTTCACGCCGAGAGATAACGTCTGGAAATTTCGCTCAATTATTTAGAAAGGAAAATTATTAGTCTGTAATGTTCTGTTTTGGACTCACAGCCATACCTTGTAAGTTTCCCGAGAAACTTTTCTTATAACTCTATATAATGGCCATATAAGTTGTTTTCAAGCTGTTTAGTTGAGATAATTTTAGTTCAATTTAAAATTCAATGAACTAAACTCCATATTCATATCTGTATAAATAAATAAAATGAAAGTGTCAGTTTTTGTTTTCGAAAACTGTTTTTTATACGTCTCATCATACAATGATCTTTTTGGAATTTTTGTCTGTCTGTCTTAAAGTTTATCCCGAATAGGCTCCAACACGGCTCAACTGATTTAATAAAATAAACAAGAAATGTTTCCTTAAGTTTTTGTGTATGTTACATTGAGATATCTCGTAAAGTTCAAAAGATATGAAACCAAAGCGAAGCAAGAGCGGGTCCCGTTTATAATACAAGCATAGATTAATTGTATTAATGTTGAATTCCGTACTTAGTTGGATGTAAATAAAGTCTTTATTAAAGCATAGATTATCTATACGTAAATTATAAACAAACACGTTACAGTACCCTTACCATGAGTTACAATTAACATACCCGCTAGCGAGTCGAAAGCTCTGTCGCTCGCAGACCTCGCAGTATTCTTATAGAGTGCGAGGGATAGAGCATTCGACTCACGAGTACGGTAAGGGTACAGTACGCTTAGAAAAACATGCATTCTGCACACGTTATCACTATTGAAAATAGGATTGACGCAAGTTTTCGACTTTCGCTTCAAGCGCTTATAATATATTATCATTGCCATTACATTGTAAGTTTTTGTAAATCGTTTAGGTTAGCGTTACGCATCTTATCTAGGGCACCTGTATAACTGCTATAGCTTTGTCCCTTTCTCTCATCCTAAACTAGACGCATCCATACTAACATGATATAATATATAAAACAGGGGCCCTAATATGGCTGCGTCTATATCTCGCGAATGTGGATAAAGCATCCGTCACTCTCGTACTTATTTACGTGTCAGAAGGTGACGGATGCCTTATCCACACTTTGTCACACGGTAAACGCAGCCATATTAGGGCCCCTGTTTGATATTATATGTCATGTTAGTATGGCTGCGTCTATATCGCCTGTCAAATGTGGATAAAGCATCCGTCACTCTCGTACTTATTTACGTGTCAGAAGGTGATGGACGCCTTATCCAAACTTTGTCACGCGATAAACGCAGCCATATTAGGGCCCCTGCTTTATATAATATGTCATGTTAGTATGGCTGCGTCTATATCGCGTGGCAAATGTGGATAAAGCATCCGTCACTCTCGTACAAACTTATTTACGTGTCGGAAAGTGACGGATGCCTTATCCAAACTTTGTCACGCAATAAACGCAGCCATATTAGGGCCCTAGAACTCTCACATTTATCTTCGCCTTTAAATTGCAAACAGTCCCCAATCAAATCAATGTAGCAGCGTCACCCATTCTCACTTTCCGTGTTAATAATTTAAAACACGTTTAGAGTTGTCCCTGCACTCGTAGTGAGTTTGTTCATTAGCTACGCGAATAAGTCGCGAAGTTTCGCTAAGTTGATTACAGCCAAGTCAGGAATTAGCGCGTTTGCCGAAACGTTCGCTCGTTGGCTTCTCTCGCTCGCAAGCTTCTTCCGCTTGGCTCTATTTCGGGCTAGTAAACTTTACGACATAGTATTTTGTCGGATTAGTTCGTAATTATCTTGCTCTTTCACTTAGATTTAGGGCCTTTAATACTACTGGATAAGACTATTCTGCCTTTGATATGTTATCGTATCGTCAACTTTACGATTAGCAATAATCAGGGTTGGGCAGTATTTGAATTACTTGTAATTAAAATACGTAATGGAAATACAAATACTATTTGGTATTTGTATTTCAATTACTTGCTTAAAATGTAATTTGTAATTCGTATTTCAAATACCTGACGCCGAGGTATTTTGTAGTTAGTATTTGAAATACTTATGGCTTCAAAATACATTTTATCATAAATACATTTAACCTTAATTTAACGATCTTATTAATGGGTCCGTTCTGAAGAAATTACCGCTCGATAGCTTTCGTAAGCAAAATGGCGACCGCTAAATATGTCGATCTTTAGAGTTGAGTGGGCAACACTGCACCACTGTACGTAAATCTTCTTTTACTCTGCTGTTTATAATAATAATAATAATAGGAAAAGCTATGGTATAGCTTGAGCCCTGCCCCGCTGCCGGCGGCACTCGTAGGTTAGGTTTTTTATAATGTCTATTTTTTTGTATTAGTATTGTTATTTTACTTTTATATTTGAATATTTGTTATAAAAAACCTAATGTACAGAAAATTAAATAAATATCTATAATAATAATAATAAATTTTATTTCAGGCAACGAGGCCCATAGTTACAAATACCTTATAGACTAACATACATAACAATATAAAACTTAAAACTAACACCGAGGTGACAGAACAGCGGGTATCTGTTTTGCCAAAATTGGCGTGATGGTCGCTGCCGGTAGGTTGCCCCGAAACCGCCGGAACACGGCACCTTTCGGCCAGAAGTCAGGACACTCGACGGTTCCCAGCATAAACCGCGGCACGCGCACTACAAACGAACTGAAGTGCACGTAGCGAAGCGACCGCAGCTGAAACACCGTCAGGCTGCATCCAACCTTCTGACGAACGTACTCCACCACGTCGTCTACTGTTGCGGAGTGGTGCAGGCGAGACACGTAGAGCGTCGTGTTCGGTATAGCTGCCTGCAGCTCGGAATTTGAGTTCGTTACTGCAGTACCACACCGAGTCTTATGAGGCTTCCTACATAGTTTGCTGTGCTGCACCAATATGAATCCCTCCTTATCCACACCGGTACGAGGGAGCTCCTTCACAGAAGTTGCAACAGCCGATGACCTAATTACCGGGACAGACTTGCGCAAGCAGGTAATTTCATTGCGCATCTCGGTAATAGTCATCTGTGATGCATCAAATTTTTCAGCAATCTCAGCCAGGCTCGCTTTTAGAGCCACAATATCCTTCAACAATCTGGTGACATCGACATGGTCGAAACTTACTGGAGGCAACTTATCCAACCGCATCGCCACAAACGCAGGCATATCATCCGGAAGGGCCACCCTGAACACCGAGATAATATCCTGCAGACTTTTCGCTCCCCCATCCCTCCTTCGGGACGGCATCTGCTCGGCCTTGCCCGCAAACTGGTAAAACAGCACCTTACCACTGCAAATCTCATCTTCTGTGAAGCTGGTTTTGCAGATCTGCACGATGCTAACCTCAGTCATGGCTCCTTGGCTGACGGCATTTTGAACAAACGCCAACAGTTCATTCACTACGAGTTGCTGATTACCCATAGCAAAAGTCCGCGCAGCGGCTAAAGCCCATGCTGAGCTGGATTACTTCTTATTCTTAATAGTATTTTGTAATTTGTATTTTGTATTTTATATTTTAAATACATTACTTAAAGATATTTTGTGTTTCGTATTTTAAATACTTGCGTGATAGTATTTTCTATTTCAATTAAAGCAAAGCATGTATTTTGCCCCGCCCTGGCAATAATTACTTGACAGTGATGTCGGCTGAGTTAAAAAATTATAGAATAACACTTGAAAGGCAATATGGTTTAAGCATTACAATGGGGGCCTAGTAACTTTGAATAATATAAAGTAAATAAATCAAGATTATCCTCGAAAGTATCTGTTTAAATACGATGTTTATGCATCTTAAATGATAATTTGTATTAGGTGTCAAATCATGTAAAAATAGCAAAATGTTTAAGAAATAAAATAAAATATTTACATAATATTTAAAATAGTTTACAGGCCTTTAATCTTCTTCAAGTCCGTAAGCCTTCTGTTTATTAATTTTCTATTTTTCTACTACTACAACAACCCTGTCATTCATCTCTATTGTTTCAAAAAGGTTTACTGAATAGAACCAGTATTGCACATTACAAAAATGCCATGCGAAGAATTAGCGCATTTGTCGAAACGTTCTCTGGTTTCTCTCTACAGCTTAATCCGCTTGTTTATACGCTTTTTGTAGGAATTTTAAGAGGATTGTGAGGCAACGCTTAAAATCGTGAAGCTGTCGAAAAAGTAACAACATATTAAAAAATCGCGAAAATGGGACTAGATTTAATAGAAGACAAACGTTAACGCATTGTGTATAAAAATTAAAAGCTTCACAATCCTCTTAACGAGCAACATTTAAAGCATAATGTCTTTCTTCTTTCAAATCATTTTTTGATAATTGCTTTTTATAAATAACACCATTTTATATGTAGGTACTAAAATAAGAAGAAAATATTTAAATCAGTAAGACAGAGTGTCAAATGACGCTTTTGCTAAAAAAGCATTAAAAAATTGTATATACGGGTTAACTTGAGAACATACTCCGTTTTTTTTCGTCGGTTAACAAATTAGCAGCACATAAATATAGCAAGCAGTACTACCTATTCAGACTATTCAGACTCGGGTAGCAAGAAGAACGTTCCGTTTACGACGTTCTAGCTCCGGATGTCTGTATTTCAAATTACTGCGTCTTATTTGCTTATTTAAATTACACTATGATAGCGCACTAAGACTTCATGATGTATTACATGTTTATTAACACACCTTTATCACCTTTACTTGTGAGGTAATTGTCTTAAACCATTCACTTTTGTTTAATTATTCAAATACTTTATTGTAGGAAATAAAAAGAATGCCCAAAAGGTGCATTTAATGTTAACAGAATAAGACCGGATACGAAAAAGAGTGGTGCAAAGTTGATAGGTTGGTTGGTCGGTTGGAAGGACAGACGGAGTGTGTTATCACGTATACAAGTACAATCGGCTAGAAAACTTACTATTAATGTTTTTTTTACGTTTAAACTAATGCTGCAAAAAACTATGCTGAGTTTTACCATGAAAATAATAGAAAGCAGATAGTCGATATCGTTTTTTTGTTTCATTAATTTTAAATAGTAAATCTACATTTATTTGCAACAGGAATTAGACGTGGACAAGTTGTAGGTTACTACTGAGTGTAGCTAATCTTGTCTCGTCAAAAAAAAAGAAGTGAAAATTTATAATAGCAAGTAAATAAGTAATTCCGAGTTGTATGTTATCACGTTTCTATTAGTAGGTACGAAACGCGTCCCGAGTAACTACGTGAAAGAAATGTAATTTTCTCTCAAGTTATCGTCCACTGATTTTCCCAATTTGTCCCAATATTTTACGTGTTGAATGGACTCGTTACCCATGAAATTCGTTTGGCGCCATAACTATTGGCAATTATAGTACAATTCCAACACAACTTGAATTGGCCAAATTAGTTTTGACATCCGGAAATGGTTTTTCAGACCCCGAATACGACGAAATAATGGTTTTAACCGAAGGACCTAAGGTATCACGTAACGTGGTTGTGCCTTACTTTAGGATAATTTAATTTAAAAACTTCATTCTAGAACTATTCTACTCGTAAATTAATTCTAATATACCAGCCAGTGAAGCATATGTTACTAATTATAAGACTGAAATTAATTCCAATAGGCGTAACGTTTTTGTCAATTTAATAATTGTTCTTATTTGTGACAACTTGTGACTTATTTTAGGTTGTGTCCCTACTCACCCCGTTTTACAGTACGCAGGTTAGGTTAGATTAGACTTGTGACTACCAAAGAAAGTTTACTCATGCGGCGAGAAATGCCTTTCGATGCAATGAAAATTCTGCTTAGTGATACGTTCGTTGAGAGGTGTTTCGATAAAATAATAGGTCCCACTTCAAATAATACGATATAATAGCGGCCTGCACACGTAAAGTTCGGACCGCGGGAAACGCCACGTGCCATTCTAATCCTCGTTCCGAACCTTACGTGTAAATGCAACTGTAATAGTAAAATAGTTAAAAATGTACGGTTCGGAACGAAGATTGGAATGGCGCGTGGCGTTTCCCGCGGTCCGAAGTTAACGTGTAAAGGCCGCTATTGTCAAAGGCAATTAGGTTTTACCGAATACAATAGGGCCCTTGGTAACTTAAATTATGGCGTATCTCTATTAATTTCATTAACACGAGAATATCAGACAAGCCTTCTTGGGTCTTTTATAAATATTTTAAAGGAAACTTTACAAAGAATATACACGAAGATTATTTTCCCAACTTCAGAAAACTTTTTTCAATCACAAAATCCGGTTTGATGAATTTGATTAATGAACCAGAAAAATAACGTCGCGACGAAGTCCGTAAAATTGAGCAAAAAACGTGGAAATAAGTTATAATGGATGTTACTTACTAACAACTTTATTTAGCTTAGACGAAATAAGCAACGATGATCCAGGGGAATCATAATTTAACATTTTGTGATTTACTTTATTCTTATCAACTCTTTTTTTAAATCATAATTTCTTGGTCAAGCCAAATTATTTTACTTTTACGTGCAGTAAATTTAATTAATATACCTCTAATAGGTATTGCTCCTATATTCTAGGCGGTAAAATACAAACCGTATTTAGTACCAATTTCACAATGCGATGTTAACCACTTAACAGACGATAAGAGCGACTGCGACGAGCTGTTAACAGCTGTCACAATGTATGAACTAACAGTCGTTTAACATTGATTAACTTTAACATCGTATGGTGAAATTGGTAGGTACTTAACCTGTTAAATTATGTTTTTTTTTTCAACTCTTCCGCCATTACTGTCAGGTAAATAAGAACTATCAAAACGTTGAAAATACGATAACAGGTCATAAACTATATGGTTTTGACCGTGTTGAATAGAGACCCTGCACAGAATGAGGATTAATTAACGCAGACACCCAGTACCGCTACAAAGGACTGTCGGGTCTGTCTGGGTATGCTGTTGGCTCTCCCCTGTACTCGGTATAGCGTGAAAGCCATCAACATGAGCGCCAGCGAACATGCCCGATGCGCTCCAGAATTTAGGTAGGTAGCTCCAGCAGCATCCTAAACATGTCTTTTCCTTTAAAAAAAAAGTTTTTAAAATTAATTCATACTTATACTATGAAGCGCGCCGGTTTTCGCAATCGCAAAAGAATGTAAATGGCCGCTTATATTGCTCGGTGGCGTATAATATGGGAGAGAGACGCCTATGCTCAATTAGTAGACTACCTAGGTTCCTATTAGGCTGATGATGATGCTAACAATGTGTCATTCAAATGTGTATTGGTTTGTTATGCACAGAGATCGGAATAGGTAGAGCTAATTTGCCTAAACTTGACGCATATTCATTCATGCGTGAGAGAGATGGGAATACATTATTGAATGAACATGCATCAAGTTTAGGCAAATTAGCTCTACCTATTCCGATCTCTGGTTATGCAATCTCAGCTTTTTTTTTCAGGAAAATGAATGTCCTTTAAATTACAAAGTAATCCCAGAAAAAAGCGTCCGAGCACATGAAAAACTTAAAGTTTTACTATGGCAAAGTCGCTGGCAAAAGCTGGTATAGGATATGATTTCTAACCGCCATTTACGTCACTCTCTGAAAAGTAAACAACCCTTTATTTTATAAAAGGAAGCTGAATGAAAGCCGAGGCAGCGCATCCTGGAGAAACGACGGATGCGTACAAGTGCAAACAAAACGATTTTATCGAGAAAACGCAATTACATAACCATTGGGAAGAGATCCCTATCGGTTCTCTGCCCTACTTGTAGGTTTTCTTTCAGTACAAGAGCTGTAAGGGAGACTTTATTTACCTGGTCTGTAGTTATAAATGGTCGCCGTTTGCTTTGCATAAAAACTTCATCAAAAAATTATTTTATATTCGAAAAGCATAATAATCGTTTAGCATAAATACTATTTGTGGTACTTATAATTTTACCGGACATACGGTCAAATATTCTCATTGTCATGTTCAGTTAATTTCTATTTAGGTTATAACTGTGACGCCATAGCGAAACTATAAGGGTTCCTTTTTGAGTACGTTACCGTAAAATGTTGTATTTTGGTCTGTTACTTTAATCAATCTTTACTGGTTTGGACGTTTAAGTTCGTTTGTACTTTTGTTTCGATAAATGTTTATACCTGCATGTTTTGTTGTTTATCGCACTGTTATCGATACTCTCGTGGTGTTCTTATTCCCACAATAGGCCATGCCTAGTGCAGGAGCCACTGCTTTCCTTTCTATGACATTATTGACTATGTTTTTCGTTGATAAATTACATTTGGATTTGTAAATAATGTTTATTGGTTAAATATTCAACAGAAAATAATAGAATAAGTAGAAATAATTTATTCAACCCTTACAAATTATTTAAAACAAATTAAAAGTAAAATCAATCTTTATTTTATTTTCTTGTAAATTCGTTACTTGGTGTATGTGGTGTTTCAATAAAGTGTTTTGTATTGTATTGTGTTGTAAAAAAAACGCATTGAACATGGCGATGAAAATGGCTACTTAGCATATTGCCGCAGCAAGCCGCGGCGCTAGTTTTCTAGCTGGTTAACTATGTAACTTAAATATCTACAACAAATAAAGGATGACCACGACACAAACATCATCGACATTCGATAGTGGTCATCCCTATTTGCAACAGAAGTTCCTTTGTGTGGCATCACTAGAAAAACACTAAAGCCAGAACAGAACCGAAGAGCTTTGTGGGGAAGGATTACACCCAGCAGTCCTGGGTTGATAGAAGAGGGTTAATGGATGGATCTTAAAGCCAAGACATTAAAAGTTATAATAATCATATCCAATTTTAGTGGAGCAATCATCGGGGAACATGACAGCGTCAACTGCGTCACGCGCGAAGCTCGCGCCGCGTGACCGGCCGTGCGTCAGCCCGAGCGCGTGCAGTGTCGCATGCGCAACCTCGGCGCGGTTCCGGCAAATAGGGGTTATTAACACCACCTGGAAAATGAATATTATTCGGTTGGTACAATCTTTTATTACTTGCCGAAAGTAATTTAAACGAGGATGCGGGTTACCTGATAAAGAAGATAGACATTTATAAATACACTACACAGAAGATACAAAATATAGACAAATAAAAGAAAACAAACAATGTGACAGAAACAGCACGGAGTGTGTGTCCTCGTGGTAGCGAATCGGACACTAGCTCAGCATTATGCGGAGGTGTCAGACACCTACAGCGTTGATTTTCAGCCTGTACCGTTTTGGTGACTCACAGATAGGTACTTGATAGTACCTACATAATTACCATCGCCCATAAACACCAGTTTTTGAAGGCACCCATGCCATAACTGTTTTTCTTTGTTTTCATTTTATAGCAAGAAGAAAGCACACGAGCACTCAGGTCACCAGAACCAGAAGGGTGGGAAGGGTGGTGGTGGTGGGTGGGGGTGGTACAGTTGGATCAGAAACCTGTAGACATTTGAAGTCTCAGTACTGAAAACGCAAGTCTTCAATCCAAAGACTCCAGATGCGTTGCTATAGCCCTGGGGTGTGATTCTCTCAAAAACGCGGTCTGACGAACGAACGAGTGAATGTCGCAGCGGCGAGTTTAAGTAGTCCCGTTAGAGCGAACAAAACAAATTTTTGCGCGTGCATTCTCAATTAGGCAGCCTTATACGTTCGATCTTATGGACAGAAACAATGCTGCCAAATTGAAAATGCACGCGCTAAAATGTGTTTTGTTCGCTCTGATGGGACTACTTAAATTCGCCGCTGCGACATTCACTCGTTGGTTTGTCCGACCGCGTTTTTGAGAGAATCACATACCTGATGTCTTGCTGCTTTATTATTTAATAAATGGAGGAAAAAAGATGGTTGTGCATTATCATAATAAAACGAAGTATGTAGATGCAATAACTATCGGTATAATACAATTTAATTTTTAATTAATTGTCCACCGGGGAATGATCGAATGATGAACACACCACGCGGCGATTCCCTTATATGCGTGCCCGAAAAACGGACAAATCACGGGTCGCAAACGATCATCGGCGATCACAGACGATGATTGGCGAATACAGCCGAGTATGCCCTTCGTCTCGCCCGTAATCGTCTGTATTCGCCGATAGTGTAGTGAACCTTAAGATTATAAGTCTAAAACATGACATTGGTGAAATACACCTGGTTGAAACAAGGAGTGAAAACCATTAACAAAGAAAAAGATACATCTTTAAAAACAGCTTTTCTCATTAAGTTAAATGACTTACCCGACGTTTAGCATTATAGTCAAAAAAAGCAGCGCAGCATTCTTCAAGAACAGCGGAGTACGTGAAGTAAAGGTAAGACACGTTATATCCATGTGCCATTCTGACCGGGTTCATTTCACGAAATGTTAAACAGGCATAGTTTTCTAAAAATTTCAAACCTTTGTGCACCATCCCTATTAGGCGCTTGAGGTCTGAAATGGGAGAAGTTTCCGGAGTTAGCTGAGGTACGGTTGGCGTTATAACTAGTTGCAGTTTAGTGAGTTGTCACTTTGACGTGATGTATGAACTGTTGCATTAATTTGTCAAAGGCGTTAAAGCGACAAGGTACACAAGTGTCCAGCTTCTTATAAGGACGAACTTTAAGACCTACTTGTACGTAATAAATTACAAGTAAAACTCGTAACTTCTGTTGCATAGAGTAAAATTTCATAGGAACGTAGTTTTTGAAGACGCGTTAGCCTAGTTGGTAGTGCCTACGAAGCTAGCGGTCCTGGGTTCGGTTCACGGCAGGGGCAAATATTTGTGTGATGAGCGCGAGTATTTGTTTCAGAGGCTTGGATGTTTTATGTGTAAGTATTTTAAGTATTTATTTCTCTATTTAACTATTTATATCGTTGTCTAGTACCCATAGTACAAGCCTAGAGCTTAGTTTGGGACTAAGTCGATTTTTGAGAGATTGTATCCTTTTTGTTGTAAGGTTAAGAGGGATTATTTTTAATCGATTCAAACTTCAAATTGTAATAGTTACCAATATTATAATATTTAGTGCAGTCAACTAAAAAGACAAATCAGTGCACTTTATTTTACCTTATCCCATTAAAATACGGTGCAAAAGTGGATACATTATGTCTTTTGCACGTACGTATTTATTGTCACATGTCACATGTCTGATAGTGAATTCATTTAATATAATTATAGTCACTCTTTTTACAAATTTTCTTCTTCGGATAACGACTCATAAACAGTCAAGTTCACTTCGTCTATAAGGGTTCCGTCTTTTTCTTTTGAGGAACGGAACCGCAAAAAGAAACGATACTTACTTACTCATACAAATCGATATGCTATATATCCATAAATCGAAAACAAACGTTCGTGTTCATCACACAAAAAACTCTGTAGCAAGAGTCATACTACCTATATCTCTAGAGAAAATATATTCGGCAAACCTTATCGTTATCGCAAATGCATAGGATTTACGTAAGCTGCCGGGATTTAGACAGTTTTCGAACATCGTATACGTTAACGTTAAGCATCTTGTCAGGTAGCTGGTCACTGTTATCAACCCAATGGAACCCTGACCCACCATAGAACGGTATCACAGTGACATTGTTAAACAAATTGTTGATCACTACTGACGACTTTAATCATAACGTCACTGCGACACAGTTCTATGGTGGATCAGGGTTCCATTGGGCTATTAGTATATATGTGACGTTCCGCGGGTAAAGGTACCTTATGGCGGGTTTTAGTTTCGGAGACACGAAGTGTTTTATAAAATGGTACGAAAATAACTTGGTCTTTTTTGCTTATTCTCGAAGTATAGGCTTAAAGTTTGATTATAAATATTTTTCAATGTTTGATTTATGTTATTCAGCTAAAAATATAGCCAAAAATTTATTTTAAAATGTCCTTTTTTTTCAGAATGTATTTTGAAGAATATTTTCAAAAAAAAAATATCTCCGTAACTGCACAACTTAGGGAGTTGGTTGTTTTTGTTATTGATTGCTTATGAATTGTAGATTATAGGGATATTCATAACTCCATACCGACCATAAGGTACCTTTACCCGTGGAACGTCACATTTACCAATTCACCTTGAACTACGTTTAAGAGTAAGAAATCTTAAACAAGCGGCAATTTCTTTACTTTTAAAGCCTTAAAATACCCTGCGGTAATTAATCTGTCAATAAAGCTTAAATTATGATAGATGACTAAGGTTAAGAACCGTTTTATTTTACACAAACTAATATTTCAAGTATCAGTCTCCATTTTTTACTAATATGATTGGTTTTTAGGGTTCGGAAGCAAAGGTTGCAAATAGAACCTGCGTCGCTATTGCTTTAGGCCCGATTTAGACCAAGCGAACGAACAAGAATTCTATGGCATTATCTCTTACGTTTTCTTTGTAAAAATAAAGACAAAACATGTTCTAGAGCACGCCTTCGCTGGGTGTAAACGCACCCTAACGCACTCGCAATCGCAATCGGCTTCAAAGCGGAACAATTGTTTTCATTTTGTATGCAGACAAGCCTTCGATTTTCAAAATGAAAACGATTGCGATTGCGAATGCGTTAGACAATACCCCTCTGATCACTAAGCCTGCTGTCTTATCTTATCTTACAGATGGGCCCTTTCGGATACACTTCGACCCTTTAGGATCTTTTGTGCAATTACCCTCTTACACACTCAGCTGTTCGAATGTGCAGGTTTCCTCACGATGTTTTTCCTTCACCGTAAGAGCATCGGGTAATGCACTTAAGTTAGAAAAACTCATTGGTACATGGTGACCGCGGGGGTTCGAACTCGGTACCTTACGATCACGAGTCGACCCTCTAAGCCACTAGGCCACCGACGCTCTCAAGCCTGCTGTCAGTCTGTCTTTCTGCCTGTCAGCAGGATGTATCTCTTGAACCGTGATAAGTAGACACATAAAGTTTCCACAAAGTTTGTATTTCTATTGCCGCTATAACAACAAATAACAAAAATACACACTACACTTTAGTACCTTGTCTATTTAATGTCATGTTTAAACAGCCATATAAAATTGGGTTATCCCATAATTTTGTAATGTATAGTGATTCAAAAACCATTTCGAGAAAAAGGGTTGTAGAACCATTCCCTGTAATCAGATTATTTTACAAAATTAGTATTAAATAGTTATTTCTAATTTATCATTTCACATTATTTGACCTGTAATGTAGTGACGTCACAATCTTCATTGTTAAGTTGTGTCTAAATAAACTGTGATTAACTATAGTACTGCATATAAAATGAGTCCGAAATGCAGTAATATATAAATAATGTATATCGAATTTTGTCTTATTTATTTCTGTTTTATTTTAACGCTTATTAAAATTAAGACAATTTTAACTGTATTTATATACAGACAATTTATGTCTGTTTATACAGACAATGTAAGATCTTTAAAAAAATGGAATGATTAAAATATAAGTCCGTTTTGGAACCTCCGCCCCTAGGCTAGTCTGTGGGTGAAATTGTCAAACTCAACAAACGGCCGAGGGAAATTACATGACTTGACATTGACATTTTACGTGATCTGACAGAAACGCGTACTCTCAAATGAATTCAATAGTTTTAAAGCATGTCTCAAACAAACCAACTTGTAGTGACATCATAAGCCATTTTCTTTAAAAATTAAAATAAATTAATATATTGATTTAAATGCAAAAACCGTGAAATTAGTGTCTTCAATTAGTCTATTTTATCGAAAAAAAACTATGGGTATTTTTTTTTGGGATAACCCAATAGGCTATTTGACAACATTGAAAATATACTACAAATTGGGGTCATCCTATCAGATAATAGCGTAAAACAACATATTTCACTTTATTTTAAACTAAATTATGTATACTTTTTTGGAAATTACACGAAAGAAATTGTAATATTTTTTGAAACCTTGTCTGTGGCAGAAACGCTATGAATTAGTTTACAGCTGTGGTTACTTGCTGGTGACGCCACATGCAAGTAACCACAGATCATAAGGGCATATCTCTTCAAATGATTGTTTATTGTTTACTTGCGTGTGGCGTCACACTTGTCATATGGTCAGCGCCATGATAGAAACAGCGTTTTTAGCGCGGTTTTGAGAATTTAAACTTTAACATAGATTTTTATTGATAATACAGTCGAATCTCAAGGAAATATCGATGTAGTGTGCTTGTTATGTCATAAAGAATCATTTAAAAAGGTTTTGTAAACTTAGTCAAATAGCCTATTGTCACAGCGATTAAAGTGACAAGGTACTTAAATGTACACATATTTATGAACTCGACTGTACAACGATCCATTTCCGCTGTGGCTTTCGGTATTAAAACGTGTACCAATACATTGAGCAATGAATAATATGAATCTGAACTTATAATTATATAGGCCCAGGTAAGTTTTTTTTTTTTTTATTATTGAAAGTCTAAACGGGACTTACTGACGGAGTAGTAGTCGAAGACGAAGGGTATTCGTCCGTTATCCCATTCGCACGGCCAGTTGCCTGGCAATTTTGCTATCTGCTCGATGTGTTTGTCTGGTAGGAGCCGCATAAAAATATATTTTTATCTACATCCATATCATAACTTCCCTACAATATGTTCAGAAGCTATAAGCAAATCGCCTATATTAAGAAACCTGTATCTGTGGTTGCATCTTAATGTTTACTTTAAAGTATAGTGCATCGTAATGTTTACATTAAAGTGTCGGTACCTAAACATTAAAGTATCGGTAATACTGTACCACTAACTTGAAAATGCAAGCCATATCTGTACATTATAAATAAAGTTTTTTATTTTATTTAAGCTTTGGTACTACAAACAAGTTAACAGTAACACTACTAACTTAATAAAAATACAGGCCATATCTGAACATATTATAGAAAACTTATGATATACCATGTAGATAAAGTTATGTATGTGGCTATACATAATTAGGCATTAAAACACTCGTGTGATCTTATTATGAAACCACACTCGTGCTTTAATGCCTCTTATTATGCACCAGCCACATAAACTACTATTAAAGCTTTAGCGACATTTTTTTTAAGGTTTATTAATTGACAGCACAATGCTCAAGCTAGCAATGGTTCAAAGAGTACTACGAAATTATGGTAAGTCACACTTTAAAAATAATAATCTCCGAAACTGCTAGCAGGGAGGGGTTTGAGCTCAGTCAGTTGCGACCATTGGACACACTGTACCCTTACCATGAGCATACAATTACCGTTCTCGCTAGCGAGTCGAATGCTCTATCCCACGCACTATAAATACTGTGAGGCACAGAGCGTTCGACTCGCTAGCGAGTACGGTAATTGTAAGTCATGGTTAGGGTATTGTGCTACAACAAGGCAGTGATGTCATTCTTCCTAATTCTGGTTTTAGTGATAAAAGAAAAGTAGCAAATTTTAACTAACTGCTTCTCCCGCTGCATGAGGCCATAACGGTGGCGAAACAACACGTCGCAGATAATAACCAGGTGACAATTACAAACATCTGATTAATTTTTCGAGTAAATCTGTAAAATGAGAGAATAGTTACACTTAAGGAGTAGAGCTACTTAATCGTAGATTACGAGTTAGGGCGGGCATTAAGTTTTTCGCAGTTCGTGAACTTACAATGAAATGATTATTTATTCGCTGAATATGGTATAACAGATACAGTAATCATATTAGGAACATATTCTGCCGGGATTCCAGTGTGCAAATTTTCTTATACTGTAACGATAATTAATCAGCTACAGCGAATCCAATGCAAGTGGAACAGTAAATATAAAACAATTTACAGATGGCCGGTTTTTTATTTAACCGGAATGCAAAGTAGAAAAATAACCAAGACTCGATAATGTAATAACGTCTTTATATTTGTAAAAATAATATATTTTTTTCTTAAGAACTTACCTATATGCAGGAAAAGAAATTCATCGTTTGTAGCTTATATTGCTCCCAAGTATCGCGTTTTTTTCTGTGTTAAGTAGTACCTAATAACATTTCTAAAACAGAATAATGCCTTGTTTACTTACAAAAAAGTAAATTTATTTTGAATTACACAAACAACATGTAGAAACACTCTGCTACAGTAAAACAAACTGGGCCATTTTATTCGGTTTCCAATATTGCAAATCTTGATAAACGTAAGCGACAATTGAAAATATAATTTTATTATTATTCGCAACGATATTTTACGTCTACCGGCAAGGGGAAATATCCATTGTTCCCAATTTGCAATCTCATCTGGCGCTTGCTTTATTATATTTTTCGTCGTGAACCATTCGGAACAATTTTATATTGATTGGTGATGGGAGAAATGATTTGCCAGATGAAAAGAAGTATTTCGTTCATTGCCGAATATTGTAGCTCTCATATTGATATTATTGATGAACTATGCTTTGAGTAAATCGCGATATTGCCCTGGACTCCATTTTCCCGAAGCAGTGACGTCATCATTTGGCTTTAACAATGGCGTCAGTTAGCTAGGGGCCACGATAAAATGCATACTACTGCAATAGGGAATATTCATAGATTTTTGCAATCGTATTTGTCAACAAAATATGAAAATAACGTAAAAGAGATCAACAAAAGTGAAATTAAAATTAAAATCGGTCAATAAATTCGGATGATAATTTTAAAATGCTAATTAGACAGAAAGATCCGAAGTGCACTGTGACGCCATTGTAACAGGTCGGCCATATAAACTCCCCGTAAAACTCTGTTTTGCTAGAAAGAGAAAGGAACAGATCTTTGTTGGCTTATATCTTGGTTATTTTTATAGCAATTCAAAAAAATATTTTTCTCGCCTGTTTGTTACATGAATCAGCTTTTATTGAACCTGTGTAAAAAAAACATGAATATTCCTTGTTTTCGAAAACTGGCAAAATGTAGGGAGTTGACGTTGCAAACATTTCAATCACACGTCGCGCTTTCGAATCGCTTTTATTATTCGAAAAAGTGAGCTGAACCGATCCGTAGCACGAAATCTTCGAACAAACTCACGTTTTCGTAGATTATTACAAGTACTGAGGGTCCTGCCAAGATGCATTGCGCTAACTAGCGTTTCCATTCGATTCGTTTTTAAACCAATCGCGTCACTGGTAGATGGCGTGATACGAAAAGTCATGTGATCTACCAATGACGCGATTGGTTTAAAAACAAAACGAATAGAAACGCTAGTTAGCGCAATGCATCTTGGCAGAACCCTCAGAAGTATACGGATCTTTTCTAAACGACGAGGATACGAAAGTCAATTTCGTTTCTTTTGACACTGGCTAAGTGGCACTTCCCCTACAATTTGCTTATTGCTGTTGGAAATAAAAGTCAATGTAAAATTGCAATCAAATTTAAGAACTAAAGGGCATTGGGTAAATTTGTTTGAAGAATATTGTCATATTTTTTTTCAGCGGCCACTGATGATTTTTACATAGTTATTTAGAGATCCTCTAAATACACATATAAATATATAATTTATGGCGTTAAATAATATCGGAGCGGAGATTTTAAAGATTTAAGTATTCAGTATTTAGTACAAAAGTACGCCCAAGTATGAATATTTAAATATCTCGGCTCCGATGCACTTAAGAGTATTACATTACATAACAAAATATGTTTATTTTTAATTATTTTATCATAATTTACCACTTTTACGAATGGCCGCTCACCTTGAAAATGTATGAATTATACAAATGACAACACTTTTACCCAAACCCCTTTAGACTAGAGGGCGTTGATACCAATCGCCAAAAACATTTTCTCAGTGACGATACGTCAACGTTACTTATTTACCTATTCGATAGAAGGTAAAAAATTGTGCTCAGTACAGGGTGTTTTTCCTTTTCTCCAAAACTTCCTTCGAGTAATCCTCCGATACATAAATGTTCTTAAAGCTCTTTCTATTCTTCATAACTTCATCTTTTCTCCATCCATTTATAAAAGAACATAGCACCGGCCTTGATTTATTCTGAACTATATTTTTTCCCAAACGGTATAGTTTGTTTATTTCGGATTGCTCTACATTTATGTTTAGGTCTTCTTTAAGGGTCGCCTTGACACTTTTAAATAGCTCCGATGTCGAGTTTTCCCCCTCTTCCAGCCCGAAAATAATTATGTAGTTACTTTTTTTTTTCTCTTTTCAAATAGTCCATCTCTTTCTCTAGATCACTAACTTTTTGTTTTAATTTTTCATTTTCTTCAATTATAGGGGTAAGTTTTTCATCCATCCTATCCATTAAGTTTTTTGTAAGTGATTCAGTTAGTTCAGCAGTTTGCTTCTGCATTTCTATCTTCATATTGTCGAATAATAGTTGAAATTATTCCTCCATATTTTTGTGCTAAGTAACGTGGAACGGAACGTAGTATATACGGTAGAAATTATTTTTCATGTACTAGCAACACTGGAGTTAGTGGATTTAATGCCAACTTAACAAACTGACATTAAGTATTCTATTTCTATTTGGCAGTTTTTGTACTTGAATGTTCTAACCTCAAATGTTGTTGTGAATTATCTTCTGCACTTTACTCGGTAGATCCTGTTAATATCTCAGAACTTTTTTATCTTCTGTGTTCACTGAAGTATTAATTATGTGGTTTATAGTAGTGTTGATGACTAAGGCAACTTATAACTATTTTTAAAAAACGATTTGTTACTGATAGAATCACAGTGATGTTTACACTCCAACGACCGGAAACGGAATCCAGTTGCAACAACAGTTGAAGGAAGAGAGAGAAAAGGGAAATACAGCTTTTCTGAATTACGATAAACTAGTAATCAAAGAATCCAACACTGAAAAAAGGAAAAGGGAACCAACTACCTCACCGTCACCTTCCAAAACTCAACCCAGAAAACAGAAAATCCTATGCCCTGCCAAAGTTAACAGGATAAATGCCTTCGATGCAATGAGACCCAGATCGAACTCTTTTACCCACAAACCTACACCTAATAAACAATAGCAATCAGCCGGTAAACGGGAAATCCAAACAAACTACGAAAATAAACAAACAGAAGAAATACATTTTCCCCCAAGCCGACTGGTCCTCGTGGGGGACAAAGACCATAACCCTCCAACATCACAGATAAACAACTACAAAGAAACAAAAATATACGTCGCAGCCCTTAACGTACCCACGCTGAAAAATGAAGAAAATCTTATAGAACTAACAAATGCGTTAAAACAAATTAAATGGGATATCATCGGCCTCAGTGAAATAAGACGAATGGGAGAAAGAATTATTTCTCAATCAGACTTCTTATTATACCATATTGGAACGACGCCAGGCCACCATGGCGTTGGTTTCATCGTCAAAAAATACCTTGAAAAATCTATAGAAGGATTTATTGGAATCTCGGAGCGTATAGCAATGATGAATCTGAAGTTACCAGGATATAAAGATTCATGGTCTATTTTACAAATATATTCACCAACAGAACAATCGGACCTGGAAACAATTGAGAAATTCTACCTTGACTTAAACAACACTATCCAAGAACATGCCCACAAAAACCTAATCGTCATGGGAGACTTCAATGGCCAAATCGAAGCTAAGCGCCCAGGAGAAGAGACAGTACTAGGACCATTCACCTACAATAATAAAACTAGAAGCAGAAATGGAGAAAATCTTATAAACTTCACACTAGAAAATAACTTAACCATTTTAAACTCAGTATACAAAAAAAACACAAAGAAAATGTGGACATGGATTTCACCAGATGGCAAAACAAAGAATGAAATAGATTTTATAATGACCAATAGAAACAACTGCTTTACAAATTTTGACGTGATTAACAAATTTAACTTCAATACCAACCACAGACTAATCAGAGCTGAAATAAAATCAGCACAACCAAAAAAATCTAGACCGAGACAGGAACTAGCAATTGGCAAGCTCAGCAAGCATCAAATGGAACAACTAGTAGTCACCCTAAGAGACAAATTCACAGACTTCCAAGAGAACACAAAGCCTATAGGAACTCAGGAAAAATACAACTGGATAGAGAATACTATTAAAGTTCAATTACAACACACTGCCAAGATCAGATCTGAACCGAGAAAATGGCTAACAACTAATACCATGAAACTACTAGAGCAAAGAAACCAGCTAATCAACTCAAAAGAAGTAAAAGACAGAAGAAGGCACTTAGCGAAAATTAGTAAGGACATCAAAGAAAGTATAAGAACGGACAGGAAAATAAATAGAATGGAAATTATCGAAAAACATGTAGCCAAAACGGGAGGTGTTAAAAAAGCTCATAAGGAATTAACAAATTCGAGAGACTGGATCGCAAAAATTAAAAATGACAGCGGAGAATGGAACCACCACAGAACAAACATATTAGGAATCGCCACATCTTATTACAAAAAAATATATGAACACAACACCGCCCGAGACAAAAACGACCTAGCGGAAACCTCAAATATCCCTAACATCCTTCAGACTGAAGTAATAAAAGCTATAGATAGTCAAAAGAGAGACAAGGCACCAGGACCCGATGGTATTAACAACGAAATCCTAAAAGAAAGCAAAGAAGTTATAACACCAGCCCTCACTGACATATTTAACGAGATATTAAATACCGAAATCATCCCACGGCAATGGACAGAATCAAATATTATTCTTCTGTACAAGAAAGGAGAAAAATATGAAATCGGGAACTACCGCCCTATCAGCCTTATGTCCAACATATACAAGGTATTTGCCAAGATCATACTAAATCGGATTGAGAAAATATTAGACGAACACCAACCCATTGAGCAGGCGGGTTTTCGTAAAGACTATTCAGCGTTCGATCACATTCACGTAGTACGTTATGGAAAAGTATAAAGAATACCAATATACCTACTACATCGCATTTATCGATTATAGCAAAGCATTCGATTCTTTGTTTCACGAAAGGATATGGAAGTCATTAAAAGAACAAGGAATTGAACACAAATACATCCGGTTAATAAAGAATGTTTATAGCCAGAGTACTGTGAGAATCCAATTAGAAAAGAAAGGCGAACCTTTCAGAGTAGGCAAAGGCGTACGACAAGGAGATCCCCTATCCCCAAAATTATTCTCGGCAGTACTAGAATCAATATTCGGAGGTCTTAATTGGGAAAATCTCGGTATCAATGTAGACGGTGTCCCGCTAACTCACTTGAGATTCGCAGATGATATTGTTTTATTTGCAAAATCCCCGGAAGACATAACAAAAATGATAAACGAACTGGCAACGGAAAGCGAGAAGGTAGGCTTAAAACTGAACCCGGATAAAACAAGAGTAATGACAAACGGAGAGAGAATTGCTATAAATTTAGGAAACAATGAAATCGATTACACGGATGAATATATTTACCTGGGACAGCTAATAACAGATGATAATCCTATGCGCAAAGAAGTTGAAAGAAGAATAACCAATGGCTGGAGAAGGTACTGGGGTTTGAAAGAGATTATGAAAGATATGAACCTTCATATGAATATAAAAAGCAAACTATTTGACACTTGCATACTACCAGTTCTCATGTACGGCAGTCAAACATGGACCTTATCACAAAACACGACTAGCAAACTTGCAACGTGCCAATACACAATGGAAAGGAGCATGATGAATGTGAAAAAGTCAGACAGACTGAGAAACCGTGTAATAAGAAGCAAAACAAAGGTTATAGACATAACGTGCAAAATTAGAAGGCTTAAATGGCGATGGGCAGGGCATATGATAAGAGGAAAAGACAAATGGAGCTAAATTGTGACACGATGGTATCCTAGGGAAGGTAAAAGGAAAAGAGGCAGACCACAAAAAAGATGGGATGACGACATAAGACAAGTGGCAGGCGTCACATGGAACAGAGTGGCTCAAGAAAGACGGGAGTGGAAAAGGTCGGAGGAGGCCTTTGTCGACTGGCAAACAGATCTACAGAAAATAAGTAAAATTCAAATAAGAGACTAGATTAAGGTTTACATTAAGTTTAAGTTTTCTATGTATTTTTTCATATAATTGTAATACGGATCTGAATAAAAGGCTATATTATTATTATTATTATTATTATACAGGGTCACGTAGGTACAAATATAAAGCAAATGCAACTGACTTATATGTTTTTTTTTATATACAGTTGCTAAAAAAGTGATAACTTTTGTAGCTGTTATAGTGTGGAAAGTTGGATTTATCGATCTAGTGCTTTTTACTTTATGTAACTGCATATCGTGCGGAATGTTGGATTTGTCTAAGAATTATAGACTATGAAAAAAGTTAAATTGACTGTTTTAATTATTGTTTTATTTTTGTTTCACTGACATATTTTCGCAAATGTATTTAAAAACGTCGTTTGATACACGTGCGGAACGGCCATTTTTAGTAAAATGAACCGCACTTGCATCAAAATTAGAGAATGCAAACCGGTTAACCGGTTAACCGATTAACCGGCTAACCGGCCATATTTAGATTTGGTGAAAAACCGGTTATCGTGTGCAAAAACCGGTTTTTAACCGATTTGAAATAAAAGGCTATTTCAATGTTGTATAATCGTTTAATGTCAATAATCAAAGTAAAATCAACTTGAAAAATAAAAACCGCAGTAATTATGAATTCAAAATGCACTATATTTATGACCGTTCATTTATTTTTTTAATAAAAACCCAGTAAAAGCACACACATAGAACGCTCGGGATCAGTTTCATTCAAATTAGTTTAGTGCACTCTTGTTTTGATTTAATCTTCCAGTTCGTTTTATTTTTGTGGTTGCGGCGTTTAAAAAATATTTCGTGCTAATTGCTATGAAAATTCTAGGCTCATATCTCACATTCTAGATTTTTTTTATTTATTAAAGATCCAAATAAAATATTTATCGCAGAGATTTTAATTTGAAATACTACAAAAGTCACAGAGGCTTGTGAGTAGTCAGTGAGTACGGAGTAAAGAGCTACCATTGAATGTAGGTTTTATAAAGAACCGCTAGTTCAAATTTCGATCAAGTGTGTGATTATCACTAAGTATTAACGTGTCACGTGTCTCATTGCTGAAACACGTGCGCGGCAGCAGCAACAGCCTCCTGAGGGTGTTGGCGGAACGCCTCGACTGCCCCCTCACCAAATACTGGGTCTCGGTGGCAATTGGAGCAGCTAAATAGTGTGATTCCTTTATTTTTTAAATTGTATTTATTATAAAATTTACTACTAACATAGTCTTAATTTGCCATTGTTACTAACATAATATGGATCTCTGTATGGTCTGAAATAAATTATTTTTATTTTATTTTATTTATTTATTAAGTGCGATTACTTGTGTGCATGTTGTGTTCGCACCGAGAAGGGCATGCAGCCAAACTTGTTTGTTTAGTTCTATTTTATTATAAGTCATAATGCTGGAACGTCTAGTTTGCGAACCTAATAAAAAAAAAGTGTCAGGTGTTATACCTATTGAAGTTACTGCCATTTGGGCTGACATGTTACCAGCGGGTCCTTACAAAACCGGGTCTTAGATTATTCCAGTTATTTACGAATATGACAATCAGAGAATGTAAATTTGATTAATTTGATACTGAACATAAAACACTTAGTTTACTGAAGATTGTTTATGCTAATACCTATTATACTCGTATTTAATTACAAGATCAGTTGAACTTACCAAGTGAAGGCTGATCTTGATTATATGATGCACCTCGTCCGAAATGATCCATATAACTTGTAGTCGCATATCTTGCACTACTACGTTACCACAATTGTTTAAATTAAAAACTTCGAAGAAAAAACACCTCACATCTGTCAAACGATCCCGCCAACTCCTGCGCTATCTGTCAACTGTCATTATTTTAAAGTCCAGAATCACAACTTGTAAGGGAAGTTTTGTTTTGCCGTATCTGTAAGAAACTGAAGACAAGGGTTAGGGTGGGACTGGATCATTTCGGACGAGGTGCATCATATAATCAAGATCAGCCTTCACTTGGTAAGTTCAACTGATCTTGTAATTATATTTCAGCACCTCGTCCTCATGATCCATATAACTTGTAGATGTTTAAAGAAAGAAGTTGTGATCAATATCCTTAACATTTAATGTTAGCAATAAAACAAACAGTCATTTTAAATGAGATCAACATAAAATGCTACCTTTAGCATAATAATCTAAGGATAATTAAATAAAAATTACACTCCTTAAAATAAAAACATATTCATATACCTACAAATGCGAGTTACAAATGGCCCTTGAAAAAAGGGATCTGTCTTGGGTAAGTGGTCTATTATAATATTTAGCGAATACACCCGAGCCACTGGTCCAACCTGCCATCTTCCTTATGGTTTCGATGTTAACACCCTGTCTAGCGGCTGCAGAAGTTGCTGCATGACGCGTGCTGTGTGCTGAGTAAGTGTTAACATCGATTCCACTCGATCTTAATGTCTCCTTAATCCAACGGCTTATACTTTGGCTTGAAGCGGGGCCATGAGGAGCCTTATGAGTAATAAATAATATTTCGCTATTTGTCTGGCGAAGCTTCTCAGTTCTCTGTAAGTATACTTCAAGCGATCTAGCTGGGCAGATATTACAGTTTTCGTTAAAATAAGGTAACATTAGCAATGGTTGTATCTTACGTGGGCCAGAGGTTTTGATATGATCAGGAATTTTAATTCTTATTTCAGACTCAAGTTTATGAATGTTATTTATTTTTATTAAAGCTAGAGTCTGTACTCTATGAGCAGTTACAAGTGCTAGTAATGTAACTACTTTCTTAGTCAGTAACTCTAAGGTTAATGACTCATTAGGGTATAAGTTATTTAAATATTTGAGAACTATCTCAGGATTCCAAGTTTCTGAGTACTTTGGAGCATTTGGTTTTAGTTGATAAATTCCTTTGAAAAATCTCTTAATTTGGTAATCTTCCCCTATGTGTGGCCCTAAAATTAATGAAATAGCTGATCTATAAGAGTTAAGAGAAGCATAAGAGAGGCCTTGTTCAAATTTAGAGTTAAGAAAATCAATTACTGCCGTAATTGGTGCATCTAATGGATTAAGATTATATCTGTCACAAAAAATAATCCAATGATTATAAGCCGTCTTATATTGTTTCATAGTACCTTTGGAAACAGATGCTAACATAACATTTACAGAAGACCTACTTATGCCTCTCTTAATGAATGCTTGTTGGACAATATTGCTGCTATCAACTTGAGCTGCTCGTGAAGGGGGTGGTGTTCCCTGAAAGGTGAGAATAACATCTGTTTATGAGGCGGTAAGCATAAGCATTCTCCCTCCACCATAGACATGAACAATGGGTACCATGGTTGAGTGGGCCAGTATGGGACCACCACAATACCTCTAGCTCCGTCATGACAAATTTTCTGTAATACCTTCAATATAACGGAAAAGGGTGGAAATGCATAGAAGAAAAAAAATCCACTTTAGTGTGAAGGCATCACAGGCTACAGCATCTGGGTCTGGAAACCATGACACAAATTGTTTACATTTAGTGTTAGCCCGAGTAGCAAACAAATCTATTTCAGGATTTCCAAACTTCTCTGTTATTTGTTTAAAATAGGGAGCAGAGAGTACCCATTCTGTCTCAGTGAATTTTATGCGTGATGCATCATCAGCAATATTGTTTGCAGATTGCACATATGAGGCATGAATCCATAGCCTATGTTTTTCACAGAACTGCCAGATATTACGAGCAACAGAATTTAAATGTGAATATTGGGTGCCTCCCATTTTGTTAATATAAGCTATTGCCGTAGTATTGTCTATTCGTAAGAGAATTTCACAATTGAAAAGATTTGAAGCAAATATTTTCAGACCGAAAAATGCAGCAATTAACTCTAAGTGATTAATATGTAATAGCAATTCTTTCTCATTCCAAAACCCATGTGACTGCTGTCCATTACATACTACTCCCCAGCCTGATCCAGAGGCATCAGTATATATTTCCAGTTTGTAATCTGAGTTCTTTATTTTTAATGAGGTTTTGTGAATATTACACATCCACCAACGAAGATCTTCTTTAATTTGCTTATTATTATTCATTGTGGAGCTGTAGTTGCCGTTGCAATGAACTAAAGCTTGGGTCTTAAATGATTCTAATACTTTAGTATAGAGCCATCCATATTCAACAGCGGGACATGATGATACTAAAATACCTATTAATTTGGCAAATGACTGAATTGTAAATTTATCTTTTAATATTAACTTTGCCACATAGTTGTAAATAAGAATTCTTTTATCCTGTGGCAAGTTTATTGTCATGTCTGTGGATTTCAGTATAAATCCTAGAAATTTACATATTTTTGAAGGTAATAAGCAACTTTTTTCTTTATTAATTATAAAGCCCAATTGTTCTAAAAGTTTGATTGTCATATTTACATTGATTTGGCAACTTACAACATCATGACCTATACACAAAATATCATCTAAATAAATGACAGACAGGAAGCCTCTGGATCTAAGATATTGTATAACAGGTTTCATTAACTTAGTAAAGGCATATGGAGCAGTATTTAGACCAAATGGGAGGCACTGAAACTCATAAAGCTTGTTTTTAAAGAAGAAGCGTAAAAACTTCTTATCAGAGTCATGCATTGGAAGTAAAAAATATGCATTTTTTAAATCTATTGTTGCCATAAAACAATGTTTCTCCATAAGTTTAATAGCCGTTCTTACATCCTCCAGTTTAAAATGTGGAGGAGTCACAAACATATTCAACTCCTTTAGATTGAGTATAAAACGCTTGCTACCATTAGGCTTGCTCACTAGAAAAATGCTTGATAAGAATTCGTTTTTAGTATGAGAACATGCTCTAACAGCTCCAATATTTAATAAGTCCCTTAATTCATGTGATATATCCACCATCTCTGACTCAGAAAATTTATTATTCTTTGGATAGGAGGTTTGGTAAGGGGGGCTGTCAAATGGTATTTTATAACCAGATATCCAGTCAAGTATAACTGGATCATTAGTGATAAGTTTCCAATTGTCTAAAAAGTATTTAAGCCTACCTGCCTCAGAGGTTAAATTTATTGTCTTGGGTTCACTGGCTGCTTCTTGTAGAAGGGCCGCTGGTAATTGCTGTTCCTCTTGTTCCCTGGTTTGGGGAAAGGCCTTTGCCCACTCTGACGAGCTGGTGCTTGATGACGGAGTGGGCGCTTGTAGTTTAAATTCTGTTTTTTAAACACTTTGCTGGGCACTGTGGGTTTCAGACTTTGAGCAGACAATTTTTTCGCAGCCTGGCTTGCCTTCACTTTTTCAGTAAAATCATTGCCAAATAACATTGATTCAATTTCTGGCGAGTTGTCCATTAACTCTTTAATATCCTTGTTGAGCCCTGATATGAGTAAATTTCTTCTATTTTTTGAAATACCATTATGAAACTGGCACAGCATTCTTGCACCATCACTAATCTCTTCTATTCCTGGTATAGTAGGGTTATGTTTAATTAATGTGGTCAAACCTAACCCAACGCTAGTTATAACTGCTGCCACTTGTTTTTGTTCTGCTACTATTCTGGCATCTCTCTTAAGGGCAGATTCAGAAACGGAGGACTTAATTTCAATATTAAGTTTAGGAGGGGCAAGCGATGGGCAATTGGTTAAAAAGGTTTCATATTTTAGATCTAGCGACTCTTTAGATTCCTTTTTTAAGCCAGATTTAAGGATATTTTCCCACCTTATAGCTAATTGTGGGAGGCAGTTTTGGATTTTGTCTGAACTAACACCATCATTTCCCAAAATGGTAATTAAAGACTCTGGGAGCGGTTCTTCCTGAACTGGTTCCTCTACCTCTCTAATATCTATCACAGCCTCGTCATGCTCCCCCCCCTCTGTTTGTTCAGACTGCTGTACAGGAGGAGTATCCTCAATCTCCACCTCGCAGATATCCATATCTGGGGAAGCTGAAAAGCAAAGACAAGCATAAGCATGCGTCTATCCCCCTGTGTACATATTAATAGTTAGCCCGCGTGGTAAGCCTCTCGTGAATACTCGGAGCTTATGTACATGTATAAAAGATAAAAACGCTGTTGGAAACCTCACGGGTGTTCTCTAGTGACAAGCGTAATTAACAGATAAGCGGCCACGGACAACCTCTCGTGAATGTTCTGGGCCCTTGTGATCACATCAACATGCTATTAGTTAGTGGTAACCTCACGTGAATACTCTCAACTCGGCATTTTAATAACCTCAAAAAAACAGGAACAGCCTGTCGTTTTTTACATTAGTCAAGAAAGTTATAGGCCAATAATAATGAAAAACGTCCCAAAACGTTAATCAATCTTTCCAAACAGCATTCTAAAACATAACATTAGCAAAATAAACCTAAACTTACATGCACGTGCATCATTTTCGGATTCCGAATTTGATTTGGTTTTTGACGTCACCCGATGGATCTTCTTTTCTAATCTCTTCAATTTCTTCATAAGGTCCTCTTTGGACACATGTTTTTGTTTCCTTTTACCCATATTTAAAGTAATTTAACACAAAATATCACTTTACGATGGTAACGCTATCGCACAAGAAAATACAATGACAGTTGACAGATAGCGCAGGAGTTGGCGGGATCGTTTGACAGATGTGAGGTGTTTTTTCTTCGAAGTTTTTAATTTAAACAATTGTGGTAACGTAGTAGTGCAAGATATGCGACTACAAGTTATATGGATCATGAGGACGAGGTGCTGAAATATAATTCTCCTAGATGAATTATCCCAGGAGCATTAAGTAAATTACAGGATGAGTGTACCAACTACAAACCCGTTTTTAAACACACCTATCCCATTTACCGTTTCAACTATATAACATTAAACTCAAATACATTCGAATATTTTAATCTGAGAGTAAATTACTTCTTATCTTCAACATCGAATAGATAATTCCATCCTTGTTTTAAATACTTAGGATAAGCGAAAAGTAATTTCTATAAACGATTTGGAAACAGTGAAAAGTCTAGGGCATTTTGCCAACCAGACTGCGCCAGAGGTTCTTTTTATTACTGGCATTCACAAATTCGCGCCTCTCCTGCCAATGTCACAATTCTGAACAGCTGTCACACATATTCTCGTTACGCCGCCTTTTCAGCTGGCTCTCTGAAATTAGCTCGGTTTAGTCCAGCGATTGTTTTTTGTTCGTGCTACATGGTTCCAGTATGCGGCAGACTCGTTTTCGCACTCATGTTTACTAATGAATGTGAAAAACTAAATGAGACGTTCTTTAAAGTTGTTGCTATTCCATACACGCTGTATAACCGAGGAGCCGGAAACATTTTTAGTCTTATCTGTTGGACAAAAAGTTTCGGACTGGTTTTATATTCATTTGATGCACGGTTTTTTTTTTCAATGCTGGTTTTTTTCCGGGCAAATAATAATATGTCTCTTAAACTCTAAGTCTAGAGTGCTTTGATTAAAAACTATGTTTCTTGCTAAAAAAGGGGTGTTCAATCGGTTGTTATAGCAGCTTTTATAATATTTTATTTATATAATTTTTAATTTTTGTCTCTTAAATTCTAAATCCAGAGGCCATCATTGATTTAAAAAATGTCTCGTAATGTTTAATCTTTAACAATAGGACGCCCTGAAATATAATTTATGTATTAAAACTTTATTGCACAAAAGAGTACTTTTAATATTCAAAAGGCGAACTTATTGCAGTAAGGCATTCTCTACCAGGTAACCTATGGGCAAAGCAGAGATTGTAGTAGCGGTGCCGTATATTATCTAACTTTACATATACACTTCCATAATTAATAAGATATAAATTACATTACTATTTAACTTTCGAATATTAACATGACACATCACTTGACACAGTTCGTTAAAATATGTCAAAATGCACAATAAACGCAGTCCCGTAAATCGAAAGCAATTTTTTCCACAGCACACATGGATTTTATGCGTGCTATCCACTAAATCACCTAGCACGTGTAGGTGTTCCATTCGAGCTGGCAAACATTGTTAACTACTTTTTCCAAGTGTGACGTGAGCTGCGGGTACCGCGTGCAAATAATATCCGTTTCACTGTGACACACCTCGATATTTTATAGACGGGTGATGTTGACGAGATGATTATTGGTGCTTTAAGCGAAACAGGGTGTTTTTTATGCAATACTTTATTGCAGAAATGTAAAAGGGTGAATTTATTTATTTAAGCAGTCGATCAAAAAGCTCGACGATATTTAAGGTTAACACGCAGTAATATCAGGCAACAATTATGCTTTAAAATAATTATCTGACACGCTCAGATACCTTTAGTATTATTGAGACGTGTCGGATATTTTAAACCCAACGTGTTGGAAAATACATTATTGTATTATACACGTAAAAAGAGCACCAAGCGTCTAGTGCAGGGGATATGTTTGCGCATGTTGTCTACTTTCAAACCAATAGCGTGGCAGCAAAGCGGAGCGGTTTACACTCCCCCCGTCGCCCCCACCCACCCAATTTGGTCCGTAATTTGCTCACTACGCAGGTAGGTCGCTCATGGCTCTTTTTACGTATGTTGACTTGTACAAATGAGTTGAAAAAAGTCAAAACAAAGACTCTATACAAAATAATATCATGATTATTAAATTTTGTTTGTTTCTTTGTTCCATCTTTTTGTTTCAACGATCAATTTTCGTACAGAAATAGTTTACCTGAAGTCAGATATAAGATACTTTAGAAAAGGAAACAATTTCCGAAAAGATTGCGTAAAAAGATTTCTATGCGAACGAAGACGGGGGGAAAAGCTACTGTTTATAAAATGTGTGTTTCTGATGACACATACAGAAAAAAAATGTCTTTTTGTCTATAGGTATGCTTTGGTGTTTGTACATCCAATGAATTTTCGTTACTTGTCTAGCTACAGAGTGTTCGTAATAAGACTTAACGAAACATCTTTGCTCCTCGACAGATGTATTTTTAAAGTAATGGCGGGTCATCAATCGCCGACGCAATTTGAGTGCGCGTGAGTTTACGTAAATGAGCTTAAGTGCCGCCTTTTAGCCGGATAAAATTAATGACGTACATACATGAGTCCCCAGAAATTCTAAAATTGTACCAGGTAATTGCTTTGTTATTTGAGTTCAGAGGTATTAGGGTACGGATGGATAAGTAGCTGTAAGCATTCACCGCCACTGACACAGGTAAAGCATTAAAAATCCATTCAAATGACGATAATGGGCGCTGGACGTTTTCAGTGCTGAGATTTATAATATATTCGTTTAATATCACGTTTGATTTGTATGGCGATCAAGGAGACGGCTCTTAATGGAAGGTAACATGAATTTACATGAAGCATGTCTTGACAATCCTTTTGGGCGTAATTGCCGTGTCGGCTATAAATCAAACTTAGTTTCACACAAATACAAGTTTCTACAAGTTAGTTTCCTAGATTTCGTTCCGCTTGAGGAATACTATTTAAACCGATGTAGGTTTTAAAAATTGCTTTGATTTATATAAATATGAATATGTTCAGACGATAATAAAACATTGCTAGCCAAATACAAGTGCGTAACTTTTATGTCTTTTGATTATACACCAATTTCAATATCTCAAACTTGCAAAACTAATTAAAATTAATTGCCTTCCAAGCGATTGAAAAGTATCTTCAAGATTATAATAAAGGAGGGACACAGAACCTCGAGTACACTCAAAGTGGAAAATCACTGGCCGTGGAATTCCGGGCTTGTGAAGAATCGAGGGTCCTCAAAGGCATGCAAGAGGGTGTCTCTAATGGGAAGAGCGCTACACAGGATGGCACTCCTGAAGACTGTCCACTCTTCGCTGGGCATCTTAATCGGGTCGGGAGCCCAAAGTGAAGCAGCCTGTATCTTACAAGGGCCCTCGAACATAATTACTTGTAAAGATATGGGACTTTTAATTTTAACGCCGCTTAGCCTCGTATAATAATGTTATTTTTGGAGTTCCGCGTTTTCAAGTTTTATTATTACATTATTTTCATTTTTGCAACTTTTTTTTATTCAATTTTACAATTAATTTCACTCTCAGGCAAATTCGGACTTTTTTCGTGAGTATGTGCAATGTATATTCACATGTTGAGTTCCGGTTAACCGGTGAAATTACTAACATAGAGGCATTCTATCTCAAGTTGGCAAAACATTTGTCTTAGGATTGCAATCTTTAGATTGTAACTTAGAGAATGCACATAGATCCCACTTACCATCAGGTAGCCCGTGTGTGTAAAACTTAAACTACAAGAACAGTTCAAGCATAAAGTTGTACACATTTTTATTTCCTTCAACGTGAAAAGGCAAAGCATTAAGTAGGTAATTTTATGTACTTTCCATTGACGAGAACACACTGTACATAAAGTACAATATTGAAACATGTACGTTATGTGAGTAAACGTCCTCTTGTTTAGTTAGACGCTATCTTGCAAATGAACTGTTTTCTTTCCTATACGGTAATTTGAATAATATTTAAACTGTATTCTGTATTTTATTTCTACTAAGAAGCAGCAATACCTTCTTTGAATAAATACCTTCTTTGAATAAAATGTTCTTGGAAGACACCTCGTATTTAAAATATTGCGAATGTTTTACTTTACAACTTCAAATAGGTATTTTATTATTCATTTTATATATTTATATGATTACATATTTTATCTATTGATAATTACAGAAATTTCTTTTTGTGTTGTAATTATTTGGCTATTATTTTTTGTTATTAATTATTTCTTAATCGCTCAAAGGTTAACTGGAAGAGATACCTTAAAGGGATAGGTTCGCATTTGTACATCCCTGTTATATTTTTGTCTATTTTATAATTGTTATTTCTTTTGTTTGTACAATAAAGTGTTTACATACATACATACATACATTTAGGGTAAATCCGGGATAGATGCCACACTTTTTGAAAAGGCCTCCTAATTTCAAAATTATCAATTTCCCATGTATATTTCCCTTCGATATAGCTAGTTTAGTATTTAATCTTACATTACGGCTTGTTTTTGTTAACCTAATAATTTACTGATTGTGTACAAATTGAGTATTGGCAGGACCCTTTTTTTTAGGATAGATGCCTACCTATATGGATAGATGCCCCACCGTGAAAATTCTAAGGAGGATAGATGCACTTTGGAGAAGAACAATATACGCTAAAAACATATATGCTACGATTATTTATATAGGAGTATGGGGGGATAGATGCCCCAAGGGCACGTATACCCCGGCGACTATCCTTTTTGATATGGAACGGTGCCTTTTTATTTTTTATCTAAACCAAATACAAAAGAACGATAATTAATTCATAGTTGTACACTTAATGAACCAGTATATTGATATAATAAAAACAGGACAGAAGTTAATACTCATTATAAAGTTATGAAACTGCAAATACTTCCGTTTGAAAATTTGAGGCACTTTTTGCGCTCATCGCGGAGATTTTCACACACACAAGTGAGACGCGTCTTTTCCTCGCGACGGCCTGCGGGGGCTGAGGTGTGTGGCCCTTGCGCTCCCTATTTAGACTATTATTTCTTTGCTGCGATTTTGGGAAGTTAGGTTTTTGGAACATAAGCGCCTATCCCTTTGCGGCATCTATCCCGGATTTACCCTATGCTTGGCTGATTTGACAAAATTAATGAATAGTCTCGAACTGTAAAACCTAGCTGTATTTTTAGTGCAGGGTCCGTACGAAATGGTACCACGATCTTATCTTTTAACCCACCGCCAAGCAGCAGCGTTCGCATTGTTGTGTTCTGGTTTAGGCATAAACATCACGGCCGGTGAAATAATTAGCAAAAGACATTCCATTTCAATCCTCGGGATCGGTAAATAACTTGCAGTCTTAGGAGTGAAGTTTAAAAGTTGCAATTGTCTACGGCCCTTAGATTTCACTTACCATCACGTGCGGCCTAAAGGTGGGTTCCCACGGCCCGTGTTATTACAGGCCAGGCCGGATCGCGCGCCGCTACAGGCCGCGACAGGTACTGTCGCGCCACTACAGGCCGCGACAGGCACGGTCGCGCCACGCCTTTGAAGTTACCGACTCCCGGTAGATTGAACGGGTGACCACAGGCGACCACAGGCCTCATCGGATGCGACCGTTCCCACGATCTGTCGGCGTGTAAAGGCGCGATCAGATCTGTGAAACAAGGGGCCGTGGGAACCTGGCTTAAGAAAAAAAAACGATAAAACCAAACACTTTCAGCTTTATGTACTTTAATAGTCATCATGACTGCAGGAATCCGTCCACCGCTTTTACGGGCTGGTTTTTTAGGGTTCCGTACCGGAACCGCCCAACGGGACCCTAAAAAACCAGTCCGTGTAAGCGGACGCACCAGTATGATGACACTGAAGAAAAACAACAATACCTCTTAAAAAAATGGTCTAGTGGGAGTGGGATTCGCGCTGATTCGAATCAAATCGGAATATAATAATACATACTGTGCGGGGGTACCTATTATTTTATCGAAACACATTTCAACGAACGTATCATTACGCAGAATTTTCATTTCATCGAAAGGCATTTCTCACCGCATGCGTAATTTTTTTATGATTTTGACAATTAATTCTAACCAAACCTAACCTACGTAATTAATGTTTAAAATATCCGGAAAACATCTTGATTTCAACAGAATCTACCGTTCGACAAAATGAAATTCGATGAAATGATACAATCGATGAAGTGAAATTCGATTAAATGACGGGTTACCCCTGTGCGAGGGTACGGAACCCTCGGTGCGCAAGTCTGACTCGCACTTGACCGGTTTTTATATTTAACACAATCGGTGACACCAATTTTCTCCAAAAAATATCACTTTACTTTATCCCTTGTGACCTTTGGCCATCTCATTTACAGGGTGTTCCAGAAGTCGGTGTAAAATGATAGGTACCTACACGGAATCCTCGTTTACGGTCTAAAATATGTACTTATATTTTTTTGTCGATGACTTTTTTTTTAATTACTTTTTGTGCGATGTTTTTGTGTACCTTGATTGAATATCGCTGTAATTAAAAAAAGTTACATAATTTAAGATTTACTATGTAAAGATTATACCTACCTGTGGCAAGAAGACTTAGGCTATTTTTATAATAAGGAGTATTTTACTTAATACTAATGTTATGTATCTTTTACATGCAAAACACATAAACAAAACATTAAACATTTACATTACACGTCATAAAACGTTTAATATTGTATTTAGTATCTATTTTGTAAATTGCCATTGGAACATACTTACAACATAAAAAAAAACACAAATGTTTTTCCGAACGATAATGTCTAACACTAGTATACTTAGGTGCGGCCTTTAGAAGTGCAAGTACAATTCCGTTGCGCTACAAAGTGCTTTTTTCACTGCTCGGGAATGGAGGTAATACAAAGAACATTAGAGAGTTGGGCTATAAATACAACTCGTGCGCCGTTGCCCAAGTAAACCACTTAAGACTAACGTAAAATTAATCCGAGGAAGCTGCAGGATCCGCAACTTCCTAACAATAAGGAACACCCCTTAGACGTCATTACCCAAAATAGACGTACGTTTATGCAAAACAAGATTTTAATTTATCAATATTTATGCCTTTGTTTTGACAAATATTTCATAATTGGAATATTTTTATGGTGAAAAATAATTTTGAAATAAATGTAACTTTATAGTAACTGGAAAGATTTAGGTCGGTTGATTTTTTCTGAAAGGCAATCTTTTACCGGAATAGCACATTTTTTGTATTTTTCAAACTATCTAATAAGACTTTGAGTTAATTAGGAATTCTGGTTTAAAAAGTTGACTTATTCAGATTAATCTTAGCTATTTAATTTAATTTAATGGTCTTAGACCGATAATCTACTGGCTTTTAAAGCGATCCACGCTAGTTTAGGAATATACACAAAAATCAGAAGATATCATATAAAATAACGGATAAAACCGGAAATAGCAACTTTATTTCATACTAATTAAAGGTAATATAACTAACGATTCCAAATACTTAAAACACATTTCAAAATTCGCTCGATTTCATAAAAAATGCAAAATCTTATTGATTTAGCCGCTAAACGAACGGCTCGGCTGGGAAGGCTCGGATATCTCGGTTAATTTATTTCTGTGATACATAAAATGAACGTTTCACTGGATCCTGGATCCATTTATCTTGTTCACTTTACACAAGGGCGTGACTCGGTTGAGTTTTACATTTTAATTTAGTCCGCGGTTTAATATGTCAGTGGAATGCTACAGCCTGTAGAGAGCGATCGTTTTTCATGCAGCCGCGAATACCGATAGTCATTTAACTGATGGACTGTACTTTTGTCTTTTAAATGGCAAGCTTATAATTGTTCTCTTTACGAGTAAAATATTGCAATTCCCCGGCATATTTCCGAGCAGTTTGCAGTGAACAATGAACAGGGCCGAGGTCATCGTTTTGATAGCTCATATTTGCTTGACAGTAATGCTGCCCTGCTACTCCAATACGCAGTATCTCAGATAAAACTCCTGTCCCAATATCAACCTTATTACCAACAGAAGAGAATTAAAACTGCTTTGGGTATTAAAATTGGGATACTACTTATTAGTTTAGTAGGGCAGAATGGCGGCCGAGTTAAAAACAGGTCAAAGATGGTACCTATAGTTTTTTCTCAAACATGCCATGAAATATTGATGTTAAGTTCCTTATAGGGAATGCATATACCCGGTTATAACCAGTTATTTTCATACAAAATCGGTTAATAACCGGTCAAATTGCATTCCCTAGTTCCTTATAATAGGCCGCCAAGTATGACGTTTCAGGTGCGGCTAGGACAAGAGGTCGTTTATGGAATTTCATACAAATCGTGCAGGCGTAGGCCGGCAAAGTCCTCTTTTTACCCGACTGCGTCAGAACGAGGGTTATTTAATTTCCATTCCACATAAATTTGTGGCACAGGCATAATGACATTCTGCCACTATGCTTATTAAAAAAAACAATAAACGTTTTTTTTTAAGTGTAGACATGGCGGCTGTGTTTATGAACAGGCTAGATAGCTGTTTTTTTTTAATATACTAAGCCGTGCATCCAACCAAAACGTTTGCATGTTTATCTAAAGTACTAGGAGAACAAAGGTAATTAGGGGTGCGTAGCGCAACTTAGATCGCAGGCGGTGCGCTGCGGAGCTGACTGAGCGCTGACTGAGCACTGTAGGTTACTTTAAATGTTTATGCACTCCTAGTAATTTGACTTTCTAATTATTATTATTTTTAATGAATTATTATTATGTTTGATGTTTGAGAAAAGCACTATACATACCTCGGCGGGAAATATGGGTTGCCCGCCTCAGACCTATCCGGCCTCGCTTTGCTCGGCCGTCTATATGTCTTCAGCCCGCAACCCCTTTTGTCCCGGCCTCTGTACTAATGTACTATTACCGCCCAGAATAGAGGCCCTGTTTTATTTAAGAGATAATTTGCAATTTGTTCTCTAATTTGGCGGATACGACATTGAGTTCAAGTAGTATTTACGTTCTGAATAGATCTTATTAAAGCAATTTAGTACCCGATAGCATTCCAATAATCCGATTACGCTGATTAGACGTCGCAGTCAGGATATTGCAATATCATACAGCAGCTTTGCGAGAATGTCGCATATGGAAACGTTTAACAGTATTAAATTCCAGACTGCACTCGACATTAAAATAAATAGTCACAGAAAGCGAAGTCAAGAGTTCTTTTATTCCATTATTTTCATGTAAAAAGCAGGAAAACGATCAAGGGGATACATAAAGGTAAACAAAAAGAGATTGCAACTTGCTTTAGTTCACACAAACTTTGCAAAAAAGTTTCGGCAGTTTTGACAAAATATTAGCTTATTTGATTTTGAAACGTTACGTTAGTTTAGTACAGGTAAAAGACTTTAGTAAAGCCCCTTATGCATATAGTTGTATACAAAACTAATATGGAATTTCCATCAAATTTCAAATATAGTGTGTGGAACGGTCTAAATATAGTTACAGTTGTGTTACAACTTTTTACCTATTAGAAGTTAATGACAGTGTAGTTCCTCACCTTGGACTGTAGAAACTTGGAGGATATATTTGGGTCATTATTTGGGCGTTTGTTCCGAATCACTTTCGTGGTCACATTTTTGTAGAAGTGGCTGCAGATTTCGATTTCGTTTCTGGTTAGGTATCTAAGTTTACCGGACATCTAACAAATATCCAAAAACGGCATTAAAATATACGCTCAATTCTTCAAAAATATGTCCACAAAAGTGAGGCGGTTGAAACGCTCGAATAATGACCCATTTATGACACACGTACAATAGGCCAGTGTCCTAAAAAAATCTAATTAGTCCGTCTTTTACATTATCAAAAAATATTGAACACGTATTTTTTCTTTTGTCAATTAAACAAAAAATGACGAAGATAAAGTGCGTTGAAGTTTCGCGTGACGTCACGCCGTGGCCGTGGCACGCTCCACCACGTTGTGACGTCACGAACGCCCACTCCCGAACTTTGATGCGCGTTATAATTGTCAATTTTGATTGATTTGAAAAAGCAAAAAATACGTGTTCAATATTATTTGATAATCTTTGACTAATTAGAATTATAATGGAGAAAGATGGAGTGACGACCTTGTAAAGATCGCGGGAATGCGGTGGATGCGAAAAGCACAAGACCGGTCTGAGTGGAGAGCCTTGGGGGAGGCCTATGTCCAGCAGTGGACGTCTTTCGGCTGACATGATGATGATGATGAATTAGAATTATTACTTTTTTACCCAGGACACACCCCTATTATTATGATTTTATTTACGCTAACGCGCACTCCCTTCGTGGGCAGCTCCACCAACAACTAGGCTAACCTTTTCGTCGGCGATACTGCAATAACGCGTAACTAACAAATTCAATTAGTTGAAAAAGGAACCTTACTGAATTTACTTTCTAAGGTTTATTTTGCATCTTATTTTATTTGTTAGTTAAGAGGTATTGCAGTATCACCGACGTTTTGTTCTTTGCTGTACTAATAATAAAACCAATTTGTATTCGTTAGATGAATCTTAATATTAAACAATTTAAAAAAACGTTTATTTACCTAGAGAAAATTTCACCTTACGGGGTCCTCAAGCTTTAGGACATTATCTTGGGACTTAAGACTAAGAATTAAGACGGTTTTAAGTAAAATAAACATATAGAATGCAAAGTTCCTATAGTAATATTGCATTTTAGTAGGTGCATGAGCGTATAGTAGGAGATCCGAATAGGAGACGATTTGCACCGGGCTGTTTATTCGATAAAAAGTATATTATACCAAATTACCTGTTTCAAGGCACATCTGTTATAATTTTTTTCGATGTTGTTTTTGTTATTTCTTTTTCCGTTATAATTAATTTCCTTAACCTGTGAACCACTGATCGATTTTGGTAATATTTTAAGATTAAGTTTTAATAGGTGTTAGCTGTATTGAATTTGCTGCACCATGTTTGTTTTTGTTTGATGTTGCAATGCGCTCACGCTCAGGCAGGCAACCACAGATTGTAAAGATGCATGGTAGTATAGACACCGTAAGCCTGTTTGCCGTAAGCTAGTTCCTCTGGTTGCCACCTGAGCGCTGCCTGTTCTAATGAACGCTAGCCCACATTCGCGCGGACGTTTTTTTCAACGCGCGTTGGAGAGGCGCTCGTGCGAATGAAGCCTTAGTATCGTATGTTGTGTTTTTATTTTTTATATTGCTTTTGTTTTTCTTTTGAATTACTTGTAATGTCTGTGTCACCTTCCGTGTTTTCCCCGAGCGGTCCCGACGGAAGACCAGCGTTGGCTTTACAGCCGCACATGCTGAGTTGGGCCCGTTTCGCAACAATTGCACTTATCTGTCGTTTCTTTTCCTCATTTTTTGTGTTATATTTATGTGTTATTGTTGTGAATAAATGTTTTCTATTCTAATCTATTCTAAATTTAATATGCTAAGTAATATGGCGAATAAGTAGGGCTGAAAAATTTCAGTCCAGTACATAATTAATAAAAAAAAACACTTTGTTTTAAAAAATTGCAATAGCTTGTTGAATAGAAAAATTACATACCAATCGAAAGTATGAAGCCTATGGAATATGCAAACGTTTGGTTGACTATTTTTTAGTCAACCAAACGTTTGAATATTCCATATTGCCGTCAAACTATTGGGTAGGCAGGTATAAACAGGTAAGTCGGTACTAATAATTTGCACCAAACCTAACGTTTGCATATTCTATAGACTTCATACTTTCGATTAGTATGTAATTTGTCTATTAAACAAGCATTTTCAATTTTAAAAAAAGTTTTTTTTTTATGATATAAATACTACTGGACTGAATTTTTTAAGCGTACCTATTCGCCACATATTATTTAGCTTATTAAATTTGATATAAATACTTTTCATCGAATAAACAGCCCGGTGAAAATCGTCTCCTATTCGGATCTTAGACCAGTAGCTGTGTTAATGCGGGTGTATGTGTGGGTGTGTGTATCAAAAATGAAAATTCTTATAACTTATTTTTGGAAAGTAAGTTAACTTTGCGCATATTTATAGCCTACATAACCATTAGAAGCGTTGGCGCCCGCGCGCGTAACAAAAAGCGACAAAAAAGTTAATCCGACCTTTTCGCGGTAGTTTTGCGGCCGCTATCGCACGCATGTGTCGCAGAAACTTTCTTTCTTCTGCGACTCAATAATATTGCCATTTCACCAACTGTCGTAACACGGCATAAATTCTTTCTACCCTTTCTACCCTTCTTACCCCGTAAATGTTATGACGACGATATCTTCCCCATCAGTATTAAAATTGCAAACATTTTGTAATATTATGACTTTAAGAAAATAGGTAGAGAAATTTCTTGGTAAAGACCCAACTGTGCTTTTAATTAAAATTTTCCTCCTTAAATTATATTTACATCAAACTAATGACTGTTCTTGTTTGCGCGAGGAACCACGTTGTTTTTGTTTGGTTTTTAAAGTTTGCTTGAAAGATGGAGCGTTTATTAAAATATTTCTTCAGGCTTGTTCACTAGTACGATTAAAATTGATGTTAGATATTCTTATACGTGATGCGTCAAGGAAGCTGGCCTCAAATTATTTATGGCTTCCTTTTTCAAATATTATCTTTACAAAGTCTCGTCCAGTTAACGTCCGGGAGCAAAATTCACCCCATTTAGCGAACCTTAGTACTAAATGGACGTAGCCCGGCGTAATTTATGAGATTTTTTCCTCTAAAATACCGTCTTGCCAACATAAAAAGATGAACTTTGACGAGTAGCTTTCTGGAACTAACGTTCAGTTGTTTTTCTTTGTAAGTCTAGTTTCTTGACTAGGAGATAATTTTATTGATGATTAATAAATCATAATTTTAAGAAATTTTGACATGTTGGCAATGGCGGGATGAATGATGTATTTTTCGATTGGTTTTATTAGTAATTTTATTTTTATATCTGCTCCAGGATTTTGTACTCAATGCACAATCTTTCACATTTCTCAACCTCTCAAGGTTTAGCTGGAAGAGCTCCCTTATGGGATTAGTTCGCCTTTATACATCCTTCTTTTTATCTTCATACTATAAATGCGTAAGGTTGCGTATGTGCGTGCGCGCGCGCGCGTGTTTGTGTTAGTTTGTTACTGCTTCAGGCTGCAACGGCTGGATAGATTTATATGAAATTTGGAGTGAAGATAGAATAAACCCTGGATTAACACATGGAACCCGTCCCGAAAAATAAAAAAAAATCCCAAAAGAATAACGATAATCAAAATACTCGCGGACAAATTTGCAGAAGCTAGTGTTCCAAAAAGTGCCCGTGCGGCCTAGTTACAGAATAAATTTATTTTGCCTTTTTTATCTTTATAGATTGAACCAATTCAAACTGCCCTGTCCTTCGAACAATTCTACTCCAACATTATGACGCTATAAACTTGTTTTCCTACTTTAAAACACAATTTTGTTTAAATAGGAACTCATTACTTAACAATGACTCTAATTAAAGGCTGTAAAACAACATTTTACAACTTAGGTTTTTTTTCAGACAACTGTGGATATCAACTTGACAATACAATACAAGTATAGTTGAAGAAGTATAGTATAGTAGAACTAAGGTTACCGACATAGCTCGAAGAATAGCCAAACTTAAGTGGCAGTGGGCGGGGCACATTGCTCGCAGGACTGATGGCCGATGGGGTCAGAAGGTTCTTGAGTGGCGTCCGCGGACCGGGAGACTAGCTGTAGGTAGGCCTCCAACAAGATGGAGTGACGACCTTGTAAAGATCGCGGGAACGCGGTGGATGCGAAAAGCACAAGACCGGTCTGAGTGGAGAGCCTTGGGGGAGGCCTATGTCCAGCAGTGGACGTCTTTCGGCTGACATGATGATAGTTGAAGAAATATTATTTGCTCTAGCTGGCTTTTCTTTTCTATTTCAATAAGATAAGTAAACTATTAAATGCTATTAATAAAGCGTTGAGACAATGCCTTTCGTTAGTATCTGCCAATATTTAGTTATCTGACACTTTTTTGCCAGCTGTATTTCTCTTTGCATCATCAGCTCAGTAGGTCTACGACTATTAATTACTTAACAGCAAAAAACTTTTGGCCGTCGCGACGTCATTAAACGGGCCCTACTGAAAAAGGAATAAGTCTTATGAAGCTCAAGTGAAAAAGGGTTTAAGTCTAGTATACTCCGTTCATGCATATACCCCTTTTTATTACGAATTAACTCGACTTGTTCCCATTTTCACTAGGACCCCAGTAATACGAGCATTTAGACACAAAGAAAATGAAGTCACAATAAAAATATATATATACAGGGTGGACAAAACCAACGCCACATGGACTGCAACTCCCTTAAATATTGGAAATAACTAATTGTACGCAAATGAGACTTATTTTTGTTTTTGAAAAAAGTTAATCCTGTATTTATTGATTTTTGATTTTTTTCCGCATTAACCGGGAATCGAACTTCGGAAGAATATGACAAAACAATAGAGTCGTGTTTTATGATACAAATCGAAAGGGTCATTGATAGGGATCATTTATATCTATTAACTTTTAAATTCAAAAAATACCGTAAAAAGAACACGACTTTATTGTTTTATCATATTCAACCATTTCGATGCGAAAAGCACAAGACCGGTCTGAGTGGAGAGCCTTGGGGGAGGCCTATGTCCAGCAGTGGACGTCTTTCGGCTGACATGATGATGAACCAGTTCGATTCCCGGCTAAGGCAGATGAATTTTCAAACATCCATAAATGCAGGTTTTTTTTTTTCAAAACTAAAAGTATGTCTCTTTTGCGTAGTATGTGCTATTTCCAATATTTAAGGTAGTTGACGTCCACGTGGCATTAGTTTTTTCCACTCTGTATACAATATTGCATTATTGTCATCGGGTTTCCATATTTACATACAGTCGAAGAATTTCATTGTTACCAGTTAGTTTTTCGGTTACATTTTCCACGTGTCATTAGTCGCGTGACGCCGCACTTGGAATCATATGAAACATAAATATTTAATGAGTACTTACCTATTATTTTATCGAAACACATTTCAACGAACGTATCATTAGGCAGAATTTTCATTTCATCGAAAGGCATTTCTTGCCGCATGAGTTTTTTTTTTGTAGTTATAAGTCTAACCTAATGGTCTAAAACCCGAATAGGAGACGATTTGCACCGGACTGTTTACTCGTATTCGATGAAAAGTATTTTATATCAAATTTAATACGCTAAATAATATGTGGGGAATAGGTAGACTGAAAAATTTCAGTCCAGTACTTATATAATATTTTTTTAATTAAAAATGAACTTTTTTTTTAAATGGCAAATGCTTGTTTAATAGACAAATTACATACTAATCGAAAGTATGAAGTCTATAGAATATGCAAACGTTAGGTTTGGTGCAAATTATTATTACCGACTTACCTGTTTATTATACCTGCCTACCCAATAGTTTGACGGGAAAAAAATAGTCAACCTAACGTTTGCATATTCTATAGGCTTCATACTTTCGATTGGTATGTAATTTGTCTATTAAACAAGCTATGGCAGTTTTTTAAATTTTTTAATTATTATGTACTGGACTGAAATTTTTCAGCCTACCTATTCGCCATTATATTACTTAGCACATTAAATTTGGTATAAAATACTTTTTATCGAATAAACAGCCCGGTGCAAATCGTCTCCTATTCGGATCTCCTACTATAACTTAATCTATGTAATTAATATTTATAATATCCTGAAAACATCATGGTTTCAGCAGAAAATAGCGTTCGATGAAATTAAATTCGATGAAATGATACAATCGATCAAATGAAATTCGATAAATTGATGGGTTATTAAAAAACTGCATCCAAATCGGTCCATTCGTTTGGGGGCTACGATGCCAAAGACAGAAATACGCATACACAGATTAACAGATACACAAACATAAACATACACAAATACTTTTGTTTGGGGTTGTAAAGCAACATATTTTTTTTAGATACGAATTAGTTATTAGGGTCGACTTTAAAATACTAAACATAAAGACCAAGTTAGTGATATATTGTAGCTTTCATGGATAATTCTTATATTTTGGCGGCGTAAGTGATGCCGACACTCGAGCCCATAAATAAAGTAAACTATTAAGAAACTGGCGCTTGACTTGCTCTAAAGGCGCAGTTACACTTCACGTATAGTGGGGCGCTTAGCGCTTAACACGATTTTCAACTTGTTACAACACAGGGCACTGCCAAGATGCACTACGCTAACTAGCGTTTCTATTCGATTCGTTTTTAAACCAATCGCATCACTGGTAGACCACGTGACTTTTCGTATCACGTCATCTGCCAGTGACGCGATTGGTTTAAAAACGAATCGAATAGAAACGTAGTTAGCGTCTTGGCAGGGCCCTCAGCAGTAGTCTCCTCTTGGAAAGCGCTTGGACTGCTAAAGACTGTAAAAGTCCCGTGCGGCCTACTTACTGAATAAACGTCGTAATTTATTTCAAAACTCAAAATTCAAAAAAAAAATCAAAATTCTTTATTTCCTTAGCAAACCAGTACAGATCTTATGATGGCCGGCGTCTCCTTGTAAGTTATTTTTCAAATAACCTGTGCCAGGAGGCACCGCTCTTCCATATCTACAGTTTATATAGTATAGTACCATCCTTAAAACTATTTAACCTAATTTTTAATTGTGTGCATGTGTGCGTGTATGAGTATGAGTGTGTGTGTGTGTGTGTGTGTGTGTGTGTGTGTGTGTGTGTGTGTGTGTGTGTGTGTGTGTGTGTGTGTGTGTGTGTGTGTGTGTGTGTGTGTGTGTGTGTGTGTGTGTGTGTGTGTAAAACTGGTAGTTAAATTAAAAAATGTTTGACAAGTTTAACCAAAAGCAAGCTTTAACGCATTCACTGCCGGCAACGCATATAAGCGTTCCCCTGACTTCCACCCAGTGCCCTCAACGCATATGTGCGTTCCTAAAGTAGGCAAGCTCCGTATAAAACAAAAGATGTGGCATCCAACTCAAAATTCAAAAAAAAATCAAAATTCTTTATTTCCTTAGCAAACCAGTACAGATCTTATGATGGCCGGCGTCACCTTGTAAGTTATTTTTCAAATAACCTGTGCCAGGAGGCACCGCTCTTCCATATCTACAGTTTATATAGTATAGTACCATCCTTAAAACTATTTAACCTATTTTTTAATTGTGTGCATGTGTGCGTGTATGAGTATGTGTGTGTGTGTGTGTGTGTGTGTGTGTGTGTGTGTGTGTGTGTGTGTGTGTGTGTGTGTGTGTGTGTGTGTGTGTGTGTGTGTGTGTGTATGTGTGTGTGTAAAACTGGTAGTTAAATTAAAAAATGTTTGACAAGTTTAACCAAAAGCAAGCTTTAACGCATTCACTGCCGGCAACGCATATAAGCGTTCCCCTGACTTCCACCCAGTGCCCTCAACGCATATGTGCGTTCCTAAAGTAGGCAAGCTCCGTATAAAACAAAAGATGTGGCATCCGGCGAAAGTTCGAAAAACAGAACTGGCAGTGAATGCGTTAAAAACCCAACTGCTGTTTGATAATGTCGTCAATATAATGATAATTTTATTATGTGTAAAGAATGTGGTACCCGCGACGCTAAGACGAATCTAACGACAAATCGCTTGTCGAAACCACGCTTTCCGTTCAGCATTTAGAAGTGAACAAAGAAACATAAATAATAAAATAAATAAAATAAAATAAAAATAAAAATCATTTATTTGATACATACATACATACTCCTGCGTCGGCAGTCGGGTAAAAAATAATAAACCGAGTCCAAATAAATAAGGAATTCCGTTGACTTTTTATGGATTAACAAAATTTACAGGATTGACGTAACTTGATGACAGATTACATCGACTCCTTTATTAAAACTGCATACATTTCTAGGTCTACAGGTTTAGTGTGGTCTCAGCCTTACATCTTGTTGGATGAAATATCGTCGCCCGACACGGGAACAGTTTATTAAAGCTTCTTCAAATTTTACGAGAATTTGGACGTTTTTAGGGTTCCGTAGTCAAACTAGGAACCCTTACAGTTTCGCCATGTCCGTCCGTCCGTCCGTCCGTCCGCAGCCTAGCTCAGAGACTCTTAGTACTAGAAAGTTCTTAATTGGCTTGAATATACAAAGTGGTAAAATAAAATCTAGAAGAAAAATTTTTTTTGTGTACCTCCCTTACACACGTGGGGAGGTATTTTTTTCTCGTCTATCCCATAGTGTGTGGTGCAGTTGGATAGATCTTTCAAAAATATTGCGATCCGTTTATGAAATATTAAACTTTAAAGCGCTAATTTTTTTCAGTGTCCATACAGCCAAAACTACAAATACTAAAAATCTGAAAAATATCTTCAATGAAAGCGCATATAACGAATTAAGAAGAAAAACTATGACGACTAAATAGACTTCATTGGTTCCTGAGATACAAGCGACTTAAGTGTTTATACCTACTAAAATTAGCTAAGACAGCACCAAATAACTTTAAATAAAGAATTAGTTCATACTTCTTGTTTTTTTTGAGTTAGTTTTTGTGAATAACGGCTTACCCTACACCGAGCATGGACAGACATGCTCTTGCCCGGTTTTTCTGTTATGTTTGAACCTTGAACGTTTTTTGATTGACGGCTATATGTAGTGTAGGTGCTAAAGTTATTTCTTTCACGATAACTTTCTGTGGTATGTTTACTAGGCCTACTCGTACATAATCCTTTATATATTTTTTATTTTTGTTTAATTTTAGAAAGTAAGTTCTACAAAAAACACAGTTTAGGTGCAGTACCTAAAGTTGGAATAATATTATCTTTTCAAAGATTATAGTCGATTTTCCATAGGTAGTGCAGTCATTTAATCAAACTCTCCTCGCTTACTATAAGAAAACAACCTAAAATTATAAACATGTCAAGTTTTAGTTCTGAAGGTGCTTTATTTACATTTTGAAATCTTAATGCTAGGTACGTGGAGTCTCGCTACTACACAAAAAATCTCAAAAATCTCTACATCAAAAGGTCTTCATGAAAATAATATAGAGAAAAAAGTGTCTTAGGCACGATTATACAATAAGAAAGCATTACATGGTTTCTTATTGTGTAATCGTGCCAAACTACAGAGCAGTTTGTCAGCACTTACTCCTGGAAATTTTATCAATAACGCTCACAAGTAACACTTAACAGAAAATTTGTAATCTACGCACCAGTTAATTTAACCCATTTTAGTTTGACATTATTTGTACATTACTGCAGATACCGGGAAATAGGCCGTTGCGGGACGAGTAGAGTTAGCGTGGCCGAGACGCAGTCGAGGCCGCTCTATATACGAGTCCAGCAACCGCCCTTCCCGGTCGAGGCTTGTATAGTGCTTTTCTCTAACAATGTGAGAAAATTTAACACAATTGTTAATACCTAATAATATAACACAGTCCCAACATTTCCTTGAAAAATAAGAACAGAAACGTACGATTTAGTATGTATGACACTGAAATAAAGCATTAAATAAAATCACAAATTTAAACTAATAAGTTCAATTTGAATAAAATATAGTTTAAACCATAACATTTTTTACGCGTTTATGTTATTTCGGCAATTTATTTTGTTTATGAACGCAATTTCTATTAAAAGAAGTCAAACTATTTGATACACTTTTAAATAAGTTGTAAATGCTGTTTGAAAAGGCTTAACTTTTTAGTCTATGACATTTAAAAAGTTAATTATACAAGGAAGAATTTTGATTTCACGAGTGTTTGGCTGTTTGGAGACAGTTATCCTAGTCCAAACATGGTTTTAAAAAGTAAAACACCAGGTACGTAATGAAATTTCATACATTATCGCGGGCGCTGCCGTTGGTAAATAATAACTTTGTTTTTTTTAAATTTTGCCTGGGCCTGGAACTCAGAACTTCGCGGGCTGATTTTACAACAGTAAGGTTAACATTTCCGAGCATGTGGGAGAAAAAAACTTTATTAATTTAGACTTAAATACATACAGACACATGTCATTAATGAGTTCGCTCGGTAGTTCATTGAATATTTGAGGAATTCAAATAATTACTGATTCTACAACCATAATAATTAGTGAATTTAGGCAACATATATGTTTTAATCTTTTTAGGTCGACTTGAGAAGCTCCGGAATTTTATTAATTTAGAATTTCATTTATCAAAATATTCAGTGGCCAGCAAAAATTAACTTTCCGATGGCATAATTTAACAAATTTTAAAAAGCTTTTCATAATCTCCGTTACATTGGTCTTTGTTAACTTTTTTAGAGACTAAACATTTTAGGAATCTTATTTGCAATCGTTTTTCTTGTGAGATAAGATCACCAATTTTTTTTTTGCCTTGCCTATTTGTTGCGGTATTAACAAAACAATTCAATTGGATCTTCTTACAAAAAATACAAAATATTTTACCTGTGTTTTTATCACAACTTCTTTATCTTTTTCTTTGCATAGTATAAAACAAAGTCGATTTACGCCTCTGTGTCTGTCTGTCTGTCTGTAAATCCACTTACTCCTCCTAAATCACCCAACGGATTTTGATGCGGTTTTCACCATTATTTATCAAAGATATTTTTTCACGGAAGATTTTCATGTACGATAAAATCTTATTTATGAACAGCTGTTATAGAAAACTAACATAAACTGAAGCAAAGCAAGAGCAGCGGGCCTAGTATGGCTGCGTCTATATCGCGTGTCAAATGTGGATAAAGCATCCGTCACTCTCGTACTTATTTAGTTGTCAGAAGGTGACGGATGCCTTATCCAAAATTTGTCACGCGATAAACGTAGCCATATTAGGACCCCAGAGGGCTTATTGCCTAACACACTCGTAATCGCAATCGTTTTCATTTTGACAGTGCGAAGGCGAGTGCATACAAAATGAAAACAATTGTTCCACTTTGAAGCCGATTGCGATTGCGACTGCGTTAGGCAATAGCGAGGCAGGTCGATAGTCTTATATAAAAATGTTACCAAACGATAAATACTAACTTAAAAAACATTGCACAAGGGTAAACACTTTCAACCAATAAATAGAGCAAAAGAATTGAACCCATTTGCGCAGTGGTTATAAAAGCTGCACCTTAAACGAAAAGTAAAACGTCTTTTCTAATAAAACTGGGTACGTAAATCTCGTTGCAGAAACAGGGCACACAGATTAACTGTATTTTATAGGGGGGTTGTGGTTAAGGGGTTTTTAGGGGCAGTTGAAACAGCTAAAGGTAAATAGTTGGTTTACTAAATCTATCGTGTTTTGAAGCTAAATTTTGTTTTGGTATAGACCAGCGTCGCTATTGCCTAACGCACTCGTAATCGCAATCGGTTTCAAAGCGGCGTTTTTATTTTGTATGCAGACAAGCCTTCGATTTTCAAAATGAAAACGATTGCGATTGCGAGTGCGTTAGGCAATAGACCCTCTAATTTGTATGCACGAATTGCACGGAACGATCCCAGAAATACTTTCTTAGGAAATATTTTTAAACGTGTGTGTTATAATGTGGATGAAGTCGCGGGGATATAGTTGTTTATAAAAATAATGCCACATAAAAATATTTTTCCATTATTATTTTTTAAAAATACTTTTGACGCGCCTAAATATAATTAAAGGATGGATAAACGATGTAAAAGACTGCATGTTTTTTCGTATTTAAAACCTGTGTGAACTACATATTTCTGTGACAAAAAAGGGACAGTTTTATTTAATTTCATTCGTAGCTTGACCAGAAATCATAAACCTGAATATTATTGGAGCGATATTAAAACTTTTCTACTTATTTTTATGAGTTGCATTGCAACGAAAAATATAGTTCATATTCGCAATATAGCGGGTTTTTTTATTTTTCCTGATACCCTACGTGTTCATAACCACCTAAATATGTTTATGCTACTAATGAATAAACAAATAAAGCAATCCATAGGATAATCAGTTTGTTGAATTATTTCGCTGAGTATACTTCTAGAACTGTGTTAACTTCTGTCTTTATTGTCAAGGCAAAGATGCTTATGATAATGCAACAAATATGATTCATATCGAAAAAATTCGAAATAAATTTTAATTCCTAAAAATAATATAGAAAGAAGTCACAGGCAGTTTAAAGTTTTTTTACAAAATTAAAAGTCACTGTAATTTACTTCTGTTTTAATTGGTTGAAATACTATTTCGGGTATCAACAGTTGTTATTTCATCACGATTGCAAAGTTTAACTTAATTTAAAATATATAGGGACGCAAGCGTACTATAGTAAAAGAAACATTCAAAATGTATGGGATGACATTATCGTGTGTTACGATAAACAACGTGGTCAAGTCATCCCATAAATTTTGAGCGATAGAACAGAAAAGCGTTAGTAGCGTTTGCATCTTGGCTAGGGTTCGACTTCTTATTTTCCTTTTACTCTAGTGACTTATATAGTCTACGGTTCAAATACATTGTGTTAAACTTTGTCTCACTGTTGTTTATTTATGTCGGCAAGTAAACTAATGCAGTGCAGTTTAGCCTTAGCTCAGGCGTTTTGATCCAGCTCTAGACGACTACTAATTGGCTCTGTTAACTTTGCAAACCCGTGCACGTGGTGGTTATATTCTATTTAATTTCAGTTTGCACACGTAATTAATTAACTATGAACTAGGATTTTGAGATTCACTATATTTTTGCAAAGTAACTACCTACCTTTTTTCAAAAGCCATTTTAATTTATAAGTTATGGTTTTAGACCCAAGCATAAACAGAAAAATAGGTCGTCTCCAGCCCTTTAGGTCTTTCTTAATTTAATTTAATTTTAATTTATTTTTTCAAAGGCACATATACATAACTAATTTTAAAGTTACTCGCCAAACTGCTTACGCAGTTTGTTAGCGAGACAGCGCTCATTCTTTAATTTTATACTATGCACCTAAATGAGTCCAGTAGGTACCCTACACCAGAGAATAGGATAGAATACCTATTCCTTATTCCTTTCTATTACCTATTCCCGCTAGGGTTGCGTTGAAGCGCGTCACTCGAGCTCATCAGAACCACCCGGCACCCGACCAGCACCGCCTCGCCTTGAGCGGTTAGTATTCTTTATATGGATTTGTATGGGCATGCGCTCATTACATCAACTACGCTACGCCAGGTGGTTTTACGCTACGTAGTTGGTGTAGTGAGCGCATGCCCATACAAATCCATATAAAGAATGCTAACCGCTCGAGGCGAGGCGGTGTGGGTTGGGTACCGGGTGGTTCTAATGAGTTGTGACCTTAATTACCAGTGATCGGAATAGGCAGAGTATATTTACCTAAAGTTCGCAAAAGGACATAAACTCTATATTATGTCCTTTTGCAAACTTTAGGTAAATATACTCTACCTATTCCGATCACTGTTAATTACGCACATAACCAAACGTGGGAACAGTGGGGTCCCCACTGAACCGCTTTGGTCCGTCCTGTTGAGTTTGTTTGTGGTGGCTCGCGGCGCGTACTGACGAGGCACGCACACATGCACGCCGCGCTATATACCTTTGTTTAAAGATAAACTACTGTTTATACTGTGTCATTATCATGCTATATGCAACAAGAGCGATAAACTTTCGACGACGCGCTGGCCTGGTTGGTAGGGACCCTGCCTACGAAGCTAGCGATCCTGGGTTCAAATCCCGGTAAGGGCATATATTTGTGTGATGAGCAGGAATATTTGTCCCTGAGGCATGGATGTATTCTATGTGTTGACGCCTTCAACAACAAGACGACGTCACGATGACGTCACCAATCTCGCTACCCCTCTCCGAGGGCCGGCGCACCTGACAGACAGCACCGCACCGCCGAAACGGCAACATATATCAATATTTTGTTAATAATCCTTTTATTGGAATTAAATACGTTCAGACTATCCTATGTCTCAATTTATGGACCATTACCCTGAGGAGCACTGAACATTTGGCGACCGTGACTACTGTTGCTACGCGGAGGCGTAGCACTTACCTGCGCACACAAAGGCTGACAAAATCTATGGCGGACATCGCGCCTGTGATCGCGCATTCATAACCTACAAGATATTGGAACAAAATCAAGTTGGATGTGGATTGACAGTGTGGTTGCGAGCTGAAGTCTTCACAAAAGGGAGGTTTGCCTGTTCCTCATCCTACTAATATTATTTGTTGCCCTGTAAAGTTTCGTCTGTGCAAGCATTTCTCACTTTAAGACTAACATTTTCATCAAAATACTTGAGGTAAATAAATAAAATTCATTATAGTGGTTAAATTCTGCTGTTAGTAATTTTTAATTACTTAAACGTTACATTGTAATATGGAAAATTAAATCGTTACTTAACTGTTTAAGCCAGTACTGGTAATAAGTACATAAATACCTCCTAAGTAAATAACTAGGTACTTGGTACAAATAATTAACAAGTAACTCATTGCAATATTTTAGGCTTGTGTGGCTTTAATTGGTTTTCGTATAATTAATTTTTAAAGATTTAAGTGCACAGTAATTCGCATGACGTATGGTTATAATTATTACGCAATCAGTGCCTACTTAAAGTAAAATTTTAACGCGTTGCAATTGTTTATGCGTTGCATTCCTTACGTTTCTCTGGCCTTTTGCAATCTCTTCAAACTAGCAAAATCCTCTTCGCTGCGTTTCTGCTACGCAAATTTTTAAACCGATTAGTAAATCAGACCGCACGAACATTCCAGAGTGCACCGCCCCGCGCCCGCGCCACTACCCCGCAGTTACCTGCGCCTGCGCTTGCGGCTTGGGATCTATTCATCTATTGTTCTCGCTTATCACCCGGTCCGACAAACAGCTGTTTCATATAGGTTTGCCTATAACGAGGTATTTATAACACTTTTATTTACCGTTTGACCTATATTAATTTGTTTGTTTACAATATGGCTGACGCAGACTTACGAGCTAAAAGGTCGTCGATTAAGGGACGATTAACGATTTTTAGTAACTATTTGTCAGAGTTTGAGAACTATAAGAAGGTAACATTAGCGAATTTCAATGAATTAAAACTAAGATTGCACAAAATTGATTTAATGTTCGACGAATATGACAATCTTCAAAGTCAAATAGAAATTTTCGAATCAAAAAATAAAAAGGAGGACCAAGAGGATTTTAGCGAGCGAGAACACACGGAAAAAAGGTTTTTTCATGCTATCAGTGTTGCTCAGGAATTGATCGCTGTTAATGAATCTCGCTTCTCCAACGACATCGGCGGCGCGCCGAGCGCGTCCGCCTTGGCGCACAGCGCGGCCGAGGCTGGCGGCGGCGTCAAGCTACCGACCATCAAACTTCCTACCTTCGATGGTAATACCAACAAATGGTTGGAATTCCGCGATACATATTTATCGATTGTGCACAATAATGACTGTCTGACTGATATATGTAAATATCAGTATTTAAAAGCATCGTTGTTAGGGACCGCTGCGTCGGTTATCGAATCATTAGAGATTTCGTCGGCAAATTACGCCGTAGCCTGGAAACTGGTTTGCGATCGTTTCGATAACAAGCGACAGCTGATTCACACTCACCTTAAGTCACTTTTTAATGTGCCTTTCAGTGGAAGGGAGTCTGATGAATCGTTGCGTTTCCTAATTGATCACATTTCTAAGCATTTGAGGGCTTTAAACAGTCTAGGGGAACCAACTAATAACTGGGACACACTTATAATCTTTATGTTTGTTAACAAATTAGATTCAATAACTGCAACTAAATGGGAGGAACATAGGAATATGTTGAAAGAAAATCCTAATTTGGCAGTTTTTTATGATTTTTTAAGGCACAGAGCCGACGTGTTGGAAATGGTTACGGCGACCACAAGTGCAGACAAAACCGACAAGCCATTCGTTTTTAAGCGCATGGATAAAGCGCAAAAGGCCTTCGTTGCTACGGCCAGCGATGCCAATCTTCCCAACACGTCGAGCCCTGCAAACGTAGGAATGTGTCGGATTTGTAATGGGGATCACCTAATTTATTATTGTGAGCAACTTAATAAAATGACAATAGATGAACGTAGTGACTCAATAAGAAAATTAAGAGTCTGCATAAATTGTTTTCGTGGCGGACATTTTTCTCATCAATGTAAAGCGAGTCCTTGTGCTATATGCAAGCGTAAACACAACACCCTTCTTCATAAATCAATTACTCCTGCTGCTCAGAAGGATGTAGAAGCTAAAGAGTCTGTGTCCACACCGATATCATTGTCGACTAGCATTAGTAATCAGGTCTTACTATCAACTGCTATTGTAATGGTAAAAAATACGTTCACTAACGAAGCCTGTGAAGCACGCTGTCTACTTGACTGCGGAAGCCAGTCCTCTTTCATTACTGAAGCACTTACGGAGAAGTTAGGCTTAACAGGTGAACAGGTTGACACAGTTCGAGTGACAGGTATAAACAACATTTCTTTTCAGGCATTAAAACGTTGCACTGTGCCATTTCAACCGCGTTTAAATAATAAAAATGAAATATGTAAACAAGTTGACGCTTATGTTATCCCTCAGATAACAAGTGCACTTCCCACCCAGGAAGTTGACGTTACTGATATTGTGATACCACAAAACGTCACGTTAGCGGACCCTAATTATCACACTCCTGCTCGAATAGATTTATTGTTGGGTGCGGATATTTTTTGGGATGTAATATGTAATGAACAACTAAAACTAGGTAAAAATAAACAAATTTTGCAAAACTCTATTTTTGGCTGGTTGATGGTAGGACCCGTAATGTTTCATAACAAGTTAAATGTAAATAATATACATTGTGGCTTCAGTAGGGAAATTAGTAATCAATTAAGTAAGTTTTGGGAACTAGAGGAGGTTCCAGCTACACCAGTGTTATCTCCAGAAGAGGAGGCATGCGAAGAACATTTCAAGCAAAACACACGACGCTTAGATGATGGCAGATTTTGCGTCACATTGCCTCTCAGCAGTGACACCAAACTTTTGGGTGACTCATATAGGCAGGCTAGAAAACGTTTCGACTCATTAGAGAAACGTTTTAGACGGCAACCGGATGTAAAAACACAATATGTCGATTTTATTCATGAATACGCAGACTTAGATCACTTGTCAGAGTGTGAGAAACCAGAAACTGCTTATTTTTTACCGCATCATCCAATATTAAAGGAGCAAAGTGAATCGACGAAATGCCGTGTTGTATTCGATGGCTCTGCGAAGACAGATTCAGGTTTCTCACTTAATGACATTCTCATGGTGGGGCCCATGGTCCAAGATGACATCTTCTCTATTCTTCTACGATTTCGCCAACATGCCTTTATATTTACCGGTGATATAGAGAAGATGTACAGACAAATCGCCGTGGAGCCCACACAGAGACACCTACAAATGATTTTGTGGCGTGACGAAGAGAGCGAGCAAATTAAGTACTTACAGCTTAATACTGTCACTTACGGTACTTCATCCGCCCCCTTTCTAAGCACGAGGTGTTTACTACAGTTAGGACAAGACAGTAGTGACAATTTGGTAAGAGAAGTAATAACTCACGATTTTTATATCGATGACCTAATTACTGGTCTCAATGACGAAAAACAATTAAAGGCTCTGTACCAAAAGGTTAATGACACACTGAGCTCAGCCCATTTTAACTTGCGTAAAATTAAAAGTAATTCACAAAATTTTCTACAAAGTGTTAGTAACACGGAAAATTGTCAACAGGATAATTTAAAAATATCGAAGCATAATAATACTTTAGGGGTCGAGTGGGATCCTAATGCCGATATTATTTTGATGTCATGTTCTAAATTGCAATTGATAGATAGCCATGTAAAATACACTAAAAGAAACGTACTATCTGTAGCGTCGAGTATTTTTGATCCGTTAGGATTGTTAAGTGTATGTGTTATTCTCTGTAAAATCTTTTTGCAATCACTGTGGTCACAGAAACTGGACTGGGATGACGAGATCCCTCAGGCGCCAAACTGTATCTGGACTAGGTTTGTGAACAACATCCATCAGTTAGTCAAAATACCCATTCCGCGTCATGCGACCTGTAGTAACGCCATTTTGACAGACATTCACGCGTTCTCAGATGCGTCCATAAAGGCTTTTGCTGGATGTATTTATCTTCGAACGGTAGATGCGTTAGGAAATTGTACAGTTCGACTTTTATGCGCGAAATCAAAAGTCGCGCCACTTAAAACTACAACTATTCCGCGCTTAGAGCTTTGTGGCTCCTTATTAGTATCTCGCCTCTATAAAAAGGTATTGCAGGCTCTGCGTTGTAATATCTCGAATTAATATTTTTGGACCGACTCAAAAATTGTACTCGGTTGGTTGAACATTCCATCGCATAAGTTGTGTACGTTTGTATCGCACCGGGCTGCTGAAATCAATGAAACTTGCTCGAACGCTGCGTGGATGTATGTCCCATCATCACAGAACCCGGCAGACCTGGCTTCTCGTGGCGTATACCCTGACGAGGTGCAGTCGTTGGCACTGTGGTGGGAGGGACCTTCATTCTTGCAAGACATTAAAGGTCAATGGCCTGAACAGCGCGGAGCGATGCAGACGGACTTGCCTGAGCTGCGAGCTCACACTGTGAGTATTGATAAGCCGACGGCACCAGTTATTAACTTCGGCGATTACTCTAGTTTCCTTAAGCTACGTCGCATTTTTGCGTATGTGTGCCGGTTTATCAATAATTACATAAAAAAACAATCGAGTATGATCAAGGGGTCGTTAACAGTGGAAGAGCTTGAACTGGCGGAGTTGAGGTTAGCATATTTAGCGCAGAGAGAAAGTTTCCCTAATTTTAATAAAAATAATGCCAAATTGATTCCTACTTTAACTAATTTAAATGCGTTTGTTGACGACTCGGGATTAATTAGAGTAGGAGGTAGAATAGAGAACTCTAATTTTGACTTTAATAAAAAGCATCCCATTGTTTTAGACATAAAACATGATTACACAAAGTTATTATTTAAATACTACCATTTAAATTTAATGCACGCGCCGCCACAACTTCTCCTTTCAGCCATTCGCGATTATTATTGGCCGTTAAACGGCAGGTTGCTAGCGAGACAAACGTTCCGCAACTGCACCCGATGCAAACGGATGAAGGGAGAGGTTGCGCGACAGATCATGGGTAATTTGCCGACACAGCGCCTCGTACCTGGATTTGCCTTCGAGGTGGTAGGTACCGATTACGCGGGACCCTTTCTCATGAGTAACAAAAAGGGTCGCGGTGCCATATTAATTAAGTGTTATCTTTGTGTTTTCATTGACTTCAAGGTCAAGGCAGTACATTTAGAGCTCGTTAGCTCCCTATGCACAGAAGGGTTTATTTTGGCATTGCGTCGCTTTATATCTCGCCGTGGTAAACCACGGCAGATCTTCTGTGACAACGGCAGGAATTTTTTAGGAGCTAGCCGTGAGCTAGGTGAATGGCTTAATGCTCAATCAAAGTCTGTGTCAGATGCATTTGTAGACGAAGGGATAAAATTTAATTTTTCACCAGCTTATGCCCCAAACTTTGGAGGCTTATATGAGGCAGCTGTAAAATCGGCTAAATTTCACATGAAACGGGTGCTAGGCAACACCCATTTAACGTTCGAGGAGCTTTCAACATTGTTTACACAGATCGAGGCAATACTTAACTCTAGGCCTTTGTCACCTATGTCCTCATCTCCACATGACCTTTCTCCTCTCACCCCAGGGCACTTCCTAATAGGAAGGCCACTCATCTCGCTGCCAGCACCTGACCTGCAAGACGTGAATCCTAGCCGACTGCATAGATATGCCAGAATCGAGCAAGTACGACAACATTTCTGGGCAAGGTGGAGCCAAGAATATATATGCGAGCTGCAACAGCGAACTCGATGGCAACAACGGCAGCCCGATATCAAACCGGGGCAACTCGTGCTCATTAAGGATGAGGCAACATCACCTCTGAAGTGGCCGTTAGGACGTATCCGAGCGGTCTACCCTGGAACCGACGGAGCCTGCAGAGTAGCTGATATTCTCACGACCAAGGGTACAATCAGAAGAGCCCTTAACCGGATTTGCCCATTTCTCGACGTGGACGAAGCCTAAAGGCTGGGGAGGATGTTGACGCCTTCAACAACAAGACGACGTCACGATGACGTCACCAATCTCGCTACCCCTCTCCGAGGGCCGGCGCACCTGACAGACAGCACCGCACCGCCGAAACGGCAACATATATCAATATTTTGTTAATAATCCTTTTATGGGAATTAAATACGTTCAGACTATCCTATGTCTCAATTTATGGACCATTACCCTGAGGAGCACTGAACACTATGTATTTAAGTATATATTTCTCTATCTAAGTATTTATATTGTTGTCTAGTACCCACAGTACAAGCTTAGAGCTTATTTTGGGACAAGATCAATTGGTGTGACTTTGTCCCCTGGTATTTATTTACTTAGTCAGCGTAAAGTGCTTCTAGCAACTGTGGTTGCGTAATTAGCATGGTGAAGTAAGAAACACTTTAAAGTTTTTTATTAACGCTGGCTGATTAGTAGGTGATTGCGCTTTAAAAAATACTGATCAACATCAAATACTACAGCAAAAATAAGCTTAATCTTAGTGTAACATTTAATAATCTATCACCAGTTAAAATCTATTTTAATCAGATCATCCAAAAATGGATCCTATAGAAATAAATTACAATAAAATACATTTATTTACCAACCATAAGACACACAAATATAAAATGATTCAAGAAAACAATGAAGGTAACAGGGATAACACGCAAATGTGTATCGTTCGGCAGTGAACCGGATACTAGCTCAGCAAAAAGCCGAGGTTTCAGACACCTACAACGCTCATTTTCAGCCAGCCCTTAATGAAACCACTCGATCAAATGCAGTATGCCCATCATAGAAACGTATTAAGAAAAATAAAATTACATACATACATACATAATTTCGCGCCTTCGTTCCCAGAGTGGGGTAGGCAGAGCTACAGAATAAAATTGTAAACAATAAATAAATATACATACATACATACATTAAATCACGCCTGTTTCCCAGAGGGGTAGGCAGAGACCACTTCTTTCCACCTGCTACGATCCTGACAAATCTCTTTCGCTTCTTCCACATTAATACATCGAGTCATGCATGCACGTCGATTTCAGGTACTTAAGATCCGGCCCTTTTCCAGTATTTCTCCGATTTGATTCGAAAAAGTACGCCTAGGGCGGCCCCTTCCGACCCTCCCACTCACTTTTGCTCTGTATATCTCTTTCGTCAATCTTCTTTCATCCATTCTTTCTAAATGACCGAACCATCGAAGCATGTCCTTTTCAATCTTAGTCACTACATCTTCTTTTAGTCCACATTTCTCTCTGACCAAATATATAATGATAAATAAATATAAAGAATCATTAATAACACAAAATAAAAAAATAAAAGTTTTTACACTTTTACACTTATAAAGTGGTTGTTTCTACTTAAAAAGGTTGATTGTGATCGTTGTAAATAAAGTTCTCAATTCCATACGAGCCTAACATTATGTTGATTATGTACATTAACTATAATGTTAGTTAAATCACAAAAGAACGTGCTCTTGTTAGACCAACTTAGCTTAGCCTTACTACAGCTATTTAATTTTATTTGTCTTCACTAAAAGGAAACCTCCTGTGGTTCTCTTGTTTTTTTTGTGTAGCGCTTAAACGTTAGCGTCCGGAGTTTATTTTCTCGAAAATAACATTCTGTTGTATTTTTTGTATGAGCGGTTGTGCATTAGATCCAGTAATTTAAATTGTCGTCTCCATACAAAACAAAAATAGATTAATATATATTCTCTTTTCTCGAATTTAAATTGAACTCGTTGCGACAAGAGCCTTTGTATTTGATGACCGCATATTTTTTCTTTATGAAATGGAGGCGAATGAAAGATACCTACCTCTACATTATAGGAAAAGGCCAGTTTTCGAAAGCCTGTACATTTTTGCAAGCTAAGACTGCAAATGAGTTGCCTACTATAACGACAAAGATAAAAGTTCATGCTAGTAATTTATAAAATACTTATAACAAATCGTTTGTTAGTCCTTTACCTCAAAAGCATAAATTCCTTGTAGCGATTCGGCGAATCGCATCTCACCTCGAATGAACAAAATTTCAATAGAATCTTTTACTTGAAGCAATTTTTCGCGTGGTTTTTTACATTAGTATAATTAATTTGTAGCATTTAATTTTTCGTGTAGTATTTTACCCTAGACGCTTTTCGTCGCGATCGATGTTTGTTTGGGACGCTATTTAATGTGACGCGTTAATAGATGTTCGCACTAAAATTCTGTAACATTTTTTTTGAAACGTGTTTTGTACCTGTAGTTTCATGTCTTAAGTGCTATCAAACTCATTGAAATATTATCTTTGTGACTAATAAATAATAGATAATACTCTGTCATTGCGACATTGAAGTACAGTGACATTGATTTCAGATACAATAATTATATATTGCAATATTTGTGAGAAAATATGGAGCTTGAACCTGGCTAAAAAAGACGAAAAAAAAACGAAAAAGGTACATCGCGACTAAAGATATTGTCTCATACTGAATTAGACGATTAGGATACAAAGCGAAAATTTATCGCACGATCGAGGTGAAATGCGACAAAAACTAATATCGACAAAAAAAAAATGACAATTGAGACACAACGCGATAGTTAAATGCACGATCGAGGTGAAATGCGACTAAAACTTATACTTAAACTAAAAAAGTTAATGATCGAGACACAACGCGATAATTAAAAATACGTTCGAGGTGAAAGGCGATTCGGTGAATCGCTACAAGGAATTTATGCTTTTGAGGTAAAGGACTAACAAACGTAACAAATTTGGTGTTACCTTGGGTCAAAATGTTTAGAATCAGTTCCATCAATCATAAAGCAAGTATAATATTCGTTCTACTAAAATAAATGGACATTTTAATTATGTAATCAAGGCCAAACTCTGCTAAAAAGAAACGGGAAAATGGATGACAGTAATTAAAAAAAACCGTCTATGAAGCGAATCATCCAACCGTCCTCGCCCTTTTCGTATTTATTTACCTTTCACGCCTTTATTATTCAGTCTACCCTTTTCTATTTCGAGATATATCAAACAATCCGCATATTACAAAATTTCCATATGTCCAAAATAGACGTCTAAACGTACCGCTGTCAACACTGGCACGTCCACGGTACGTCTAATCAGACGTCATTCATACGGACTCGGGCGGTACATGTCACCTTGACACCTCGGAATAAATAAATTACAAGGGCGAGTGGCCATCGACCCTCCTCAACCCGTTCCCAACAAATAGAACAATTATCCATCCCTTTGCGTTGGACGTGTATTTATTATTGACGCAAAAAGGTACTGCGGTGGGGAAACGCTCTATGGGGTTAAGTTGGAAGTGTATATTCATTTAGTTCGTTTTGTAAATGGGTAGTTTTAAAGTGGCAACACGGCCGGTTTTGTAACTATTTCAGGGATGTAAATAACGATTTGTAGCGTTTCGTAACAAATAATAAAATAGTTTTTTTACTTATTAATTTTTTTTGGATATCGAGATTAGTTTATACTAATAATAGGTTCTTGTAGCATGCGGGCTTCTAAATTTATCGCTTATCGGTAGGAATTTAACATCCAAAAACAAATATCATCGTAATAGAAAAAAAACCTTTATTATTTTCTTCCAACTAGATAATGCAAATTTTTATAACAGCTTATAATGCATTTTTTTGGCACGTTACCTCATTAATTAAAACCAAAAAAAAAGAAAATTACCGCAGGTTTTGCGGTTGGTAAAACTGTCTAAACAACTAAAATAATCACGGATTCTATTTTCCGTACGAAACCGTCGGTTTCACTGGGTGTGAACTGAGTTTTCACATGACACATATCTTTATAAAAATAGATTTTAACACAAAAAAATATAACATTCCTTTGAAAAAATACATACGTTCCGCGTAAAATAATAAAAATGAATTTGATATTTTTGCTATGATTGTAATGGAAGCCTGAATGCGAAAACATTTTTGCGCATCGCTTCTAATTCACTAGTTTTGCTATGTATTGTGTATTCATTCAATTGCAATTAATCTCCTCTCCCACAAAGAGCATAATTGAGATATATTTTACAGTTTATACCCCTTCCTACCCTTATTATCTAATACTGGTACAATCGTTGTAAGTCCATTTTCCACGGACGGAAATTTAAGATTAGGGATAACGTCAATGAACCTTTCTAAACTAGCTTAAAAAATCAGTGGGAAAGAAATGGTAAAAACTAGGGCCTTTATTCTGGGCGGTAAAATCCATATTGTCTTTGACCCGTAGGCCTTTCGCGTAGCTCACTCGCAATCGCGATCGGCTTCAAAACAAAGCAATTGTTTTCATTTTGTATGCAGACAAGCCTTCGATTTTCAAAATGAAAACGATTGTGATTGCGAGTGTTGTTACGCGAAAGGCCTGCTGTTATGATTTGATAGCTCTTATTTACTTGACAGTAATGGCGGCCAAGTTAAAAAAATACCATAACACGTCAAACACAATATAGTTTTGACCGCCTTGAATAGAGGCCCTGGATTAGTTCAATGTGTCCTCTCATTAATTGCCGTACACAGAGATATTTTAAAGACAATAAACTCATTCCATATTCAAACTTGTGCATGAAAAATCGTCACCAAGATCAAATTAATGGTCATTTACTTACTCTGAGATGCGGCCGTAAGTAATGAAATGATAATGACGAGATCATAAAATTCCTAACCACGGTGACTTGTAGGGTTGCCACCTTTTTTTTAACAGAATAAAGTATTACTTACCAAAAGAGGAAGAAAAATAAAGTACGCAGCATAAATGTAAAGTATTTTTTGAATTATTTTTAAATACCTACATATTTCTTATCAAGTTATCAATGTTATCACTCATCAGACCTTGCTTTCTAATACCGTTTTTGGCAACAGTAAAAGTACCTATCAATCGCGTTCAAACATGGCAAAACAAAGTTTATGTCGAGGGTTTTTGATGGTTGCGTTGAGGTACAATTTCGTTAAAATTTATTAATTATTAGAAAAAAGTATCCACTAAAAACCGAATGTCATAAATAAAGTACTTTGCCGTACTTTATGTGTTGCGTAAAACATAAAGTACGGGAAGCTAAAATAGAGTACAATACTTTATAATAAAGTACGGGTGGCAACCCTAGTTACTTGCTTGAAACTTCAAAAAAATGAAGCCTAAATTACTTTGACATTTTGTAAACACGTCGGCGCTGGTACTGAAATTTGGTAGCTTTAGTTACCAAAAGCAAGCGAGTGGTTATAAAATCTCATTTATTTTTAAATCCATTCACGATATCTCGTCAAATATTAGCATTGGATTGCCTATTCAAATATATTTGGGGCTAATAAATGAACAATAGATTCAGTGACCTATCAAACCGACTGCGCCCCCAGATAGCGAATCGTAAATCTGTCAGAGGCCGAAGGTTTTGTCGGTTCGCTTTCAACGCCGCAGTGACTATAACTATGTACGTTTTATTATTCAGTAAAAGATTTCAAACAATCTATAATATTAGTCGACCTAGAGTGAGAGAGTGAGAGAGAGAGTGAGAGAGAGTGAGAGAGTGAGTTCATCACGTGACATGTCATAATGTCGATGATACTGCAATACCGCGTAACTAACAATTGAATAAATAAGGTACAAAATACACCTTAGCCAGTAAGTTAGTAAGGTACATTTTGCAACTTCTTGAATTTGTTAGTTACGTGGTATAGCAGGATCACCGACGATAAGTATGGCAGTTAATAGATAAAAACCCTAGACAAAGAATTGTGACCCTTACTTTCAGAACTCTAGGCCTAGTCAAGATGTAAATGCTGCTAACGTTTCTGTTTAAACGTCTTTTTATCTTTATCTTTATCTTTATTATCGACTTGAAATGTATGTTGACATTTAGCCGACGACGACGGATCTGTCATCAGTCCTATATACAGCCGATTTACGAAAATCGCTAACTTAACTTAATGCATCTTGACTTGGCCCCCTGATATCTCTTAACTTTTGAACGCAACCATTGACACGCGAAACATTCTGCCCTCCTAGGGAAAAAGGGCGTATGTCTCATAGAACCGCGTATCTATTAGTGACCTTATTTCTTAGGATAGGGGGTAAAATTTACTTTGACTATCAACTTGCTTATGCGTCCTTTTTATTTAGGAGGGCAGAATGTTCTCTATGCTATGCAATTACAACTTCATTCATACGAAATAAAGTCTCTTTGGCGGTGGCAGCAGTAGTGACACGACTTTCAGTTCAACCTAGCTAAGAACCACCCTAGATAAACTAAAGGGGTTTGGGTTAAAGTGTTTTCATTTGTTAAAGTCATACATTTTCAGGTGAGCGGCCATTCGTAAAAGTGGTAAATTATGATAGAATTATTTAAAAAAATACATACTTTGTTATGTAATGTTACTCTTAAGTGCATCGGAGCCGAGATATTTAAATATTCATATCTGGGCGTACTTTTAGTACCAAAAACTGAATACTTCAATCTTTAATATCTCCGCTCCGACATTATTTAACGCCATAAATTCTATATATCTATGTGTATTTAGAGGTCCTCTAATTAACTATGTAAAAATCATCCGAGGTCGCTGAAAAAATAAAATCAACCTTCTTCACACAAACTCACCAATGCCCTTTCTATTTAAAAAAGAAACTAAATTAAAATGAGTACATCCATTGGAGAGCTATGATAAGATAGACAAATACATGGATACAAACGTTAAACTTGTTACATCCTCGGTTTGAGTCAGGAGTTAAAATATAATATGGAATTGACGTAAGCTGCACTTCGCTAGCGTCAATCGCTTATATCAATTTCGCACAATTTGTAAGTTTTCGATAGTTTTGACTTGTCTATTACCGACGAAGCCTTTACTCTGCTTTGATTCAGCTCATATTGGTTTGTTATCGTTATGACACAGTTAACGTTACGACAAATTTACTGTCAATTGAATAAGAGTGTCAATTTTCCTTCTCTGTAGGTACCAGTACCAGTCACCAGCAAATTCTCTTATCCAAAATTGGAGTTGAAAATATCTGACACGCTCTGATGCCTCTAGATTTTAGAGGCATGAGAGCGTGTAGAGTCTAGAAACATTAGATGGCTCAAATACATTTGAGTCAATGTTGGATAAGATATAATTAATGGCAATGACAATTAGCGCAGTTAGTTTTGTTGGTATAACCCTATCTAGAAGGCTAACGGTCCTGGATTTAATTCACGGTTGGGGCAATTATCACGTTGATGGGTACGAGTGTGACAAATGTTCCTGAGTCTTGGATGTTTTCTACATACCTACTCATCTAACTTCTTCATAGCCTTTCTCAATCACATGGATGTAGCCCTCCTATTTTTTTTTTATTTGTGTCTATATTGGGCTCTCTCTAGCCATTTTAGTCCGGCCACCGTCTTCACTTTCTTCTCTATATGTACTAGTTTGTTTATCGTTGTCTAGTACCCATCTAGTCTAGAGCTTGTACTCGTACTCTTCGTGTGATATTTTCCCCTGATAATATCTCACCTACCTACGTTACGATCGTTACCTTATTACCTTTTATTGGATAATCCATTATACTCCGTGGATGAATATATGGAGCTGGAATTGCAAATTTATTATTGTATTGACGTTTAATAATTCTTGTATATTGACTTTGGATGAAATAAATATTTACATGTTTCGTTTTTGTTGTTTTAATTATTTATTATTTAATATTTTTGTATTCTTTGATTATTAGTAGGATTTATATTTGACGATCTCAAAGTAATTTCGTATTTTTTGACATGCAATGCAATTTATATTGTAATATTACATTGAATAATAAATAAACTAAGCTAAACTATTATTTTTAAGATAATTATTACCCAAAAAACATACCTACAACCATAAACACCTAAATAGATATCTACGAGAGCAGGAAAAGTAAATCACCCGTGTTATGCATGGTGGCCACTCGAAGACGGGTGATAACATCTCCGCTTTGTCCGTGTCTCGGCAATATCTTATTCAAGACTGGGATAAATGTACCTTCTGCGATCGTGAGTCGACTGCGGGATAAAGAAAGACTTCATTTGCGTACGTAGTACAAGTAATACACGACTTAACGACTTTTGAGGTTTCCAGACGCATTTATCGCTTACTTTTGATCAATTATTTTGCGTGGTTTCGTTTTGTTTTCTGTAAATGACTTAAGTATGTTATTTGGGTTGAAAAAAAAAACACGATCGTAGAACAAACGCTAGACGATTTTACTACGAATATAATCACAAAATGTCCTTAAAAATCTGTGTTTTAATTTTTTTTTATTCTTGACAAATTAAAATTTCTGCATGAATTATTAAGAGAGTCTGAAAAGCCGGCTTTAGACATTAAGGTTTATTTTAAACGTTTGGGCCTCTCTGTACTGTATGTAAAAGTTAAAGTATCCATCCATATCTAAATACTTGAATTATTTTGCCTAATTAATCTTAATGTGTATGTAATAATTTGGTCGTCTTCTTTCAGCATTCAGTTCATATCAAAGAGCAGAACCGCAAACATTAGAATTAAAATTCAACCGCAAAACCAAAGTTAAATCCGTAAGGCACGATCCTTATTTTATTCAAGTTTACGTTTTAAATAAAAATATCAGATTATTCAGGCCACGTCTCTTAATTAAAATTTTAAAACAACACGCTACCGTTTTGTAAAGTATACTTTTACATGGCCAGTAAATAGGCGACCGCGCGATTTTATGCTGTAGTAAATTAATTAACATTTTAATTGTGTTCTCTCTAAGATTTGCATTACAAAGAGTGGCCGCACGGTGTGCCCTGATACGGCGGCGCTATGGAGGGCAATTGTGCTTCTAACCTCAGCTGATAGGGCTTCCTGCGGCCTATGTAAATTATCGTCTTTATTTTTCTTCTATTTTAAATCGTGTTACTGTGAAAATTTACTTGAATATTTTGATGAGTTTTATTATAAAATTAGAAATTCGTGATTTATGATCCCACATTACACGAGTGTCATTAGGCAACGTTTATCTTTATTAGTACATATAAGTCTCGTCTTAGTGTAAAAGAGACACTTGGATGTAGCTCCAGCAGTAGTAACAGCCAAAATATAAGTTAAGTTAATTAAATCTGTTTAAAAATACTTCTAACCTTTTGTACGAAATAAACCCCCACATGGCCTTTTTTATTATTCGATTTTGTCTTTTCACTCCAAAGTTCATGTATTTGCTAGGGAGTTGTCAAATTTGGAAATTTCCAAACATTTTGGTTTCTATAGATACCCTTCAATCAACTCTGTCAAAATTATTAAACATTAATTTTAGTTTAAGGCCTTGGACTCAAGCGGTTCTCCCAATTCGTTTCGGTGGACTTGGTATAAGATGCTCTTCTAGCGTGTCACTACCGGCTTTCCTGTCCTCCGCCTATGGTTCGTTGCCTCTCGTCAGTATTATCTTAAATCACCCACAGATACTTGACGTTGAGATTACGAACCTGGTGGAGGCTAGGGATGCTTGGTGTGAGTCGTGTCCGGGAGTGGATATGCCAGTCAAGAGGCAAATCCAGAGAGCATGGGATACACCTCGCCTCATATCAATTCATGCATCACTCATAGAAAATAGTCCGGACGATTCAGATCGCGCCCGTCTCCTCGCTATCTCAGCAGGCGAATGAGGTCACTGGCTCCACGCTCTTCCTTCCCGCAATATAGGCACAGTCTTGGAAGCAGCTTGCGCATAGCAATAAACTTGCGGCTTGGGGCTAGACTCTGTGAACCTCATACTTGCGCGTGAGGGAAGGATGTGAGTGAGCTGGGACGACATGGCCTTTCATGCTTCAGAAGTGCCGGCCGTTTGTACCGTCATGGCACAATTAATGATCTGATCCGTCGTTCGCTTGCCACTGCCTCTGTACCAGCTGTCCTGAAACCTGCAGGATTGCATAGAGACAATGGCAAACGACCAGACGGAGCTACATTGGTGCCTTGGAAACTAGGTAGGGCACTGGTGTGGGACGCGACGTGCGTTGACACATTCGCCCTTTCCTACGTCCAGACAACCCGTAATCGGGCCGGTGCAGCAGCTGATCAGGCCCAAACACTCAAGCGCCGCAAATATTCGTCATTATTAAATAATTACGAATTTGTGGCGCTTGCAGTGGAAACCATGGGACCTTGGTCAGCTGATATGAAAAGCTTTATTAAGGCCCTGTCCTCTCGGCTCATAGAATCCTCCAGAGATCCTAGAGCTGGTGCTTACCTCTCCCAAAGGATTGGGCTAGCTATCCAGAGAGGTAATGCAGCAGTGTCATGGGGACCATGCCGCGAGCGGACCTGCTAGAGGGGGTGTTCTTTTTATGGGATCCCCTTGGATCGCATAATTTGTTTTAGACTATTGTTGTTTCGCATAATTGATTTGGCGTAATTTGTATTGGCATAATAGTACTGTCGCATAATAATACTTTGGCAGAATACGTTTTTTGGCATATTATGCTATTAGAATAATTTCAGTTGGACTAATTTGTATTAGACTAATACACATTATGCATATTATTATTTGGGCTAATAATTATTTGTTATATCTGTCATTAACCATAACTTCAGTTTTCTAAATGAATAAAACACAGTTTCGTTGTTACATATTAGGTAAGGTTAAATTAGTTCACGTTAGGTACATTAGGTTGGGTTAAGTTAGTATGATATCCAGGCCCGAAGCGCCTAAACAACGCAGAATAGGAGGTCCGCGAAGCGGACCTCCGTCGACCTCGCCTTAGTTCCTAAATATATATAAATATATAAACACAAAACCAAAACTAACCTTTTCTCGTAGTACGTCTACGACTTTCGCTATAGTAATTGTATTGCTATGTGCCATTTGTACATATCAATTTTTTTAGGACAATACTGTTATGCATTTTGTAATGATGCCAATTTATTATTATGAATTTTTGTATTTATGCTATTTGACGTTAGTCTTCATGACGATTATGCTTTCTGTATTTATGATTTTTAATTTTATGCGTAAAAATATATGCGTAAAGATTATTATGCACATCGCTATTTCGGCTAAAAGCAATTATGCGTAACAATATTATTACAAACAATTTTATGCCATCCAATAGAGAACCTCTTTTTATAGTGGTGATTATTATTTATATCTTTAATATTTGAGTAGCTTAGTTTAACTTTAATTTAAATACGTTTAGTTTTAATTTTTAATTGTATTAATGTTGATTTCTGTAATTACTTGGATGTAAAGAAATGTTGATTATGATGATAATAAGTTAAGTTACCAAGTTTAATTTTAAGGTGCATATTTTAAATCTGCAAAAAGACTCCCAGCAAGATACAAAGCTAACCACATTTATAACCACATGTAATACTATCCCACATAATTATGTATGTGGCGGGTTTAAATTTAAAATTAATTGTAAGCATACATTCCCCTTAGATCATTATAGTTTAATTAAGACAGTCGAGCCAGTGATGCACAATCATTGGAAATTTCCAGACATCATGGCTTCTATAGATATTACCCTTCAATCAACTCTGTCTAAATTACCTCACATTAATTTTAGTTTAAGGCCTTGGGCTCAAGCGGTTCTCCCAATAAGTTTTGGTATTCGATGCTCTTCTAGCGTGGCACTACCGGCTTTCCTGTCCTCCGCTTATGGTTCGTTGCCTCTCGTCAGTATTATCTTAAATCTCCCACAGATACTTGACGTTGAGATTGAAAACCTGGTGGAGGCCAGGGTTTGCTTGGTGTGAGTAGTGCCCCGGAGTGGATATGCCAGTCAAGAGGCTTATCATAGACCACGGGATACACTTCGTCTTAATATCAATTCATGCAGCTCTCGTACAAAATAGTCCGGATGATTCAGATCACGCCCGTCTCCTCGCTGTTTTAGCAGACGAATCAGGTCACTATCTCTACGCTCTTCCTTCCTTCCCGCAATATAGGCACAGTCTTGGACCCATAGCTTGCGCATAGCAATAAGCTTGCGGGTTGGGGCTAGAATCTGTGAACCTCATAATTGCGCGTGCGGGAAGGAAGTGAGTGAGCTGGGACGACATTGCCTTTCATGCTTTATTAGAAGTGCCGGCCATTTGTACCGCCATACACAAATAAATGTAAAACTTCCACCCTGCGTGACTGTTTGACTGCGGTGGTAACCAACACATAAATTATTCAGAACATACTTACATTGATGCCCACACGTTACGTGAAACCAGTGACAGACCCGCTTCAAGGAAAGTCGAAAACTCCATGATGAAGCATAGTCCAACAAACTAAAAAGCGAGCGAGACGATTGTGACACAAACCAATTTGTAGAACGTCTTCAGACACCTAATCGACGAAATACCAGTACTATTACCGTGAATTACAATTACCGTACTCGCGAATTTAATGCTCTGTCTTTCGCATTCTATAACAATACTGCGAGGGACAGAGTATTTGACTCGCTAGCGAGTACGAGAATTGTAACTCATGGTAAAGGTATAGAGAGTATTACAGTCCAGGTGAATGTCAAACGAACCGTCGAGCCCGAGCTCGATATTAAGGGTGCTTACATTCTCTAACTCGAAACTTATTCGTTTGATACTATAACTTCCTCGTCTGTAACGCCAACTCCTATTTGCGATAGTTAACTTAAATACGTCGAAAATGCATCGAAAGTTTGTTCAAACATCCATTACGAAGATTATACGGCCACCGCGGGTCTAATATTGCACAGAAACGAGCAATGGTCCCGATTCTTCGGAAACTACTTATAGTTATATTTACTGCACAAACGAGTTTCGGGACAAATATTCTGGAAACAAAAGATTTTGTTTGTGAATCGTTTTTAGGGTTTCGTAGTCAAACTAGGAACCCTTATAGTTTTGCCATGTCCGTCCGTCCGTCCGTCCGCAGCCTAGCTCAGAGACTCTTAGTACTAGATAGCTGTAATGTGGCATGAATATACATATTAGTCACGCCAACAAAGTGGTAAAATAAATCATGGAAATTTTTTTTTTAGGTTACCTCCCCTTTTCTCGTCTACCCTATGTTGTGGGGTCTCGTTGGATAGGTCTTTCAAAAATATTGCGGGTTTTGGAAAACAATTTTTCGATTTAGGTATCCGTTTATGAAATCTTAAAAACGCTAATTTTTGTTAGAGTAAAGTGTCCCTCCTCCTACAGCCAAAACTACAAATACTAAAAATCTAAAAATATCTTAAATGAAAGCACATAATAATGAATTCAATAGGAAAACTATCACAACTAAGTAGACTTCATTGGTTCTTGAGTTACAAACGGTTTAAATGTTTATACTTACCGAAAACTTATTTGCGGTGTTGGTAAACTGACCGCGACGTATGTCGATGTATGGGGATAACAGTTTTCCAATGGCAAAGTTAAGTTTGTCACGAGGTCTAATTTGTTTGTAGTAACGGCTTCGGAACCCTAGACTGAGCATGGTCCAACATGCTCTTGCCCGGTTTTTTGATATAAGTTTGTCCTTTCGGTCTTTTGGCAGAGTTTGCTGAATCAAACTCGATTTATCTAACTATTGTGACGAAATTGTAAAAAGTAAGTTTTGTCAAAGATTGCTATCTATTTTGTATTAACTATTGTAGCAGCCAGTTATTTTGTGTGTTTTTTATCAGGGTAGAAGCGATTTGGATAAGTTACATTAGGAGTGATTGAGCGAACCAATCCCATATATCTATATACATATATCGGATTGGTGCGCTGTGCTTCGCTTCGCTTTAGGTAAGTACTTCACTCCTTCCTTAGCGTTCGATGTTTTTTTTTTAAAAGCTGGGATAATCTTGCTCTATTGCTTATTCGCATCATCAATTTTATGCATAAAGATAATTAGGTATTTATAAATTTACATTCGGTCAACGAACTTTATATTATGTAGTAAATGCATGTGAAAGTAAGCTATATAAGTTTCTGTTTATAGTCATGTATACTTACAGTTATCATGCAATTTACCTACCTATAGTCTGTGTCAATGGAAATTGCCAAAGATGTAAACAAATTAGTACTGTTTGACACATAACCTCAAATATTCTTCAAGCTTGTTTTATTTAAAATAACGTATAATTAACAATGATATTTTATATTAAGATACGTCATCTGTGCGCAAAAGCGTTCCTCGAAAAGGAAGGCAAATTGCCTTACTATCGTTCAGTCGCGCCGCGGCCGCTGACACGCACGCGTCGAAGACAATGAAGTTTTACTACCGAAAAGTAACAGATACATTTCATAAAAAATGCCATCTTGTGTTTTTTGAGGCTGCCGAAATTATACAGTAACTATAAAAGGATGAAAGGATGCCTCATTTAATTTTTAAGTAGGTACCGTAAATATTTTTTACATTTTTAGTTTACATCGCCATACATTATTTAATTTGCACTAGCGGCGTCACTGTCACCTGTGAAACATGAGATACACAATTAGATATTGCATGAGTGCGATAAAGACGGGTATGGCGGCCGGCACCGGTATGCACGCCGCGTCATTCGGGTATGCAATTTGAAACAACTATTTATCTCTTTCTAACAATAGCGTTCGCTGCGGATTGCCTTCCTTGTCTGTAGAAATATGGCAACGTAGCAACTGTCAGTAATTGGCGACGGGTTTTTAATGCGTTTAGTATGATCATAACGTATCTAAATATAAAATATCATTGATAATTAATAGTAATTTAATTTTAAACTTAATATGAAAGTAAAGATCAAGTGTATAAAATCATTGCTAATACCTCACTAGATCTTTAAAAGCACGTGATTATCGAGCAATAATGGTTCATTGATTCGTTTGGTTGTGTTTACATCTTTGCCAATTTCAATTGGAACAGACTATACGTAGAATTATCATAAAAAAACGCCATAAAATAGGAATATCATCAAATCGAAAACGACACTTATTTTGACATTACATTATTATTATTTTGATAATTATGGTCTCAAAAAAAAAATTTTGTTTTTTGTTTAGAAGAGAAAATAATATGTTAAAGTATCTTTATCGCAGCGCAGATAGAATTTGGTTTTTTTAATTTTTTAAACAATTAGTAAAAATTAAATATTTAAAAATGATTTTAGTTGAATTAGTGAAACACAAAAAACCAGCCAAGTGCGAGTTTGATTCGCGCACAAAGAGTTCCGTTACTTAACCAATTTAACTTTGCCGTTGAAAAACTTCTCCTCGTGCATCGACAGAGGTCGCGGTCAGCTTACCAACTTCAAATAAGTTTATTACAGCCCAACAATTTCTTTTTGTGTACTACATTTCACATTTGTGTTTTACATTTTTTTTTGTAACTACAAATTTACGGTTTCTGTTTTTTTTTTAGTTGTGCTGACATTGCCAAATGTATTGACTCTAGGTCAACGGAAATTTTGATTACCTTGCGAGTATCAAATATGCAGCAAAGATAGCCGTATCTTTTGATTGACTTAGAAGTTTAATTTTTCATAGGCCCAGGAGATAGCAGACTTATTCAAGTCTTTACCTCCACGCGCTATCTAGAAAAAGCGTCTTGACAAACAGAAGGACAGACAGACGGATAACAAAGTGATATTATAAGGGTTCCTTTTTTTCCTTTTGAGACACGGATCCCTAAATATACTAAGTCATGTCCTGAACCCTAGATAGTTGATGAAATAAACTAAACAATTTTGTTTCATAATTATTAAAAGTAACTACATGGAAAAAGATGAAAATACCTGGTTGAAGTTTTTGCAGTCGAAACTAAATATTAACAGGGCTTTGGGCAAATTTTAGGTATGATAATTAAAACACCATCATTATAAATCGGTTTTTATTAATAATTTCACTATTTACATTCTTACACTTAGAACTTAAGCTAAATTTACTTGTCTAAACTGTAATGTGTACTGTAATAAAACTGTTAATCTAGGCTTGCAATATTTACATAACATTCCCTAAAACTAAATAACGCTTACAAACATGAGAAGCAATCAAAATAAATTATAAGCCTGAAACGATTATTTTTGAAAACAGTTACATTATAATTTCAAAATAATTTGAAAATGAAAATTAAACAATCATTTAAATATTTTCAAATAAATTATGCATTAAATTTTACCGCTTGACAGTGCAGCTCGCAAACGTGTACCGAAGTGTAATTAAGAAATTATTTTACTTTCAACCATAATATATGGGTAGGTATCGTCAGCAAAACACTGTTCATATTTTATCAACTACTTTTTTCGGATACTTCTGATATCCCTGTACTGTCAAGAGGTCAAACAAGTTGTCATTTCACCAGTTTTTTGTACATTTACTAATTAAATTCCTACCTAGATTTCAGCCTTTAACCAATTTGTTTAATAAAGAAAAGAAGCAAATTAATGTTTTGAATCTTATTAATGTTAGGTAATTATTTCAATAGGTGTATGTACATTAACAATATGTTATTATTGATTTATACAATGTTATTGATATGCTTAGGTAATGGGTTATTAGCATTTCACATGGCATTTTTTATATTACAGATAAAATAGCGTAACTTTCGTCACGATAACAGATTTTATTATTATATTGAATTAATTTCGTAATTTGAAGAAATTACAAATTTTATACAAGGCCGTAAAGTAATTGCTAAAAAAACAAGTAAGTAATTAACTGTCACTTACACTGACGACTGCTTGGGTGATTACAAAATCCGTCAAACTTCAACACCCTTTATTTATAAAATGTTTTATCACTGAACTGAGCTGAGAGTGTACCAAAAATATTAATTATTTCTAAAAATAAACACGACTTTCATTATTACACTTTTTTATCGAGTCGTCTACAATCACAAAATTAAATTGTGAAAGCAAAACCAACTGTCTATTATTTCAATCTTAACTTTCAACGTCACGCAAGTACGAACTGTTTAGTTTACAAGTCGACACACGTAAAAAGAGCCCTGAGCGACCTACCTGCGCAGTGAGCAAATACGGACCAAATTGGTGGGCGCGGCGGGGGGAGCGTAAACCGCTTCGCTTTGCTGCCACACTATTGGTTCCCAGTAATACACTCTTATCTATGATTGGTTTGTCAGTAGACAACATGCTCCCAACTGATCCCCTCTACTTGCCGCTCGGAGCTCTTTTTACGTGTGTTGACCTGTACCTACATGCTTTCATATTTTTTCAATTTACTTATGATACCTGAGTATCACCAAAAAGCAAGCCCAGAAACAAAACTGGGTTTTCGTAAGCAATGTCTTGATATTTTTAAATTATATTTAAATATAAAAATGTTTCTACGGGAAGCGCGTGATGATAATTATAAAAAAAAACCAGTTATAGCCATTAAAAATTAAGTTTATCTGAGATTATTTTACAGTATTTAGCAAGTATTATTAAAACAACAACTATCTATGGTGTAAAATTTAAAATTGACACTGATTTCCATTCAATAAAATAATCTTATCATCTCGCACTTTTCAACAATTTTGGGAATTTGAAAAGTATGCATAAAGTTTGGAAACTACTATTAAAAATACAATTTAGGTGTGGTAACACCGAAATGACTGCAAGAGTAGGGAGAGGTAAGGCTTGATGCGCACTGGATCCCGTAGACTCCGCAGTTGGTAGCCAGTTGTTGTCAAGCACGGACTGCTCGATAACATTTTGCATTGTATCTAAACAAAAAAAACTCTTTAAGTATGTTAATGAAAAAATAATCCATATCATAACTTTCCTACAATATTTTATGGTCAGAAAGGATGATCAAAATGGCCTTTATTAAGAAACCTGTATATGTGGTCGTATTTTAATGTTAACATTAAAGTATTGTATGTCATTAAAGTATCGGAGACCGATAAGACATAAAGATACAGGGCAATAACATTTAGGTACATGTTACACATAATTAAGCACTAAAACACTTGTGTATTAATGCCTCTCATTATGCTCCAGTCACATAAACTACTATCAGGCTCAATTTTTCAATCCCAAGGTAAAATATAATAATGTCAGTTAAAGTAATAACTCTCCTTTTAATTGCCATATGAAAGGAAGGTTTCGGCTAAAATATATCTATCAAATACAGTTATCTGGATTTGGAAATATTGGCCATTTAGCGAGTTATCCATTTATCTGGCGCTCTATTTTAATGTGTTCAAACCCATCTTGTTCGTATAGTTATTGTAAATATTATAAAAATATAATAACATCAGAGCGCGTACCAAGACCTAAAAGATCCTTAATAGCACTCGTAAAAAGTATAATTAACGCTGTATTTTGCGCCAGGTGACATATTTACCAGGAAGAAAAATAAGAGACTAACAGGACACTATAAGTCTATAAATAATAGCAAACCCGGACGCCATGTCTGGATTAACCGCGTAATAAAAGGTATAAGACAGTTTGTCCGACACAGCGATCAGTACACCCTATGGGAATTCATTTAAAAATAAACAAGACATACTTTAAAATCGAATCAACGGATCTTAAAATAGGAAAAACTCTTTTTTTTAAATAAACCAATTTAAATATTATTTTTTGGTTCCTCGTCTGCTTTCGTTTAACAGATAAAAAAAAAATATAATTAATTTTTAAGTAAAAACAACGACCAGCAATATTAGAATAAAGCAGAAAAATGACCTAGAACCAAGTGGAATAGAGGCCCTAGACGGAAAATCTAGTTTCGAATTCACAACACATAACTAACTCAGAAAAATACCTCGCAAGTAATAAAAAATCACAGTACTAGCCGATTTATTACCGAATTGGTGGAAAAATTCTTACCGTAAGTCGTGACTTCTGTGTTAGATTTCTGTTGAGCTGGATATAGGAGCACCACATCAGCTGAAACGATGATATAGTTAGTTTTATTTTTAAGTGTTGTATTTTGTTTTGATTCTTGTAACATAATATAATGTAATTAAACGTGACTTAATAGCGTAATACCTCTAGTAGTTTACGTGACGGTTGCGTAATGCTAATTATGCAGTCTCGTAAAATACTTTATCTACACACATATTATAAGTACTCTAAGATGGGTTCAGAAGCCGAAAGGCAAATGATCATTATTACATTACCTGTGGTAGTAGGTGACAGCGATGACGGCTGTAACGTAATTTTGAAATTACGTTATCGAATATTGTAAGGTAATGAGATCCAAATTTGGAACATCTTCCAAAATTAACAGCTGTCATCGCTGTCACCTACTACCACAGGTAATGCTGGTCATTGCCTACGGGTTTTGAACGCATAAATAGAGGACTTCTGATATGAGTGTAGATAAAATAATAAGCGTGACAATGGCGAAACTGTATTAACAATCTATTCTTATGACATTTTTTTGTCTGAATTGTCCCTTGTTTTATTTATGGTAGTTTTTCTTTTGTGGCATAATTATTGCTGGTTTTCCTATGGAAGCCCTAATCGTCATTTGGCCTAATGCATCGTTTGTCCGAATTTTCATTTATCCTAACGCCAATTCCGCTTAAATTTTAAAACTTTTTAGTATTGTTATAATACAACCCTAACCTAACCGAACCGAAGACATAATTGGAAAACTTAAAAAGTTGCCTGACTCATCTGAAAACCAGTTTAGGGCAAATGAAAATTCGGGCAAACGATGTGTTAGGACAAACGTTGTTAGGGATTGTGAGGGACACCCTTATTGCTTCTATTTAAAACAATAGTAGGTATTTAGCATAAAGATTAAAAAGGAAACCTAAAAACGCAGGATACTTACGAGGCTGAAATAATTCAGTTGTTGTTGGTGGCGGAAGAGTAGTAGTCGTGGTTGTCGTTGTCGTCGTCGTTGTCGTTGTTGTTGTGGTTGTTGTAGTTGTTATTTTGATCTCTGTGAGAAAAAACATATCAGTGGACAATGTCGCATAATTTCACCTAGCCCCAGTTAAGTACTAGGTCTGTACTATAGGTGCTAGGCAGAGATAAACATACTTATTTAGAGAAAAAGATACTTATACACAGATAAATATCTGGGACTCAGTAAAAAATATCAACGATAATCATACATTTATTTTAAAAGGTATCAAATCCAGGACTGCTACCCTCTTTGTAAGAGGGTCGTCAAAAATCAATACAAAATAGAAAGGGCTGACTTAAGCCATCATTCATTCGGGCAACAAAAAATCACATGCAAACGACACAAGTCTAGGATTGTGATTGGCAGTTCAGTTAAGGTTTTGACGTGCCCTTGTCAAAAATAAATCAACATGACCTAACCATCGTACTCAGGGACATTATAAAAGTTGTTTATGAAAATTCCTCACTAACATACATACATACTTTCACGCCTGTAATCTCAGAGTGTGGTAGGCAGAGCTTCAGAATTTCCTACAACTCTAAAAACTTGTTGATAATTTTGAAATAGTCACTAAGGGCCCGTTGTTTAATCAGTACCTAGGTAACTCAACTAATTGTTAAAATTCGAAAAAGGAATCGAAAATTTGACACATTCCCTTGAGATTTAACCATTAGTTACGGTTTTTAACGATTAGTTTAACTACTGATCAAACAACAGGCCCTAAGAAACGTCTTATTTGTCATTTAATTGACTCTTAGTGCGGAAGTGACTTTTTTGCCCTGGTATATTAAGGCCTTAATTTTTATTTAATGGAAATGACAGTCTGAAATCTCGGATCTAGTACTGTGGTTACTTCAGATTATACTCGTAGTTTCAAAATTTCGGGCCCTAATTCATATCGGAACAATGGAAACATGAAGCGTATCTGTGCTGCTAATAATTTCCAAACAACTATACCAAATATTTAAACCACCATAACAAGAAGAGTCCAGAGAATAATAAAAAAAACAGTAAATTAGCCACATGAGGGCTTTTTTTACAGGTCAGTAATTTTTTTTTATGGTATAGGAGGCAAACGAGCAGACGGATCGCCTGATGGTAAGCGAGTAATATGGAGTGAATCTATTAGCGCTTCGGACAAGACCATCATTGCGTTGCGGACAAGAAGCGCCGCAATAAACTCCAGCAGAAGGTAATTTTTACAATCATAAAAACATAATAGGTGTGCCTCAACGTTCTATTTTAGGTCCTTTTTTATTTTTAGTTTACATAAATGACTTGCCACCAACAGTAGATAAACTTTGTGATATTGTACTTTTTGCTGATGATATTTCACTAATTTTCAAGGCAGATAGAAAATCCGTAGACTACAGTAGGATAAACGCCATATTAGTTAAAGTACTTCATTGGTTTACTAGCAACAATTTGCTACTAAATGCTAAGAAAACTAAATGTGTTAGGTTCGCTTTGCCTAATGTTAAACCGGTAGATTCTAGTATTTTTCTAAATGACGAGTGTTTGCAAATGGTAGATAAGGCAGTTTTCCTAGGTATAACAATAGATAAAAATTTGCAATGGAGTCCCCATATAGCTGTACTGGCAGGTAAACTAAGTTCGGCAGCTTACGCCGTTAGAAAAATCAGACAACTAACCAATGTTGATACAGCTCGCTTAGTTTATTATAGTTATTTCCATAGTGTTATGTCCTACGGTATTCTGGTTTGGGGTAAGGCAGCTGACATACAAACTATATTTGTGTTGCAAAAAAGGGGCATTCGTTCTATTTACAATTTAAATTCCTGTGACTCATTAAGAGAACTTTTTAAAGAAATTAATATCTTAACTGTAGCGTCTCAATTTATTTATGAGAATATTAATTATGTTATTAAGAATTTAGATTCTTTTACTAAAAATTCTGATATACATAATTTAAATACTAGAAATAAAAATAAAATTGCTATTCGAAAATTCCACGTCCGTAAAGTATATAAATCATTTGTTGGTCAATGCATTCATTTCTATAATAAATTACCTGACGTAGTTTTGAAGTTATCCTTTCCAGCACTTAAAAATTACTTGAAAAAGTCGTTAATGTCTAAAGCGTATTATAGTGTCGAGGATTATCTAACAGACAAAAATGCATGGCCTAAACCCGAAACTTAGTCAATAATAATTTAATCAAATGCAATTGCTTTATCTTGTCTAGGGGACACCGTTGATGTAGGAAAACATATCGAAACTTGTATGTGGTCGTCTTGTACAGTGTTATATAAACATAGATAGGTGTTTTTTTTTCCTTTTCTCCCTCTGTCTCTCTCGTAAGATTTTTGGCATGTTTTCCTGCTGAACTGTTATTTTTATAAGTATAATAAGTAATTTAATATTTATTGCTTTATATAATGCTAGACTAAGTAGTAACCATTGTGATATGTTTAAAAAATGACTGACTGCTGAGTTTCTTGCGGCGTTTCTTCTCAGCAGTGGTCTTCTCTTAGGAAGCGCTGGTAGATTCTTGACGTGTAAAAGTGCCCGAGCGGCCTACTTACTGAATAAATATCTTTTATCTTTTTTTTTAATCTTTAATAATACCTAATGTTTATTAGTAATATTTTTTTTATATTAAAACTAGCAAAATAAAATAATTAGAATTACAAAATGAAAGGTCAATAAACATTAAACTAAACATTAATGACTATGAGAACAACACGACGAGGTTTCTACGTCAAAAGCCATAACTAGAATAATTAATTGAACAACAAGTCCTTGCAAACGTGAACAGACCGGATTCCTCAAACAGCACCCGTTCACGAGTATGACGCGTATCTCAGCCATGTGTTTGGGAAAGTAGGATATTCTAATACTATCCCTAAAGTTTATGCGGTTCCTAAAGCAATAGCAAGAAAAAATAGCTAGAGATTTACGTAGAAAAATACTAGTTACGAGTATGACTTATTAAGGAACGAATAAACAAAGCCTCATTAGTCTTATTAATATTTAACAAGCTCGACTCTTTTATGACTTCACTAGCTGTTTTGCGAAGAAAAATATATTTAATTTTACAGTGATTTTATCCTTGTAAATACGATGAAAGAATTTGAGCAACTTTTTAATTACAGCAATTAATTAATTTGGATTACTTCGTTTTAACATAAAAGCTATGCTATCTACGTTAAAGTGTATAATTAAGTATATTTTCTTATGACAGTGGACTTTAATGAGGAATTTTACATCCTTTAGTGCCCACTGCAATCCATTGAATGGTTGGTTGGATGAAGGTGGTCTGCTTGGATCACATTCTCAGAAACAAGCGACCACCAACCACTGCCTTAAAAAACCGTCATGGGCAAAGTTCAGGGGTACAAAAGCGTTGGAAGATCCATGATGTAATGGCTCGGGAATATAAAGACCTGGACAGGCGGCACCATAGTTGAAGAGCTATTCCGTTTGGCGAGAGATGAGCAGATGTATGCGGAACTGACTGCCAACCTCCACTAATGGCGAGGTATTTAAAGAAGAAGTGCTTTAGTATCGAGAAAATAGAAGCCCTGAGAGATTTAATAAAGTTATTTTCCTTATTTATTTGTTGCCAAATGGACGCGCAGGTGGAACTTTTAAATCTTGGACTTAGCTTCCTCTTCTGCGTTTAAATAAGGAGGTAAATTTAGTTTAACCGGAGTTCTTTATCGAGCTACTTTCTTATAAGCAGAGTTATTTGTTATTTCGTGTATAAGGTTTTGTTATTAGATGTATTTTTTACAGAGGGCTCCTTTTCACTGAAACAGGTTATACATGCCATGTAGGTACCCTATCTTATGATCAGTAGTTTTCAAATATAGAACAAGTAATTATAAAAAATATTTTTAATATCTTGATTTTATAAGTATAAATGTAACGCATATAGCCGCCATACATTTCAAAAACTTCCTTAATTTACCTGCTATCTAATGTATAAAATATTTAAAAAAATGATAGTTACAAATGATGGAGCTTTTATTAAAAGTGGACAGAACAATTTACGCGAAACTTTATTAAAAAAAACACTTTGCATACTTGTACAGCATCGAATAACCTATTTAACTATTATATAGTAGCTGCTAAATGCATTAAATTTTAAATAACCCTGTAAAACCTCTACTTACTCTCTGATTTAGTTTGGTCACATGTTATGGCCCGAAGAGTACTTTAAAGACTAATTGAAGTAAAATTAAAGGAAAAGGAAAAGAGGGTGACCAAGAAGAACTTACCTAGACCAATTTAAGCAAAAGAATTGACATCGTGTCGTATCAGGGTGTTAAAGAGCATTCCCGAAATAGGAAAGACTGGATATTACTCCACCGAGAGCATATCTTTTAAGTAAATGATGATGAGCTAAGGAATAATGTCAACAATAAAACTTACCATAGAGCCTGACAGTTCCTTCAGTCTTGCCCATGGTGTTGGTGGACACACATGTATACGATCCAGCGTCCTCACTCCGAAACTCTGAGATGTTGAGGGTCATCCTCGTCTTGTATGGCAGAATTTTGTCTTCAGATAGGTCGTGCCGTTCCCTAAAACAAATCAAAAGTTTTTTTAAGAATTAAGGTAACACGGCTCAGCTTGCTTTAGGACTCTCTAAACTTTTAGTGTATTCTTCTGATAGATTTTTTGCCAAGTTATCGTTTTGAAAATTCTATGAAAAATAATGGTGCCGTAGCTTGTCCGTTTTCTAGCAGTTCCCATATTATACCGGAAAATACTTGAGACTATCTACTACAACTTTCGTCGCCTGCGATACGACCGCGCTCTCATGATGCGGGTAAACTAGCCATCTAGTACACTTGTACTGGTTGTACTTACCCCGAAAGTATCATTTCCTCGCCGCTCTTGAGCCAGTAGTTAATGGCTTGCGGGTACGCCTCAATGAAGCATTCCAATCTTGTTTGAGAACCCGTCGGCACTCCGATTACCTTTGTAGCTACTACTATTGAAGGGAGAACTGCAAACAAGCACTTATTTTAAACACACTTAGAGTTTCCAGAGGAATTTCAGAGGGTGCAGCAAACTCGAATTCCATTAAAGTCCTCCTTTGTTATGGCAGCGTAATATAATTTTCAAACTTAATGGACATTGCTGCGCTGGGAATTTATGCATTATTGCATTTGAATAAAATGTCACTCTGTACATTTGATTTTAACTAATATTATTGAATAGTTATGCAATAACAATTATTGTGATTTATCGTTCATTTTCAGAGGTTTCCATAATTTAGATTTGTTCTGATTGTGTGAGGTTTCATCTAAAGTTAATTAGAAGGTTTTACTAATTCGGTTTCTTGAAAAACAAAACTAAGCAATTAAAATATTAGTTATTAAGATGTTGCAAGTAGTGGATCAACTACATGAACTTGAAAGATGGTTTAAGAAATGTATTAGTTACTTAATACTGAATACTGCCTTTATAAAGAAGAAACATTGTGTTTGCAATCTGAATGCTCAAACCAAAGAAACCCTTGTTTACAAAGAACACTTATAAAAATACATTTTCTTAACAAAGTAGAGCATTCACAACTTAAAGAACTTACAATTAACATTGAGCATGATGCGTTTGGAGACTGACGGCGGCACATCATTGGAAGCAATGCAGAGATATGCGCCCATCTGCTGACGCTCGACCTTCGTCAGATTGAGGTTGGGGCCCATGTACATGTCGACTGTTGAAAAAAACACACTTTATTTTTGGGTCTATATTGGAAATTTAAAATGACTACCGAGATGTCAATTAATAGAGAAATATGGAAGATAAATACATGCGCCGACCCCAAATAAGTTAGGATAAGGGCAGGCAAAATGATGATGATCATTGAAAATCTTAATGCATCTTTAGTCAAAATTATTGTTTATAGTCATATTGTTATAAATACACCCTAAATTAACCAAACTCCAGGTATTTTTGGATAACTTAATAAAAAAAGTAAGCTTGAAAAACCCGACTGCATTTCTTCCATGTCTGTCTGTCTATCTCGTGATCCGTAATAGGTAGACAGTTAAAATAGACTATAACATACAAGAAAATTAATTTTTAGGCGTTTTTTATCCAACCTGAACAATCGCTGTATCTCTTGAACCGTAAAAGGTAAAACGGGGTGAGTAGGGATACAACCTAAAATAAGTCATAAGTTGTTACAAATAAGAACAATTATTAAATGGACAATAACGTTACGGTATTGGAAATAATTTCAGTCTTATTATTAGTAACATATGCTTCATTTTAGGTTGTGTCCCTACTCACTCCGTTTTACGGTACTATTGCCGCTATACCAACCAACAGTAAAAAAATATTAATTAAAAACTAAATTAAGACACGGAACCCTTTGTGTTCAAATCCGACTGAACTTGCCCGGTATTTAATTCCACTAATATTATAATGCAGAAGTTTGCGTGTTAGTTTGTTACTTCTTCACGCTGCAACGGCTAGACGAATCATGAAATTTGAATTTTGATAGCTTAATGAGACACCCTGGATTAACACGGGCTACTTTTCATAATGGAAATCGAAATATACGCTGACGTAGTCGCGGGTGAGTAACTATTTAAATTGCAGACCCATTCCTATCCCCTATATCTAAACTAGACCGTAAACAAGTTAAGTTCTGTAGCCGCAAAGTGCCAGCAAAACGTCCGAATAAGTTTAGGATACATATAACTGGGCTCTATGTTTTGAAGTTTGTGTCGTCCTTTGTGTAGTATCAAGAGTCAGCGCGATATCGCTGTAACATTGTTATTTTCCAGATTCCTATAGTAAGTTGAAGATATCTTCATAACTTTTCCTAGTAGGACGTTCAAGTACAGCTGTTGTGAGAAACGGTAGATAATAAACGAACTTAGCTACTGCTAAAAGTCTAGAACTAGTTTTTATAATTATTTGATTCAGAAATATGACTATGATATTAATATTTTGATTGTTGATGACATAATTTATGAAGTAAAAATTATGAATTGTGTTTCGTTTAATTGTTATAAATTTTAAATCTACATTTTAATATCATTTCAAAGTTATTCAACTTGTAAAAAGCTAAAAGTGACTGTAAGATTTATGTAATATGATAGGTACCTACTATTGTATGTCATATAATATTATGACATGTTACAGCGATTCTATAAAATGTAACATCTGAATATTTTACTACCGTAACACACAATAAATATTCATAAATGAATTAATGTTTATTTTTTTGTACTGTAATGATGTTTTTGTTACTTGCTTTTCAATTTTATTTTGTTGTAAAACACCTAAAGAATATCAAATTTAAACAACTAGCAGATTCTATTTTATGACTAAACTAGCTGTTGCCCGCGACTCCGTCCGCGTCGTTTGTCGCTCTCCCATCGACAACTATACATTTTTCCGGGATAAATAGTAGCCTATTCGCTATTTAAGACTATAATAATCTATCTCTGTGCCAATTTTCATCCAGATTTGTTCAGCCGTTCTGGCATGGTATGTAACAAACATACATCCATCGAAATATTCGCATAATTATAACAGTAGTTTAGTAGTAAGATAACATTATAAAATATTATAAAATATAATTATAAAATAAAATTCGTTAGACAATGCAAAATAATTGATAAAAAACAGAAAGAGGAAACCAACATGTTAAACAAAACTTTTAATTGCTAAATCAAAAATGCAATTCCGCATGAAAAATATCTCGTGTAGCACCCCGTTTTTAATTCCTAACGAGATGACAGCATTGCAATAGCTTAAATTTTAATTATGCATGCGTTTTGAGACTGGCCGCTCGCTTTCGTGCAAATATGATTGTGTCTAATAAGGATAGTAACTGTGCCAAAGACCCGAAATCGGGTCCAATTTATACAGGGTATAAGAAACTTGGCACTGAAGAGGATTAGCTAGCTAGAACATTAACATCAGAATGTCATTAAGCAATAAATTAGGAGGTCTGAGCTCAACGTCAACCTTAAGCAGATCAATCTGACCTAGGGTGATGTAAATGCTCATAAACATGATTTATTTGCGTAATTTACTGTGAACCTAATTCGATTGATTAAATTACTGAATGTAATGTAGCTGTCAGTGACAAAATGTAATTACGTGAAGGAGCTGCGAGACTATTGATCGATAATTTTACAATTTATAAACGGAAAAATGGATGTAGTCTCGCAAAATATACAAGAGGAAAATAGGAGCGGGAGAGAACAAAAATAAATTAAAGTACTTACAAGCGCAGTGCGTATCAAACGTCACGGTACCGTAAATCGGAACTGTCACTCCCATTTATTAAAATCTTCCGCTCCCCTAATTCCAACCACTGCAGCCTGACGAAGAATTGTTTGACGAATATTCACACGTCAAATATTCGCAGATGCAACAATTGTTCTAGGTTTGAATACACGTAAATTGTTAATTATAGCGTCTCTTACAATGCGGATAGAGGCTCAATATAGCGTGGAGTTTTGATCAGTGATTGTTGGTGCGTTGGTAATGAGCTGATCAAATATTGATATTGGACAATTTTCAAAAAAAACAAAAATAACTACACATAAATATTTAAATGAAATGAAATACCAAACTGTATTAAAAATGTTTGGACTATCTTAAAAAAACCGGTTAAGTGCGACACGGAATCGAGCACTGAGGGTTCCGCATCTCCGTTAAATTAATAAAATTTTATGAAATATTAAAAACTCAATAAAGTCTTGCTGTCTTTCTGCTTGTTGTCTTCACCTTTTAAAAACCAACCATAAGGGTATATATGCCATTATTTAAAGTACCTAATCAGAATCTGTAACTTCAATTCTTTTACCGTCTGTTTTATTGACGACCGGCTATTTTACCAACATTATAAAATCAGGTATGCCCTATGAACGTATTACGGCAATTCTTTTATTTTTCCTGTAATGGTATAGATTATCCCCTAGTCTATGTAATTTATTCAAATGTTTATCTTCAGTTAGTAGTCAGGGATGGTAATATTTAACTTGATCGCCGGCTTTCACATGATACAAGGATATGATAGGTTAAAAGAAAAAAAACTGTTCTTCGCTTTATTACCACTAAATTAAATAATCTCAAATTTCAAATTTGTAATGATAAGGCTTTGTTCGGACTAATGTTCAATTCTTTTACCACAGTTTGTGGTGTTAAATAATGGAGAACCTATTTTCATTTTTCTCCTTTTAACATTACGCCTTACAGCGTCATTCAGCTAAACTTACGTGGTAAATCTTACAACATTATTTCTTTCCGTAATACCTACTCCTAATGTACGAGACTTTTATTCAGCTCACCGATAAATATTGTTTTGGGTAAGATTTATAGTCCTTCTTTCAGTTTGTGTTACTTCAAAGAAAAACATTCCAAGGTTACAATTTGAACGTTTCGTCATTTTTGTTTATAATAAGAAGGCAAACGGGCACACAGACCGACAGTATCTAGAATCGGAGTCTCATAGACATTTTCATTCTTAAGACAACCATCTCAAAACTGCAATCCTAAGTCTACGTAAGCGTTGCAAACCAACGGATTAAGATGTATGTCTCATTGCTAGTAATAAATAATAAAGTAGCGCTAGTAATAAATAAATAAAGTAAACTAATTAATTAGTACGTAACAATTAATAAAATAGCGCTCACATTAGACATATCTACATGCTCCCTGAACGATTTCACAAGGGCCACTATGTTTGTATTATTCTATACTCAATAACTGTATAATTATTGTGTATATATTTGAATGTACTAACAGCCTGTAATGATAGATTTGAGTTATTTAATATATATAAAAAAATATCTGCGGTTGTCTTATACCCACACTGAAATTCCACTGCTGATTGTTGGTAGGTCAAAGGATAAGAATGGTTATGGTATGGTAGCGTATGTCCGAAGCGCTAGTAGATTCACTCCATAGTACCGACGTGTAAAAGAGCCCTTATGTGGCCAATTTACTATATATTTATTTTGAATTTGATTTGATTTGATGGATACACCTCAAGATAATTGAAAATAAAAACATGACACAGAACTTTATTTTTAATTATTCGGTAGTTTCAGTCCATTCCTTTTATAATTAATGTATAAAGATAACGACCTCTCTTCATCTACAGGCATGCGAGGTGCGTATTTTTAATATGCTCGTTCACTATCATTTGGAGCTTCATCAGTGTAACTCAAGCTTCATATTTTTTTAAATCTGGAGTCCTAACTTTAACGGAATTTGAAGACGTTATATACACAATCTCACATCACCAAGTAATTGGAATGCTTTAAAGTAACAAAACCTACATGTATATATTTAAATACATAAATTGTAATCGAAATTTAATCAAAGTCTCTACCATAAGCTATCGTCATCAAATTGCATCCGTCAGTCGCCCATTATTGATGATGCTGGTGTTATTTCAAAGACTTACCCTTGCGCAGTTCTCCAGTGCCGTCCCTCAGTAGAATGTTGGTGCCGTCCTCCCTCCTCCAGAGGATGCGTGGGAGTGGCCGGCCAACGGCCATGCAGGAGAGGCTCACGTCCTGGCCCTCCTGCGACACCAGGTCACCACTGGTGCCTTCGTCTACGATATTTGGTGGCACTGCAGGAGAAATAAGACTTGTTAAATGGCTACAAGGCAGAGGAGCATGCAGGCCACCCTAATCGTACGTGGGTTTTTAATAATTGACTATATCAATAAATCAGCTTTATTATTTTCTAGCTTCTGCTCGCGACTCCGTCCACGTAGATTTCGATTATCGGTATTCCCTCGGGAAAATTGAAATTTGTCCGGGATGAAAAGTAGCCTATGTGTTAATCCAGGGTATAAGATATCCATTCCAAAAAAAAACCGATTCCCATTTTATACACACGCACACACACACACACACACACACACACACACACGCGCGCACGCACACACACACACACTTTCGCATTTATTTATAATATTAGTGGATTATTCACTTAAATTATATAATTAAATATAGTTTTCTATTAGAAGGTATGATCTGAAATTTTTATTGAAATCTGGTAAGCCCTTTCTAAGGCAAAAATTCAAAACAAACTTTCAGACTGACAGACGAAATTTCTAAAATCGGTAATTTAGTAATGGTAAAATATTGGCTTTTACCTTGAAATTACAGACAGACACTTAAATTTTATATATTGATTGGTACATAATAACAATGTCATTTTGTACTGCTCACGTATCACTTCTATCAGAACGTAACGTTTAGATAAAGTCTACCGTTAACTGTGAAATGGACGGAAGGCGAAAAATCTAGGAAGGTATAATAATACAACTCTAATCGCCGAACTCAGATACCATATAGAGACAATTAACTCGTTCCATTTTCAAACTTGTGTATAAAAAATCGTCACTAAGGAACGATTTATCGTCATTAACTGACTCTAAGTGCTATAAAACTTCGCAATTACCATAGAGTGTAATAAAATAAGCTACCTAATTCTAAAACAGCCGCGGATGTTGAAGTCATAAAGTATTTAAGCAAGTGGTTAAGTTACTTTAATTCCCCAAACGATAAGACATCCGTTTACCTTATGAAAGTTGAACAGGGATCCCTAACGTTGGCAGTATAATTTATGCACCGAGCTACCTTATAATACGGTGCTAAGGGAATATTTTCACGGGCAATGTTACTTATATTCGTATTTTTCCCTCAGTTTTTGGGTAAATTTAACCATAAATCATTTCGATATGAATCTTTAATAAATATTATTGCAAGCCCCATAGCGCTGCGCCTAATTGAATGAATGTGATTCGTAATTTATAAAAATAAATGGTTGTGAAAACGGGTAATTTAAATAATAATAGAATCAGTGAATAAAATGCAATTGTTTGTCGAAACCTGGATATTATGTCTAATGAAAGAGGTGACATTATTTTTATTACCGTACGTTTAACGTTTAAATAAAGTTTTAATTAACTTTTAATTTAATTTTTAGCTTAGTTCTTTATTAATTTTATTTTTAAATTTTCTTTATACAGGGCGTCGCAAGACTATGGGACATGAAGGGAAAGTACCTTAAATATCGTAGATAGGATATTTTACTGACAGAAGACTTTATGTTATTTTTAAAAGTGAGTAATACTGCATTCAAATATATTCTAAAAATTATTTGCTTCGTCTGGGTATCGAACCGACTTAAATGTGAAAAAAAATCACCCCTGTTATAATATTGCCAATCGAAAGAATGAACAGAAAATAATAATTCTTCTTAAGTAACATAGTATCTTAAAAGAAAGGAATAAAGTGAAATTAATCATTTTAATCAAATTAAAAACATACATGAAACTGCCGAACTCAGTTGAGTATTTTGTGTAAATTAAATATTTTTTTGTAAATTAATTAATTAAATGCTCAAAATGTGATCCCTCTCGTCTTATGCAAATCGCTAATCTTTTAACACCGCTAGATTACTTCTTTTGGGGATACGTGAAAGATTTGCTATACAAAAAGTAATACGACAACGTGGGCGAATTACAAACAGAATTGAGCCATATCATATCGAGTACCTATTCACCATAATATGATAAGAAAATCAACAGACAGCGGACTTATTAAAAGATTGGCGATTTGCATAAGACAAGAGGGATCACATTTTGAGCATTTAATTAATTAATTTACAAAATAATAATTATTTTCAAAAAATACTCAACTGACTTCGGTAGTTTCACGTATGTTTTTAATTTGATTAAAATGATTAATTTCACGTTATTCCTTTCTTTTAAGATACTATGTTACTCAAGAAGAATTATTATTTTTTGTTCATTCTTTCGATTGGCATCATAAAAACACGGGGGATTTTTTCTCACATTTAGGTCGGTTCGATTCCCAGGCGAAGCAAATAATTTAGAGAATGTCCTTGAATGTAGTATTACTCACTTTTAAAAATAACATAAAGTCTTCTTTCAGTATAATATCCTATCTACGATATTTAAGGTACTTTCCCTTCATGTCCCATAGTCTTGGGAAGCCCTGTATACTCAGGTCTATAGTCCCTTGAAGCTGTGAAAAAAACGAACTTCTAAGTTAACGTAAAAAAAAGATACGGCCGTTTATACCGCAAAAAAACGTATATTTCGACACTCTCAAGGGAATCAAAATTTATAGGGTATTTTCCGTTGACCTAGAATTATGAAATTTGGCAAGTAATACCGTCTTATACTATAAGTAGAGGGAAAAATCTGAAAACTATACATTTTTAATTAAATCACAAGAAAACAGGGTCTTTATCTAAGGAACGGCGGTCCAAATTTTGAATTGAGTTAACCGAGTCATGTGGGATATCGTATGAAAGGTTTCATTGGTACAAGCTCAAACAGATGTTAAATTATTTTTATGATGTATAGAAAATTGTACGGAACCCAAGGTGGGCGAGTCTGACTTGGGCTTGTCCGGTTTTTTTTTCATTTTATCTTTATTTTATCATCATCAATCTAGCATTGTTTAACTACAGTCAAAGTCATAAATATAATTTATCCTAAACGTCAAAAATATCTACACGCCTATACTGCCCTACTAAGCATAATGGCGTTATCTCAAACAAAACATCTGTAGAAATTGCAACCTAGTTACAAACAGAAGAGAGTTGAATCTGCTTTGGCTATTGAATTTAGTTATTGCATTTTTGCTTAGGAGGGCAGTATATGACATTGACAATAAGGTTTGTGGTTCAATACATTTGATGCAAAAAGTGTATAAATATTATTGCTTTAGACTGTACCAACAAAGTCTAGTAGTAATCTGTCTTTTTCAGTGGCGCTATACATTCAAACCATTTATTTAGTTGACAAGCCACATCAGGGCTCTTTTTCACGTTGCTTTGGTAATAATGGAGTGTATCTACTAGCGCTCGGACAAAAGCAACATTGCTGAAAAGAAACGCCATAAGAAACTCTAGCAGGTCCTTTTTGATACAAAAATTATTTGAAATGGTGCAATCTATGCAATGTCCATGGATATCACATTCGATTAAAATTGTTCGGTTAAAGAATATTTACTCGCGTGGACTAAACAGAAGCGCATGGGGTCATCTCCTTGCACTTCTGTGAAGTCTGTTAACCTTTTATTTATTTTTATATAATTCTGACATGAGATGCCGCGTTAATTATAGTGTAACATTTTATTGAATAATATAATCTGAATCTGATTATACATACACATACCTTCACGCTTTCATTCCCAGAGTGGGGTAGGCAGAGCCACAGAGTTACACAATTACCAACAACTCCTTGTAGGTATAATTCTGTAACCACAATTTGCACAATTAGGCTAATTTTTTTACCAGTGTACTATTAGTGACAGGTTGCAAGCCTATCACCTAACAGTACTACAAGGCTTTATTCTCTTAGTCGCCTCTTACGACATCCACGGGAAAACACATAATATCACTATTCTAACCCGACAACTACACGGGATTAAAAATCTGAATCTGATTATAATTAAAGGTTTTTACACAATCAAAATAAATTCTTACATTTACATAAAAATAATGTGTTTGCATTACATTTTGTTGTTATGATTTAACCGCAAAATGACGTCAAGCCCCTGTTTTGGTGGGAAAGTTGCAAAGCATTGCAGGATTATTATAGGGCACCAAATTAGCCTTTAACGTTGTTTAAATTTAAATAACGTCATACCTATTATTGATTAATTCATAGCTTTGAGCGTTTTATGCAGAATTGATTGTGACTAATATTGGATTTAAAATTGAAATATTCTATGAATGATTATTGTAATTTATACATTCCCCTTTGTCATGCATCATAGCGTGTATATTGTTTGCAGGTGATAACTTTTTAAATTGCATGTGGTTATTGTTTGTGACTAATATTGGATCCAAAGTTGAAATATTTTATGAATTATTATTGTAATTCAAACATTCCCCTTTGTCATGCATAGCGTGTATATTGTTTGCAGGTGATAATTTTTAAATTGCGTGTGTTTATATAATATTTTTATTGGAGTGTTAAATTTATTTTAGATTTATTTATTTAAAAAGACCATTACACTATTAAGTACATTAAGCTTCGCCGAAGTGCTTAGCAGTTTGTCGGCGAGTTATACACTATTTTTTAACTTCTATACTTAACTGAGTGAATCTACTTAAACGAATACATGCTTAAAACCTATTAAATTAAACTAAGCAAAACATTTGCTCACGGGTTTGTCAAGAGTTGCTTCTTACAAGTGTTTTTTTTTTTATAAAACTACCTATTTTTCTGTGTGGCCGTTTATTTTTTTCAAGTCAACAAAATAATTTACAACATGGTATATTTCAAAATTTGCATAATGTGCTTGAAGATCAATTAAAAAAGATGGCAATGGATTAAGTAAATTATATTTGAAGGGTTAGACAAATATTTTATTTTATTAATGACTTCACAAATTGAATAAATCGAATATGTATAGATTTGATGTATACAAAATATTCTGCATTTGATCACGAAAATATCACACATTCTGACAACTTTCTTGATTCATTCAGTTTCACAGAATGCATCCTGGCTAACCCTACAATTCACATGTGAAAACAAACAAACATTGTACATTCAAAGGCAAAATACTTCACCATTAATAACTCCCGTCAAAAACAGCAGCAGAATTCCCGCAAACAGAACAATGTAGGAAAAATCCCGGGTGAAACTATGCCGTAGGCACCTCCGTCCTCACGGACAAAGTGTGCGGGCTGTAAATCACCTCCGCACGAAACATTCGATGCAGAACGAACGTGAGAGCGCGCCTATTACGAGACGTGACCATTTGGGCCACGCCACTTTAGAGCTAGCAAGAATAAATACATAAAGATAAATTGTCCTTCCGTCTTCCACTAGCGTAGAAACGGAGGCGCGATAAAATAAACAATATTTATCCTCGTGTTGTACTTTCCTATCTAAACAGTCTAGAAAGAATGAGACGCACTGAGCGACGGTGTAAGTCTGTTCTATCTTTTCAACGAAAAGCGTCATTGAGACTACTTTAGTTTAAACTGAGTCAAGTTGCTGTGATTTGTCTTACGTTAACGTAAGGCATTCAAACAGGAGAAAAGTTGGCAGCATTGTGATATAAAAATACAAAGGAGCAGCTTTGGTGGTTAGTAAAATTCAAAAAGTCATTTTTTTTACATTTAACCTGTTTTTAAATAAATAATTATTTTCTACAATTATCCGACATTTTTGCATAATGGTCTACGGATAGAACCTGTGCCCGTCTAAAAGTTTAATAAATCCAAATCTTCGACTTTGGTGCTGCCGCGGCCTCTGCCATGTCCATAAATTCGACCTTCTGCAAGAGATGTGCTTAATTCAAAGAGATTTACTGATCTAATTGTGAAATATATATTAGCTTAGTGACTAACCCACATTCAAATGTAAGAATTACAAACCATTTTTTAAAACATGATTCGTAGTTTATTCTCTGATATTTATTTGATAGTTAAATTTACACTACGAATATCCCCACTTGTTTTAAGTATCCCAATCATCCTAAACATGTTCAGAGGTTAACGTTATTACGGACCTATGCTGCCTGGATTTAAAAATTCTTTTCACATATTTTATTTCAAAATCCTCGCCGCGTATTTTATAATTAACATTTTATTAATCTCTATCAATTTATATAAAGGATGCTCTACCTAAATTAAACTGAGAAAATAAAGTCGTATCTAATCGTGCTCTAAATTGATCGCTCGTAACCCGAGAGCCGGCATATAAATCGTTTAATAAAGACATCGGCATTTCCCTCGCCCACCACAAAGAGCTCATTAACACGTCAATGCGAGGGAATGCCTCTCCAAAGAAAATACCTATTGAAATAAAAGAGTTCTTGAAAGGAAAATATGAAAAGTAAATTTCAACCGGGATGAACGTCAAGTGCAGAGCAGCGTGAAGGAATAACTGTACAGAGTGGAAAAAAATGAATGCTACATGGAGGGCAACTGCCTTGAATATTGAAAGTAGCTTCTTATACGCAAAGGGGAATTACTTTTTTTTAAATAACTGTTATTTTTTATTTGTCTGTCCTATTTAAGGATTAAACCGATTAAATATGTCAAAAAATGTACCTTGTTTTATACAGATTGAAAGGGTTTAAACGGTTCTCTCAATAACATATCACTATAAACGAATAATAAATCGATTTCCGTTTTCAAAAATCAATAAATGCAGTATTGATTGTTTTCAAAAATAAAACTGAGCACCCTTTGTTTAGACTGCTATTTCCAATATTTAAGGTTCTTGTGGCGTTTATTTTTTCACCCTGTATAGTGGAGAGGTATTGTTAATACGATCACGTGCCTTTATAAATGAAAGGAAAATACAAGTATAAATTCAAGTCATTTTACCTTTAGAAGGTAAGAGCATACAGGATGGTCTCATTTAAAGTTAGCTTGCCTTGAGTAATAGCTCTCTGTTGACTAGACAACGTTTTTTAAACACAATTACTCTGCACGTCAAGCGCATCTTGTGGGAAATTTCTTATTTATGAACGGTTTAAGCATTCCTTCTTAGTCGCAAACGTGCTTGAAATATGTTTTGTCTTTATCTGTCGATATTACATTTAAATTTGATAGACAGTACAAATAATACTTTAATTAAAATAGGTTTTTAGTGCGTTAGTGGGTGGGTGGGTTAGTGTTTGGCTACAATACTCGAAACAAGTTATTGTATTTTTAAAACATTGGGATATGTTCCAATATTTCAGTCCTACTTACTATCTTTGCTTTGCGTTTAAAGATGGCTATATTTTTCGCGACTTTCTTACTTCGTCTTTGTATATTTTCACGCTGTATACTTGGAAATTGTGTGACGCCTTAGGGAAATGTAGCATAGGAAAATGTATTCGTTCTCTCACTCTTGTTCGATTCAAGAATCCTTGAACATTGCTTTATTTTACGCAATACCGTGTTAAATTATAAAATACTAGCGACACGCCCCCGCTTCGCTTCGGTTTATGTCAGTTTTCTGTAACACTTGTACATAAACCAGAATTGTTTATGCATACAAACCTTCCTCAAGAGTCACTCTTACTATTGATGATAATCCGCATTAAAATACGTTGCGTAGTTTGAAAGTTCTACGCGTACATACAGAGGGACAGATGGACCTATTTGAAGTATATCCTCGTGAGACCTGGGGTGCTATAGGAGGTACAAAATCAAGGCAAATTAATTAAAACCATATTAAAATGAAATAAAGTTCATTTTTCTTTGTTTCAAAATTCAGAATAGTATTTTAGATTAAAAGGTAATTGAACTTTATTTCCTTGCTGGTAGACACAAGTTCCCATTCACAAGAATCACACTGTTTGTAGTATGGCGGGCCTCAGGAGGATATAATGTGGTATAACATGTAGTCCAATATCGCATAATTTCCGAGATTTTTATTATTTAAGAAAAAATTCCATAGTTAATTTAATTTGAGCTCTGTCACCTTAACCTAAAGCATTATTTACTAAGAAAGATTCATGTTGTAAGCAGCAATATCATCAACGTACAACATAAATTAATTTAATCAATTTTATAGTAAATAATCCTTTAAGTTAAGGTGTTGTAACGCGTGTAAATACCCGCTATACAATTATATATGTATAAATATAATACTCATTTTATATAATGTAAGATATTACTTAAAACTTATTTTGTTGTATTTTTCGAAATCTTAGAATTATCTATAACAATAAAACGTTACAAACAAAGAAGCCGCTTTTTGGGATCATAATTCGCAGCTGCAAGTCATTAGACAAACTTCTTTTATCTATAATTTTTTTTGTTAGATTGTTAAAACAGACGTAGTGTTAACTTTATTGCAAGGACTTTCACAGTTCTTCGAAAGGTCTTCTTACTCGCAACATGTGCAAGAACCCATTGTCAAGTGGATTCTCGGCGTTAGATTTGTAGATAAAAATAATAATAAAGGACTAACGTCTTGGAATGCAACAGAATTGGACCTTAATACCAGCTTGGGGGCGGTGACATACTGTTTCCCGCGTTACTTTGAGTGGTTAAAAATTAGGAGAGTAAACTTAGAAAGTGGGTGAAGAGGTTGGTAACGAACCTAGGGACAAGACGGTCAGGACGTGGAGAAGCCAGGAAAAGTAGTTGATCAAGGATATAAGTACGGACGCGTTCGCTGATACGAGTAGCTAGGCAGTGATCGTTTGAGTTTAGAGATCGTATTAGTTTAATTGAGTGTTATTAGTACAAATAGTTATTCGTGTATTGAAGATGTGTGTGTGAACCGAAGTTGAAAGTGTGTGTTAAATAACTAATGATCAGACAAAGCATTCATTGTACGACTGGATTACCGCGTTATCATTTTTCAATATTATTTCATATGTGTAAATGAGGGTGGTTGAGAAACAAGGCTAACTGCTGAAGGGACTTCTACTTTTATTTACACTCTTATTTCAAGTGAGACTGGTGGAAGGCGCGATGTAGTGTTCTGCAGCTTCTTACATTAACGAGGACCACTTAATTGGCGGAAGGCGAATGTAAAGGGCTGTATGATTCCTACATCAACGAGGATCATTTCTCTTACTTACACTCTTATTTCAAGTGAGACTGGCGGAAGGCGCGATGTAATGTTCTGCAGTTTATTACATTAACGAGGACCACTTAATTGGCGGAAGGCGAATGTAAAAACAAAGGACTGTATGATTACTACATCAACGAGGATCGCCTTCTCAACTCGGACTTAAAAATCCAGACGTATACTGATGATTGTATGGTCATAAGTTGAGAGAATGAATGCAAGATAACAGGGTAGCTAGGTTTAGTGAGGTCAATCCCCATCCAAGTAAGGACCAATTTGATTTTAACTTCTTGTTCATGTACTCATTTAAATCTAAGGTCAAATAGGTTCTTGCTGTAACCGACCTCGTTCTCCGGTAGGGGTTAGGTAGGGAACATTACTCTATATCATTTCCTAATTACTCTATCTTATAATTATTCATATTCTTGAACTATACACACTCCGGTGCACGGAGGCCTCACGAGGGGGCAGTCAAGGGGTTATTGATACTCCAGCTATATTCCGATTGAGCAGGTATACAACTATCAAGGTAGTACAAGGAGAATCTGGGTGAGTCAATCTTTTATTTCAACTGTGTGTTATTTTTGTGTTTATTTCATGATTGAGGTTAATTTCGCATATTTTCGGTTCTAGCTTGTTTATTGGTAGATTTAGAGTTTGATTACGTTAGATTACCTTTTCTTTAACACAACGTAAAGGGTCCTAATTTAGACATATTTAAAACTAGACGATCACACGTTTTAATTCGAGGCCAAATTAATTTAATTAATACAACGTAGGATATTTTATCGATTCTATGTAGCCCGGGGGTAGGAGAGTTACAGTGTCAGGGTTCAAATTAAATTAACCATGACATTGTTTTTTAAATAATAAAAATCACGGAAATTATGCGATTCTTTTAGGTCCCTTTTAGGCTATTAGGGTCTAGAATCGATGGTTAAAATCCTTCGGGTACGTCCCGGGCACTCTGTATAGAGATAAACGCCGCTCTGGGTTTCACCAAGTGCTTAAATAACATTTAAGTGGCATAATATAACACAATATTGATAACTAGGACTTATCTCGGGCACGTCCTCAGGCATGACAGATATCAACTTTTCCAACTAATTATGATGGGCAAAGTTGCTGCCAAAAGAAAAGTTGGGCGAAGGAAGAAGTCGTGGCTTCGCAACATCCGGGAGTAGGCTGGAATTACGAGCGCGTCTGAGCTGTTCCGCCTCGCAAAAGATAGGGACAGATTCCAGCAGCTGATAGCCAAACAAGTTGGAAAGGTACTTTATGGGCCTGGACACATCACCACGGCATGGCGTCGTTAACGTTAAACGGCGCGGCGCCGTAGAAAGGCACGTTGCCGCGTCGTGCAAATACACTGTGCCGTGAGACAACGGCTTCAACTATTTTAATCTCTACGCGCAGGACATTGGGCTTAATATTGCACTTTATAATGAATGACGGCACCGTGTATCTGCGCGTCACGGCAACGTGCCTTTCTACGGCGCCGCGCCGTTTCACGTTAACGACGTCGTGACATGGTGTTGTGTCAAGGCCCTAAGAAGAACACTGAAGGAAACAAACTGACACACACACACAAACTATCGCATTTATAATATTACTGGGATTTCAAAAACATTTTCCTTGACAAAAAAAACACACACAAAGTAAATCAACAACCGGCATTTCAACACAAATTCACCACGCACATTCTGTCACTTTGTTTGTAAAGACGCCACACTCAGCGTGTTGCTAACTCGCCGTGCCCAAACACGCCATGTCCGACACTACCCTTTTTACCCTTGATAAAACCCGCATAATTTCTTTGTGCCGGGCTAAGCTTAAGTGGAACGGCTGTCGTATGAATCTGGAATAGTTGGGATACTTGGGACCTTAAGATAGACACTGAGTGGACACGAAAGGACGAGTAACTTGGCACATCATTGCTTAAATTACGATAGTAAGTGCCGATATTTTTGATCAAAATGGTACTTTGGCAATCGAAAACTACCCAGAGGGCTCTGCCAAGATGCACTACGCTAACTAACGTTTCTATTCGATTCGTTTTTAAACCAATCGCGTCACTGGAAGATGACGTGATACGAAAAGTCACGTGGACTACCAGTGACGCGAATTGTTTAAAAACAAATCGAATAGAAACGCTAGTAAGCGTACTACGCTTACTAGCGTAGTGCATCTTGGCAGGACCCTCAGATTTCTACTTAACTGGGTACAATTCCTCGGTGAAACTGAAAAACCGCGTAAGTAACATTTTTGATGAGGAGCAAAATGCACCTTTTTTGTAAGATGTTAAGGTTTATTTTGCTCTATAATAAATTTGTTGGTTACGCGGTTTTACTTTGAATTTTTTTTTAACTCGGAGGTTATTACCCTGTCAAGAAAATAAGAACTATCGTAACGTTAAGAATACGATAGTATGTCAAAGGCAATAATAATATGATTTTGTGAAATAAAGGCCTGTACCAGTACGGGATGCAAAAGTCCAATATGATTCTAATACAAGTTAGTTGGTTGATTGGAGATCGTTTTATTTTATCTTTTCTATTTATATTTATTTTAAATCTAAGACATCGTGATATCAGCAATAAAATGATGAGATCAAAAGATACTTGGAGTACGGTTTTCAATTGTGTTTATGTTGGGTAATTGGGTATAGCGGTGTTTGGTAATTAGCGTTTTCTTTTGTTTTGTCTGTTTCTTTATTTTTTCACTCGTTATTGTTTTACCATTTTTACGATACAATAAGGTATACGTTGAAAAAAAGTTTATTGTATTCCCTTTATAAATTTACTTTCTTTAATTATTTTTATTTGTTAGTAAATTCACCATAACACGCATTATTCTAAAAAAAAACTGAAAAAATCTCTAAATATAATCCGCTATCTAGTAAGGTTCAAAAGATGGAGGTCTTTGATGTTGACGGACAGACGGATAGCGTAGGCATTATGTAACTAGAGTCCCGTTGGGCTATCTTTCGTGCACGGAAGTCTAAGAAAGAAGCAGCTTACCTAAAACATCCACGCAGCCGATCTGCTTCTTCATAGTGCTGGTGTTAATCTGGCACATATAGCAGCCCCGGTCCTCGACCTTCAGCGGTCGGATGTGGAGCTGCCAGGACCCTGGAGAGTCGTTGGTGACCGCATATCTGGAGCTATGGGTCACGAGGCGCGTGTGGAGGGTTAGGATTGTTTGATCGTCTGCTCGGATCCACGCCACCTGTGAAGGAATTGCTGCGTTCAATTTTTGATGCTAGAATTGACAAAATTTCGGTGATACGACGTAACTAACAAATTCAGTGTGCTGCAATATGTACCTTACTGTCTTACTTGCTAAGTTATATTTTGCATCGTATTAAATTTGTTCGTTACTAGGTTTTGCAGTATCAACAACGAACATCACTTTTGTCTAATTTAATTTTAGGGTAAGAGGCCGTTTAATGCAACAGGGAAAGATATACTTTTGTTCTTTCTACCTTTCACTAGATTAAACTTATTAGGTTTTGAGAGCTCATAACAGGATACAGCTGTAGGAGTCTCTCCTTCTAACTGACTAGAACTTGGTAGACAATTATCATATGGCCTCAGGTTTTGGTCTCGTTTTTTCTTAGCATTTAAATATAACTGCAGCATACGTCCTTCTTAATTTTTAATTTCAAAATGCAGTTAAGGGAACAATTTGACAAAAATGTTTAAACAATTTTTGAGTAAAGAAATTGTATACTAAACGATTAATGTACTTTATAATTATTTCAAAATCGCATTTAAATAAGAATACCTTGGAAAAGGCAACTGATGATAAAATAAAATTTTATTTATATGTACTAGTGACCCGCCCTCGCTTCGCTTCGGTTTTTGCCAGTTTCTGTACATAATCCAAAACTTACATAAAAACCTTCCTCTTGAATCACTCAAAATCGAAAAAATCCGCATCAAAATCCGTTGCGTAGTTTTAAAGATCTAAGCATACATAGGGACAGACAGACAGCGGGAAGCGACTTTGTTTTATACTATGTAGGTAGTGATAATGATTTGTCAACCTACAAATGCTAAAACAAACTTTTATTTTTTTTCAAAAGTTATTGGAACATTATAACAGTTGCAAATTTAGTAGGGGAATATGCCGTAATCGACTTTCTATTTTATCGTATAAGTTTGTGTTTATCTGGCCTTCTCAGTTTTCTTTAGTCCCCAAGTTAAATGAAAAACACGATAAAATACAAACTTCTCAAAAATACGCAGTCGTTTGATAACACTCTTTAAAAAATCTATCAATCTAATATCAGGCTTAGAAATACACGTGTTTGATTCATCCACGTTCATCCCACCGTGACATTAATGTTTATGGTCCGACATTAACCAAATTTACGATTCAACGTAATTCGCGTTTGTCCCGATAACAGCGAATGTGACAATTTAGCAAAATGTTTAAATTAAATTTAAATTTAAACACACGGGAATAGATAAAAGAAATAATGAGTGCATTAGCGTTGTGCTGCGCCAGGAGGCCTTCGGGCACCGTGCCATGACAATAATGTGCTTGAAATATTATAATTACTTCTATATGATTATATTCATTTATTACAGTTGCCTTTTAATTAGAGGAATACAATGTGCGAAACTTGTAGATTGTGAAACTGTTTATGAATGTTTGTGGAAACCTTGTATAATGTGGTATTACTTCTCGATGCTTCGCATCATGGAGGGATGACACGTAACATTGGTGTGTACGTCTGCCCTGCTAATCCAATACGCAGTATCTCAGATAAAACTCCTGTAGCAATATCGACCTTATTATTAACAGAAGAGAATTCAAACTGCTTTGGTTATAAAATTTGGGATACCTACTGCTTATTAAATAGCATAGTAGGGCAGACGTACTAAGTTGGATAACAGTCAAAATAAAAAAGAGAGATTTACGCCAAATTTTTTCGTATTGAGATTTAAGTGTCTGGCCCTATCCTTTAATTTTTGTCTTATGAATAAAATAGAAATCTAATCTGTCAGATGTTTTTAAAGAAAAAATACCAGAGATCAAATATGGATTTATTTTTATTGAGTACTAAAGGACGCCAGCGACTTTCCCGCTACTCCCCCTATTTTAACCCCTTAGCGGATAAATTTTCAAAAATCCTTTCTTTGTGCTCACTTACATCATGAAAGGAACCCCTGTACCAAATTTTAAGTTTCTAGGTACAGTAGTTTCGGCTGTGCGTTGATATCTAAGTCAGTCAGTCAGGTTTGCCTTTTATATACATATATAGATAGTTTTTTTTTTTACTAAAGCTCGGCACACAAACATGAAAAAAATGCAATATATCGGTATCTGAGAACCTGATCTGGGAGCCGCAAGGTGGTCATTATGATATCCGCTAAAATAATCGTAGACTCACGTACTAAGAACGAGAAAGATGGTTTCAAACTAAAATAGTTGTATATAAAATATAAAAAGCAATCTTGATTAAAATAATTCAATTCTCTATTTAAACGTTGATTTAATTTTAGCTACAAAGCGTTCCCTTGTGCCATAATTAACGTTTTGTACTGACGTGACATTACGCGGGCTTACAAATATAATTTAGCGCGACAAATGTTTATTTATAACTTCACTTGCGTAACGTATTATTATAACTACGTAATTAAGTAAGTAAACATGTATCCAACGAAAAACCTAAATGTTAAAGATAGGCCAAGTTTCATGAGCCGCTAAAAGTTGTGATATCTAAAAAGGTGGTATTTATAACTTCACTTGCGTAACGTGTGGTTATAATTACGCGATTAAGTAAGTAATCATCTATGCAACGAAAAACAAAAGTGTAAAAATAGGCCATGTTCTCATATGCCACAAAAAGTAGTGATGTCTTAATACTAAGGTAAGTCTGAAAGGGCTACATAAAAATACCTTTCCAATGATACATAAATTGTTTCCATTGGGGTGGGTACCACGTTACGTATTCTATCCTATTCTCTGGTGTAGGGTACCTACTGGACTCATTTAGGTGCATAGTATAAAATTAAAGAATGAGCGCTGTCTCGCCAACAAACTGCGTAAGCAGTTTGGCGAGTAACTTTAAAATTAGTTATGTATATGTGCCTTTGAAAAAAAAAAAAAAAAAAACATACATTTCCCTTGAAACTGTTTAGCGTGAAATCGTGATAAAATGTTGTTGTTATAATTATTTTTGTATTATGTGATTGTTAGTATTTATGTGGACGATTTCAATATATAATCGTATTTATTGACATGCAATGCAATTTATATTGTAATATTACATTGATGAATAAAAAACTAAACTAAACTAAACTAGAAATAATGCGGACCAAGTTGTAAAATAAGATCTTAAAAAAGACCTCACATACTATTAAAGCAAATGTATGTTTTTTTATATTATGACATCGAGTGAGACACCTAGAAATACAGCTCTTAAGAAATCATTATGTATATGTTAATATGAATTTTTAGAGTTGGAGAACCGTTCAGAATAATTATGCTGAACTCAAAAAGTGTTTTTTTCCTAAAGTTACGTTTCCCCCGTACCTACAGCCTGGGGAGCCCAACCCTACAGCCAAAATTACCAGCAATAAAAACTTAAAAGGAAAATTATCGCGACTAAATAGACTTAATTGGTTCCTGAGATAAATGCGGTTAAAATGTTTATACTCCTACCTACTAGAAATCATCTACATAAGACAGCTCTAAACAACGTTAACCTTTTCAACGCCACAGTCGGCTCTGGGCGTCAACTAAAAGTCGTGCCACTGACGCCACGTCGGCTACAGCCGACAAGAGTTCAAGATTAAAAGAGACTTTGTTTGGTAGCAATAATAAGGTGTAATTTGCATAGAATAGCAAACATGTTTGGCGTGTGGGTGGCACATTTTGTATTCGACGTATGGCGTTCAAAAGGTTAAAAAAGTACATCATACCTTTAGGTACTTCTTGTTCTTCATGATAGTTTTTTGTTTGTCGAGGTAGTATCAACGCGTGAGAACCCTACACTGACTATGGTCCGACATGCTCTTGCCCGGTTTTTATTCACACTCATAGCAGCACGGTATAAAAACTGGACACACGGCCGAAAGCATTATTACACCCCCGGCGAAACTGTAATTACCCGTGAGTCGACAACAAAACAAATGACTACCGCGAGACCCCTAAGGGCCCGGTTAGACGAACAACATTTTAACGGAAATGTGTGACCGGCAACTATGGGTCTTGCTCTAACATAGGAAGTCAGAGTAAGACAGTAACTGTTACTGCCCACATATTACCGCGAAAAGTTCATCGTTTACCAGCCCTTTAGCGTCGTGTCATGTCCATGTCTTACGTTCGGGCTACATGTCAAGGTAATTTGATATTTGACAAATGTTGGCACTTGGTTGATGGGTTTGATATTCTGTTGTTTTTTAAAGCTTGAACACACTCATACTCATAGAGTTAGAGATGAATCACTTCGGTGATATTAGTGTGTGTGTGAATTTATATAAACAAATAAATGACGCCCTGCCATATTAGTACTTGCATGCTTGCTCGCTTGTATTAGTGCTTGCGTGTTCTTTTTGTTGATGCTTTCTTTATGTACATAATTATATTATAATAAGTTTTTTGTCTTGCACTTAAACGTTTTTCTTTCTTTCTTTATTTTTTTTTAATTTTCATTTTTTTTCTCAAAACTGAAAACATAAAGACTTCGATCATTATTCTAGCAATAATAAAGTATAGTATCATGCATAACATTACCTCCATTAGGAACAAAGATAATTAGGGGAAGCAAGGACCAGCAGGCCTTTCGCGTAAGCACACTCGCAATCACAATCGTTTTCATTTTGAAAATCGAAGGCTTGTCTGCATACAAAATGAAACCAATTGTTTTGTTTTGAAGCCGATCGCGATTGCGAGTGAGTTACGCGAAAGGCCTGCAGGTGCACCCTGTTTTATAAGGGTTAGAAATATAATGAAAGGAAAATAATATGTGCATTATTTTATGGCTGGAGGAAGGTAAACCATCTCAAGATGACAAATGCCTTGCTAACCCTGAGGACTACAAGAGCATGCCTCTACTTTAAAATGAGTTCTATATAATCTTCAATTAAACAAAAGGTTTTGCCTCTCTGATATTGAATGTAATTAACATTATCAACTTGTATGTACATGTGTGTAAAATTGAGTAAAGTAATTAAAAACCATATATAATTAATAATTAATTAAGGCACACGCCCCAAATATTCCAGACGACAATAAAATTAAGTTCCAATTTTAAATACGAAGCGAAAACTTATCAGGAGAGCGCCATTAAAAAATAATTAATTTATGTCATCGGCTGTCACTGAAAAGTTTTACGAAAATAATTTACACAGAAGCTTTCACGGCATCCCTAGCATAGATAGCTAATAATGAGCTTTGGAACTCACTAGGGAATTAAAGTAACTGGTATAAATAGAGCTTTTTAACTTAATTTGCCTCCAGAGTGAGACTGGGTCATTGATCCTGTCAAGCATAGAGAATTCTCGAGGATTAAAATACATTAAACGCGCTTTTCTCTGTATTTACACCACAATTAATTTTTTTACAGGGGTAATTAATATATAAAACATCATTTAATATTGTCCCCTTGCTAATTGCTTGCAATCCTTACTAACAATTATTATAGATGCGAAAATGTTTTGTCGCAATGCCAAAGAAGGCACTGCATAGTAATAGTATAAACATGTTTAATTTAATGTGGTTACTAATTGAAATAATAGAAAATAGAATAGAATAGAATAGAAAACATTTATTCACAACAATAACACATAAATATAACATAAAAAATAGAGTGTTTCGACTACTGTATTGCAGGTAGCCGCTTTATTTGGTACTAACTTCTGTCCGCGTAGATTTTGACTATCGTTATTCCCTTGGGAACTTTTAAATTTGCAGCGATAAGAGTAATTCTAATGTCCTATTTCAGGGCCTAACTTATGTACCAAGTTTCATCCCGATCCGATCAGAGGTTGATGCGTGATTCAGTAACAAACATCCGACCATCCAAACTTTCTCAATTATAATATTAGTTAGATTACGGCAGTTTGTTTGTTTCGTCTTTATGGTTCAACACCTCAACTGATCGAGGAAAATTTATAACAGAAATAGTTTGTAGCCTGGAGATGGATAGGTTTGTTTTAATTCCGGGAAATTATTAAGTTTTAGAGGAAATAGCGATAAACTTTAACGTGGACGGAGTTGCCGGCAAAAAGGTATATGTAGATAAATTCTGCCGTTCGGTCATTCTGTACAGTCAAGAACTTTAATTGTTATGCCACTATGGAACCCTGTCATAATGACAGCGTCAAACCACATGACAGAAATTACGCTTAAATGAATGATTAACGTTATGCGACAGGGTTCCATAGTGGCATAACAATTAAAGTCCTTGACTGTACTATATTAGTAAGAACATTAAATTTAAAAATGCTTACTAACTAAATATTACTATGCAGTTTCCCTTTTTTGGTATGAAGGCAGAATTGAACTACTTTTCGTTTTGTGTGTATGATAAAACAAAAAACACTCTAAATTCCTTGTGGTGAGAGTACCGAGGTACCGACCAAATATGTCGACCTTTTTAAAGGAGGAATTCTGGCCGAGGGGTGTCATATTTTGGCAATTTCGTGGCCGCCGGCTAGTTGACACCGTAATTGTGTTTTATTAGTTATATTAATTTTAAATTATATATTGAAATGCATTTTTTTATGGCAAGGAGAAGGCTCGCGAGCACTCAGGCCACCTGACGGTTAAGTGGGATCCGAGACCCATAGACATTTGAAATCTCAAGACTACAATCTCAGAACTGCAATCCTAAGACTTCAAATACGTTGCCAACCCTGAGGACTAAGATGGAATGCCTCTATGCTGCTCTATGCAAGTTAATCTAAAAGCTATGTAGATAATGGCCTTGTTACCTGAAATAAAGTGATTCTATTCTATTCTAAAACACATTACATACATACATACACATGGTATCCTAACGCAAACACTAAAAACGTGTGCCAGCTGTTTCATTTTCCATAATTTTCATTTTATTCTGAACCCAATAACTTTTCAAAATGTTTAATGAGATATACTTACAGAACCTTTAGGTTAGGTTAGGTTTATTTTATAAAAAATCAGGAAAGTTAAACGGTTTCAGAGAAAAATGACTTTCGGACAAATGAAAATTATGGCAAATGGAACAGCTGGCAAACGTTTTTTAGCGTATCAGATAGGTAACCCATACACATACATAAACTCATTCCCAGAGTAGGGTAGGCAGACCTACAGAATTACCAACCTCTAAAAACTTGTTAATAATTCTGTAAACACATTTTGCAAACAACACATTACATTTCTCATTATTGCATCCTTTATTTTCAAATATTCCTGCAAGTCCATTTATAACCTACAGAATTCGACCTTGATCCTGTAGCGTTAGTGAACGGTGCCACTGATGAGCAAAAAGAGCTGACTTATTTGAAAAGAGGGCTGAGGAGGTGATCCGTCCGAGTAAGCTGTATGAATTCCGCCCAGTGGCCGCTCCTGATCGATTTACTGAGGCCTTTCATAGCGAAAAAACCTAACTTACCGTAATAGAGTTTTAAGTACCGTTGATTTAGGTAGTATTTACTTGACAATTTCATTTATAAGGATCAATTGCGATAATGACCAAAAAGTACCTTATACTTTTGTTTAAAAGAATATAGACTATTGCAATTTTGAATTTGATTGAATGGTTTAATTAAATAATAAATGTGAAAGCAACTTCGTCTGTCTGTTTCTTATGCTAACGATATCATGGCTAAATCACTGGACTGATTTTGATGAAATTTGGAATAAAAATAGCACGGACTTTTTGAATAGCCGCACTATTTAAGATTATGCATGGAGAATAAATATGTTTTAATGTTTATTAGGGTACAAACGGTACAATATGGCTAATACAATAGAAATCTTAGATTATACATCAACCAGTAAAGTGGGTTATTTAAAAGAAAAATATAGTAAGAACTCTTTGATTCGCGTTAATAACATCCATGTTGGAGTTCGGAATGAACAAACGAAAATCAGCTACAAAATCAGCTACAGAAATTTTCGCAATTTCCCCAAGAATTTGAACAACTTTATTAAGAAAACAAAAGACATAGAAATACATTGTTGTTACGTTTAAACAACATGTCACGTAAAATGTTACAATAATTTCTCGCGTATTCCTTAATATATTTCAATTAAAGGAAACGTGACTGTACAAACACAAACAATGTTCAAATTGTTTGATATACAAATGTAATTATTTCCTCACTTCAGACGAGTTTCCCTAGCAGCGACATTCGTTAAATGTAAATAGGATAAAGCGCCATGAACGATCTCTAATTTCTTTGAAGAGCGTTTCAAATATTTGTTTTCAAGGGAAGTCTTTTGACTTGAGTTTTCAGAATGTTAAATTTGTTATTTTTAACCGATTCCGAAAATAATTGAGGTTTTTAATTCATCGCTTTTGCTTTCACAGCCGACTCGAACAGTGCGTAGGGTGGTTCTAAACCAGTCTTGATGAAAATCGGACGGACCGTTTAAAAAAAAAACAGTCTCTGAAAGTAGGAGTCGCAATTGGGATATACCTGTTTTTAATAATTTTTAACATTTTGAGGAATAGCCTTCTCGAATAATTCTCTGTAGTCAAATTTAATTACATGTTATATGAATTATTTAATTTAAAATTAAGAAATCACGTTTAAATTTAGTCCGAATTGTGTTATAACAACCTCTTTTGTGGTTTTACATAAAACATATTAAACCTCTCCAATATTTCAAGTTAAATATAAGTACACGTTTGATATCTAGCTGACACCTATATTCGAAGATAGCTGTTGTCATGTAAAATTTATTTGTATACAAATTGGATATAATTATTTTCATTAAATTGATATATTAATATGTCTCAATATGTCTTAGGTTAGATCGCTTCATATTTGCATTGAGGAAACTAAGAAGATGTGTTTCCGTTGAAGCCGCTCTTATGGCATCATGGTCACGTGTCATCCATTCTCGCTTACGGTCTCATATTATGGGGAAATTCTGTAGAAGTGGAAAGAGTATTTAAATTACAAAAAAATGTGTTCGAGCAATAACAAACTCTTGGCAAATCTGTAGTTGTAAGCCTATTTTTAAACAACTGAACATTTTACCTTTGCCTTGTCTGTATATTTGGAAGATTTGCAATGTTGCCAAAACATTTCCTGATCACTTTACTGGTCGTTCAGCTATGTATTCATGTAATCATAAATCACAATACAAGGATCTCCTGCATCAGCCGCGCTGTAGGACGGACATTTATAAAAAGAATGCATACAATATGTGCATTCTCATGTTTAATAGCTTGCCGGGCCAAATTAGAGCACTTGAAGGTAAACAGTTTTCTATAACCTTAAGGAAGTGGCTTCTAAATTGCTGTTTCTATAGTGTTAAGGATTTTATTAATCATGAGCATAAATGAGATGTAACTATAATTATTGATGGGTGACTTGTACCCTTTTTTTTTGTGACAATGAAGATTTGCGTGCTGTTTTATAACTGCTGGAAAGGTGAAAAAACAATATTTATTTTAAGATCTGTAACTACCCTTTTTTTGCAAATAAATGAATTATTATTATTATTAATGAGACCATTTCTCTTCTAAGTTGCGTGTGATAAATGTTAATAATGTATGTGGTGAGGTTTTCCAAGAGGTTCAACACGCCACACACAAACATTTATTGAACGAACTCATGATTGGAAGTATGAAATCCCTTATCAATAAATTTTATGTGATTGTGTTCAGTACCTAAATCTACTCTAGAAACAAGGGTCATGCAGGAAGTGATGTATTAATTGAAGTCTAGGTAATAAGCAATGGTCGAATGCTTAAAATACTCAGAAATAAATAATATAATACAGCGATTGTTGGTTTACATTATGTTTGAATGATGTTTGTCTATTATAATTTTGAAAACAGATCACAGATAATAAAAAAAAACCCTTTTTCTAATTAGCTCCGCCATTTTTTCGTAGGAAGTAGGCGAGGTTACTTTTTTTAATAAATAATTTAAAATATGAATAAAACCTTTAATTATTAAATCTTTATAAAAGGATATTCTTTGGAATAAAATCGATGATTAAGACTATAATGAGTACTGAAGCTGCGCACTCTTATTTTAGTTACCTATTTGGACGACTGATAAAGAATACTTTGTACTTTTAGTATTTAGTCATTTATTTATTTATTTAAAAAACATATTTGACACGGAATTATACAAACCAGTACTTAAAAATAAGTAACACAATATTATATATATATATAATATAAAAGAGGCAAAAACTATACTACACAAAAGAACTTAAATAGTAAATAATTTTGAACTGTAGTCATCCTAGAGGATCAGTAAACACATCAGCATATAATAATGGCAATAAAAAAATCTGTAGATAGATGTAGGTAAATACTGAGCATGATTTAATCGATAATAGACTACTGGTCTGGTCTTATTAAGTGTCTATATTTAAAGTAAATATTAACAAAAAATAAATTACAGAGAACGTTTAATCTTTGCTTTGATGAAATTGGAATGAAATTCGATATCGCACACGTAAAAAGCCAAACGGAAATTAATACAGAAATACAAATTCAACCATGCACTCAAGCCCACGATAATCAATCATCAACCCGCACTGTTTATAAAAACTTATATTAAAACCAATCAACGAACGGGAAAAGAAAATACCGATCACGATTTCCATAAATAAATTATGTATCGAAAGCGCGTCAAACTGTGAACGCGGTGTTTTCCGAAAGTCTTATGAATTATTTCTGAGATCCTGATGAGCTGAAGGAGAAATCAGCATATCGTAATGAGATAACGGCTGGATGAAATGCAAATGAATTTGACGGTTGGATGGTTCCGAACGCCGACCAACGCCCCGATCCACAAACGCGAAACAAAACGCAAGATACAGACGTTCTATCCCACTTACACAAGTTAGAACCTGAGGGTGTCTGTAAAGGATGAAAGTCGCCGTCGGAATGATTTGTTCGATATAGGATTACTCGAAACCCGCTTCGGGATTGGGAACAAATTGGGGCAGACGTCTGAATTTGCACGCTCATTTAGTAAATACATCCCCTCACGATTTACAATTACCTCGTAGCTTACATATATAATAAATGTCGAGTAAAGTTATTATGCGAAGTGAGTTGAGCCGAAACTTGGAACAATGAGTGCTGTTACTTGACATTTACTGTCGGTCTTTAAATGTACTTACAACCTTATTTATCTTTACATATAAATAAATAAAAAACGATGTTCGTTACAAAACTCATCACTTGAAAACGGCTTGATGGATTTGGTATTTTTTTAAATGATCGTAATTGTGCTAATTGGATAGGACAAACGTACTCTTATAGTAATGAGGTGATGAAATGCAAATGACTCGTTTAGAATAGTTGGTAGTGACCCAACTACAAAACTACCGGTGCCGGGTTCCATTCCTGGTTTTGAAAAATAATTAGTGTGCTAAGCGCAAGTATTTTCTTGAGGTTTTCTGTGTGTTGTCTAGTCTTTCCAGCTTAATTTGGGGGTAGGTCAATTTGTGTGCAATTGTCCCCGATATTTATATTTATTTATTTATGAATGTATTGTATACGTAAACTATTGGGAGTGTGTGAAACTTATGTTGGTACCCATGGCCTTAAATACAATGTCGCCAAGAGCCAACATATGGTATTTGAGGTCGGGCGTGGCAGGACACTTGAAGTGCCACCCATCAAGCTTAACGGGGCAACCCTTGACAGGGTTGATGATTTTAAATATTTGGGGCATCTAGTCTCGTGGGACCTAAAAGACGATAAGGACATCGAACGGGAACGGAGGGCTCTGTCGGTCCGTCCCAACATGATAGCTCGTAAGTTTGCGCGCTGTACGAGGGTGGTGAAGCTTACATTGTTTAGAGCATAATGTACCTCCCTGTAGTCGTGCAGCTTATGGAGGTGTTATACGCAACGGGCCTATGGAGCCCTCCGCGTCCAGTATAACAACGCGTTCCGGGTGATAGTGGGGCTGCCACGCTTCTGTAGCGCATCAGGGATGTTCGCAGCCGCCGGGGTCGACTGCTTTCGAATATTCAACGAAATTTTTCCGGAACATGAATGTAGCAGTAAAAACATTTTTAAAACTAGGCTAAAAAAGTTATTATTAGATGCTTTGAAATAAGAATATTTAATGTAACACTCTAATATTGTCAATAGAAACAACAACGAGTAACTAACCTTAGAAATAATTTTATTATAAGTAGTTTAAGTACAGTCTATTATGCGGTTGATACATGTGGCCTATTATGGGTACCACATGTCTGACTAAACGAAACCGACTAGGTATAAGTCATATAAGTGTCAACCAATCATAGGCAGTTGTTAGGTGCATGCAGAATGTAAAAGTGAGTGCAATAATTGCCAATAAACTTACGTTTGGCAAATTGTTAAATTAAAAATGTACCACACTATTTTTGGAATAAAAAAAAAAAAAAAAAAAAAAAAACCACCATGCGCAAGCGGGCCGCATCCCTGGTGCGCCGCGTGCGGGCCAGCCCCAACATCATCCTCAGCATGATAGGGAGCAGGGTAGACTGCCCATATCTGCGTCACTGCTGTGGGCTACATGCTCCATGTAATAATAAGTAAATTTAAGGATAATAATTAGTATAAGTGTATTTTATTGACATATAGGATTAAGCAAACACTAACAATATGAGTTGTAACTATTTTTACTCGAAATAAATGATTATTATTATTATTATTTCTCTATATCGACGGTAAAAAGCGTAAACGCTGTAACCCACAATGTACCAAAAAATTTTTTTTGCATATTCGGAATCAGAATTTTTTTCTGCGTCGAATGGTCCGGGTCTCGTGGCTCTACGACGATTAGAAAATTCTGTACAGCGTTGAAATTGTATGTACTTTTTTGACATATAGCAAAATTAATTGCTGTAAGCCGCCAAAAAACAGGTCTTTATTTTGCATTTGCATTTACACCAATTCATATTTTACAAATTTTTCGAGTTCAGTAGGTTACTGCGTGCGTAAAACCATTTCCACTGTCATTTACAGCGTTTACGCGTATTGAAAAAAAAAGTGACACTACACTTACTACGTTTTCTGTAAAATATATTTAGATGATAGTAACTTACTACGTTTTAATCAGACACCATAATGTGAATACTCACAAGTTACACCAAATATGAAGTAATGCGCAAAAATATTACTGACCTTTACCTCATTTCTTAAACGATTGCTTATTATTGGTCGCTTGAGTTTACCGTATTTTAAATACGCGCTCATGCTGTGTGGGTAACGGCTTACCGCCCCGATCAGTCAGTCTGAGACCGCCGTGGGATCAAGTTGTGTGTGGTGTAACGGTCTTTCACCGCGTGACAACAAAAGTTTAAAATGTAATTATATCTATTTTAATAGTAAACCAGTGCAAATAATGTGAATAGTTAATACTATACTAATGAATTCTTATTTCGTTTAAATAGTAACTACTTAGTGTGATAAATTCTGAGAATTAAGTGTTGCTTTACATAATTATAAGTAATTAAAACTACTTTACGAATTTTAACAATACTTTGATAATAGTTATTAGTTTGAAGAAACGCTAGTATAGTAGTATATCTTAAACTTTTCAGTTTGTTAAACATTGATGTTTTTAATTTTAATTGACTTTATTTCATGAGTAAGTTAACTTGTGATATTTAATTTATCATAATAATATACTTCTTTTATACGAAGTGTTTGTAGCGATGCATAATTATCGTTAAAATAAATGTTTTTTTTTTAACTAGACTTGTATTGTAAATGTTTATAAGCAAGCATATATATATATGTAGATGTTCGGATGTTTATATCTAATGGAGGATTGAAAATATATTTACATACACATACAAACACATTCGTATTAATTAATTCTTTAGGATAACATTTAAAAAAAGGATTAATAAATGTTATCTCATATTTACGTCGTTTTAATATCAATAACCTTTTTTGACATTTATCATTGAATACAATTATGTTTTTTTTAAACTGCAAGCACTGCAGCGTAACGTCAATTTAGGCAGTGCTCAACATTTAAAGAATGGTGGTTACATCACTTACGCTTATTAGAAATCACACTGATTATTACCTTTCCATACATTTAACAAAATCATTAACAGCGTTTTATCGTATTGAAAAAAAAAGTCAGGTTGCTGTAACCGACACTAAAAAGAAACCTAGTCACTTCTGGTACACGACAGTCATATGATCTAATAGGGAATTTGAAAATACATATGTAGTATAAAAATGGCACCGATCGCTCAAATAAAAAAAAAGATATGATTTTTTTTGTAAAATTTCAAAAGTTTTTTGGCTCTGGTGTAAAGTTTGATTTTGCGGGTTACAGCGTTTACGCTTTTTACCGTCGATATGTATAAGTATGTTTATCGTTTAATCGTTGTTTGATTGGTCAATTTGTGTAAGATTGTGATATTTATTTGGTTTAGTTTGTTGTCAAAAATTATCGAGGTAACCACCCAAAAAGTCACTACGCTATAGTCCTTTATTTGCAGTTTTCTACCTCTAGGTACCACCCCTTTTACGTTGTGCATAGAATATTTGTTCCGAACCTGTTTTCGCAAACGTTTTCAATGTGTGTTCGTCCGCATAGCTCGTAGTTCTGAGCCATTTAGAACGTTTGGTTTATTTTCACAACCAAAATAGCACTTTCAAAAGTGGAGTGCTTGCTTCGTAGTGAAGTTTAGGAGTTACATTGCTCTTAGGCGTGAACTATGGTCCTGTGGGAAAGAAAATGGAATAAACATGAAGAAGAGTTAGGTTTGCTTTCCGTTTTGTTTCTTGTTTCTAATGATGTGTTAGAAATTAGGTGGAGGAGAATGCCTGAGGTCTAGATTTGGCAACGTCAATTTTTAGATAGATATTCAGTCTAATTCAGATTGAATTCTCTAACTTTAAACATTTGCAAACGTAACGTTAGAAAACACAATGCGAATTGGACCAAATATTTATTTTTTATTAAACTTGGATACTAACCACTTGGAACTAGTTGAGTCGAATTTAATGTGAACTTATCATTAAAAGCGTTTCTTTTAAAATAGGCAGTAAATAACATTCGAAAGTAATTTAATCAATTTTAATCATTTACACAACAAAAAAATATGTATCGTAAATTATCTAAAACGTAATCTTACGTTTGAGCAACCTAAAATTTACGGAGAGATTTGTAAGGATTTTATAAGGATTAGATAAGTAAGTAGTTAAAGAAGGTACAGAAGCTTTTCAAGAATTAAAAAAAAAAAAATTCGTGCCTCAGGTGACCATAGGGCTGGCTCTTTCCTCGGTCAACGGCTAGCAATAGCTATCCAACGAGGAAATGCAGCCAGCATTATGGGCACCATTCCAAGTGGCAGTGGCCTAGGGGACAACTGTACATATTTTAGCTACTTAGAATAAGTTAATTTATTTTAGTATTTAGTTTATGTTTTTATATTTTCTCTGTTTTTATTGTTTGTGTCGTAATAAAGTTTTAAGTAGGTAAAGTAAGTTATGATGTTTCTAACGTCAACATGACGTAAATCAAAATAATCTTTATTGACGTCTCTTAACAAACGAAAAAAATCCGCCGAATCCAACATAATCTTAATGAAAATAGAAGGTTAAAAGGAAAACATTGTTCGCAACTCTTGATCCTTGGGCGGGAAATCCATCTCTTAGATTGTTTCTTTGTTCGTCAATCGCACTGAAGATTTCGCTGGACTGACGTTTTATGTTTTTGGGTTTATCTAAGGCGTAAATAAGAAAACATAACCGACAGCGCTGCGGAACAATGATGGCAGCCGCTGAGAAGGGTGCAACACTCGAGGATTACGAGCATATCGGTTTTACATTCGTGAAATATATTTCGTTCGCTTGGAATTGTAATGGTTTCGTCTGTCTTCTTTCTACAATTTAATGTTATGTTTATCACTTAGGCTTTCTACTTCAAATATTTCTTAACAATAAACATTTATTAGAATTAATAAATCAATAACAATCCAACAACAAAAATATTATGTTTCAGAAATCTCGAGCCGAGGTCGTGTCGGACTCGCGCACAAGTGTTTTTGTCCACCACACCATATTAAGATCGAACTCAAAAAACTCCGAAATAAAAAGTTTATTTTATGAGGACCCTTTACTTTTTTCCTTTTTCTATTTGTTATAAATTCACACACACACACAGTAAAAATTGCAAGAGTCTAGCTATTACAGTTCAACAGATACAGCGCTGTGACAGACGGCCGACCAGCGAAGCCTTAGTAATAGGGTCCCATTGGTACCCGAAAAGGAAAATATCTATAGAAAACGTATTAATTGGGAGCCCTTTGTTTCCCATAATTTTATTGGTCATAATGTAATTGTTGACATAATTTTTGGTAGTCATAATTTTTTATATCGGTGAAACTGTAAACTTCAGAAGTTCTGAAATATCTAATGTGTAGACAAGGCTAGGTTAGGTTAGGTTTGATTTGTAAAAATCCTGAAAAGTAACAGTTTTGCGATGATTATAACCTAAAGCAAATTATGACTAAAAATAATTGTCAGTCAATATAGACCCGTATTTATTTAAAAGAATTAACCAAAGTACGAGAACACTAAAGAAATCTTAATTAAAAATACAAAACCAGCCTCGACTGACTGACACTTAATTCAATATTCCACACAAGGCAAAAGTTTTGGTTGGCTGCTTTATAAAAAATGTTTTATAATAAAAAGGAATCTCCAACGCGTGTTTCTCCCTAAAACTGCTCTCTGACTTATTGTGCGTTCCTATTTCGGTGATACGTCAGTTCGCTACCTATTAATTGTTTATCTTAGTAAAAGAGGTAGTTAAGTTTTCAAATAAGGCAAGGGAACGAATTTCATGTATTTTGGTTAGGGTTAAAACAGCCAACATACAGACTATATTCGTGTTACAAAAAAGAGTTACTCCCGTGATTTCTTAAGAGTACTATTTAAAGAAATTAGTATTTCAACAATTACAGTTTATTTATGAGAATATTATTTCTGTTGCCAAGAACGACTCTTTTATTACTTTAATGAATTCTGATATAAGTACATAATATAGTTTGAATACTAAAAATGAAAATAAAATGGTCAGTACAATATTTTGTGTATGTAAGGTATATAAATAAGTATTATCTTAAGATTAGGTATTATCATTGTCGTAAGCAATATTAAAAAAAGACTGATTGTTGAGTTTTTGCGGCGTTTTATCTCAGCTGTGGTCTCATCTTCGGAAGCGCTGGTAGATTTTTGACGTGTACCAGTGCCTACGTACTAAAATACTACTACGTACGTTTCGTACTACGTATGAAAATATTTTATCTTTTATCTTTATCTTCCATCATTTTATACCATGCACTTTAATTTGTTAATCAATGACAAATTAACACATTATAATGAACTCTTTTGATGACAGCTTAGCGAACATTTCTAGTAAGGTTTATTCCATTTCTTTGAATGGTTTGTATAGTGTGGTCCAAAATTGTTTGCAAAATATCAAGAGTAAAATATTTCTGGCCCACCCTATATACTACCGTATCCCAAATTATTGTTTCCTGTCTATAATAGGTTCACTACTACCTAGTACTAAAATATACACAGGATGTTTTTAAAGAATTATGTGCTAGTTTTCTTAGGACGAAGTCGCGGGAAAATATTTCTTGATAATAAACTCAAACTGCGAGCCAATAAACATCAACGGGAGTAATCCACCATATAAATGCAGTAGTAAATCATAGAAAAATAAATAACCTCATTTATCACGATGGATCGCTCAATAGACCCGTAATAAAATATCAGTTATTTACAGACCACTCATGGAAAAATACGTTAAAGCTGCCAATACATCGAAATGTTTACCTACTTCTCGGAGATAAAATATAATTTATTTTATACTTTTACATTAAAACTGTATTGGAAAAGGCTGGAATTTAAATTGAGTACAATTCGAATACAGTTATTTTAACTGATTCTTTGCCACATTTTTTCACAAAAAGAAACTTTATTTTCCATTTATGCCAAAAAATTGGTTTTAAAAGTATTTTGTATCATTTAAAACTATGTATAATTAGGACATGGTATAACGTAAAAACTTATTCGATGCCGTTTAAAGCTTAATCCGTTTTGCCACAAACTAAAATATTCAACCAAAACTCTATTTAAAACGGTTTTTTGAAACAACGTTTGAGGGAATTGTGATTTCACCAATCTAAATTACATTTGCAAAAGGTCTTAATTCAGTCTCATTACAAAAATCACAACCTAGTTTAAAGTTTTGGCTGTTACTTTTAAATGTCCTTATTCTGCATTATCCTACATTGACTTTACACCTATTGTCCACGTTAGGACAGCTCTTATTTACGTGACAGTAATGGTAGCCGAGTTAAAAACAATACCTATAATAGCAAAACGTGTAGTGACAACGTAAATAAGGCCCAAGTTACCATATTTAATTAAAGTTTAGAGTGACTTGTCTTCACAAGTCCCAAATTTTAAACCACTTAGAACTATAACTAAAACGCCTCGGGCTCGAACCGAGCGACGATAACTACTCGAAATCACACTCTTAAGGAAGACAAACTTGCCTAAGTAAAGTCAAACGCTACTAAGCTTCTTGGAGGTATCTTAGAATGAATATAAAACAGTTAAGGCGAAGTTACCGTGAGATTAGGAATATCAACTCGACTGTGTGCTCGGGCTTACCTTATAATCCGACAGGGCAGGGCTTAGCGAGTTTGATTTTGCCTTACCGTTACCCACACCGTACAGCGGATGTTCCATGATACAGGAAATTAAATGCGCTGAAAGAAGCCGTAGCCGCCACGGTCAATACAATTTGTGAGATTGGATTCAGATTGTGACGAATAAATAAGATTGCAAGGAATATTCAAAGACAAAACTTAAATTTTATTTATTTGGTAGAAGACTAACTGTTCAAAAGGAGAACTTATTAAAATAAAATATAACAAGTCTTACTTTGATATTTCTAGTGGCTTTTCATGTTAATAACGAAAAAATATAAGGTTATAACACTTCTGTGATGATGACTGAATTCAATAATGCACGGCCGACTACGGAATTACGGGAGGCCACAAAAAAAATCCATTATTACATAACCGATACATATTAATTGTAACAATTGTGTTACAATTAATTGTTGTGACAATGATCCGTCCTGTATCACTGGATGGTGGCCATTCATAACAGATCATTATCGTTATCCTTAGGGGATATTTTGGCTATGATTATAGTGATGATACTGACGATGATGATGACGATAAAAGAAGAAATATAGATACTAAAAAGTAACCTTTTCTCTACGACAATAATCTGTAACCACCTTTTTACGAAACAAAAATCACTATTAATTTATCATAGAACTGCCTAAGAGTTCCAGCATAAAGTGAAAAGTGAAATACTACCGACCAAATCATAAAGGGAGTGTGCGCATAAGGGCTTGATATTATACTGCTTTTTAGGGTTCCGTAGCCAAATGTCAAAAAACGGAACCCTTATGGATTAGTCATGTCTGTCTGTCCGTCTGTCCGTCCGTATGTCACAGCCCCTTTTTTCCGAAACTATAAGAACTATACTGTTGAAACTTGGTAAGTAGATGTATTCTGTGAACCGCATTAAGATTATCACACAAAAATAGAAAAAAAAAACAATACAATTTAGGGGTTCCCCATACTTAGAACTGAAACTCAATTATTTTTTTTAATCAAACCCATACGTGTGTGTATCTATGGATAGGTCTTCAAAAATGATACTGAGGTTTCTAATAAAAAAAAATCTAAGCTGCATAGTTTGCGCGAGAGACACTTCCAAAGTGGTAAAATGTGTGTCGCCCACCCCTGTAACTTCTAAAATAAGATAATGATAAAACAAAAAAATATATATCATGTACATTACCATGCAAACTTCCACCGAAAATTGGTTTGAACGAGATCTAGTAAGTAGTTTTTTTTTAATACGTCATATATCGTAAACCGCAATTTACCTTTCACGGAACCCATCATGGGTGAGTCCTACTCGCACTTGGCCGCTTTTTTCCTTTGGACGACAGAATAACACGAGCGACTCTGTGTATGACACTTGTTTAGAATGAACGCACGGAGCATCCTCGCGCGAGCGTTCGACAGGCGCTCGTTAGTGAGCAAAGACAGACGAAGATTCCAAAATATACTTAAACATTGAGCGCCGTAGGTCTGAATTTCGAGCAAAATGTAGCCAATATTATGTCGCTCCTAATTTTTTTTTATTATTGTGCATATTTGTATTGATTCCATACAAGCAGCCTAACAAGGCGGTAGTTACATCAACTAAGATGATAGTTGAATCCCTAAAAAAACTTGCTGTTGTCAATATCAGTTTTGGTTGGTATGACTAACATATTACTATTATATTCATTTTATGTCAACTAAGTCAAAATCTTTCTTGGTTGGCTCACATTTTTTGAATAAGGATAATATTTTGATAGTTTTGATCAGAAAGTAAATTAAAAGTAGACATAACTAATTAACGTTAATACACTAAAGAGAGTTTGGGAGTTAGTTAGTGAAAATAATAACTAGCAATTCGAACGTTTGGTCAATAAAAAATGTTACTTAAATTACTAGCACCGAGGCATCTATCTATGCTACCTAGTAATTTTAGTTATTCCTCGTAATTACAGTATTGGGCTTAAGTTATCTGTAATGTTAATCTAAAACTACGATTATTTAAAGCAAAATAGATTCATGTCGCATTAGTTGTGTCTTCCTTAATGTTAAGTTTTAACGAGAAAACTGGTTCTGAGCGGATTTCGGACGCTTTCCCGATCTTTTCAATTACAAGGGTTATGAACATCGTTTTGTCTGTTTCGCTCACTGACGGATGGGAATTATTAATGAACCTTACTTAGTTGGGCTCCATCCGTTACCTTGTTTTGAAATCCTTTAAAATATTGCCGTTATTTGTAATAATGAGTTGCTAATAACTTCAAATTGTTGACATTCAATCATTGGGGGGTTACCATGACATGGCTAAGCAATTCAGTTTAGGACGAGGGTAAGGGTCTGTCCTATAGCAGTTATATGGTTCTGTCTCTTTCCCTCACCGTAAACTGAACAGCATAACAACGTCATGGTAACCCCCCTATTGAAAATTTTGGATAATTCACATGTATACATCTGTCAATTGTACAAAATATGGTAGTTTGGCAGAATGCAATGAAAGTGTCCAAAGGGTAGATAATTTCCAATTGTGTCCTAAGCTAATTTGATACACATTTTTTTAAAGTTTTTGTTTGATGCACATTTGCACCTTATTTCAATTGAAAAAGGTCTAAGTTTATACTTACGACTGTATATAAATATGTTATAAAATGATCGTTCGTAAGAAATCGACAAAAGCTAACCGAAACATGAAGTGTGAAGTAGTCGGTTCTTTAATTGTGCGATTACTAGTTTTTGTGTTTGGTTTCCTATACCTCAAAATAACTACGTTTTCACATACTTTTTAACACATGTTTCCTTTTGTCTCTTAAAATAGGTTTATTTCCTTATTTCTCCCAATGCATAAAAATACCTACACGTAAACAATTTCAGATATTTTGAGTAAAAATGAAAAATAAGATGCTATGCAAAATTGATTATCAATACGTGTATGAGCCAGGTGCGGCTCTATAAAGATAACAAACGTTCAGCGATTTATTCTCCGTTCCGTCTCAGCGAACAAAATTTACTTTAGCTGATAAGATATTTACGAAACCAATTTTCCGATAAATCATACAAGATCTTATGTTAATAACTAAATAAATAAATAAATATCAAGGGACATGTTACACGAATTGACCTAGTTCCAAATTAAGCTCTAAACTGTTTGTATTATGGGTACTAGGAAACGATAAACATACTTAAAGAGAGAAATAAATAATTGAACTGTTAGGTAAATGCATAAATAAATATCAGAGGACAATTAAAAAAGAAAGAAAGAAAAGAAAGAAAATAATTTTATTTTTGCAACATGATACATTTTTACTTATAGCTACATTCTGTACCTAAAGCTTATTATGGTAGAACACTTAAAACTTAAGCCTAAGATAACTTAGCAAATAAGCATGCAGGATTTTAATTGATATTATAATCACGACCGTCACGGACGGTTGGTGTCACGACGCTGATCTTCCGTGGATCCAGCATTGTGATACACGGGACACACATTACAGGAATTACATACAAATGGTCCTAGTCCGAAACTAAGCACAGGATGTACAAAGAAAAAATGACTCAGAAACAATCGTTACATCACAAATTATAATTAATTTCCTTTACCGGGAATTGATCCCGTGATTGCTAAATTTGGAGGCACTTTCACTGCCAACTAGGCAACTACGTCGTCATAAATACCACTGCGGGCCTATTATGTCTACGTCTATATCGCGTGTCAAATGTGGATAAAGCATCCGTCACTCTCGTACTTATTTATGTGTCAGAAGGTGACGGATGCCTTGTCCAAACTTTTTTTTTGCTTGTTAAGCTATTTTCTGGTGAACCCGTAGTGACTTTAGGTTACAAGTCTAACCTAACCTAACCTACGTGAATCATATTTAAGTTAACCTGAAATAAACACGGGTTCAGCAGAAAATAGCTTTCTACGAAACAAAAATTCTGCGAAGTGATACGTTCTGAAATGAGTATGGGTGAAACTAGGGACACCGCTCGTTTACCTTCTCCATTCCATAAAAAACATGATCGTTATGTATGTAAGGTCTGTTCATTCTTACTTGTCTTATATAGTAAACAACTTTCTAACGTCAAAATGAACCCTTTTTTGGCTAAAACAGCTCTTTTGTCGTAAATAAAGTAAACTGAGTAAACATTTTGGACATCACTTGGCCAATGTATTGTCTTTGATTGCTTTATTTTGTTTAAAATAGCTGTTTTAGCCAAAAAAAGGTTCATTTTGAGGTTAAATAGTTGTTTACTATATAAGATAAGTAAGAATGAACAGACCTTATAGTCAATCAATTTGAATCATAAATAGTCCACTATGGAACTATGTCAAAGCGACGGAATGATTCAAATTGTAAGAGACGTCGCTTTGGCATAGTTCTATAGTGGTCTATGAATGAAAGTGGTTGAGTTTAGGTACAAAGTTATCAGTAATTTAGGTTCATATTTATGTTCATTTCGTGTACAAATACCTTACGCAGAACCGAATTCCCACGAAAATATTGTTTTTCCAACTTCTGCTTCACTGAACGTGATTGAATACCTCCTAACGGAGTTGTCCATAGAAAAGTTTATGAAAGGCGATTTTTACTGAACCGTGAACACGAGCGTAGTTTATCTAAACGTACCAGTACAGTTTTATTACTAACTCGAAAACACCAAAGGTTAAACTATAATACGATAAATGGAGATAAAGGATATTGGATACAAATTTAATGGATTATTCGTACACTTCTATTACAAGCATCGTTCGAAAAGTGTATATCCAACGCTGCCGTAGTGTTTGTAGTTTGTAATGGGAAATTGTTCCGTAGCTCTTGCATTTTGAATTTTGATCTTAACATTGTTAAATATTATATTTTTTTGTAATATTGAAATTTGATCATACATATCAGTGGTTTTAATTCCTCCTACATCCTCACGCTGCCCTCAGTAACCCCAACTAGTTCTAATTATTTCAATATATTGTGAACAACTCGTTAAAACAAAATGTTAGTTCTGGAAGCAGTTTGTGTGTTTGTATGTATTTAGATGTTAACTATTTTTAGCGCCCGTAATTTTACTCATATGTAATTCAAAAAGCCAACACTACATTAAAATTACCGACCTAAACAGATCTTAGTATGAAAAAATAAACAAATAGGAGTAACTATAATTAGCAATATTTCGTTGTACCATAACGTTCTTACCATGTTCCCCTATCTAACATACGAGCATTTCAAAGTTGACTGAACAAGCTCAAAACTATTTCTGGTTTTAAACATAACACCGCCACGGCACGCTGTTAATTTGTTTACACGGTAAACAAGCGGCGTGTAGCAAAACAGCGTAACGTATACGTAAGATTAACATCTTGTTCAGACGGGGCTTAGCCGAATGGTGACCAAATTTACCCGACACTAAGACAGTTCTTAGTTACGCTTGATAACGTAAGGGTTCTAAGAAACATTGAGCGTTGAGGGATTTACAGCTAATGAAAGTTTACCTTTTAGGCCCTTGGTTGTTGTTGGGGGTTATTTTAATTAGTATACTTTTGTCGTAAGCGGTTACCAAAGTTTGAAACACAAGTGTGCGCTATATACATTTTTTTAAAGGGTTCGCTTAGAGGCATAACAGCTTAACAGAATAATTTTGTTTGTATTGTACATAATATAAACAGCACAGAACCGCCTGTTGATTCTTAAGGCAGACATAGAGAGGGTCTCTTTTTATTGATATAATAACAATACCAAATTCACTTCAGAAGTTATGCGTTTGCGTAACCAGTCTTTGTAGTCAGTAAAAATACTGTTAAAATAACTTTACCAGTAGTTGCCCCATATTGGTTCGCACATTGGCGAGGGTAGCGGCGTTCATTCTTCAGTCGGAGTCACCACTTTTCCCAGGGTGAGAGAGATAACCACTTTGTCATTCAGCTAAAATCTAGTTCAATTACCATGAGACCTAGGTATGCATATAGGATTCACTTAACTAATACGCAGCTTAACACACGTACAGGTTATTCGTAATTTAAAAAAAGATTCATCACAACGTGCCACCATATAATTATGAAACGTCGCGTGGCACAATTACGTTAAACCTACGGTGCTCTAAAACTTAACACCGCCAATGCCTAGGTGAGTGCTCTGAAAAGATTTTTAACCTCATTTCTCTCTCACTTCCATGACAACACCGGGCTCCCCACACCGTGGCAAATTCCTGCGCGCACTCGACTTTCGCATATCGTTTTTTCGCCGAACAATACAACTGTGGAATCCACTCCCTGGTCACGTTTTCCCTTTACCCGGAATCTTAAGAGAAACGGAGAAAGGCACTTCCTTAGACGACCAAAGCCAAACAATGGAAACGGATTATTTTCGCAATTTTACACATTAAAAATGGTGGATTCTTTTATGAAAATTATATAAGCACGATAAACATACCAGTTTTACACACTTTTTTTGTTTTGTTGCTTAAGCGTAAAATTTTCTAACTAGTTTAAAAATCCGGGCACGAGCATGTCTGATCATGCTCAGAGTAGGGTCCCAACGCCGAGGGTCACTACAAATATAAAAAACCTATCTCGCAAAACGAACAAAATTATGCTACGTTCGTTTTTCAAACTTTCGAAGAAATAACATTCAATTCGGAAATTAGAAGCATCAGTGTAATTAACTACAGGTGCTAACAAGGTACAGCACCGCGCTAATACTCGCTAATTTACGGCTCAAATTACGTCAGCAGACAGCCCTGCTGATTTTGAGCCTGTTTGGTTATTTTCTCAAAATAGTTAACCTGTTAATGAAATATCGTCGTCAACGCATAATCAAGCGGCGAGCTGAAAGCCGGAACTCTATTGCGGCGTACGCTACGCACACACGCTACAAACGTGAGCCACGTGGTTTAATGGTTCTAGACGTGTGTCGCTAATGTCATTTCAAGAGGTACCTATTATTTTATCGAAACACCTTTCAACGAACTTATAATGATACGTTATGATACGCAGAATTTTCATTTCATCGAAAAGCATTTCTCGCTGCATGTTTTTTTTTTATAGTCAAATGTCTAACCTAACCTAACCTACTTATGTTTAAGATATCCTAAAAACATCATGGTTTCGATGAAATTAAATTCGATGAAATGATACAATCGATGAAGTTAAAATCTATAAAATTATGGGTTACCCATCCATGCGTGTGCCACTCTATGAGGTTTTATAAATTACTAGCTTTTGTGGGCGATTTTTGCCACGTAGATTTCGATTATCGTATATTCCCTGGGGAACTTTGGAATTTTCCTGAATGAAAAGTTGCCTATGTGCTATCCAAGGTTTATGCTATTTCCATTTTTAATTTTACTTCCATCTCCATTTCAAATATGTCCAGCCGTTGCAGCGTGAAGGAGTAACAAACACACAAACTTTCGCATTTATAATATTAGTAGGATACCTAGTTAGATTTTGAGTTGAAGTAGCTCTTTAAATAGTTTAAATAGCGATTTTTAGAGTTATAAGCCAAACCTGACTTTACTAGCCACCATTTAGAACATAATATGGAAACCATCATACCTTAAAATCCCCAAGGTCTTGCACGGAACACGTGAGCACAGCCTCCCTCCCGATGGCCACGGTGACATTCTCGATTGGCCCCACGAAGTCTGGCTCAGAGTCCCTCAAGGAAGCGGTGGGCCCTACTCTGTTGAGTGGAGACGTCGTCTGGTGTCGAATGCTGCTTTTTACCACTGAAACAACAGAAAGAGTAATTGAAAAATTTGAAGCGCGTATGCTAACAAGATAAAGTTGAAAATTGTGTGCAGTTGATTACACCGTACAAGCGATGGTCAGATTTGTAATTTTATAGAAGTATTTATACTCAAATAATAACTGTTAAAATATATGCGATTATATCCCTATTTAATCGAACTAAAAATACATGAAAGAGTCACCCTATTTAGATATAAACAGAGAAAAAATAGACATACAAATATAAGTATTAGATAGGTGAAGGAAATCATTCTTTATTTCCTATTACTTGTGTACTGTTTGCTTTTGATGTTGGTTTTATTACTCACTTAGTACATCATTATTGAGGATGTTTATAAGCAAGTGGATGTTGATAAGGTATGTACTATGGAAAACAAGCTTCAAAGGGCCGCAATAGACGGACTGCTTAGAGCAGTCAGGACCGACAGCTCCGTGGTCGCTATTGGTCGATCTGCAATTTTAATTCTCTATGTTCGTATTGAAACTGAGGACTGACCAATAGCGACCACGGAGCTGTCGGTCCTGACTGCTCTAAGCAGTCCGTATATGGCGGTCCAAACATTACGCATCAAACATTTATCATTTATTAAGTGTCGCGATTGAGAAGTAAAGACAATACAATGTCATATTATATTTATACGCTAGACAAAACCTATTATTAACTCGTGTGGTTGCCGAGTTAGAATAGTGCCACTCCATGTCTTCCCGTGGATATCGTAAGAGACGACTAAGGGAATAAAGGCTTGTAGTACTGTTAGGCGATGGGCTTGCAACCCGTCACGAATACGCTGGTAAACATCTTAGCCTAATTGTGCAAATTGTGTAGAATTATCAACAAGTTTTTAGAGATGTTTGTAATTCTGTAGCTCTGCCTACCCCACTCTGGGAACGAAGGCGTGAGATTATGTATGTATGTATGTATGTACAAAACCTATTAGTATCCAAGCAGTGAAGAGACATTGATGTATTACTCCTATAGTTTTATTATTTTCATTGGCTTGGCATGTTTCACGGTTCATAATACGGCTTCTAAGCAATCATCCTAATGTAGAAACAGTGTATGAGCGTCACTATGACGAATATTAGCTGCGAACCAAACTTGTTTTTCCCCGCAACTTTGTCCAGGCATAAAAAGTTTATCCTTAGTCTGTAAACTCAAGAACATTGTATAATGGCACAGAAATATAAATTGTTATCTGTGACTCGCTTTATGAACTATTGTAAAAGGTTCAAAACAGAATAAGGTCATTTGAAACGGGGTCTATTCCCCAGCCACCTTACTGGAGAGAATTCGAATAAGCGCTGCAACAGACAATCCTGAATAAAACATACGCTACTCAATGTACGAGGACATAGCTGTAGCCAGCATTTTTTTTAAATCAGCCGGTGCCGGTTGCGTGGTTTTTAAATACTAATAACTTTAGGCACTAGTGTCAACAAGCAGAAACGCATATGGCATAGTTATTTTTTCAAATATATCATTACGCATTTATTAGATAAATGCGTAATGATTATTGATAGAATAATATTTATGCATACCTAACATTGATGAGTTGAATGTTTGTAGGGAACACAACAAAGAATCGCATAAACTAATCAACCAGAATAATGTTTCAGCATAAACGTTTTCAAGATTTAACAGCATAGATCAGATAAAAAAATAACAATAAACATTATAGACTTGTTATGTTTCAATAAAGCATAAAAGCAATGTTCCCGCTATAATAACTCTATGAAAAGCAAGCTTTTAAAACCCGACTGCATTTTTACCCGGCTGCGGCGGAGGGTTATGTTTTTCACTGTCATGTATCTCCAGTTCTATGTTCCCCGCTACAGCAAAAACGGCTTGGACGATTTCGACAAATGAGGTATCCTTAGATTCGTCTTCGCAGCGAGAGTGTCATAGGATACCTAAACTGTTCAAATTGCAATAACAACAATGGCCAAATGACAATTGTTAACATATGTAGGTATATCGACGACAGTATTAAAAATGCAGTCGGGTAAAAAGAAAGACTGTTGCTCACTCGCTTCGCTCGCTTCCACTATACTACTCAACATTATGCGATATGATCATTATACTAAACAAAATTATTCGTAATTAAATTCGTTCCCATCGTATATTATTATATACTATTTAAAAATCAACCAAACAATCATTCGGATAATAACCAATTATACTAAACTTCGTCAGTGTTTTAATCGGTCCATTTATAGGATTGGCGTAGGAAACCGATTGATCGCGCCGGCCGCTTATTTCAATAAGTACCACATTTTTGTCAGTTTTCGAAAATCACTAACGTACACACACACTCATTACATAGTACGTTACACATTATACAGTTTGTGTCAGAGTTTTTTCGTGTGGCTAAAGTTTACTCTGACATCGCTCCGTGTATACGGTTACGATCATAAGATTAGGAGAGCGAAAAGTCGTTTCACCCGAAATTTTTCAAGTAATCTCGTAATCGAGATCATCTTTATAACGCTAAAAAGGCCCTATGTTGGCATATTATGAATTTTTCAACCTCTCAAGTTCTGGTTATTTTGTATACGTAGTATAATGCTAGTGCCGGTTTTATCGATCGAACGAAGTTAGTGAAGTCTTACAGTCAACTTGGTGTTTATTCATGTATGTTTTTTTTTTTCACGATCACTTTACGATTTTTTATGAAATTTTGTTGGGCAGGATTGGTTTGGTGGCTTACGTGCGAAGTAAGGGGGTGGGAATTGTGAGGATTCTGTTTCGGGCGACCTACTTAACGACTGAACGAAGTGACGTCTTAGATTCAATTTGGTCGCCGTGGCCTCCGTATTTTTGTATGCTTGCTTGAAGATAACTTGAGTGTTGTTGATCCTATCTTCTTAGAATTTGGTACTACAAAAGGTCGAGGCAAGTAAAATTAAAGAGTTTGAAGCAGGATCGGTTTTATGGGGGAAATGGTTTCGAAAAACTTTTGTACGCTGTTTCGTTTGTCAGAAATTTTCATTTGTCCGATATATTTTTTTCTCTGAACCCATTAACTTTTGTAATACTAGCGTATTACATAAGATTGCAACGTGTAGCAGTATTTTGTTTTTGCTAAAGGGGGCAAACGAGCTATCAGGGGGGTTATTATGACATAGCTATGCAGTTCAGATTACGCTGCAAGAAAGGGACAGAGCTATATAATTGCTATAGCTCTGTCCTTTTCGCTCGCCGTAAAATAAACTGCATTGCCATGTTGTAACAACCCCAGGTCACCTTATGTGACTTGATCACAACTGCCCATGGACACCTACAACACCAGTAGAGTATGTAGGAGAGAGGTATTGCGGCTGCCTTGCCGGCCTTTGAGAAAAGAGTATCCTCGTCTCTTAAAGGTCCCCAAGTCGTAGCGGTCCGGAAATTCATAACATCCATGTAACTTTGTAACTTTTAAAATCCGTAAGAACAGAGGCCCTATATAGAAGATTGGCTTGCAAAATCAATAAGAAATTGATCGCTTCGAGAAGGGTGTAAAGGCTACACAAATTCTAGTCTTAACTGCGAAATAGAACTCGCGCTACCGTAAAAAGGATTGCATTTACAAAAAAAACGTAGATTCCATTTTCGCCTCCCGCATAAAGCAGGCTCTTGTGTTATCATAAATGCCGATCACTTATGAATCCCTCACGATGCTTGGGTCATCCGCCTGCAAAGATATAGGAAACGGACGCATATAGTAGTAATTTATGGGATATTGTCGACCCTCAGTCAAGAGGTCGGACCCTCTAGCCCTATTCAAATTAGACTCACGATATATGTTTCCGCGCCGATTCCTGCCTCGTAGGTATTCGTACTAAACGTGATTTTCGTCGCTCGATTAAGTAACGGAATAGAGAATTGGAATTTGGGACGAGAAAAGGTCAGACAATCAGTGTTTTACTGTTCACATGACATTCTGGTGAGTATGAATGTAATAATATTGTCGATTTCCCTTGAATATGGGTAAGTTAACTTACCTTTTGTAATTATTACGCGAGTCTATGACAACGTACGATCGACGTACTTTGTCGCAGCCATTAATGTACTAAATTCCAACCACTCTCACTTTAATTCGTCTCTGCGACAAGGTACTAAAATATAAAACTACTTCTGAGTTCAACTAAATTTAAGTTGGACGCCACTCAAGTTGTATCGTGTTTTTGATTATTATTTATATCTTTAATATTTGAGTAGTTTAGTTTAATTTGAATTTAAATACGTTTAGTTCTTTTAATTGTTTTGATGTTGAATTCTGCAAATAATTATTTAGTTTTACATTTAACTTTACGGCCCCTTCAGAAATATCCCACCACCACCATCTTATGCATTAACCCACCGCCAAGCAGTAGTGTTCGCATTGCTGTGTTCCGGTGTGGGGATAAGACAACCGGTGAAATAACTAGCATAGAGGCATTCCATCTTAGTCCACAGGGTTGGCAACGCATTTGAAGTCTTAGGAGTGCAGTTTTGAGATTGTAGTCTTGAGATTTCAAATGTCTATGGGTCTTAGATCCCACTTACCATCAGGTGGCCAGAGTGCTTGCGTGCCTTCTCCTTGCCATAAAAAAAACAGCTCTGAAATATTGGGTTTCAATTAAAAAGACAAAAAACCCCAATGTATTTTAACACCTTTTATTAAAATTCAATGCTTATTTGACGTAGATATGAATATGGTAAATGATGGTAGCTCTTATAAACCTTTGATACTAAATAAATTAAAGCGGGTTCTTACCGTCATTTAGACAATATTAAAATCTTCCGACTTATTTTTTTTATCGCTTACTATTTTTAGTGTTATTTGTGAAAAAATCACTCTGAGCCTACAACATAAGTTTCAATCTTCTATTATAATACACAAAAGGACAACCTGACTCACTGACTTATATATCAACGCACAGACGAAACTACTGTACCTAGAAACTTGAAATTTGGTACAGGGGTTCCTTTCATGATGTAAGTGAGCACTAATAAGAAAGGATTTTTGAAAATTCATCCTCTAAGGGGTTAAAATAGGGGGAGTAGCGGGAAACTAATACAACGCGTACGAAGTCGCGGGCGTCTAGTTTACTTATATACGTATAACTAAAATTATTTGTGTGTTATATCGATATCAAATATCTTCGATATGTAATATGTTTCACGTGTATTGGTTTTCTTGAATGAACACACACTGATTAGTTAATTGCGTTCAGTCAATGTTTATACTGAATACATCGAAGTACCAGCAGTAATATATTAATATTGACTTTGATGTCTACGTAAACACTTAACATAGTAATAATATTGTAATGCAGACGCGTATTTGTGGGAATATAACCTATTATTAAAGATGTTATTAAGACTATGATCTAACTGCCGCACCCAGAGACGTCAATTAAATTTAATGCTTGTTTAGTGACGTGTTGTCTTATTCTATTGCTATAGCAAAGAAAGTGACAGCAGCAACTTTAACCAAGCATTAAATTTAATAGACCTCTCTGAGTGCGGCAGTTAGTTTTTGACTGAGTCTTTATGAAATTTTATGGGAGTCGCATTTCTCAACAAAATATGAAAATACCGTAAAAGAGATCACCAAAACTTAAATTTAAATTTAAATCTGCCAAGAAATACGGATGATACAAGCATTTTAAACTGCTAATTAGGCAGCGATTGTACAGAAAGATCCTATATATGCACTGTGGCGTCATGTAACAGGTCGGCCATATAAATTCCTTGTTAAATTTTGTTTTCCTAGAAAGAGATAGGAACAAATCTTTGTTGGCTTATATAATAGCTATTCGAAAAATGTTTTTTCTCAACTGTTTGTTACATAAATCAGCTTTTAATGAAGCTGTGAAAAAAAGGCATGAATATTCTCTATCGCTAATGGCTAGGAAATGCAAAATAACCGGTTATTAACAGTTTTTGTATGAAAATAACCAGTTAAAATCGGTTAAAACCGGTTATTTGCATTCCCTACTAATTGCACAAAATCGATATGGAGACGCTACAGGGTGAAAGTTTATCTGAAAGGGTGCATCTGGTAATATGGGATAAAATATAAGGAGGGAGGAATTTTGGCAGAAGGGGAACCCTTTCTTTTATTAACTGGATGAAGCTAATAAATATTAATTCTTTGAGTTAATGTTTAGTAAGAGGGTGGTACTGCGCCAGGCCCTACAAAAGTAAGGTAAGGTTCAACTGTATGTATGTATCCATGTTTCTTTGAGACCTTCTGTAGGTTAAACGTCTTGACAGATTTTAAGTTATTGGAATCGCCTAAGAAGTTTCATAGGCGAAATTAAATAATGTATACAGTAAATTGGCCACATCAGGGCTCTCGCACGTCGATACTCGTAAAAATGAGTGAATTTATGAATGTACCAGTGCTTCGGACTAGAACTCATTGTAGAGAAAAAGCGCCGCAATAATTATACAATAATTCTTAAAAGTAAGTAAAAAAACATATTTAATAGGTTATAAATAATAGACACACAATAACATGAATTAAAATAGTAGTTTATGTGATTGGCGCATAATGAGGGACATAAGTACAACGAGTTTGTTTTTATAAAACGAGCCGAAAGGCGAGTTTCAGAATAACATCACACGAGCATACAATACAACTTTATCTACATGAATATCATAAGTTTTCTACAATATGTCAGAAATCTGTATCTGTGCTATCTGCTTAAACAAATAAAAGGTCTGTTGAAGCATCAATAAATATAAATAATAAAATAAAAATAATATCACGGGACGATCTCACACAAATTGACCTAGTCCCAAACTAAGCTCTAGGCTTGTACTATGGGTACTAGACAACGATATAAATACTTATATAGAGAAATAAATACTTAAATTCATAGAAAACATCCACGACTCAGAAACAAATACTCGTGCTCATCACACAAATATTTGCCCATACCGGGAATCGAACCCGGAACCGCTAGCTTCGTAGGCAGGGTCACTACCAACTAGGCCAGCGCGTCGTCAAACACATCAGTATATATCAGTATATATATCAGTAGATACATTTACCCCCTTACTAATAAACGTTGAGTAACGGTGGTATAGCTATACAATGTTTTGTCCTTATCTGTCAAATTCAAATGTCACAATGACAGATAAGGACAAAACATTGTATAGCTATAGCACCGTTACTCAACGTTTATTAGTAAAGGGGTTAATATTCAAATAATACTATCAATAGAAACCCTCAGTCCTGAACCTGCATGGGTAGACCAGTTTACAAAGCTGGCTTTTCGTTAGACTTTTACTTTACCATCGATACTTAAACATTATAAAGAGCTTAAAGTAAACTTTTCTACGTTGAAATTATTAATGGGTTAACATTTGCATCAAGAAACTACCCGTATTTTAAAAGCATTCATCAAAGAGTTTGGATCGAAAAGTTTTGAGATAGGAGTTGGAGTAATGTTGTGGGTGGGTGGGTTCTTGAGCCCGAATTATCGAAGGAAGTGATCGAACCAAGTTGTTCAAAATTACTTTATGGACGTCAATATCAACATCTTCTATATAGTTCAAGTTTATTTCTATACTGACTTTTACAGCTGCGATTTAGTAATCGATAATCAATGTGTTTGTTTTTTGATGATTCAGTTTTTACGGTGTAGGTAAAAAGATTAAATATAAAAAATTACAGATTGGTCTCCTTATTACATAAGCTGAAAGGAGATTGACAAGGTTTGGACCAAATGTTGGCGAGAAGTGAAAATCCCTCTAACGAGTTCCTTCCGTTCTATTATAAAAACACAAAGTATTTTCAAAATTCTTTCGGCAAAAAATAAATAAGCAGAAGGTTTTTACTTTGCACTTGGTTATTAAGGGCCATGCCCATAACAGACGTTTTTGATGAAGTTTAAGTTCTTATAACTCAGTCAAAACTGAATGTAAATTTATGAAAAAATATATTATAACTATCCATATATTAATCTTTGATTCTGACGCACAGAATTTCAAAAGAACCCATGGTTATTTTTTTATAAATTTTTAAAAACATGAATATAAAAACCCAAAATTGGATATAACTTTTTCATCTTGCCGTCAATTGATATTGAAACTACATCTAAATATTCTTCATTAATATATCTAATAATTCAATGAAGGTTTTTTTTCTAAATTGAAAAATATGGAAATAAGGACCAGAAAACTACTTTTTTGGAGTAAAAATGCCAAATTTCGATAGCATAAATCTCCATATCAGTGATTTGTCAAAGAAAAATTGAGATGGCAGCTAGTTTAGAACAGCAGTGTTAATGCAAATAGGTTTTAACAACATCTGAAAGTTTAGAGCTTCAGATCGAAGGTCATCTGCCCATGGAAGCCCCTTAAGGTTTTTCTGTATACTATTATCAAATGGACCGATTGAGGGCCAACGACGCCTAATGTAGTCACAAGCTGACGACGCCACTGACGACTACAGATATTGTTGTTGATGAATGTCAGAGCTAGGTAGAGATACATGCAGGGAACAATTGGCTGTCAATTGTTGTGCGCACGTTTTTTGCTAAGTTTGGGTTTTATCGTGGGCTAGGCACCAAGACAGTGTTAGGCGTCCTGCTCTATTCCTTGACAGAATTATTGTCGATGACGATGGCGACAATTAGTCCGTAATGTACTTTTAAATTGATTTAATTGATGTTTTAGTTCTCAACAAAAAGTCTTTTTTTTTTATTAGTCACGGGATAGACCTTGAAGCGCTTTAGTGTAGTCTAGAATTAGCCTAAGGAACATAATGTAGTAAGTATTCATGCTGGGCAGCACTTGGTCCAACTCGCATACAAAGATAGTCATTCTCCTTTTGTTAAGTCTTACGCGATGAAAAATGTAATGGTGGCAATAAAAATTATGTCATACTCGTAATCAAGGTACATTACAACAACTAAACAATGATTAATTTAAAAGAACTTTAAGTAATATTTTAAAAAATGGACCATAATCATGTCGACACAATATGAGCTACATTCTTTGAAATTGTTTAAAACTTATTTATCATAAGGAAGTCAAAAATACATAAAGCCGGTCTCTACTGGTATGACGGCAGTAAAAATACAAATAAAATGTCCTCTTAATGACGCCTTTAAAACTTCGCCAATGTTCTAGAAAGCTGAAGACAATTTGTTCTAGTACTTTGCGCTACCTACACATTTCTCTCCTCGAGTTGCCTTGTCTCCTACGTTAATCTCTGGAACAGAATTTCAGTCCCACGTAAGCTGTTCTAAAGTGGCAAAGTTATTTTTATCAGTCGTTTGTCGGGCAGTAAATCCTTCAGTTACGATGTCATTACAAATTTAATGGTAGGGAAAAAGAACCTACTGTTCTTCCTCCTTTATAAATTGTTGACCCTTTTTTGTCGCAGCAGCGCACTATTTCGGTGGATCGCTTGGCGGGTCGCGCGCTAATCTCACCTCTGATTGTGAGACGTTTCTCACAATTTTTACGACACCATTATGGTTCTCTACGACCCAGTGTGTTAAATTGGGAAGCCGATCTAAAGCCAAGATTCCGGTGTCTGAGTTACGTAACGACTTAACTAACCTAACCTAGTTTAGCGAACAGGAAGAAAGGTTGTAACTTGTAACAGGCTTTGCTGCAATTATGACTGAACCGTTTTTTATCTTAATAAGTAATGCCGTCCTTTTGAATGTTGGATGTCTTAATGAATCATTCTCCCTGTTTCACGATTCTTCAAACGTATTTTAGTAGAATCGTTTCTATAAACATGATCCCTAATCCCGGTGGATGGCAATTTGCTTCAATTTTTTCATTTAATTCCATTAGCGCGTCGTATCTCATGGAGAGGCGTGTTGAAATATTCAACGTTTTTAATGGCCGTCTCTTATGTCTCGATCATCAATCTGTACGAAATGCTTTCAACTCCACCCATCGTAATGAGCCGTAACATTAATCATGTGCACAATGTTTACAAACTTACACAGTTCGATATTCCGAAACTAAAAAGTAAAGTTGTATCGGTTGGAGAACTTTTCTTAATTAGCTTGGAAAAACTGCGGCATTGTGGCAACAGTGGGTTGTTAATTTTGGGGTTTGCGTGGTCCCGTTTGATTTTGTTTCACTTCACCGAAGCAGAAACAAAAAAGTACAAATTGCGCCAATGTTTATTCAATAATTGACGTGTTGTGCTACAATTATTGACGTGCTCGTGGTTTTCGTCGGAAATGTGTTGATTTTAGGTAAAAGTAATCCGTGAAGGTTGGGAAAATGAAAAAAGTGGAAAATTTATCCGCTAATCCGCTTTTGTATTCACACTGGGTCGAAAATACCCGAGAAAATGATGCCCTATTTGAGCATCAAAGCCATACGGTGTGGTGAACAAGGTAAATAATTCCGGAGTTTAGTTGGATGGCCCATTATTCTCGATGAACAGGCCATCTATCAAGTGGTGGGGGCTTTCAGCGCCCATAATGAACGTACCTAAATATCTACGGGGACCAACGTCGCGTGAAATATCGGGAAGCTTGATAAGCTTATTTTTTAAATCAAAGCTATACTATAAAGGTTTAGATAAATATATTGAAGGATTAGCTGCTGGCGACAGCCCAGTGGCCCTAGACAAGATGCTTAACGCTAACGATAGCGATATTCGAAAACTGACTTGAATTGACTTAAACTTGCGAACTATCGCGTCAGACAATCGTCAATTTCATACATTTTGTCAGTTTATGAAAATCGTTAACGTTATGATGCATCTGGTTTAGGTTCCTAGGGTGTAGCGAAGGAATAGTAAGTAAGCAATACAATTGAATTTTACATCACAGAACGCAAACCAGTGTTGCAGTCTTTTGAGTGAAGAAGTAAAATCAACACAGAAATGAACAAGTTTTTGAGAACATGGTCAGTTGCGGCATTCAACTTTATGCATGCAAATGCACAATATAGTTTTTTTTTTCTAAATTAACGGCTTTCACTCCTTGTGTTTAACAAGGTGTATTTCGCCAGTATCGAGTTTCAGACAATCACTATGGACTTATTAGAGAAACAAGTCCATGGATATCACACGAGGACAAGTTCGGTTAAAGAGATTTACTCTGGTGGACTAAACAGAAGCACATGGGGTTAGCTCCACGGGCTTCTGTCAAGTCACAAAATAGTTTAATGTATTTGACAGACTTAAGGCTATATAATATACTGATCAAGGCATGTCAAAGTAAATGGCAAGTTATAAAAAAAGATTAAGAAAGTATAATATTAAGATTAATTATTGAATGGTAAATTCGTACCTAGTTAGTTAAGTTTGGTGATGGGGTCTATATTGGAAATCCTAACTGTCATTTGTCCAAATGCATCGTTATTTAGTTCCAATTTTCATTTATTCTTAAGGCATTTTCGCCTGTTTTTTTTAGTGTTGTTGTAACAACACTTAAAAAACCTTCCTTTTGTCCCGTAAACCGGAGCGAAGCGAGGGCGGATTGCGAGTATTATACAAAAATAGGAAACAATGGCTTGTTTGATGCCCGGTATTGTGTGGCGGCGTATAACATTCTATGACGTAATTATTCACAACCAGACACTCTGGTCTCGTCGGATCATTAATGAGATATAATACTTTATACAATGAAAAAGTCTTTTTTTTTATTGGTAAATAATTAAACAAACCCTCAAATATACATATATCACAGTAGAAAAATGGTTGCTAGAAAATAACAGTAATTAATAGGACTGTCAACATTTTGCGTTTTTTTTCTGGAGGAAATAATGAGCCGGCGCAGGCGGCGCAGCGGGGCTCTTTTTATTCGGTTCAACTATCTTGCTTTTGACATAGTAGAATAGAATAGAATAGAATAGAAATTCGTTTGTTCGACAAACACATCAATACAGGGGTACATCATAGAAAAGATACAATAACGTAATAAAACTACTTCTTATCTCCTAACAAGCGAAACTATTAAATTAAAAAAAAGGACAACGATGATGATGTGTGCCGAAATGGTCCCCACTTAGCAAAATGGTTGGCATGGGAATGTCAACCGGGCTGGTTTTCAGTGGAGCCAGGCGTGTTGTTTGGGACAGCGTACTGTGACTTACGACAAGGGATACAATAAAGACGTTACATACATACATACATAATAATAAAACTATTATCCTTAGTACTGTTTTTAACTCAGCCGCCATAACGGTAAAGTAAATAAGAGCTACTTACCGCAGGTTTGACAAAACTATAACCTAAACTAAAAATATAACCGAGTAGAACAGAGCCTCTGGTTAGGGAATGCAAATAACCGGTTATAACCAGTTTTAACCGGTTATTTTCATACAGTTCACTAATGAGCACCGCGTTTCATACTAATTGCGATAAGCGGCTCTTTGGTTTCCCAAACCAAACTTTAGTTCATTCTAAAATTTGCTAATCAAATAGGATTAGCTCTTGCTCTACAGTAGACATTGAAGTGACCGAGATTAGACTAATAAATAATTGAATTTCGTATTCCATGGTAAATACCAATATGAAGCGTGCATTAATGCAAGCACTAATGCAGCACGTTAATGATGGGTTAATCAACTGTTCAGTTCAGTTGTGGTGTTCGCAAAATTATGCAAATTTGTTTAGTTGACCGTGGTACCCGTATATCACCACTATACGGCATAATAGGCTCGTTATGCTACATTAAACATTATAAATGTTCATTGAAAATTGCCATATGATTGGGTAGAGAAAATATTAGGAACACAGAAATGGCGAAGAATGGATGTACCTAAACGAAACTTTTTTGGTTTTGTTTGAATGCCTATTCTAAAATAAAAATAACATAAATACTACATATCACCGAGAATAAAAAAAAACCTTACTTGATGATGGCAAATAAGGAAACCCATAGAATTTAATGTTAGTTTTTTTTGTCCGTTCCATTTTACATAATGGCACCAAGAGGTAAAAATTCAAGGTCATTTTATTTTTTACCTACCTTACGAACATACTTATTATCACGTGCATTTATTTATAAATAGATAAAAAACCCCGACAACATTATCCTCCTTACTTTCAGAACGGATAACTCTTAAACGGCAAAATCGATTTTCATTCGACGGAAAACGGTTAACGGTAATCGATAAAGTCAGTTCAGAAATCGTTTTACTTATTTACAAATTTGTTTTGACGCTGCGTGTTCACATTTATCTTTGTCTTAACCCGTTGCCGTTCCTGTTTCCTGGAGCCGATGTCAAAGTACCCTTTTCACAGTAAATCTCAGCTTAGTACCGTGTCATTTACCTATAATATAATTTGGATATTGGCTTTATTATGGCCGTGTTATCAGCTCATGTGACTTTTGTCTTTTGCAACATGTTAACGTCTCAGGGAGGCTAGACAAGTAAATGATTTTCGAAAACTGATAAAATGTCTGGAATTGAGGTGATCGACGCGGCCTAGGCGGCCGCGTCGATCACCGGATCAGCTTACGTCAATCCTGTACATTTTTACAACAATAACCAACGCCGAATGGATCTTATCGAGGACCTTTTTCTTTTGACTCGAAATGTATGGAGTTGTCGTCAGCTTACGTCAATACTATTTGGTCGATTTTAGAAAATCGCTAACTTAGCGTTGTGCATTTTGAATTGGACCCCAGTTGAAATAAATGGTTTATTTTGATTTTTATTCCTGTATTGGTCTGCTTTTGTTATGTTTATCTTTATATACAAGGCTACGTAACACTTAATGTTCTTAATTAATATTCAATATCTCTCCCATATAAAATTGTCCAAATTACACAAGAAACTTTCCTTCATTTAAGACCCAATTCATACCAAAAAGACGGTAATTTCGCTACGTTTTACTGCTCCAAAGTCTATAACCCGCAAATAAATTAGTCCCTTATCAAACCAAGTCAAACGTTGCCGGTTTTATTGTTCCAAAGTGTATGGAGCGGACGTTTGAGGCTGTAACGTGGCCGTTAGCCAGAATGGACTGTTGTTAGTTAGCGACAATGAGGGCTATATATCAGCCGGGGGCACGATGGCCGTAATGAACGCGTGCGATCGCGACACGCCATGCGAGTGTAATCGACTCATCAACGTAATTGTGACTGAACTTTAAGGACGTGATCGGGTGCGAAGAGACTTCCATCAAAAGGCTTTATGGGATTCTGGCTGTTTTGTGTGATTCTGAAAATCGAAGCGACCTGAAAAATGACGTTATTTTTGATTCATTTCTAGCCAAGGCAACTAGTACCTAAACCTGGTTATAGAGAGCGAATTTGAGTGTTATCTTTCTCATTTTTGGCCTAAAACTGGTAAGATAGAACGAGTACTATTGTAATTAATACAAACGTAATTTGAATGAATTTAAAAAAGTGATGGGCGCGACTGTCTATAATCAAAAGGTTTCATGAGATTTTACTACTTGGTCTGTTTGAGTCAACTTGTTTTGCCAATGCTAAGTAGTAAAACCGGCTAGAGAGAGAGAACGAATGCGAGTGTAATCGACTCATCAGCGTAATTGTGACTAATTTTTAAGACGTGATCGGGTGCGAAGTGGGTTCTATCAAAAGGTTTGAGGTTTTGGCCGCTTTGCCTGTTTGATTTTGAAAATGGAATAGATTTTATTTCCTTTCTGGCCAAAGCGACGTGTAATACTGGCTAGAAAGAAATGCGAATATAATTGACTTATCAGCGTAATTTGTGACTGAACTTTAAGGACGTGATCGTATGCGAAGAGGCTCCCATCAAAAGGTTTGAGGCATTGGCTGCTTTGTCTGTTTGATTTTGAAAATGGAATACATTTAATTTCCATTTTGGCCAAAGCGCCTAGTGAGACTGGCTAGAAAGAAATGCAAATACAATCGACTCATCAGCGTAATTGTGACTGAACTTTAAGGACGTGATGAGTGAGTGAGGCTTCTAACAAAAGGTTCGAGGTTTTGGCTGCTTTGTCTGCTTGATTTTGAAAATGGAAGAGACTTTGTGACTAGCAAAAATGGCTAGAAAAAAGATACGAATGTAATCGAGTCATCAACGTAATTGTGACTGAACTTTAAGGATGTGATTGGGTGGGAAGAGGCTTCCATCAAAAGGCTTTATGGGGGGTTTTGGCTGCGCTGTTCAATTCTGATAAAGGAAATCTAAATAAATGCGTTTGGATTTAAAAAAATACGTTGTTTTTGTCTCATTTCTTGCCAGGCAGACCTGGTTATAGAGAGCGAATTCGAGTGTGTTTATCTGTTTAATCAAGGATCCCTTTGACTGCCATACATTTATTGTTTCCATTATTGAAAGTCAGACTTTTGTACCCATATTATTTATGTTCATAACTATCGGAATTCATATTTTTTTTAGGTTATAACACTTTATAATTCGAGTGTTAACCATAAATAATTTTAAAGATTATATTATACAAAAGTCATAACCTAAAATTCCATAACATTCAAAGGCATAATTATGTATAATAAGTCAGAAATATTTTAGGACATATTTTTTACAGTATTAATTATTTTTATTCATACCGTTTTTCTGATGTTAATTACAGCATTTTTTTTAAGTTTCGAAAGTATTAAAGACCAAAATAACGAAAACAACAAACACTAAAAAATTGACAAATGTGAGTTAGGCTCGTGCTGACCCGATTCGAAATCAAAAAACCCCTGCTATAGACGACAAATTTAGATCAATAGGTTAAGGCCGAAGGCCTTAACTACCCAGAAATAGGAGCTCCGCAAAGCGGAGCTCCGTCGACCCTGTCACATCATACATGTCTATTGTAAGTTGTATGTGTTGTACTTTTATGACTTGCAAGTTTTGACCTTATAACATTTATTACAATTAGTATTATTACATTTACCATTATGAATTTTAATTATTATGACATAAATTGGTATGACTATGAATTGTATGACTTCCAACAAATATGACGCGCAATAATTGACATTCAGATTTATATTCTTCAATATTGTGACTTTTAACACTATAACTAATAATAAGTATAATGTAAAACGTTTTGGACAACAATAATCGAAACATTCCCTTTATGGCAGTCAAATAGAGACCCGTTTAATCAAAATAAACAGACAGAACAAGACCAAAAATAAGACCATTTCAAATTCATTCGGATTTTAATAATTAATTGTCGTTATCCCTCTCTAATTTCTGACCAAGTCAACTACTGAAACTAGTTAGAGAGACTGAATTCGAGCGTAATCCACTCGTCTATGACGACTTCATTTATAAAGGTGATTGGCGGACTGGCGTCGGCATCTATCAGAACGTTTTATGAGATTTTGCTGATTTGCCTGTTTGATTCTGAAAATGAACGAGACTATAAAATTAAAGTAGTTATCTCTCTATAAATATTGGCTGACTAGAGCAAATGCGATTGTAATTACCACAATATAATTGAAACTGAACTTTAAAACAAGTTTTGTGATTCAAATTGGCACAATCTACCTTGTAAAAGACATTAATAAGATGCAACTCGGTTCGTTGGCAATTATACCACCTTCCTAACCTTAGGCACGACGTAGCCATATATTTCTTTTTAATCTATGATTCTGTATAGAAAATAAACCAAATCTATATAAATAAAAAATAATTGCCGTATGTACGCGCATAATTTCCGAACGAGTGCACCAGATTTGATATTCCTTTTTTTGTTGTGTTTGTTATTGCTAGGATAAGGTTTGTACGACAGAAAAAAAAAGTCGGAAATTCGAAGCCGCGTTGGTAGGCAACTGGTGTAAAATAATGTTCACTAAGCATTCGATATAAAAAAACTCCAAACTCATCACAACTTGATTAAAACTTCATCAGAATTATAGCAACGCATCATTAACGACTATCGATAAAACAACGGTGGGGTATCGAGTCCTAATCGAATGCCCCTCACATCTGCAGCCCCAGACAATACGCACACCCCAGTGAGTTTGATACAGGGGAGTACAAGTGATTTATTATACCCTAAACGGATTCCCGTTGGACTCCCCATTGGACTACTGGATTCGCTATATCGATGTTCTAATATCCAGGGAACTTGTCCTGTGATCTCTGTCCACATTGTCGCCTTTGATAATTTGTAAGATTTAGGGTGACGCGAGGAACGTTAAGAATATGTTTCCATTAAAATAGAATTAAGAAAGAATATAGATAGAAGTAGATAACTTTCTGTTGGAGTGGTTTTTGTTACGAACTTTTTAGAAACTGGATAAAATGTTTGCAGAATTATTTGAACAAGAAGTCAAAATTCGCAACTGAGTGTAGTAGCTTAGAACTTATCTAGTTATAACTTGTAGTGTGTGGGTAGTTTATTTTCGTGCGTGTGTTTAATATTTTTATGGTACATACGTATAACGACTGCGAGTTATGTTTCATCGAATCAAAATTAAGCAAATATTTACTAAGTAACAAAATAATAAAAGTAGTTTTATGAAATGGCCTTTTAAAATGTTTGTTAACCGGAACTGGATGTGTTGTGTTTCTCAATTGACTTTCAGATTTCAAATAAATATTTTCTTTTTACTACCAAAGAACTTTTGTTTTCTTTATTATAAACACTGTATATATATTCATGATCTGTGTATATTTATGAACCTCATACCTCTCCCTATTCAGGAACAAATAAATAAATTCCAAGATCAATCAAAAGACCGAAGGGTCCTTCACTCCAAAGATATTCATTATACGAATATTCTCATCTATTCGCCGGGACTTTTTCTATTACTTGCATCGGTATACCTACCGTAGGCGATAATTGAGCTATCTATGAAGGGGTCGTATCACAATCAGAGAGATTTCTACCCAGACTCAATCCTTTGTTGAGGGCTCGTGAAAAAATGAGACCGACACAGCCGCTTGCAGAACAATAGCTCTAGGGGGCCGATGCTTACATAAACACACGCGTCAAATTTCGATTAAGAACGTAATAGAAGAGGGAGGTGTTTTAAGAGTAATGTGGTAGTTTAGCTACGGGAAACTATATTTTTTTTATTTCTATCGATGAGCGGCTCAAAAGAAGGGCCCAATTTATATTTCTATTGTAAAAACTAGAATGATCAAAATATTTTTTTAAAAGTGTTTAGATTTTTACCATTCAAATTTATTATAAAGAGTACAAGTACATTATAAGTGCATTATAGCTGGCTTGATAATAAAATACTTACCTATAGTGATAAGATGCAAGATTTTACAGTAAAGAGCTTAACAAACGTGACGTAGTTCAGTTCTTTGGTCCTCTTTATCACTTAAAGAAATTTGGCTCCTGGCCTACATGACTACACGGCATCACTTTGTTTTCGATTAAGCTAAATATAATAATTCGGATCCGTTTTTTCTAATTTTCAATTTCTGTAAACGTAATTAAACGCCAAACTCTATACTCGTTAGACTTAACTCGATTATAACGTTTATAAATTTAGATTTACAAATATTTAAATTGAGAGAAAACATCCAAATTGGCCCTAATATTTTTTGGAATCGAATCGCGAACTATAACAGGCGATTGTTTTTTAAATCCTTTGTTTGTTGATAATCAAAAAAGTGATTGAAGTCTGTGGGCTGCGTGATTTTTCTTCGATCTTTTTCTGTTCTTTTTTTGTGTACGTGCGTACCGCTATTGATTTTCTCGTTGGCAATCAAGCTTTGATATTGCTCCTATTGTGTTGAAAGTTTAGTTTCTTTAACGTGGATATGGGAATATTTCTGATTGGTTTCTAAACGGTCTTGTCGGTATTAGATTCACTTTATTTTGAGAACCTATGCTTGCACATACATTATTGACATTTAGTATTTAGATTTAGAGCAGGAGTTATGTAGCTGGAGTCTATTGGGAACGGAACGTTAGGACTGTAGGGACCGGGAGCTTGTCGTATTTTCATGGACCTCGACGCAATTCGTGACCAATTTGCTGGCCACGTGATGTACGTTTTGGAAACGATGCCTATTAGTAGCAGTTTGTTAGAAAGGTAATGCAGCTATAATAAACTACAGGGGCCTGTTTTATAAAGCTACAAATTACAATTTACAGGTTACAAGTTTCCATTTGACACAACCTCGACCAATGACGACCAGCCATTGATTTGAGCAGTGATTTGAGCAGTGTTGCCAGTTTAGACAAGTAAAATTGTGCTTTATGAAACGTGCCCCAGGTATAAGGTCGGGCGGAGCTATTCCGACGAAAGAGAAGCTGCGTTTTTTCACAAATGAACGTTTTAAAACATTTTTTGCGACCTTGTATAGTAGTTTCAAGTACCTTAATTTCTATAAAAGGGAGCGAAAATTGTTTTAAAACGAAGTGCATTGAACTCGCTTTTTAATTTAAAAAAAACTATACATTCTTTAGATTGAGCTAAGGAAACCCTAAACCTGAAATATTAAATTGTGAACTTTTCAATAAATAAAACGCGGACACTGTTTTCACACATCATACCATTTCTGGGGAGCAAATACGCTAGCGAGAAACGCACACATACAGGGTGCCTCTGACTTTGGGGCTTTAAATGCATGGATCGTTTCTACTCCTGAAACTGAAATTATTAAGTTCTGTAAGTTGTTAAAAATATGTGAAAATTAAATAATTATTTTTTTATACAAGTTAAATGTAATTTCCAATGAACGCGATCCAATTCTCCATTTTCCTTTAGCCCTCGCACCAAGGAAATATCGCCCCCGTACCATGAGATAGTGATTATGTGGCCATGATTTAATACAATGATTTTACAATTAGACTTTAACATTAATTAGTTATCTAAACTTAAGTTATTTTTTAATGACGCAGAACAAAAGTAGTTCAGTTTAGCGAGTAGAATCGATCGTTGCATTTAAATCTTCAAGGTCAGAGGCACCCTGCATAAAGACACGTCACAACATTTTTTTGCTAGGATTAGATCAGTCCGAGAATTCGAACGCTATTCAAAAATCATCCATTACAGTGACGCACCCTATTCCCTGAGCAGTCGCGGAGCGAGCTAAGCTAGGGGACGCGAAATGTGCAAACAATTAGAAGAGCTTTTTTGTGCACCCTAGTGGGTCGTTTATGCAATGTACAATGCCACTCTGTGTCAACGACAGCTCGCCATTTAAATGCAACCGACGCGTGCACTCCACATCTGTGCTGTTCACACTATTATGCTGTTATAATTTAAAATGAGAAACGATGCGGTTGTAATGACTTGCTCTAAGAGTTTAAATTTTACTAGTCATGGTGATGTATTTTTTGTGATTATTTTTAGACGTGCTGTTGGAGATTGTGTTAGGTATATAGATTAGCAACATCTGGATATATTTTTGAAAATGGGATGTTGTCTGGTTGGTTCGCGTTTAGGATGAAGTACGAGTACCTATATTATATTGATATGTACAATTCTTAAAAAGGGACCATTAACCCATAGACAAATAGTTAGTAACTAATAGATTGAAAAGATTAAAATGTACCTAAACATTGGGCTACTTTTAAGTAGGTACTAAGTATTACTTAAGAAAAAAATGTACTTATTACAACTGATAAATTATATCATGTTGACATTTAAATAACGAATTAACAATGACTAGATACATTAATTGTTAGAATTAAGTACCTACCTGATAGACATAAATAATGTACCTACCTGCAAAAATTACTTGTAAAAATGTGTTTTTACCAATAAATATCTGAATCTGAATCTGAATCTCAAATACGTTACTTGTTGATTACAGTAACGTATATGTATACATAATTCAAAAATAATACTATTCAAAATTAAAACTAATCGTATTTAAATTAAAATAAAACTATGCTACACACATATTAAAGATATAAATAATAATCACCACTATAAAAAGAACACCCACCCTAGCAGGTCAGCTCGCGGCATGGTTCCTATGAGACTGGCTGCTTTACCTCTCTAGATAATTAACTGAATCTCAATATCGATAACAGAATCTAAATAAACACTAACTAATGAAATATATATAATCACTTCCCATCAGGTGACTCGCTTGCTCGGCTGACTCCTTTCCGACTTCACTTTGATATATTAAGTAGACGTCCAACCAGTAGAGTTGACCAACCGTAAGAGCAGACCAAAACAGAATGGGTATTGGAACCACCTTCAGGCCAACTTCGATATGTTGTGTTTTATTTACCTACTTTAATTGGTAATGGTATGAAAAATGCTATGTCTTTAACTGTTAGTTTTTCATCATCAAAAATTTCATCTGATTTCCTACTAGAGACCTTTTAAAAAAAACACAGTAGTATGTAATCGGGACTCTTCGGGCTCAGAAACGCCAAAAGATAATTCTCAAGAAAAGAGCAATTATTAGATCCCTGTTAGACAAAGGCGAGGGCAATATCGATAAATTTCTCTCTTCAATATTAGGTAAATTTCCAAGAAACAATTCATAGCTACCACTTTATTTGTATCCTTAGAATCGTTCACATTTTTCTCTTAAATACATAAGCACTGGCAATCGGAAAACTCCGAGCCGGATCCACTCACTGCGTGAACCTATTCGATCTCATGCATTTAAATTTAGAATTAGTGAAAAGCTTTGCCCGCAAACCGAGTTTTTTCAACGGCAACGAACGGCTCGAATCTCCTTGATACCAGTTTCATTGAATACGTGATTGATTTAATGTTGTTCCGTAAACAGAAACAAGATAAAGACGCTGTTATTGGATGCTATGTAACCAAAGCAGGTAGCAGGACACAATGTTAAGAAATCGCTTACATAGGACACAATACGAGTACGACGTTTAGGATTTCGAACACAGAATCTCTTGATCTGATATTGTTTGTTGGAAAGCCTTTTCGAGAACACGAAAACAATAACAAAGTTGAAGTTTTCGGAACCGAGGAGCCACGCTTTGTTGTAAGGAAATTACGGAGGTCTTAATAAAAGCATTAAAAATTTATATGAACATCTCCATCTGCTTCTCGAGTGGAATAGCTGTAAAATTTAATGAGTTACCCCTCGTTAATTGCAATACTTTGGAAGAGCAAAGTTACCTAATGAAACAAGCCCCCAATTCGTAACAGTTACCCCTCATACTGCCTGTCGTAAGATGAAGTTACAAATTAACATTATCAAGGAACCATTAGCTTCTGAGCCCATAGGGTTATATTTCATAACACGATGAAGAAAAATACCAAAATAAAGAGATATCTTACGTGTAATATCTCAATGTCGTTGAGCATGTAAAAAAGAAGCGAAATCAATATTTTCTCTTCTATTCTAAATATACTATTTTGATACGTCTTTCTGCTCCAGGGTAGGTTTTGCACCTAGTCCAATTAAGATTCGAAAATTTTGTTTTACGATGACTTTCGTACCCGAATTTATATTGGGATGGTCGTAGTATATATAATTTTAGGAGTAAAGAGGTATTTTATTCTTAGGACCGCCGGATTAACCAACTGGGCTTGATTGAGACTAGGGAATGCCGGTTATAATCGGTTATACCGGTTATAACCGGTTTCAACTGGTTATTATCATACAAAAGCGTCTAATAACCGGTTAAATTGCATTCCCTAATTGAGACGTCCGTCTCCGTTGACATTTACTTTGATGTGTCTCGATCAGTTTATTAACAACTGTTTACATCCTAAAATGTTTAATGTATATATATATATATAACAATGATATTTGTTCTTTATAAATTACCTTAATCAATGTAGAATCGAGCTCCTGGCGCCTAAGCAAAAAACATTACTCCACCAAATACACCTCGTATTTTCGGTACCAATTCATTGGATCTCCACAAACCTCACCGCGAAAACAAATTATCCCGACTTCAAAGGTGTCACTTCTATTAATTTTATTCGCGTTACAATTCCCGGCTAACATTCATCGTACCTCCGTAAAGGGAACGGTGAGGCAACATAAATAATCTAGTCGAAGACAAGTCGCCCCATGTGAGAGGCGGAAAAATGTATTTGGGTAAAAGGATGGTGGGAGGTCGCTTCGTTACATTTTGTGTCTCCCTGGGGCCGCGACTAGTCGCTGTAGCGAGCAACTTGTACCGAAATGTTTTATGCTTGCGTCACAAAATCTGATTTGTATCCACAACTCTGCCCGCTTTACGGCCGCCCCTGCCCCGGCCGTAAACGCGTGTTTATTGTTCTCTGTTCTCGTAAGTTCAAGGTTAAAAGCTAACTTTAAAAATTATCCCACTTCTGCTAAGAGATAATTATCTTTTTATAAATTTCAAGTTTAATCTCCAGCATTGCGCTACTTTTTGTAATGACCTCATTATTATTATCAGATTTCAAACGGAGTTAAAATTGTAAAACGTTGTCGCATTGCTCTAAAATAATGTTCAGCATCAGAAAGATCGGTAAATTCTAGCAAACTAGACTTTTTTTATGTAACTCAACCCTCCATAAATCTAAGAGTATCATACCATAAACCAACCAAAAAAGGCAAAACATACAGCGGGAAATAAAAATCTCAAAAGCATAAAACACGTCCGTAAGCGGAATGGAAGTTACCTTTGGTGCTCTCGACTACGCAGTCGATCCTCCAGAGAAGCAGCGCGGCATACAGTGTCAGTAGCATCTTGTCTCCGCGAAAGCAAAATAACTCAGTTTTATGGTCCCTTCCCATCTCTGCCGGAATTATCGGCAACGCCGCCTTTTATGGCAACTCGCAACATCACAAACACAGCACCGCCAGAAACAAACGCTTCAAGATAAACGAAATCAGACAGTTACGGCCGCGCACTTTTTTATGACATCGACGGTAGGTAATTTATGACGTGCAATAAAAACAATTTATGTGACCACTAAATAAATTGCTACACTTTTAATGAAATCACGATGTACCTGGAACAATCAAGAAAAACGCGTTAGTTCTAGCAAGGTGGAAACAGATTAGGACAGTAAAATTCTGGGGTCCTAGTGAAAAAGGTTATAACTCTCCTGAAGATCAAGTGAAAAAGGGTTTAAGTCTCCTTCCTCCTTTTGTGTTTATGCCGTTTTTTAGTACGAGTTAAGTCGACTTATACCCTTTTTCACTAGGATTGCTGAATTGCACATTGAGACCGCTTACACTGAGTAGGCAATTTATCAAATACTGAAACGGTGTCGCATGTGTATCGTTAGCTTTTTTGAGGAGCATAATAATCAATCTATTTTGATTTGAGAAATGAAAAAACTCGTCATAAAAATTAGTTTCACAGGCTTGTTTTCAAATTCCAAAAAAAACTAACTCTATTTATCTCAAACTTATTATGTTTGATTTAATACTGATATGAAAGCTCCTGAAAACTCGTTTACCTCGTTTAATATAACTTATAATAAATTAATTATATAAACGAGTACAAATACTTAAGTTATAGAGCACAAATAATTATGAATTATACATATTTATTTGAAGAAGTCATAAGCACACTTGTACGTGGAAATTATCGGGGCACCCGTTAGTGATACAATATCTACGAATATTATGTCGATACTAACAAAATAAATTGATTTAGATAGGGAAAACAATATTATTATACCCCTAATTACTTAATTGAAGTTCAATGTCAATAACATAACGGAATAGAAGTTTTCACAATCGTGTTATAATAGAGAGCTTTTTAGTCGAGTACCGTGTTTAGGCCACGAAGCTTGCTGAGTGGCCTAAGTAAGGTACGAGATTAAACAACTTGATTATGACACTATTGTGAACAATACTTTTGGTACGAGTTGATTAAAATTAATAATTTAAGTCATTACCTAATACGAGTATCTATATAAGAAAACTAAATATCGTAAGTACTATATTGTCTAGTTCTACTATCCGACGTCTTTTACACAAGATAATTGAAATAGTTATTTCTTGAGGAGTTAAAGATGTTTTGTCACTGTCACTACTCATTTTCTTAGTTTTTATTTTAACTTATTAAGCTTAGCTTTGAAAAGAAAACTTATCACACCACCAGCGTCCGTAATGTTGCAGTACTGTGCCGTGATTGGCTAAATACGAGCCAATCACGAAGCGTAGTTTTTTTTTTTTTATGTCCTGGATACAGCAGCAAGTTTAACTAGATTTTTGACAGATGACGCGACGCTGCTACGTTCCGAAAAGCCATAGATTGGCAATTTTGTATCGGATCGAGTCTCCTTAAACATGGACACATTATTGAAATACGAAGTTCTATTTTCAATTTTTTTTCGGTTGTCGTTCGTTACGAAACAGTTATTTCGGTTGTTTCGGAAGAAGGAAACGATGAAAATTGTGACGTTGCAGTATTCTCTGTGAAATCTTAATACACAGATTTTAATCGACGAGTACAATTTTTTTATTAAAGTATGTATACTTATAATGGCCCTATCGAAAAATTGACTATTACCTGTTATTACATTTAAATATAAATTTGATTCGAAGTCTCTTTAGATAATAAAGGTTGGTATCATAATAATCATTTAAATTTATTTAAACAAAATAACTCAGGCAGATAGGCTTAAATGGAATATCTTTATAAGATACACATATTATTATTTGGTATTTATTTTTTTAATGGAGCTAATTTTATATTTTTGATTATATATTTAAACACAGTAGCATCGATATTATTTTTTCCTCCGAATATATCTCACTACATCCTTTTTACGTTCGCTTTGAGCCTCGAGATTTTCCACGTAGTCCTAAGTATCAGACGAATTACTTTAACAATTAAACAATATGTAATACATTTTTGCTCAATTTTACCTTACGAGTATACACAACTTACAAATAAACAGCAAAAAATATTATAAAATGTTGGGCGAAATCTTATAAAGGTTACATATTTCGTTCGCATTCAGCCATAAATTAAGGGAACACTGCACCAACGCATTCCCGCTGAGCTAACGTTGCAGAAAATACGAATACTGAGCGAAACGCATTCTCTGCAAACCGTACTAAGGCAGCATGATTTAAGGTAGCTCATGAAACATTTTCTTTTACTTGGCCGGAGATAGGCGCCTGGCGTGGGTTAGCCAGCGTTTATGGAGGGGCGCCATTACGGGAATGACGCTACTTGCGTGGGCAATCCGATTTTATACCAGCCACCATCTTCGTGTTCCGAGCAGCAACAATCAAGGTATTGCTTTACTTAGCGGTCCCGTGGGGGAACGAGGAATTGCTTGTACTATGAGCACTACGTTTGTTGATTAATTCGTTATTCTTCCAGTATTTGCAGTTTCATCCAATCATTTGTTATTTTCTTTAACCTTTGACCGCTACGTGTATGAAACGCTAAGATATCGAAGCACATAATATGTTATTAGTCTAACGAATAATCAATAAAAGCCAGGCGTCTGCGGTCTGAAAATTTTGCTTATCTGTCTTTCGAAATGAGGCGTTCAAAGTGTAAATGTTGAATTTCGTTTTCTCTTCATAGACCTTTTCAATTACTTTCAGATTCCAATTACCATGTTGATAATAGACAAACATTGACAAAGTACTCTGAAATGTGTGTTTAGGTGCTAAACTAATTAAATTGCTTTCTTGAAGACGTGTATTTATTCTCGAGTAAGTACTGCTCCGCCAGTTCGCGCCATTCACTATCGAGAAAGGATGTGAGCGCTGAAGGACAGTTCGCTAATAGGATTCACGTTTTTCACGGTCGAAAATAGTCTATTAATTGAGCGTAATATGATCTAACCCAACTGATGTGCTGATGCTACGTTTAACATGGAATTTATCGCCGGTTAGAAAAACGACACATTAAAAATGAGTAAGTTTGTCTTGATAGTTATTTAATTTATTTTAAGAATTTAAATAGACGCTCATGAATGTTAATGGTTTTTTTACTTAACTTATTTGGTAAGGTTCAACGGGGGTATTCCGATAGAGGGGTAAAGGCGTCAATATTTTTTTTCAAGGGGATTCAACGTTTTAAAACTATTTTCCGTAGTTTTATAGTAGTTTAGGTACCTTAATTTCTATAAAAGGAAGCATAAATAGTTTTAACGTTAAATTCCCTTGAAAAAATTAAGTAACGCGTTTACCCCTCTGTCGTAATAGCCACGCTTGACCTCGCTTGATCGCATTTTAAATTTTAAAACTCAGCCTTATTAATAACTTTACTAGAATTAGAATGTAATAAAATACTTTTATTTTCTAAAAGCCGATTAATTTCCAAAGCAACAACAGATTATTATAGCCGTCGGTCCATATTTATCAGGTTTCCGTGTAACAGCACCAAAATAAAAAGTACAAAAGCGTCTTCTTTCCCAAGGGAGCTATCCAGCCGGCTCCGTATTCTTAGAACATAATTAACTCTTTACGCGGCGACATCTGCTCGCTATAACTAAATTTATACCGAACAACTGTTCACGAATTCGTTATTACGGTGTGCATTTTTTAACAGTTATCTTTTATTGTACACTGGGGAAGCATTTTTATTAGCTGCAGCACTCTGGAAACAAATTAAATATTGTTACGAAGGACTTGACCGCAGTAGGATTTTTTGCCCACCTGCGGGCTTAGTATAGCTGCTTCTATATCGCGTGTCAGATGTGAATAAAGCATCCGTCACTCTCGTACTTATTGACGTGTCAGAAGGTGACCGATGTCTTATCCAAACTTTGTCACGCGATAAACGCAGCCCCAGGACCTCTATTCTATTGGGTAAAACCATATTGCATTTGACATGACATGTTATCGTTATAGTCAACGTAACGATAGCTATTTACTTGACAGTAATGACGGCCGTGTTAAAAACAATACAATATCATAAAATACCAATAACTTGGCCAGTTTTGCCACTTTTAGCAGAATTCACAAATTTATGATGCTTGTTTTGGATTAAGAGGATCGATCGACCATTAAAAATGAGATTGCTTCGTCGCAATTCGAGAAATTCATTTCTTTAATCTCTTTATTTCGAGAGGAAACAAAACACATTTCCTTGTACTGATTCGACGACTCTCACGATAAAAAACTCCTCCGTCAAATAACAAAACGACTTATTACTTCCGTGTTAGCTTAAATGTGTGAGTAATTAAAATTTTAATAGAGTTATATTTTTCATCAAGGGTTGCCGATGAGACACTATTTTTGGACGGTAAAGTTTATGTTTACTAGGGTGGTTGTCTACACAATTTAAAACTGTTTTGTGTCTGTTTTATGATTGACGACGCTGAAGCCTAGTTGAAAGCGACCCTGCCCTTGAAGTTAGCCAACTCCAGGTTCGATAAAATAAGGGCAAATATTTATGTGATGAACGCGATTATTAGTTCCTGAATCTTCGAGGTTTTCTATCTATTTAATTTAGTATTTCTCTGTTAGTTATTATGTTTCTCACTGTATGTAAACATGATAATAGGTAACATAAAAGGCAAACAACCTAGAAATAGAAACACCGCATAGCGGGGCTCCATCCTACTTGTAATAGATAAATAACAGAATTGCCAAGCTCTAAACTTGGACACCAGGTGTCAGTTGTATCATGGGTAATTTCAGTTACGGTTGCACAAAGCAGCAATGCTACTAGTCGGAAGGGGTTCTTGATTCGTTTATTTTGTCGGTGAGAACTTACCTCTACAACTCTTGTAAAAACAACAAACAATACAGAGCTTAATGTAATATAATTATTTAACTTTGATATTGGGTTAAGTATTTTTATGATAGAATGAATATTTAAGCGTTGATTTACTGAGTAAACAATACTTTACATAGACAAATGTTCTTCATCAGGATTGCGAGATGTTTAATAAGTACCTAACACGAAACTTTTTAATTTGCAATGCACCCAAAATTTTGGTGACTACTTACGGAAACAATTTTTTTTCGGAATAAAGGTTAGCTTCAAGCCATTTCAGTGGCCAGACGGATTTGGAAAAATACTAACTTACACACACATTGCTCTCAGGACTGATGGCCGATGGGGTCAGAAGGTTATTGAGTGGCGTCCGCGGACCGGGAGACGAGCTGTAGCGACGAGCCTCCAACAAGATGGAGTGACGACCTTGTAAGGATCGCGGGAACGCGGTGGATGCGAAAAGCACAAGACCGGTCTGAGTGGAGAGCCTTGGGGGAGGCCTATGTCCAGCAGTGGACGTCTTTCGGCTGACATGATGATGATGATGATGATGACACACACTTACTTTCGCATTTAAAATAATAGTGGTATTCTTGACAATCAAAGGTACTTTTTATGTTTTATCAACCGACTTCAAAAAAAGGAGGAGGTTCTCAATTCGTCGGGTTTTTTTTTATGTATGTTCCCCGATTACTCGAAGACCACGGGACCGATTTGAAACATTTTTTCGTTGTTCGAATGGGTATACTTTCTAGTTAGTCCCATTGTCACCACGTCAGGATCTGATGATGGGATCATGGAGAAATCAAGAGAACTCCTCAAATATTATAGGCACACTTATAGCGATTTTGGTATTTTTCACTGTAACTCATGCATTTGCTTTTGAAAAGTACTATATGGTGAAGTGGAACTGATGATGAAGACCACAGATGGCCACCGGAACTCCTTAACGGTACCTATTTCAAGGGTGGCGATAAGATATTTCGATAAAGGTAGTTGAGCGACTATGACGAAGCGCATTTAGGTTTAAATATGACTATGACATTCCCGCGGCGTTGTCTGCGGCGAGCTTGAAATGTTCTATAGTTTCTCATTAATATTTAGAAGTGGAGCTACGTAACAGCATAAATAGGATCACTAAAAAGTATAAAATAAAATAAATGTTTAAAAAAACAAAAGCCCGCCTGCCCGCGAACAAAAAAGTCTGCTTTTGGTTAAAATATTGTTGGACGCCGACTTCAGTTGGACTGACCTATTTACCTACCATTTTAAAGAAGTTATTTTATGCTTTTTGAAGGCGGGTTTTTGTTTTTTTAAACATTTATGACTTACTAGTGGCGTCTTATGTTTTATGACTTACTAATGAGTCTCCTTTGGCCTACACTAGAACTAAACCTTGGTCAAATACATGAGACACTTTAGTCACATATCTAATAATATTGGTTCACTAATATTTTACCAAATCATCATTTGACAAACTATATCATTTTACAAACTTTCATTTCGCAAAGACGTAATTCCCACCACATATTTTTATTGTTTTTTTTTGGTCATTAATCTAACCTAACCTAACTTATTTAATAAGCCCATGTAACCTATGTAAAATGTAATGGTTTAAGCACAATTACATTTTTGCGAAATGAGAGTTTGTAAAATGATATAGTTTGTCAAATGATGATTTGGTAAAAAAGTCAGGATACCAAAAATATTATATATATACGAGCAATTCTTGTATATATATAGTCTGAATCTCGGAAACGGCTCCAACGATTTCGATGAAATTTGAAATGTATGGGTTTACGGGGGCGAAAACTCGATCTGTCAAGTTGTCATCTTCGGGAAATTTCGTTGTCAACCCGAGCGACGCTCGGTCTTCCAGGTACTTATCTGTTAAACGTGAATATTCAAAGCTACACGAGTAACAAACGCTCTTTTGTTTCTCCCTATAAAGCTTCGACGCGGAAATAATGTTACTGTTTTAATAATTAGTTATCCGAGACTTTGGGACTTCAGGTGGAATTCAATTTAACCTGTACTTCGGGGGCTATTAGGGGAGCAATCAGTATTACGACCTGTTTGTAAATATTTAAAAATATGAATCGTACTCTTGCTTATATGTTCCGTGGTATCAAACAAACTAAACGCTTATTATAATGACAAGCAATAAGACGTTTGCCGGTCCGCAAATGAATACTATCCAAACACCAAAGTTAGGTAAACAACCCTAAGAGCAAACCCCTACCCGGTGTGGGGATAAGACAACCGGTGAAATTATTAGCATAGAGGCATTTCTTATAGGTCTTAGGATTGTAGTCTTAAGATTGTAGTCTTGAAAATTCTAAAGTGTATGGATCCCCCTTACCATCAGGTGGCCTATGTTGTCGTTCGCCTTCTCCATGCCATAAAAAAACTAAACCAAGATCCGCAAGCGCTTCAAAAATTATGTCGATCTCATTAGTGTAATTGTGAACATTTTCGTATGTGTTTTTAGTTATATTTAACTACAAAGCATATTCTATGAGAGCTATTCTGCCCTCACAAGCCAAAAGGTCATATCTCTAATTCATTAGCCGAAGCAGATTCAATCCTCTCTCGTTAGAAATAAGGTTGCATTTGCTACAGGAGTTTTGTTTGACATACCGCCATTTGTCTTAGCAGGGCAGTATTCTGGAAATACAGTCCTCCAAAAACAATATAAAAATACAATTGTTCAAATACTAGCTTTAATTTATTGTCGTTTTTATTATTTTTCAATATTAAGCTGCTTAATTTATTTATTTATTTATTATTCAAAGAACATATCTGACTAACACCTTGATGCCAAAGCGTCAGACACGGAATTACTCACAAACAAGTACTTAAAATTAAGTAACTCAATATTATTCTATGTAAGTATACTTACATAATTATCGCAAACAAAGAGACAAAAACTATAGTACAAAAAGGAACTTAAGTAGTAAATTATTTTCAACTACAATCGTCCTAGTAAATACATCAGCATCTTGGACTGTGTCAAGCAACTATCTTTAAGTACTTATAGGTAATAGACGGCAAAAGATAGTTTGGGGCTCATTCTTTTAGCCGCAGGCACTGTATAATCATCTATTCAGCGCCTCTATTCTCGGCAGTATCGAAATCTTATTTGACCTGTTATTATTGTTTTTAACTTAGCCGCCATGACTGTCAAGTAAATAAAAGATATCAAAACGTTGACAAAACGATAGCAGCTCAAAAATGATATGATTTAAATTTTAACTTATTGAATACGAGTACAGGCCTAGGCAAAAAACAGAAAAGTGTCGATACAGATAAAGTTACTTAACCGTTTTATGGCTGAGTATGTCGGTTTGTCTGTAGCTTTAATTATTTTAAACAATGTCAGTTCTGCATATTACATTATAACGTAAGACGTTGAGTTGGAGAGCTGCAATTTACAAAAGCATTGCGAGAACTTCATGGCGAGGAAACTTGGCAGTTTCCAAATGATTATTAAACTGAACCATCTTGTAATGTCAGAAAGATAGTGCCGCGAAAGCGAACTTTGCCCTCACTTTTGTCACATTTAAATAATGTCTTCAGGGCAGAGATATCAAGGAAAAATAAAGTATTTTTTTTGGTAAAACAGTTTATGTTCACTTAAACCTACCCGCAGCGCCAAGTATTATTGCTGTTAAGTATAAAAACCGGCCAAGTGCGAGTTCAATTCGCGTGGAGAGGGTTCCGTCACCACACCATATTATGCCTGCCTGTTAGTCTGTCTGTCTTTCTGTCCATCGGTCACAGCAGATTTGCTCCAAAACTACTGGACCGATCGAGTTGAAATTTGGTACAAATATGTAAGTTGGTGACTCAAAGACGGATGCGTAACGTAAATAAATGAATTTTGGGGCTACTTTTGGGGGATAAATTAGGAAATATAATGAAAAAGTTTCGCAAAACTTATTGTGTGACTAGTCAAATGAAAGGGCTTGTTGTGAGCATCTCAAATATATTTGTTTTATAACTTTAACATAAACAGTTTTGAAGTTATTTAAGAAAATACGCAAAAATCGACCACCCCCCTCCCTTATCTCTGAAACTACTGGCCCCAATATTTTGAAAAAAATACGGAAACTAATTCTTCACCCCGAGGCGCGCACATACAATCGCAATTTTCCTATGTTACTTTAAACACTCAAACTTCTTATAGGTTTTTCTGTAATTTAAGAATTTTCCGTATTTTTTCCAAAATTTTAGGCCCAGCATTTTCTGGGATAAGGGGGTATGGTCAATTTTCGCCTATTTTCTTAAATAAATTCAGAACTGTTTATGTTAAAGTTATAAAACAAATATATTCAAGATGCTCACAACAGTCCCTTTCATTTGACATGTCACACAATAAGATTTGCAAAACTTTTTTTTTAAATTTCCTAATTTACCCCCAAATGTGGCCCCCTTGTCCAAAATTCATTTATTTACGCTATGCGTCCGTCTTTGGGTCACTGACTTACATATGTGTACCAAATTTCAACTCGATCGGTCCAGTAGTTTTGGAGCAAATCGGGTGTGACAGACGGACTGACAGACAGACGCACGAGTGATCCTACGGAACCCTAAAAAAGCAAGCCCTTTAAGACCATGATTCAATTAATTTCAGTAAAATTCCTACTTAGATAGGGTTAATTAATCTTATCACATTATCCAGATGTACAGGGTGTCCGGTATATAGTGGACTATCTTACAGGGCTGGATAGCTCAGCTAAGGAGTGTTGAAAATATGATAAATCATGTTTAGTAAAAGTCGCAAGGTAAACGAGATATATCAACTTTTATTTTTTTTGGAAATGCGGCATCCTGTTTCACCGTTTTCGAAGCCACGACCACAGTTATTAGAATTTTTCAGTTGCGTTTGCTGTGAAAGAAAGCTGATTAAATTTGCTTTAAGACCCTGATAACAAAATTAATAAATAAATAGCAGTTTTTTATTTATTTTAAATTCAAATCTAAAGTTTAGAAATCGAGTTTTTCTTCGGGCCAGTTTGACACGGCACGCTGTAAAAAAAATGTATCAGAACCTGTAGTGCTGCTTTCTTAAAAATTTGCCTATTCAATGGAAATTCTAAAAATATATCACAATTGAGATTATTGATTAGAGCAGCGAAGTAATTATAAAGTACATCCAACAACGACTGAATTCTATGGAACTATCGAATTTAAAAAACTACTTTTGCTTTCGTTTCAAATCAAGTTAACTGGTTTTAAATGATTTAGAAGACTATTTACGTGAATTTTAAGTACAACAGCAACTACTTTATGCCATAACGATTGTAATCCTAAATTCCATTTACATAATCGTTTTTTCTATATGGATGATGTGACATAATTGTTATTGACTTAATAGCCTATTGTCGTAGAATTAACCCTTTATTATAATGTAGCATTTCATATTCAGGAATACTGTCTTTTAAAACATTTAAAACCAGTTAACTTCATGTAAAACGGAAACAAAAGTAGTTTTTTAAATTCAATAGTTTGATAGAATTCAGTCTTTGTTGGACAAAATTAATAATAACTTCGCTGCTATAATCAATAATCTCGATTGTGGTATCATTTTAAAATCTCCATTAAATAGGCAAATTTTTAAGAAAGCAGCACTACAGGTTCTTATACATTTTTTTTATTGTCAAACTGGTCTGAAGAAAAACTCGATTTCTAAACTTTAGATTTGAATTTAAAATAAATAAAAAACTACTTATTATTTATTAATTTCGTTATCAGGGTCTGAAAGAAAATTTAATCAGCTTTCTTTCACAGTAAACGCAACTGAAAAATTCTAATAACTGAGGTCGTGGCTTCGAAAACGGTGAAACAGGACGCCGCATTTCCAAAAAAAAAAAAAGTTGATATATCTCGTTTACCTTGCGACTTTTACTAAACATGATTTATCATATTTTCCACACTCCTTAGCTGAGCTATCCAGCCCTGTAAGATAGTCCACTATATACCGGACACCCTGTATGTATTTTAGACACGGAAAAAAATACGTCTAAAACTTTACCGTGAACTGGTTTATAATCTCCAGAATTTCCTATTTCATTATCTTCATTTTGTGCTTGGAATCTTGGAAGTCTAATTATTAAAATTAATGACATTTTCTTTTTGTGCTTATGCCAACTAAAAGGATTTCAAACAGCGCTTGCTAATTACACGACTGCCCCAAAAAAGGAGTGTAATGTTTTCAGGGTTCATGTTTGTATGTATGTATGTATGTGAGTTTCTTTATTCCACTATAACTGCTAAATCCCTTAACCGATTTAGATGTGTGAGGTATCGTTAGAATCCTTACGTCATCCCGGGTGACATAGGATACCTAAACTGTTAAAATTGAAATAACAACAATGGCAAAATAACAATTATTAATATTTGTAGGTATATCGACGACAGTGTAAAAAATGCAGTCGGGTTTTTAAAGCTTGCTTCTCATATAGTAATTAAAATAAACATACAAGTATATTTACTCTTCCACGTATGTATACCGAGTTCTAACAAATATCTACAAAAGGCTTATTTATCTCGCTAAAGTAATGCTTTATTCCTGGGAAATTCTACCACAAAGTCGCTCACAAATGTTAATTTACACTTTTAATCCCATATTATGCCAGACTAAGGTCCAACAGTAACAACTTTGCGAGCTACGGTACTTATTTAAAGAGTGTTTGTTTAATACGGTGTTTACAACTTCGCTTTCAAACATTTTCATTAGGTAGGAGTAATAATTACAATGATAATGAGTTTCCTCAGATGTTTATTAATGAAGAGGGTTTGGAACATAAATTTGATTTTCTGATTTCGTATTAATTAGGCTGGCATTATCAGTCGCTCTATTTATGTAACATCCCTTGTTTAACTGTACGTGTTGGGTAACCTTTTATTTTATCGAAACATCTTTCTACGAAAGTATCATTACGTAGGTTTTTTTTATCAAAAGGCGCTTATTTCCGCAGTAGTCAATTTTTTTGATAGTCACAAGTCCAACCTAATTTAACCTTGTAATTAATGTTTAAGATATCCTGAAAACGTTATGGTTTTAGCAGAAAATAGCTTTCGATAAAATGAAATTCGATGAAATGATACAATTGATGAAGTGAAATTCGATAAAATCATGGGTTACCGTGCACAGGGCCTCTATTTGTACGCGGCAAAACAATAGAGGTATTGCCTGTGACATGTTTTTTTTTTAACTTGGCCGCCATTACTGTCAAGTAAATAAGAGCTATCAAAACGTTCACAATATCATAACTAAGGTCTGTTCATTCTTACTTGTCTTATATAGTAAACAACTTTCTAACCTCAAAATGAACGTTTTTTTGGCTAAAACAGCTGTTTTATCGCAAACAAAGTAAAGTGAGTAAACATTTTGGACATTACTTGGCCAATGTATTGTCTGTGATTGCTTTATTTTGTTTAAAATAGCTGTTTTAGCCAAATAAGGTTCATTTTGAGGTTATAAAGTTGTTTACTATGTAAGACAAGTAAGAATGAACAGACTTTAGGGTTAGGATTTTGGTGGCATATCGTGGTTCTAGAATCCATGGAGTCGCTATTTCCTAATTATTATAATATGTATGACACTTTGATTTTGACCTTCAGTATGGTCATATTTCAAAGTGAAAAATATACATTTTTAGTTCGATTTTTCCAAAAGTCCTAACTCTAATCATAACATAACACGTCAAAAGCAATATTATTCGCTAATCAACGATAAGACCGCCTGTTGTTTATCTGTATTATTTTCAATTGCACTGTTTTTCTGTAATGTTTTTGTTTGGTGTACAATAAAGTGTTTTGTATTGTGTTTTATTATTTTACTCGTAGAATAGAGGCCCTAATGTAGTGGATGGTCATACGACATCGTTTTTGAGCGGGAAAGTTCGTGTTTGTTTTGCTTTCTCAATTAACTTATCGATGGGTCTATAACTCGTCATTTAGGGTTTGTTGTTATGTTATGTAACATATAAAACCACATACTGTATTCAATATTACTTTTTTAATTTTGGTATATACGAGAAGGTGTATCTGAAATGTGTTTGATAATTCAATTTAGAATATTTTCAAACACAAGGAAAAGATTAAAAAACTCCTAATACAATTCAAGTAGGTTTTTTGAAACGTTCATTGAAACAAGCTGTCTGATTCAGACACTCAGAAATATGTATTTAGATCGTCTAACAAAGTTTAAAATTACTGTTTGTTGTTATAAAGTAAATTTAAAAACACTTTTTAATAAGTAAAAAGCGTATTACGTACTTGTTGTCACATAGACAGACACTCGCATCATAAGTCGAGTTAACTCGTAATAAAAAATGGTTTATACCTAAACAGAGTATAATAGACTTAAATCCTTTTTCACTTGATCTTCAGAAGACTTATACCCTTTTTCACTAGGACCCCAGTTAATATGGACGCCTTTATCATGGTGGATATAGCATTCGTCACTCTCCCACTCAGATACTGGGGCCCGTTCCAGAAAGCCACTCTGCAACTCTACACTCCACAAAACCCACTTTTCAAACGTGTTTCTGTTCCACAAAGCTATTGCAGAGTTGAAGAGGCAGAGTCAAACGCAGAGTGTGGATTTGTGGATTTGCAAAGTATTTCTGTTCCACAAGCCAATCGCAAAGTTGAAGAGGCAGAGTCAAATCCAAAGTGTGGATTTGTGGATTTGCAAAGTATCTTTTAGGAACAGAATCTTTGCAGAGTTTGCAAATTACGCAGAGTGTTTTCTGGAACACGTTTACTCTGCACCTTGCATTATCGTGGATTTGCAAAGTGCTGAGTGCTGAGTTGCAAAGTGGCTTTCTGGAACGGGCCCCTGGTCAGAAGGTGACATATGTTTTTATCCAAGTTTGTTCGCATCGATAAACACGACCATAATAGGTTCGCAGGAAGATGTGAAGAGATGGACAGGATATTCGGTTTAATTATTTTTCACTATAAATGTATTGACTTTGACAAGTTTTGCGTTCCTGTCCAACCTTTCCAATGTCCGCCAACAATCCGGCCAACCTTCGTCATAGCCCAACGCCTGTTGAAACTTCGCAGCGTCAGATTACCAGGCTGTCATAAATACGTCGGAGTTATCGTGCCAACATACATAGGTAATTGAAAAACTTTCGACGGGGGTTAAGTGATGTCGAAACTCTTGTATCCTCGGTCGATTACCGTTTATTGCTGTTATAACGGTAGCCATTTTGGACTGTGGATAAATCTTGGGTTATTAGAAAAAGTTGGACCGTTTAGATAAAACGCGGGCCAGCGCAAGCTTATAAATCTAGCGTGTATTATACTTGTAGGTATATTGCAAACTAGCGTGTTTTACATTTGTTTGGAAAAAAAGATATACTTATTTTGCAAATTTTGCTTACGCCCCGAGTTTTTATAATGTCAAATTTCAAGGTGATAGTATAATATTTAGAGGTTTGCACGAATTTACCACTTAGGTGATTGCAGATTTTCAATGATTATTATTTTCCCAAAAACTAGCTTTCCTGTCCACGTATGACAATATCGACTATCCTTTAGGCTTGTTGCGGCCCCGGTGAATAACATAATCATGACAATGGTATAAAACTTGTCAAAGTGTACAATCCCTCAATACCGTACATTTAATTAATACTATGGGCAGTTGTCTTTTAGATAAGTAGGACCAAGGATTCGAGCAAAGTCATATAAAAAATGCTAAATTTGATTCTATTGCAGACAAAAGTACTTTTTTCATAAAATATTTTTTACATACTATAATATTTCATTAAATAACCAAAAGCTTTAACAACGTTACGTTGAGTATGTATGCAAGCACACCTTTACTCTTTTTATATTTGGATTATTAATTCTAATCTTTTGTATTTGTTTTCCGTTAAGTATAAATAATATATTTAGTGTTAATTATAAATCCTTTCTGTACGCTAATATCAACTTCATGCGATGTTAATCAGAATGACATCGGTATCGGTTTTCCAAATGTATGTTGAATTTAGACTTTGTTTGTATTAGCTGTTGGTTTTCCAGAGTTAATGCTCGTAAATAAATAACCTCGGACCAAAATTGCGTGTCCGTTTGTTGTTTTTAGCTCTCAAACGGATAAATCGATTTTGTTGCGGTTTTAATAGCTAGTTTTATTGCAATGGTTCTTAGCTTCCATTATCTTGAGATGAGGCTTTCATTCCATTTGTTTGTTTTCAGAGTCATATTTCTTTTTAACGATAAGGAACTTTATTATTAAGTTAATAAGAGCTATCATAACGTTTACAACATCATTACAGGAGTGAGGCCCAGTGGGACGTTAACTAGTTAACGATAACTACTTGCAGATAGATTTTTACTAACTGCTCAAAACTTAGTTTGTTTTTGAGGTTTTAGGAAGCTATTACGCAAAAAGCGTAAACCCATAATTATTTAGCGATTTATCAAAGTAACTTGATGTAATCTTCCGAACGGTCGCGTCGATTACTTATGTCAACATACATTTTGACAGTTTTCGTAATTGTCCATACATTTTATTTTATTTATTATTTATTTATTTATTTTATTCTTTTTTGACAGTTTACTAAATTCATTTACGATGGCGTTATGCATCTTGTCTAGGGCCTCAGTGTCCTCTTATTTTATTTATCGTTATTCTTGTTAGACCAGAATCGAGTTCGACATTTATAAATTTGGATTTACAGATATTTTTAATTATGAATGCGAGTTGACCTAATCTACAATAAGAATAATTACTGAATTGACATTTAGAGCCTCAAAAAAAATCATCAAAAATCGTTTTTGACCTGTTATCGTATTGTCAACGTTTTGATAGCTCTTATTGTTGACAGTAATGGCGGCCATAACAGGTCAAATACGATTTCTGCTACGGTGGGCAATATTCGGTTTTGACAAAATCATTTGAGTTTTCAAAAACGGTTTTTATATAGACGTAGTTGTTTTTTTACATACATTTGACTGTATAACGTAAGTCTTTAATGATGACCGCTTCCTTGTCTCTGGTAAAACGCTTTCGCTTGTAGGAAGCTTCCTTTTATTTTAATTTACTAATTTCCTATCTGTTTTTAGTACGTTGTAATAAAATACGTGTAAACTTTACCCGTTAGAAATCACCAAACGGCCTGTTTACGATATTTTTATGGCATCCGCGACTACTGAAACGGAAGATCAAAAAAAACTTTGCGTGGTATCACATTTCTGGTCTGTCACAAGACCAAATAATTATACAATTAAACCAAGCAATAAATAAATGAAAAAAATGAGTAAATGTATACTATATACTCGTATATTAGGCAAAGATATTGCACAAATTGACTTAAACCGAAACTAAACTTTAGATAGTAGAAAACGATATTTAAATGAACACAGTTGAAAAAAAAGGCGTCATATAGTGATTTGTATGTATAGATAAAAAAACCCATTGCGAATATTTGTGTCAGTTTGTTACTCCTTTACGGTTCAACGCATGTATGGATTGTAACGAAATTTGGAATAGCTTTTACCCTGGATTAACACAGGCTAATTCTCATCCTGGAAAATTTAAAAGTTTCCAAGGGAATAACGGTAATCGAAATCTACGCGGACAAAGTCGCGGGCAGAAGGTTGTATTTAAATATATAGAACTTCCAAGACTAATAGAAAAAATGTTTCTGCTCATCACACAAATATTTTGCCCTAGCTTCGTAAACAAGAGGGCCTGGGAAAGACGCATTCTGCGAGCGTTAACGATTACTAAAATCTAAGAAAATCTATATATACACTGAAAATAATAATTAGTCGCTTGTAATAAGATTGTGATTATTGTGCATAGACGTCTTGATCCCATATGAACCTAACAAGAGGATAGATACATAAACTAAGACGTTAGATACATCATATAAGATGTTAGTTAAATCACTAAAGAAATTGCTGTTGTTACTAACAGCTTTGGTAGATATAACTAATATCTTAACTATTGTGTTCATCTTTTATCAACTAAATGAAAATCTCTCTTTTTTGGCTCTCATTTATTCGAATGTAGGATTGACGGAAGTTGTCGGTCAGTCGCATCAGGCGCTTGTGACAATTCCATACATTTTTAGTTTTTGTAAGTCGTCTTCTATCGTAAAATGCAATCTTCGTCGTAGATCACTACCAACTTATTGAACCAAGTAGTCAGGTTAATCAGATCTTTAATCTACCTATATATATAAAAGGCAAACCTAACTGACTAACATATCAACGCACAGCATAAAACTACTGTATCCAGAAACTTGAAATTTGGTATAGGGGTTCCTTTCATGATGTAAGTGAGCACTAAGAAAGGATTTTCCGAAAATCTAACCCCAAAGGGAAAAAATAGGGATGTAGCGGGAAACTAATTCTACGCGTACGAAGTCGTGGGCGTCCTCTAGTTTGTTATATTTTCACAATAAATTATTATTCTGCATGCATAATCTATTCCAACAATTATTTAATCAATATCCATTATTTTCTTTTCTATTCTATTCCAACAGCATTTTCTTAAAAAAAGTACCAAATGAAAAACGAAATATATTTTCGAATTGTTATATTTTGTAGCACATTTTTGACAAATCGAAGGCAAACGAGCACGCAGACCACCTGGGTGTCTATTCTACTCTGTAAAAAACATATTGCATTTAACATGTTATCGTATTGTCAACGTTACGATAGCTCTTATTTACTTTACGGTAACGGCGGCCAAATTAAAAACAATACGGAAAACATTTATTTATTTGTTTGTTTTATTTATTTATTTATTTTACTTATTTATTTATTACTACATTTTACACGGCATTACAGTATTCCATTGTGCTGAGAAAACCAGATCGAAGCTATACAATTTACTTACTTTAATAGTCGCAAATGTAGAACACAATAACAAACAATAATAGGAATAATAAAAATAAATGAAAAATAAACTTGTACACTCGATTGCCTATCATCCATCTTCTCACAAAATCGCAAACATTCTAGGCACACAGCATTCCATCTCCAGTCAAACAAGTCACTTTCGGGTGTCGATGCCAGGAGCGCGTTAAGGAACATGTCAAAGGCAATATGGTTTCGCTGAGTAGAATAGAGCCCATGATGGTAAGTCTGCATTGTTATATTGCCAGAGTAAAGTTAATTACATCTACAGCTAGCCTATCTATGATCGCGAATTGGGTGAGGACCAAAAAGTTGGACCATAGTTTAAGCGTAGTTAACCATACAAACAACGAAGTCGAAAAAATTCCGTTGTGCGACGAAAAGTATCTCTACAATTTTATGGTTAATTTTCGTGTCAAAACGGAAAAGTTCCATAGAAAAATTTATTCAGTAGTATGCCCAACTTTTTGGACCTTACCCATTTGCTGTTCACGCCTGGGTATTCTTAATTATTAAAATCAAGCAACCCGCTCTCGCTTTGCTTCGATTTATGTGAGTTTTCTGTAACATCCATAAATAATCCAGAATTTATAATTGATAAAAAAACCTTCCTCGTAATCACTCAATATACTGACGAAAACCGCATTAAAATCCGTCGCGTAGTTTGAAATATCTAAGCGTACGGTCACTAGCAATAATATATGATAAAACATTGGACTCGAAAATATCTGACACGTCCTTATTACTCGAGGCATAAGAGCGTTTCAGATATGTTTGAGTCCAATGCTGGATCATATATTGCTGGGACAGACGGCGGGAAGCGACTTTGTTTTATACTGTGTAAAGAAAAAACAATACCTCATTTTACAATTAAATCCATTTATTCACTTTAGAAAAATAACAATTAAAACACGAGTAAATGAATTAAACAATTGAAATGAAATGCTCGTTTAAATATGCAAAAGGCATTTGGGTCTGTTAATGATTTATGCGCGGATTCCCATAAAATCCCTTAGCGAGGTATCAAAGATCCCAGAATGTACACGGGATTTTTTCGGGATAATGAAGGGTTCCCTCGGGATAAGTTACACTGTTATACGGGACAATTTAGTTACGAAGCCAAAAATACAGACGTCTGGCCGAAAATAATTCGATTGGATGGTAAACAAATACAGTTCTTTTACCAGATTTCTGAGAATTGTGGACGGAAGATTGGTTTTAGAACGTAAGCAGCGTCAAGTCTATTCTACATAATATTTATTCGGCTAAAGAATGCAACATATCAATGCAACTTATAACTGACCATCTTAAAATATAATTATGTATTCAAATGAAATGACTGGTATAATATCCAGCGAATTTCACATCAAGAAGTTCGTTTTATCATATTTATATACATTAATTTGCTTTTAACCTCTCTGTAGTTAGCATTGTATCATTTGGCATCACTAAACGATTTATCTATATATAAAAAAAAATATTTAAGCCTTAGTGACACGTTACGAGCAGCTGCTGCGTTGACAACAGATAGCTACTGTCATCTGTGGTACTATGGGATGCAACTACAGCAGCAACTGGAATTAACTTCTGTCTAGAATTTGCTGAACCCAAGATGAAGAAACCTTAAGACATAATTAGCAGTCACGTCCCTTAACCATAGGAATACAAAAGGGATTTTTTTATTGTTCAAATAGTTGATAATCGCAAGTATCGCAACTGACTTACAATTCATTGCAAGTACCGTGTCGTATGTGAGTAAATTTTATCTTGAACTAAAGGACGCCCTCGACTTGAACGAGTAAAATTTCCCGCTACTGCCTCTATTTCATCCCGTTGGGAGTCTATTTTCGGAAAATCTTTTCATAATGGACCCCTAGAGTACCCAAGGAATACTCCTCCAAATTTCAAGTCCCTAGGTTCAGCGGTTTTGTCTGTGCGTTGATCGATCAGTCAGTCAATTTCTTTTTACATATGGGATAAAGATAAATCAAATGTTGGTTTTACCAATAAACTGAAAGGATTTGACTGAACTAAGAATAGAACGGCTAGCTCAGGATATTTATTATTAAAGGCTTTCACTCATGTTAAGGTGTATTTCATTAATGTCGAGTTATTTATAGACAAACACCATGGACTTATAAGATAAATAAGTCCATAGATTTGACACGCGAGGACAATTGTATGGGTAAATAATATGTTCTCTTGTGGACTTGGCAAAAGCACATGGTGTTAGTGCCACACGCTTCTGTCAAGTCACTCAAGATACCTACACAGCAATTCAAGTTCAAATCTTTGATATATGGCTACTACACAGCAATTAAATTGCTAAATTGTGTTGAACTAGACTGAGTGCGGAAAGGGGCAGACTTAAAACCAGCGCTGCGAAGACTCGAGCACTCGCCCGCGCTCGCAGCGCATGCTGAGTCTGTGCCTTTTGTCACACCTTTTTTTTAATAAAAAAATTCGTTTCTATTTTACTGGTTTTGTGTGACAATAAATAGTTATTATTACTAATTCGAAAAATTGGATGCCCCGTCCCGTCACACTTAACTCTTAACTAATTCGAGAAAAAATATGGAGCTAATGTAACTTCGAACTTCGGTTTTCAAAGTACAGCCCCAGACCAATTTTTAAACCAATCACGTTACTGGTAGATCACGTGATTTTTCGTATCACGTCATCTACCAGTGACGCGATTTGTTTAAAAACAAATCGAATAGAAACGCTAGTTAGCGTAATGCATCAGGGCCCTCTGGTCAGTAACTGTAGCCCGGTAGTGCAAGTGACGTGAGAGCTGCCTTTGTGGTGGTGTAACGCGAGTGGTCAATGGAAACATAAAATGTTGTAGCGGTATCCGAGTAGCTCGGCAGTTGACAGTTACTAGCTTGATATACTTTACGAGTAGCTATACACAAACTTGCGCGTGCAAACTTGGCATTAGGTTTATCCTACTAATATTATAAATGCGAATGTTTGTGTGTGTGTGTGTGTGTTAGTCCTTCATGCTGCAACGGCTGGACGGATTTGGATGAATAACAATAATCGAAATCTACGTGGACGAAGCCGCGGGCAGAAGCTAGTATTAAATAGAAATCAACAAATAAAATGCTTACACACGTACCCTATAAATGATCCATTAGAATTATGAACTCAAGGGGGCCTAATATAGCTGCGTTTATCGCGTGACAAAGTTTGGATAAGGCATCCGTCACCTTCTGACACGTAAATAAGTACGAGAGTGACGGATGCTTTATCCACATTGGACACGCGATATAGACGCGACAAAGCACTAAAGTGTAAAGCTCCTTATAAGGCGGATCGTACTTTTTTTTGTGTTATACATACTTAATTTTTTTAGATTGCCAGTTAAATTGTACCCATTAAATTTAAAACTGATTGCTATTACAGAGAAGAAGCTTCTGATGCGACATAATAGTCATAAGGAAATATACTTTCAAAACGGGGTTTGTGTAAGTATGGAACCCTAAGAATCTGTGTATTAATAAGAAAAACTACAGTTTTTTTAATATCACGCATGCTACCAAATTTAATATTGCTTAAAACTCCCAAAAATTCAAATTATAGCTCGGATTTTATGTTAAGGCTATAATAAAAATCATATTTTTGTTAGTATTCATAATAATTATTGTACCTACATTAAAAAAAAAAAACTGCCATTTAATAATCGTTGCTAAAATTAAGTACAGTAGACCCTATTTCACCATACGATTTTAACAACTTAACAGACGATTAGAGCGTTAACAGCTGTCAAAATGTATGAACTAACAGTCGATTAACATTGATTAAATTTAACAATGACAACAACAGTGAAAATAGTACTTAAAGTATTAATCTAAAAAACATAATCTCACATTTACCTTAACTTAGAAGTGTAATAAAACTTTTAAAACTTACATAAACGTTTCTTTCCAACCAGTAACTTTCTTCCAAACACAAACGTCACTATCCTACACTCAACACAGCGCAAAACATATTTTCAAACACAAACAACTGAATATCGCTCCTCAGCGGAACGCCGCGTAAGTATCCCGAAGAAATACCGCGAACCACGACACGTCCCAGGCTCCGAACGGTCCAGAGTCATCTAAAAAACAACTCCTTCAAGCTTATTGCATAGCGTTTCACGTCAAAACTTCACTCGGTCGCTACCAACCAACTTCCAACCTTAACGAACCCACTCAGAGTTCAAAGGGAAATTCGAACTTAAGCTCTTTTATGTGTGATGTAGAGGGAGATAGGGAAGCACAGATGCTGCGCATGCGATTTTGGGGAGTACGCACACACATGTGGATCTCTGTAGGTGACGCTTGTATGTGTGCAGACGGGGCTACATTGTTTGAGCCGGACGCTTTTGTTGAGGATAACTGGGCCCGGGACGTGTGATAAACACTGGTGTAATAGCTATATATATATATATATATGGTAAAGTTTATCAATGTGTTTGTTTGGTCAGTGCTCAGTCATATATGACAGCGGTTTTCTTGAAGGTTTTTGGGGTTCCGTACGCTAAGAAGCCGAATAGAAACTATTATCAAACCTATACAGTCCGTGTCTTCGTTCGTCCGTCCACTCATCCACCCGTCTGAAACGTCGAACTGTCGTTTGTAAACTGATAATGTGTACCTAATGAGCGACAGTTTTAAATCCGGCACCGCTGCCGTACGAATATTGCCGGCAGGTATAAAACGTTTAAAGTGTGATATGTGTGAAAGGGTGATTTGGGACTGACGAACTTGAAGGTGCGGGTAATCTGTTAATCCATGGTGCCCTAAAGGAAAGTGATCAACGCCACCTAAGAATTTTATTGGTTTGCCGATTACCGAGCCATTTATACTTATTTCTGTGGGGTGATCTCATATTTGACGTGCTAAAATTTTTTGGTCGAACACGTTTCCTATAATATTGAATGGCATACTTCTTTTTTTGCATACATAATTTTTTGTTCTAAACCAGTTTTGGTCTAAAATTGTTCAGTCTTAAATTTTAATTACTAAAAGGCTAAATCATATTAGAATTGTGTCAAGGCGCGAAGCGCCACAACTACGCGGAATAGGAGCTCCGCAAAGCGGAGCTCCGTCGACTTCGCCTCACGGTCAACGTTATACCAAAAAATCATTAGACAAAAAAAAGTTATTCCAAGCAAATGTTATACTAAACAATTTTTCGACCAAACAATATGATGCAAAACAATTTCGATCAAACATTTAAATCATTAGACTTAACGTTGGTATGCAAAAAAATATGTGGCGAAACAAAAATAGGCCAAACGATTTTAGACCAACCGATATACATCCATTTCTGTCCAATAAAGATTAAATAAATAAATAAACCGAGCCACATTATTGATATAGTATCTGTCTATTGTATTCTTCACCATTTTATTGGTGACACGTTAGCCTAACTGGTGATCCTGGTCCCGGGATCGATTGCCGGTATGGGCAAATATTGTGATGAGCACGAGTGTTCCTGAAACTTGGATTTTTCTATGTATTTAAGTACCTAAGTATGTTTATCGTTGTCTAGTACCCATATGTCGACGTCATCAATATGTTTACACTTTAGTACCTTGTCTATTTAACGTCATGTTTTAACTGCCATATGAAATTGTCATAGCCGATAAAGTGACAAGGTACTTAAGTGTAAATATATCTTTGACGTCAACTGTACAAGCGTAGCGCTTAGTTTAGAACTAGATAAATACATTTGTTTGAGTTTGTTCCGTGATATTTATTTATTTATTTAATAAGCTTTCATATTTCGAGATGGTTTAGAACCCTCAGTGCGTGAGTTTGACTCGCACTCGACCGTTTTTTATGGAATAACTTTAGGTCACCTTTACTTGCTATCAATCTATTAGTTAGGTGCTTTGTGTTTACAGTGAGCTCTACGCACAAAGCGTTCATTTAACTAAGTTATCGTCGAAAATTTAACCAAAATAGTGTTCTGTAGAATTCGTTCCTCTTAGTTGTTTAAAAGAACTGCGTCTCTTAAACCATGATATGCAGCCGATTTTTTACTCTTTAAATATGCTTTAAAAGCGGATTTCCTACCAAATAATTTAAAAACCTTTTTTTTTTAATTATAGTTTAATTTTTAATGCTGTTGATTATAACATCATTATATTCCTGATCTGATTACATATGAATATGTGTTTTGCAAAAAGATTATGAACTTATTTACAGTGTCTATAGTACAAACTATAGTATAATACGTAGGAAATAAAATAAAAATAAAAATCTGTGACAATATATTAATAAAATGAAATGAAATTGTTAATTATTATTAATCTTCTAATTACATCAAATATTTTTATTGCAAAGGAATTGATTTGTGAAGTATAATTTGATCTTATTTAAATATATTGAAACTTTATTCTAATTAAGTATGTCAAAGAATGATATTTTAGTATCTAATTTTTTAAACTAAATCAATGTTGTGTTTAACAACGTTATTTTAGTTTGTAATAACCAATAAGAAAAACGCATGTAGGTATGCTTGTAAATAAACGCTATTTTTATAGTATAAACAATTATTTTAATTTTATGCATTGTTTTAATTTAAGCTTGTAATGTGTTTATCTATAAATTACAATTCTATAATAAATAAATAATAAAAATAAAACATACTTAAAAATATTCCGGGTGTACTGTCTTTTTGCCGAATTATGTTTCGTCAAATTTCATTTGGCAACCATCTTTTCGCCGAAGTTTTATTTGGCAAACCAATCCTTGACATAATTTTACTTCGTAATTTTTTTATTTCCCTACATTTTTATATTGCAATATTTTAATACGTCAAATTTTATGTGGTAAATAATTGTGCAGCAAATGATTTGCTAAGGCAAATAACATATTTTTTTTATGACCCCAAAATCGAAACTTCTCCCAGAGATAGGTAGATTCGGGCTTTTTTTTATGACTCTAAAAACGAAACTGCTCCCAGAGATAGGTAGGTTAGGGTCATTTTTTTTTATGACCCTAAAAGCGAAACTGCTCCCAGAGATAGGTAGGTTAGGGTTATTTTTAAATGAAGATATGCCAATAAATACATTTGACGAAAACATAATTGACATCTTAAAAGAATCCCAGGTAATAATTTGTCTAACAATAATTTATCAAATCATTAGTTGGGAAATGATATCAGTGCGAAACGTTGAGTTGGGAAATAAAAATTTGCCCAAATAAAAATATGGGATACGTAGTTTGGGGAGTTAAGAATTTGCTAAATAATTTTCGTCGAAACATTAGAAAACCATATTCCGACGAACTGAGAACCTCCTTTTTTAAGTAGGTTAAAACCCAAAATGTTGAATAATAACAGAGGTCCCTAAACTTAATGGTTGTTGGTTAGTTTTTTAGGGTTCCGTACCCGAAGGGTAGCCTAACGGAACCCTATTATTATCGTACAATCCGACTGACTAATTATTTTTATCATTTTGAGAAATTTCTATATGGTCACCATATAAAACAATTTCCAACTAACAAAAGTAAAGGTCACGTCTCCCAAATCATATGAAAATGTTTTGTGTAGATGTATAATTGACCATAATATCACGACGCAAATAAATATTTTCTGTTCGCATGTCGAGCACTCGTACGTTCACCTTATACGTAGTATGATAAAATAATTCAAAATCAAATTTGAAATTGGTAATTAAATAAATAAGATATAGCCTTTTAAAGTTTTTTGCCTATCCCTTTCTCACGAAACGATGTTTTGCGTGTAATTCATATGGCGGTTGAGTAATATGACGTCATATTCCTGTATTTGTCTCTCTGTCTAAAAGCAAGTTTTAAACATTTATATCTTTCTTATTTTGAAAGATATTAAAAAACTATGTATACTAGGCTATTCGGAAGGGAAAAAAAGCTTCAATTTAAATACTAATAAAAAAATTGGCAAATACTCTATTCAAACGAAATATACCTACTTTGCTGTTTGGAACCCTCGGTGCGCGATTCCAAGTCGCACTTGACCAGTTTTTTTTTTAGTTTTCTTTCTTCTGAAGTAATAAATGTAACGTGTTTTATTACTTCGGTTTCGGTTGACTGTATGGTAGGTAGCAAAATTAATTTAAATATAAAGTACAGTTGCCCGTTCCTGTTTGTACAAATACTTTGGCGGTTTATTAAAGAGGCATTTAATTTTCACACAGCGATCCTCTTTTCAATGTGTGTGGGGCGAAGCGCATTTACTAAACTATTCGGAAAATGTTCTAGATCGTATTTACGTGGGAATTTCATTATAGTAGACGCTTGCTTCGTGAAAACAAAAACTAACGAAGGCATAAAATCGTATAACCATTTCTCAATTTTAGGGTTACCTATCTGAAACACTAAAAAACGTTTGCCAGGTGTTTCATTTGCCATAATTTTCATTTGTGCGAAAGTCATTTTACCTGAAACGGTTTAACTTTCCTGAATTGTTATAAAATAAACCTAACCTAACCTACAGGTTCTGTAAGTATATCTCATTAAACATTTTGAAAAGTTATTGGGTTCAGAATAAAATGAAAATTATGGGAAATGAAAATTATGGCAAATGAAACAGCTGGCAAACGTTTTTAGTGTTTGCGATAGGATACCCAATTTTAGTATCATATTGGTACAATTACAAATGTTTACCTTTTATGGCGATGGCATGGGTAAAGACTTTAGAATAAATGAAAGGTATATCAGTAAATACTAGAAACCCTAATACATCTTTCATTGCAAATATTATGATGTGTACGGCTTTATAAGTAGCTGCACACTTTTGTACCTTGTCGCTTTAACGCCTTTCACAGATAATTGCAGCAGTTCAAACGTAACGTTAAAATGACAAAGCACTAAACTGCTTATAAGTCAGTACCAAGTTACCAAGCCAAGTTAGCTATGGTCCTAAATTTCCACACGGTAGAAACCAATGCATAGAAGGACCAGGAGATCAGAAGAGATAAAGAGTCCTCATAGTCATTTGAGTGGAGAAGCCTGAGGGAGACTTGCAGTGGGACAGAAATAGATGAGAAGATAACGACGAAGGTAGCCTTGTTGGTAGTGACCCTGGCTGCGAAGCTAGCACTCTTGGGTTCGACTCCTGGCAAGAGTAAATGTTTGTGTGAAGAGTGCAAGTGTTTGTTCCTAAGTATTGGGTAATTTAGTATTTAAGTATGTTTTTTTCTAAATATTTATATGAGTATGTTATATGTATAGCTGTCTAGAAGGTACTCATAGCACAAGCCTTAAGCTTAGTTTGGGACTAGGTCAAGTCGTGTTAGGTTTTCCCTTGATCTTTGTTATTGTATGTTATACTCGTAGATATACAGAGCAAAAGTGAGTGGGAGGGTCGGAAGGGGCCACCCTAGGCGTACTTTTTCGAATCAAATCGGAGAAATACTGGAAAAGGGCCGGATCTTAAGTACCCGAAACCGACGTGCATGCATGACTCGATGTATGAATGTGGAAGAGGCAAAGGAGATTTGTCGGGATCGTAGCAGGTGGAAAGAAGTGGTCTCTGCCTACCCCTCTGGGAAACGGGCGTGATTTAATGTATGTATGTATGTATGTATGTATACAAGCTCAATTTAAGTCGTTGTAAGCAGAACCATACTATAGCTATAGCCACTTAATGAAAATGAAACATCAGCTTCAACCAAAACGCCTCCCAGCGGATGGAATACACGACTATAATTGCAGTCATGTATTCATTGCGTTTGTTGTATTGAGGTATCGTGATTGCGCGGAATGATTCGACAAACACCGGAACACGCATACAATTTGCAAATATGAATAACAATTGGACGAGAGTATCGTTTTAGTCTTGCATCCTGCAATGTTTTGGAGTGCTGAACTATTGATTTTGTAAGTATTCGCAAATTGCCTGCTAGGTGATTCTATCAAGCAATTATCTTTTTAATGGATTATTAACAAGTGAGCCTAACCATATTTTATCACATAGAAAATAAATATACAAAATAATAATACATATTTTATAAATTTTTATCAATACCTTTAAAACATAAATTTAGATGTGTTCGCCTTCAAAACTCAATTGAAGTCACTGCCAAGTAATACACCATTATTACAAAAACGCATACATAGAGGTAAAAAGCCGCATAAAATATGTATCTAACTGCCCCGGGATATTATTGAAAGTACAAAATGAAGTAAATTTTAAAAGAAAGTTGAAAAAGGACAAAAAATAGGTAAAGACGTGAGATAAGTATGTTGCATGCAAAGTATACATAATATCACCATAATTAATAAGATAATTATACACAATCTCGTAATGTGAATGATTGTGTGTATATAAAAAAAAAACGGTCCCAAAGTAGGTTGACCAAATCGTTTGGTAGTATGTACCAACCCAGAGCTAGGCATACAAACTGCCTGCCTATGTACAAATGCGCGGGATTACATAAGTTTGCAGGTTAATAGCTCGATCTTGTATTGAAAATACAGTTGCTTAAGAGAAAAACAGCACAAAACAATGCTTACTGTAGTTTTCTTTAAGCTTGTTCCGACCATTAATAGGAAATGCGGGCGAAGAGACTTTTGAAAAATAGATATTCGAACGAACTATTGTTGTCGCTTTGTCTAAAATCAGTGTGATAAAAACTACTGCAGCTCTGAGTAAAGATTCATAAAGATGAATTGTATACAGAAAAAATCACCCTTGTTTCTTTTTTAAACAAGGTATCGCAGAATACGATCGCAAACAATACTACTATTGGAATATCAAAAATGCTCGAAAAAACTAATTGATCATTTAATAATAAAATAGCATTAAAAAAAATAAAGTTTTGACCACCCACCAAATGAAAGTTTTTGGGAGCGAGTGCGATACAAGTACAAACCCGGAACACCTTCTACGAGTCAGTGATGTCGCATTGTACTTGTCTGCATAAGAAAAATAGAAGACAATATTTCATAAAGACGCAATGTGGGGACTTAATTACTACAAACTAAAGGTAAACTTGGCGATCACGAAAATACCAAAATCACTAGCTAACCCTCTCGATTCGTTTCTTTCGTTTAATGTGTACAGGTGTAGGTATTTCTTTATTTTTACAGACTGCAGATATCTCTCCCCATGGATGGTGGTCTAACTTGTTTTAATGTTACAGTTAGCAGTATTGCGCAGTCTACAATTCCTTTCAATCAACGCGTCATCCCGAATACCTGCTTATTTGTTCTAAGTAGCTAATCAACGCCTGCTGTAACACGTTCTATGTCAGATGATCTCATTTGCAGACAAATTTCACGCAATAATATTTTGGCTTTTATGTGGAGTAAATTATAAAATTACACTTGCTCCACTAACATAGGCTAATTCTAATAGATAGCTGCGTCCTCGTGGCCAGGCAGTTCTACTTTTGGTTTGTAGGACCCTCAACCATTTGTGCCACAGACGCCAAGACGGCTACAGCTGTCACAGGTTCAAGACTAAAAGAGACTTTCTTTCGTATCAATAAAGTCCAATTTGCATAGCATAGCAAACATGTTTGGTGTGTGAGTGACACATAAACGTAACACACGTAAAATTGACGTAAAGCGTTCAAAAGGTTTACCCTCTTGTATAGTTTCTATGCACAAATATAGCTAACGAAATATTAACTGCACCGATTGGTCTTATAAACGCTAAATTGGTATAGATTATATTTCGTCATATTTCGTCAAGTATAAATCTTTAATTTTTACAGACCGAAGATATCTCTCACCATGGATGGTGGTCTAACTTGTTTTAATGTTACAGTTAGCAGTATTGCGCAGTCCACAAAGCCTTTCAATGATCACGTGATCCCGAATATCAGTTGTGTTTGTTCTAAGTACCTTATTAATGTCTGCTGTAACACGTTCTATGCCAGATGTTCTCATTTGCACACAAAATTCACGCGAAATTTTGACTTTTATGTTTAGTCTTTGTAGGAGATCCGAATAGGAGACGATTTGCACCGGGCTGTTTATTCAATAAAAAGTATTTTATACCAAATTTAATATGCTAAGTAATATATGGCGATTAGGTAGGCTGAAAAATTTCAGTCCAGTACATAATTAATTAAAAATTTAAAAATTTAATTTGATTTAAAAAATTGCAATAGCTTGTTTAATAGAGAAATTACATACCAATCGAAAGTAGGAAGCCTATAGAATATGCAAACGTTAGGTTGACTATTTTTTTCCCGTCAAACTATTGGGTAGGCAGGTACAAACAGGTAAGTCGGTATTAATAATTTGCACCAAACCTAACGTTTGCATATTCCATAGACTTCATACTTTCGATTAGTATGTAATTTGTCTATTAAACAAGCATGTGCAATTTAAAAAAAAGTTCATTTTAAATATTTTTTTCAATGATGTAAGTACTGGACTGAATTTTTTCAGCCTACCTATTCGCCACGTATTATTTAGCGTATTAAATTTGATATAAAATACTTTTCATCGAATAAACAGCCCGGCGCCAATCGTCTCCTATTCGGATCTTAGACCATTATTATACATATTACATAGTGTGTGTGGTGTACGGAGTTTTTTGTAAGTGGGACTTTGAAATCTACCATCAAGGCAATAAAGTTCAATTAAGTTGGTTCGATAATGCCATTGTCAGTTTATGAACATAGGAAAATAAACCTTATTCTAATTGCAACACAGTTCAAATAAAATTTCCTTGATTATGTACATCCTATTTCACACTGGGCCTTACGAGGGTTAAACAAAGTCGCTTTCCGAGTCTGTCTGTCTTTCAGTTGGTGTCATTATAATAAGCTACTCGTAACTCCTTCTAAACCACTTAATGGATTTTGATGCGGTTTTCAAAAATAAAGAGACATGAAGTCGTAAAAACACAGGAGGTACCTTCAATATAAAAAGCTGCAACATGTCAAAATAAAATATCTTTTTAGAAAATCAAATTTAATAAAGCCTTCAAAAACAAAATACTCTTCAAAATTTTAAAAGCAATTTGATAAAATCTCTGTAAATAACTACAAAATAAAGAATCTTTTAGTATATTTTTCAAATCAAATCAAATTAAATCAAATCATATTTATTTGCCAGAACACAGTATAACATAGAGCAGATGTTCAATAATTAAAAATCCATTGCGTTCAGCTTGCATGCAAGCGTGCAAATATTAATAGTTAGTCTAAAATGTTTATATAAATCTAAAATACATCAATTACAAATAAAAACATACAAATTATAATTCAATAAATAATAGCATTCATAAATAACATTCCGTAAAAACACAATCATTAATTATTAAAAGTAAAATGTCGTATTTCCTTAGTATCCATTTAGGTCACTATAATTCATAAATTCATTTATATTATAAAAACATTTTTGCAAAAGCCATTTTGTCAATTTGGATTTAAAAATATTTCCCGATAATAACTTTAGGTCATGAGGTAAGCTGTTGTATAGCGTTATACACATATTAAAAACGTTTTTTTTATATATGTATTTATGACAGGGGGGTACATACAGTTGGGACTTCACACGCGCTCTTAGCTGCCTTTGCGTGACCTCACCGCGTGTTTTAAACAACTGAGGACGGGAGTTAACAAATATACAAATTTCTTTGATATACATACATGGTAATGGAAGAATTCTTAGTTTTTTAAATTTGATTGAAAGAGGTATTTTATTGCAAAAGAGATTGACAAGTTTGGATCAAATGCTGCCCAAAAGTGAAAACAACTCTAAAGTGTTCCTTACGGTACTATCTATTAGAAAAAATACATATTTTCAAAATTGGTTCAAGAGAAATAAAAGTAAATAAAAGTTTTTCTTTTGTCGTTTTTACTTCGCACTATTGGTTTTCTAAGGTTTTTCTGATAGCGATTATCAAATGAACCCTTTGAGCGCCAACAACGCCTAATGTCGTCACATGTCTTCAAGCCCACAACGCTACTGACGACTAATGACGGTGTTGATGCATTCATCAACATAAAACGATCTTGAAGATTGCTTTATGTTGATGAACCTAGGAATAATTGCCTTGTAGGGTGGGCTAGGCACCAAGGCACCTTTTAGGGGCCCCTGCTCTATTCGTCGATAGATCAACGATGATGATGACAATAAGGGCCTGTTGTTTGATGAGTAGTTAACTTAACTAATTGTTAAAATTTGAAAAAGGAATCGAAAATTTTACACATTTCCTTGAAATTTAACCATTAGCTACTGTTTTAAACAATTAGTTTGTTTAACTACTGATCAAACAACAGGCCCTAAGAGAGTAATGAACTATTAAATTGATTTTATTGATGATTAAGTTCTCACCAAAAAGTCTTTTTTTTTCATGACTCCCGGTTAGATCTTGAAGCGCTTTAATCTACGTCTAGTGTTAGCCTAAGGAACATGTGTGTTCATTCTGGGAAGCACTTGGTCCAACTCCCATACAAAGATGGTCAATATCCTTTTCTCAGCCATTAAGATGTGTCCCAGTGCTAACAATTACTAAATTGCTAAAAGAGCATATTTTTTTCCTGTGGTATAACTGACATCGATTATCTCTTTCTTGTGCAAATAGGGCTTTTTTTGATGATATTTAAATCATAGTTAATTTATAGACTTTTCAAAATTGTACGTACCAAACCTGTATTCATAATGCTTTGCCAACCCTGAAGAAGATATAATGCTTCTATGTTACAGATTACATTACGTGATAATATCGTAAATGGGTTTAATTTCGTTCACATATTATTGTTATGGTTCTGGGCAGCAATGGGCTTTCAAAACGATTAGTGACAAAAACATAACATTGGTCAATTACTTTACACAGATGGTATAGGCCCGTTCATACTAAATCCAATTGCCTACAGGGCAATAGGAAATCAGCCTAAAAGCCACAACACACGTTCCCTGTATTCAGATTTCGTGTTTGAAACACACACGTTTGTTTTTTCCGTATTGTTTTTCCCATTCTTTTCCATTGTTTTTAACCGGAAAAAATCCTGGCGGAAAATGTTGGATCGAGTGTGTCAACATCATACATTTTGTATTAAATCGCTGCACTTCGAGTGGCTGAATTGGAAACCGTATACGGAATCCAAAACAGAAAAGCAATATCACGAATGAAGGTAAATAAATAAATGATATGTAAATTGTTTGAATGGTGTTCAATTTTCAGGTTTTCCAACGCCAATAATCAGTTTGAACTTGACGAAACTTCTTAAAAATTCTATTAACCGGTTCCACGTCGAACTGTGTAAGTTTGGAAAGCCATTCCCGCCCGTCAGTATCACCGAACACATTATACGCCTTATTATTCCGACTTCAGTTTGACTTCGACTTTGACTTCGAATTGTCAGTCCCTTCAGGCCCAATCTCAGGTGGAGCTTCGATTATCCGTTTACAAAAGTCTCTAGCGCGATTCTCACCCAAACTTGTTTAATTAAAGTTTTTGCACTCTTTTTCCCTTTAGGCGGTGAAATAATCTTTTGCCGGGAACAGCGGAGTAAAAGAGTAGATCGTTATTTAATTTTTTTGTCTCGTTCAATCTAGCTTTTAAATTGTCACGTAAGAAACACTGCAAAAAGTAGCTAAATGTGTGTGTGTTTAAAGGTGTTTTGTTAATCTACGCCCATTTTTAAATTTTTAGATTTAAATTTAGTTTGCCAAGATAAATCCAAATAACGCATTGTTACAACAGTATCAGGGTCGGCGCACCATGTATTTTTCTTCCATACTTACTTATCCTGTCATGTTGCTAAAGGTTTTGGATAAGTTTAACAGTCGGCCGCCTGCCTGACACCAGGTAAAATAACAAATTATGTAAATTAAGATTAATCTATAGGTTTAAAATACCTTAATAGGTTAATGTAATGTGAACTGCGGACCATAAGTAGGCCACCAGCTTAATTAAAAAAAAACTTCTGCTCCATCGCTTCTCTGTTCACCAAGTTGGTCCAAGTTTTTGTACTCCAGTATTTGCTTTCGGGATTCGAGTTGGAGTTCCAATATGGTGGAAAGTATTTCTGCATTCGCGTGTTCGCCGTGTTAGAACACCCGGGAATAAGTTTTTCCGATCAGATTGCGAACTTTACTGCTGCATTGGGTCTGTAGTCGGGCGCTGTGACGTACTTTCTAAAGATAATTTCGTTATAACTTCCTTTTCAATATTATCGATTTAATGAAGTTCAAAAAGGTAAGTTTTAGTTAATGGTTTTGCTGAACTTTATTTATTAGTTACCTTAGACGATTTTGTTATGTGTCGCTGACCAACTACTTAAAGAACTAGTGAACAATTTCAACTGTAGTTCTTTTTTTTGGGTTCCGTAGCCAAATGGCAAAAAACGGAACCCTTATGGATTCGTCATGTCTGTCTGTCTGTCTGTCCGTCCGTATGTCACAGCCACTTTTTTCCGAAACTATAAGAACTATACTGTTGAAAGTTAGTAAGTAGATGTATTCTGTGAATCGCATTAAGATTTTCACACAAAAATAGAAAAAAAAAACAATAAATTTTGGGGGTTTCCCATACTTAGAACTGAAACTCTTTTTTTTTTTCATTAAACCCATACGTGTGGGCTATCTATGGATAGGTCTTCAAAAATGATATTGAGGTTTCTAATAAAAAAAAACTAAACTGAATAGTTTGCGCGAGAGACACTTCCAAAGTGGTAAAATGTGTGTCCCCCTGTAACTTCTACAATAAGAGAATGATAAAACAAAAAAAACATATGATGTACATTATCATGCAAACTTCCACCGATAATTGGTTTGAACGAGATCTAGTTAGTAGTTTTTTTTAATACGTCATAAATCGTAAACCGCAATTTACCTTTCATTTAACGCTTCATGGGCGAGTCCGACTCGCACATGGCCGCTTTTTTTTATGGGAAAGAGAAGGTAAACTAACACACAGGCCACCTAATGGTAAGTGGGATGTATCATATAGTCACGACTCATTATTAGTAGACATTGAAAATCAGAGCTATATCAATCGCAATACCAATGCTACCTAGGCTTTGTGCTTCCCCTCTTAATTTTCTTGACAATTTTATTATGAGTATGTTTCACAAATATTCTTAATTAATACACAAATTAAATGAAGAATTTTCTAAAACAAAAATATTATGCTGCTTTGATAATTTATTCCAGAGTATAAGTAGTATTTTTTAATGATTTATGTATATTCTACAAAAAATTTAGAACCTTTGATCATAGTAGTTGTTTAATACGGATATCTCCTCCTAGTGTCAAGACGGTACATGCCATTTCTGAAAAAAAATTAAAATTTTCTTTATCAATAAGTTCTTGAAAAGCATTATTATGTGGGAGAGTAGTGAACATTAAACACCACACCCAAATAAAACTATATGAATTTGTTTGATATTCCCACACATTGAATACATAGAATTACTGAGGTAATATACTGCCATATCTTTAACCTTACATGAAACTTTGTGAGTCTTTGATAACTATAGCAGCATTATTTATTATCAGTGATTTATACACTTGATCTTTACTTTCACATTAAGTTTAAGATTAAATAATTATCAATTATATGTTATTTTGAATAAAAACACGCTTGAAGAATGTTTGAGGTTATGCGTCAAACAGTACTAATTTATTTACATCTTTGGTGATTTCAATAGACACAGGCTCTAGTAATAAGATTTCAGTGTTTCTTTAGTAAGAAAAAAAGTATGGCCAATTTCTCGTGTTACAAAAAGTAGTGACATTATAGAGGGATAACTATTACTATTGAAAATAATATGCACACTAATTTAGGTTTAGTCATTTACCGCTAACCATGAGAGATCGACAGATCTATGCCCAGCAGTGGACTAGTATAGGCTGATAATGATAAGGATGATTATGATGATTTGAATTTTATAAAGGTTGATAGCTTACCCAGTCTTCGTCATGATATCATTGCCCATGTGGAGATTGGAACCACGGCAAGTGTTCCAAGTGATCTGCAACGTGCTGGAGCACTGCTGACCAACCAGATGGTTGTTGGTGACGGTGGAAGCGAACAGCTCCCAGGCGCGGTTGTGATTGCACAGGTTGGTGAGGCAACCCGGCTGTGAAATGCCACCATTCGGGAAGAAGTCAGCGTCAACAATGGCTGAACCAATACCGAGACCGCCTAAGGTATAGCCACCATCGGTGTGGATTGCCTCTACGTAACCACCATCGCTGGCCCTGAGGCGGTTAATGTTGTAGTTCCACATAGGCCCAGCGGGATCCAAGCCTGTGTAAAAAGTATTTAAATTATTAAGAAACATTTTATCCTAAGAAAATAGCACTAGAAAAGTTAAGTATCTTGTTAATATTTGATAGACAACATGTATGAAATTTATTAACATCCAAACTCGTGTCGTATTTTTGCTTAAATAACTTAAAAAATGTATAATGTCATATACTCGTAGCAAAAAGTAACGAATTGTCATCATTGTATTAATGCTTTTATGACATTACAGTTACTTTTCCATTGCGATCCACGCTTATATTTTGTCGTCACTTGCCATCAGGTGATATAAAGATTAATCGGTGGTCAGTTTAACGACATTCTGCGGGGTTCTTAATAATATATTGTAAATTAGTAAACAGTTCAGAGTATTACCGGTGACTCGGCGGACCTGGCCATTCACTTCCCGGCCAGCGTTGCCGACAAGATGAGCGCCCAAACTGAACCCGACTAGGTGCATGTTGTTGAAAGGTACGCCGGTGACCTGGTTGAGGAAGCGGAGGAACTGCCCCACCCCGCGGCCCACGGCTGGGACGCCGAGCGCGGCAGTCGCGTAGTCAGAAAGAGCGAGCCTCCTCCAGTCCACAACGATCACGTTCGTTTCACCTTTGTCAAGGTATGCTGAAAATTACGTGGTTCATATTACAAACTATTTTAAAATTAAATCGCATAAAGTCGCAACATTCAAAGTCGTCAATGTTGACCGTTGAGATTTTTTATTAATTGAATACGATTTGCTTTTAAGTTAAGTGCAGCAAGGATCATTATTACTAATTGATAATATAATTATCATTGATTTCATAATGCCTCAGATAATCCGATTGCAAGAAATACCTATTACTTATATCGCCTGAGATATCAAACAAACGTCTAATTACGTTTTAATAAAAAAAGGAAACCTTTATTTACTCATACACGTTAACACATGGTGGTGGGACCTTGTGCAGGGTCCGTCCGGAGGGATACCATCATCTTATCCTTTGACCTACCGCCAATCAGCAGTAATCGCATAGGTGTATCCCAGTATGGGGATAGGACAACTGGTGAAATGAAAAGCATACAGGCATTCCATCTTAGTCCTCAAGGTTGGCAACGAATTTGCGGTCTTGTGATTGTAATTATTGGGCCTCAAATCCCGCTTACCATCAGGTGCCTCGTGTACTCGATTGCCTAATCCTTGCCATTCAAAAAATCTCCCTTTTGTAAAACACCCACATAGAATGCTTCACGCGTAGTGATCGGTTTTTTTCGTGCACATTCTTACCAGCTCTGACGGAAGGGTTGGGTTCGGTCCGTTGGTTGCTGAGCCATCCGTGGACGACGATGACTGTGTGGTGGTTGGCGTTGAAGTTGGAGTTGAGGATGGAGTTCGCGTTGTTCATTACCAGAGTCTGGGAGATGAGCCTGTTGCGGCTGAAAATTAAAACGAACTTGTTAAAAAATATCGATGGGTAAGTATTTTTTTGGAACATAACATTTTACAAACGCAAATAACGCGACTAATTGAGAATTTCGATTTTTAAACCGGTTTCAAATAACGCTACCGCTTCTTCATACGATTGAAATACAGCCATAAAGGCGTATACCCTTTGCTTGCAAATCAACAGGTTTATAATAAAAAACTGGTTATTTGCAATTACATTTATAAAGATTTTTTGACATGCCCAAAATTTCTGTGTTTGTTATATAATGTGCGACATTTTAAAAAGTCCTTGTAATAATATTGGACCTTTTTTATTTTCAGATTTACCGAGTATACAGATGGTAACTGTTGTCAGCAGGGTTCCTGTTGATCTCCTCGAGCAGCTCCATATCTGGCTCAGCTTCCAGGTCTATGTCATGCATCAGGCCGTCTCCACCCGCCATTTTCATGTAACGCGGGTATTTATAGTCGGCCGGATTATTTTCAGCCAACGGTGAAGCGGCAACGTACGCTGTCAAAAAAAAGAGATTAAGAGTCTCGCCAGACCTATCGACGCGGAATCGGCTTGGGCCGACAAGAAAAATTTGTATTTCCATGCAATAAGAGCCAAAACGACGTCGTTCCGCTTGCAACGCCGAATCGATCCGACCCGAGCCAAGCGACGCCTTTTTTACTCTTACCACATAAAACTTTTTCTTACCGGCTCAAGCCGATTCCACGTTTGGTTTTGTTTGGAATGCCCACGTTTAACTGAATCATTACTAAAATGAATGGCGATGAACTGGAAACTTCCTCGGTTACGTTTTTGCGCATTCAAACTCGTAACTAGTTCCATCTACTCCCTTGGGAAATACCCAAATTACTTAAACAAATATTCTGTTCGGTGCATGTTCACCAGTTATTAAACGCACCGGGCATTTTATTGTAAATATCACATTATAAGTTAGATTTATCCTTTTTTTGCAAGTAGACAATTTTACGCTGCACTAAACACAGTTGCAAACGTCGTTTGTATCAGCCCTGCCATGTATACTTTTTTGGACATCCACTACTACTGGATAAAGAAGATATAATGCCAGTACATAGAAAAAATGTGAAGGATCAACAACGCATCAATTGGAACAAAGCTTAATTAATATATTGTTTTCACGTAAAAAAAAGGGTATTTTGCGTAAGCACCAACCCTTTATTTGATAGAGACGTTACATAAAACAACTAAAGGCAGCATAGGACGAAAATGACAAGAGGTGTAGATAGTTTTTATGTATACATACCCGTCACGACGATTAAAAACAACAACGAATTTTTCATAATGGCAGTCGAATACCGTCTATATTTTTCAATACGTGAGCCAGTATTTATAATTAACAGATAATCCACAACGCTAACATGAATTAACACAAAAATTGATAATGCAGTACACATCAATCAAAGCTGATATCAATTATAAATAACATGTTTTCATAATTGATATTGTCATTTTGAAGACTGACTTTGGATTTTCGCACATTATTTCCTCAACCGACTGCTAACTAAAAGAGGGGAAATGAGTTTTACAGACATAATATGTATGTGATCAAAAATTGGAAGCTCCTCACCAGCTCCTGAACTGAGGACCGATTGTAATAAAAAGAGTGTCATAGAAACGTGCGCTGCTATAGGCTATAATTACATATAAGTGTTATAAAGGTGCGTCATACCAGATCTCAGTGGAATTTTAGTTTTCAACTCATTACTTCTAATCCGTACCATTTTACTAAATTATCTGAGGTACATACCTAACTAGACTTTTTAGTGTGCCACTGCTATCTAAAAAGGTGCCAAGTTTGGTACCAGATTCTTGACAGTCAAGCAAATTTAATGTCACCAAATGCATATTGAGCTCCAACTGGTCAGTTTTCTCAAAACCTTGCAGATTAACCACGTAAGGCCCAACGTCCTAAATTTAGGACCTTTGTCAAATTGACTTTTGACTTTAGTTGACCGACATAGGATTCTTTTTCGAACTAACGAAATTTGACGTGAGCCTTACGAGGTATTATCTTCTTCTTCTTCTTCTTCTTCTTCTTCGCAGCATATTATTGTAATCGTCCACTGCTGAACATATATTATGCCTCTTCCATGGATTTCCATGACATCCTTGATGCGACGATTCTGGTCCAGGTCGGCCCTGCCGTCCTCTGGATATCGTCCGACCATCTGGCTGGTGGTCTTCTTCTATTTCGGCTTCCGGTTCGCGGTCTCCAGTACAGCGTTCTTTGGCTCCATCTGTCATCATCTACACGACAAACATGGTCAGCCCATTGCCATTTACGTTGCGCAACTGTTTTACCGATGTCGGTGACTTTAGTTCTTTAGTAATAAATTATATTGTTTTATAATTATTTCTAAAAATTCACTATAGGTAGGTTTGCCAATCTAAAGCCAAATTTGGCACCTTTTTAGACATCACTACTATTCGTGGCACCTGAGAACTTGATCTATTTTTACACAACTGCCCAAAAAAAGGAGTGTTATGTCTTCAGGGTTCATGTATGTATGTATGTACGATACTTTATTACAAAATAAATTGTAAACGCCTGAACCGATTTCGATGTGTGTGGTATCGTTAGAATCTTGTCATCATCTCGGGTGACATAGGATAACTAAACTGTTAAAATTTAAATAAAAACAATGGCAAAATGTCAAATATTTACATTTACGTTTTTGATGGGATTCATTTTACAGCTCAAATTTTGAAGGACGGATGTATAAAGCAAACGGACACTTTGATAACTTTTAGAAATACCTATGTCTTTAAAAAATCAGTAACTTGTACTTAAAAAAAACACAAATGTAAAAGAGGGTTTATAAAAACTGGTCGGCTAAATACCGGTAAACCAGAAGTTAACGTAATACGTCGGGCGTCGTACGTCGTTGTACGCCTAGGCAAAAATTATACGTTGGTTGCATGCTGATAAATGCTAGTAAATATCACAATTGGAATGGAGGTTAATTTGACGACAGTATATGAAATTACATCTATCAGTGGTGCAATGTGCAAAGAAACGTAAAGAGTTTTTTTCCGTTTCATGAGATTGGAATGCCCGAAAAAAGTAGAATTCAAAAAACGTCCGACGTCTTTGATGATCCGTCACTCAAGTTTTCTTTATTAGTTCTATTTAATCGTTTTCTCTCGTAGAGTAATCCATAACATTCAAAACTATTGAATAATATGCTATCACAGATACTTAAACCCAATAATTACATTTTAAAAGCACAAGTACTTACAGTAAATAGGGAATGGTCAAATAAATAGGTAGTTATAATGTTTTTAGTTAAACTGTCTATTTAACAAAATGGCTTGAATAGATCAACGATCATCGAAATAATCACAAATCAAAAACAGCACGGAATTTTTGGTAAGAATAAAAAGAAAGAAATTCTGTTTTTACTATGCAGCCATGAAACGCATAAATAACATTACTTTACTCGACAGATATAAATAAAATTCAATGCAAGTCTTTAATTAATCGCAACAGTAGCACTATGCAAAAAAGGAGCTCATACAAAAACGCATTGTGTAAATTTTTATACAGACTCATTTCCGCATATTTAAGATTTTGAGAGAAGAATGCGGGTTAACCGTATGTTAACCGGGTTGTCGTGGACGCCCGTCTCTGTCGGAGTCCCAATTTACGCATTGTGTCAATTTTTAAACTACTTTTTATTTGGCTCTTTTATGCCAATGTAGTCTTTTTAAAAGATGATTACACAAACTCATTTTTGCATATTTAAGATTTTTAGAGAAGAATGTGGGTTAACCGTATGTTAACCGGGTTGTCGTGGACGCCCGTCTCTGTTGGAGTCCCAATTTCAAGTTAATTATTTTTAACTGCAATAATGTTATTATTAATATAGTATTTCTCGTAATTTAATCTCACTGTTGGATTTTATGTGCGTAATAGGTACTGCAGTGATAACGATACTTACCATTCCTATTCTATTTCTTAGTAAAAATAAGTCCGACCGGCGTCGCTATTGCCTAACGCACTCGCAATCGCAATCGACTTCAAAGTGTTACAATTGTTTTCATTTTGTATGCAGACTTACCTTCGAATTTCAAAATGAAAACGATTGCGATTGCGAGTGCGTTAGGCAAGAGCCCCCCTGGACCCTAAAATCAGTCAATCAGACTAATCAGCCAAGTCGAGCGCAGCAAGTCACGTAATTTGATAAAATAATATTTATAGTTGTACACAACTTACGTGGTTCCGCTGAGACTGATATTTTTTTAGTCTATATAACATACAACTGATTGGACATTATGTAACTTAGATAAAAAGTCTCATACATCAAGCACTGTTGAGAATCGAACCCACAACACAAATGAGTTATAAAGTACCTTTATTAGCATTTCCTACTAGAAATGCTAACTACCGTTATAATTTTCTCTCAAGTGATAAAATAATTCTGTTACGATGTCTTGACTTGTAGGAGATAACCTTCAAAATTGAATTAACACAAGTTCTTTCAAATAAGTATTTGAATAAAACTAATTCAAATTTTAATGAATTGAATCCTGGTCACGCGGTATCAACTGAAACACTCCTCTTCCCAGGCTACATAGAATCGATAAAATATCCTACGTTGTGTAATTAAATTAATTTGGCCTCAAATTAACACGAGTGATCGCCTAGTTTTTAAATATTTCTTAATTAGGACCCTCTACGTTGGGTAAAAAAATATTGTAAACAGGATTAACCTAAACCTAATTCAATCAATAAATAAGGTATAAAACATAAATAAACCACAATCCAGATAACACAAAATAAACAAACGAAAGTTATAAAAGGGATACGACTCATCGAGAATCTTCTTAGATACCTGATAATTAAAAATTATTATAAAATAAAATAATATTCCCTACCTGTATGTGTATGCAGTACAATATAATATTTGCCCTACCTAACCCCTAACTTGAAACGAGGTCGGTTAAAGCGAGAATTTGACTTAGATTTAAATATACTCCCTTATGTATATTGTGTAATAATGAATTCAATGAGAAATTAAAATCAAATTGGTTCTTTCTTTGGATGGGGACTGACCTCACTACATTACCTGCCACGCTATCTCGCCCTAAGTTCCTAACAAAACTACCCTAAAATAAAGTATATATATATATATATATATATATATATATATATATTTAAGTACGTTCATGCAATTATGCTACTCGCTTATACTATGCTCTTAAAACTATGACTACGCATCCCTAATCAGAATTACGCAGCCGCGGTTTCTGACGACGACTAAGGGTATTGTCGGCGTCTTCAAGATAGTCTGAATATCATTGAGACGAATATTACAATTACTGAGGGCCCTGCCACGATGAATTGCGCTAACTAGCGTTTCTATTCGTTTCGTTTTTAAACCAATCGCGTCACTGGTAGATCACGTGACTTTTCGTATCACGTCATCTATGATGAGGATAATGATGAGTGGGGACGCCGCCGAGGCAGGCGGGCGGTTGAGTGGCTCTCCATTCATTCCGCCCAGTTCCCCTTGATCCAGTCTCAGGTTACTGGCTCTGCGGCGCTCCCATCCAGCACTGATCCCATCTTCTTGTTTTCCTACAGAACAATAGTGCGTCCTGAAGGTTAATGCTTTTAAGTGTCTCTGCTGACAGTGCGTCCTCCCCGAATGTGCGATATCTCAGTGACGAGTACATTACACACTCGGCTAGAACGTGTTGACTAGTTTCCTCTTTGCCACAGTATCACGTCATCTACCAGTGACGCGATTGGTTTGAAAACGAATCGAATAGAAACGCTACTACGTGACCCCATAACTAAGGATACAAAACTGACCAAACTTCACACTAAGCAAGTAGTCCGGTCTGCACCTCCGCGGCCAACACCTAAATGACCCAGGTCTTGAGTGAGTACCTAGTGCCTGTGTAGAGGTGTGACGTAAACAGTGCGTTAGCTAATGCAAGTGGTTTGAATTTAAATGGAGGTAAGAAAGTGGGATGGCAAGAGATGTATTTCTAGTGCTTGCAATGGAATTAGACAACCACAGCCGCAAGGCTTTCAAGGCGCTATCTGGGCTGACCCCACATGTGCTGCTTGTGAGTGTTTATGAATAAATGAATGTATAGTTAACCACAAAAATAGTTTTTGGTTATTAATCCTTAGCTCGTCACAAACATGACACAAGAACTTACTTAATAAAGCGTTATGACACACTCAATAAAATAAAGGTAACACTAGATTAAAGATAATGAGTGAGATAGAACCACTCCTCCCTCTATTTTATAAAGTCTGAAATAGTAAAGCTTTTAATCGATTAAGCAAGCAAAAAATAATAATATAATATTTACCTAATATTATTTATTCACAACACATAATTCTTTCACACATACCTACTATCTCTTTCATTTTCTGTTTATTGAATTATATGAGATTAAATGATACTCTCTCGTTTGACCAGTAAAAAACCTAGTAACTCAACTTAACCATTTACAAACTTAGCAAGAATTTAGACTTGCTAGGTTTTTGCGTGGTCAAAGCATCTTACTAGGTTTTTCAAATGGTAAACGGAGCGCGGGCCACGTAGTTATAGATTTAAATTTTCCTAGAGATTGTTTTAATAATTTATTTATTTATTTATTTATTTATTTATTTATTTATTCATTTAATTACAATGTAAGTTTACAGCATTAAATCACACCAAAGCACTTACACGATAAGTTATTAAATATAATATGAACAGAAAAAATACATGCCAACAAGAAAAGTCATCAAACTGAGAACATTCGAAATTATGGAAAGTAATAAAAATACTAAAATAATACATAATACTTAATAATTAATTATAAATGTCAAGGAACTGCTTAGCAATACGGCATAATTGAGTAAAGCGATCAGCAAACAGGTCGGCGTCCTCGTACTGAGTGAGCATTAGGTATAACAAAGATATTGCGCGCGCGGTGGGAGCGTGTCGAGCGTGGCACGTACGAGCGGACACGCGCTGCAGCAGGCCCGGCCGGCGGCGCGGCGCCATCGCCCCCCCATCCAAATCCTGGGGGACTCTCATCGGAACCACCAACCTAATCCGCTCCAGCACAACGGAGCTGTCCACCCTGTGATGGATAACAGACAGAAAGTGGACTAACAACAACAGCTTCCTCCTCATCCGAAGTGTGTCTAGCCCAACCATCCCAGAGACAAACAATGAAGGGTACAGGTATGGATAATACCCGTAGGCTTGGCAGTACAACCAGCGGGCGAATTTACGCTGTACTCTTTCCACCATCAGAGAGTATTTATCCTCGTAGGGATCCCAAATAACAGCCCCATACTCCAACCTACTACGGACATAGGCATTGTACAAAACCACAGCGACTCCGACACGAAACTGCTTCGACGCCCTCATAACGAAACCTAGAGTCCTGCTAACCCGTTTGCAAATATTAGATACGTGTTTATGGAAATCTAGTTTAGTATCTAAAACTAAACCTAGGTCACAGATTTCTTCGACTCTTTCTAAGCAAGCGGCCCCCAGGCCGTAATCGGTTAAAAGTGGCGAGCGCTTACGCGAAAAGGTTATGACCTTGCATTTCGCTGCATTAAAAGGCAGACGGTTTGCAACACTCCACTCAGCCGCCGCATTGATGTCATCCTGCAACGCAGCGCTGTCAGCCACACTACCGACGCCGAGCAACAACTTTAGATCGTCCGCAAAAAGCAGACACTCAGCCGAACGAATTTTATCAGGCAAATCGTTTATCATTAAAATAAACAATGTGGGCCCCAGAGTACTACCCTGACTCACCCCAGACAGGGTGCAGTAATCGTTTGACTCGAAGCCGCCTACCCTGACGTACTGCTGTCGTCCACACAAGTAACTGGCAAAGAAACTCAATAGCTTTGGCGTGAAGCCCAGTAATGCAAGCTTTCCCAACAAGATGTCGTTGTCGACCAGGTCGAATGCCTTCCTAAAGTCGAAGTATGCAGCGTCGACCTGGCGTCCAGCGTCCATCTCTTTGCAGACGAAGTCAGCGAGGGCTACTAGATTTGTGGTGGTTGATCGGGCCTTACGAAAACCGTGCTGACTGGGGTGCAAACGATCTGATACCTGTTGACTTATGAGACGGTTAAGAGTCATCTCAAACACTTTACCAAACACAGATAGAACTGCTATGGGCCTAAATGAAGTGACGTCCATATCAGATCCTCCCTTGGGAACTGGCGTTACTCTAGATTTTTTCCAACTACTAGGATAGATGGATTGTTTGAGCGAGAGGTTAAAAACGTACAACAAGGGGGTCACCAAGGCAGAAGCACAATCTTTGACCAAAAAAACCGGGACACCATCAGGCCCTCCCGAAGACCGCGGTTTGAGTTTTTGAATTGCCGCTCTGAAGTCAACCTCAGTAATGGAGGGGATCGAGACCGACCGAGAGTCTCCCGAGGAGTGGGCTACTCGTTCCGCAACTTCAGCGTCCAAGCACGGCTCGTCCTGTTGGAACACTGAGCTGAAGTATTTAGCGAAGGCGTCCGCCGCGTCTTGCCCGCCCACACTATGGCCCTCAAAAGTAAAAGATTTATCTCGGTGCTGTCTTTCACTTTTTTTATCTTTAACATATTCCCAAAATTTTACCGGGCAACTAGTAATGTTATTTTGGACAATCTGTATGTACAGGTTATAAGCTTTACTAATAAGGTTTTTTACATGTGTTCTGTAATATTTAAACATGTATTTATTGTAATCCTTTCCTTCTAGTCTAAACTTTTTCAAATGAAAATATTTTAATTTGATATTACGAATTATTTCTGTTGTGTACCATTTTGGATAAACGTATTTGGAATCGACTCTACACCGGTTCCTTATGGGGACGAATCGACTAATACAGGAGTAAAGTTTCTCATAAAGGATCTCAGTAGCACTGTCAACTTCAGTGGCAACCAGGAGATCAGCCCAATCAATGGCAGCCATAGCCGGATAGAGCGCCACATAGTCAGCCTTACGCCAGTCCCAGTCTGGACAGCACGCATCGCGCGGGCGCGGAGCCTCAGGCGGCGGAGGCGGCGGGCCGCACGGCCACGACGCCGATACCACAAGAGGCGGGTGGTACGCATCCATTGGCACTAGTAGCTCATCACTACTAACTACGGTTAGCCTGTTACCATCCAGATCACTCAGCACGAGGTCTAGAATACCCCCATGTCTATTTTTGATATTATTATATTGATTTAACTTACAAAAATTACAAAAAAAAACAAAATTGGCTTTTACAATGGAATTACATGAGTTAAGATTGAAATCGCCGAGAAGTAAAAAAATCAGGTCAGGATATTTACATACAGCATACTCAATACAAGACAACACACTCATATACTGCTCCTCATTACAGCATGGAGCTAGATACACAACACAACATAGAAATTTCAAATTCTTATAAGTAATTATAGCAAATAACACTTCTTTATCCGGCGTTAGGCCGTCAATGTCATGAAGAACACGTATGGAGTAGCATTCGCGTGCGGCCAGCAGCACCCCGCCCCAGCCGGCATCCCCCGCGCGGTCCCGGCGCGCCACAGTCCACCCACTAGGGAAGAGCTCGCCATCGCACACGGAGCTTGTCAAAAAAGTTTCAGTTAGTGCAATAAAATCAAAATTGCATTGGGTTACATTTCTGTGAAACATATCAGTCTTAGACCGCAATCCACGAACATTTTGGTAGTAGAATTGTGAAGTTTTAAATCGGGGAAGAGCCGTCGCCGCGCCTCTCCCCGTGGCTTCCACGAAAGTTCTGCCGCCAGGGTTTTATACAGATGTCTTCAGCCCAGTTTTTGGGAGACAGTACTAACTCACTGTACTTACTCGGCACTCCAAGCTTAAACGACGAATAGTTCCCACGGGATTTGAGTACTTCAACCGTGCATACGTCAGAACTGCAGATTGAAGCAAGATGAGAACGCACTTGTTCTGCTGTAGTCCCCTCCTGCACGTAGTAGAGATGCAGCTGACGCATGCGCTCTGCAGCGCTCAGTGAAGTAGTGCCCGGCGCAGCTGTACCACGGCGCACGCCACCGTTGTCACCTCTGTGTGCTGTACGCCCACGGCCATGGCCTTGCCCGGAGATACCGCTGCCGGAGTCGCTGCCGCGGCCGCTGTACCTAGCCGCTGGCCCGTTACCACGACCCTCGCAGCTGGGGGTCCCGTTGGTCAATTCTTCGGATTTCCGCGATTTCTTGTACTGCACCTTGCGCCAATCCGCGTCGCCATCGCCGCGAGCACTATCTAAGGAGTCAGTTCCAAATTCTAGCGTGGACTGTTCCGGAGAGACAAAGGAATCCTTATTAGCTGCAGTTTGTGTGCTCGTGGCTGCGATTGCCGGTACAATGCTATGTACTATTGTGGGCTCAACAATTGTGGAAGTTAGCGGGGTCGGTGTCAAAACTGCTCGCTTCAACTGTGATTTCTTAAAAGCGACTAACCGATTCTCGCACGTAGACACAGTGTGGGATAGAGTTCCAATTTGAGCCTGGAATCCCTCGCTCGCTGTTTTAAGCGCACCGATCTCCTTCACGCTCTCTTCAGCCAGGCTCAAACGGGCTTCATGGGTGAACATCGTAGAGCATATTTGGTCTATCCTGCTTTCACAGCGAGTAACCGCTTCGGTAACTGTTAGGAACCCAGCCTTCATGGTTTCCCTTAGCAATTTTATTTCTTCAGTCAGGTTAATTAAGGCCGACTCATCCCCTATCGGTGTAGGACTTAACTCCGGGCTAGTGACTCGTGGCTTTCTAATGGTCACGTTTTGCGAAAAGCGAACTGGGGTGGATGAGTTATCCCCGCCCTTTTTCTGGGCGCAGCAACATTCGGGACACTGCCAAGTTGTAATAGCTTCCATGCCTATATTTCCTAAATTAACACATGGCAAATGATAGAGTTTCTTGCACTCACTGCTGCTGCAGCAGATGTAATTCTTGTCTGAAATGTCTGATATGTGGCCTCCACATCCCGCACAACAGCAGGCGGGGCAATGCCAACCTTTTGCAGCTTCAGCACACACTTTTTTTAATTTCACACAGGTCAGGTGATATAGTTTTTTGCACTGATTTTTGCGGCAGCATATGAGATCTTTGTCTACAATGTTTTTTCCACAACACGCACATGACGAAATTTTTTTGGGAGACATGGTTTTCTACTTTGTTACGTCAACGTTGCACTGGCAGCACTTGTATGAGATGCGTTAATAGCTCCTGTGTTTAAATGTCCGCTTCGCTCATGTGTCAGCGGCCACGCGCGGCGACGAGCGACGAACGGTACATGTGGATGACTCACCGCGCGCCGGCAGGTTAGCGTTGCAAACAAAATAGTCGTTACTTTATATTATTTAAAATTGTTTTTATTATATCTTCCAAACCATGGCATATTTTTAAAAACTGTTTTTTTCACTGCACTCCTCAGTTCACTGGCTACACACCAATATAACTCAATTTTGTAGTTATTCGATTTTTTACACGATTTCGATTTATTAGTGATAGAGACGGCGAAAACAGGTCTACCTTGCGCTAGCGGTTAACGGTTATTCCACATTAAAAACCTAGCAGGTGCTCTTGCTATATTTTGAAACAAGATTTTTACGTGGACTAACTTAAATATAAGTAAGGTCAGGCCGGGCTTTTTTGTCATTTCGTTCTAAAACTATTTTTGCTCCTTTTTATAGAAAACTAGATGTCCGCGCCCGGCGCCGCCCGGGTGTATTTTTTTTTCATACATACCTTTTTCGTATTACGTCCCATTTTAAGACCTACTGAATATACACACCCGTAAGAATCGGTCAAGCCGTTTCGGAGGAGTTTTGTTACAAACACTGTGACACGAGAATTTTATATATTATAAGATTAGGTAGACAAAAGGGCGAGAAAATAGTGTCAAATCGTAAAAAAAATATTAATGACGCGTTTATCCCTCTATCGGAAAAGCCCCACATGACCTTATGTCTCACAAATGGTATCCTATCGCAAACACTAAAAACGTTTGCCAGCTGTTTCATTTGCCATAATTTTCATTTTATTTTGAACCCAATAACTTTTCAAAATGTTTAATGAGATATACTTACAGAACCTGTAGCTAAAGTTAGGTTTATTTTATAACAATTCAGGAAAGTTAAACGGTTTCAGAGAAAAATGACTTTCGGACAAATGAAAATGCAAATGAACCAGCTGGCAAACGTTTTTTAGTGTTTCGGATAGGTAACCCTCACAAATATTCTTCAATAATACATAAATGGAATACGGGCAAACCTTTTAACTAGACGCAGGTTATGGCTCTACAAGTCATGTAAATCATGCTGAGCTGGAACCATTTCATGGCATCTGGCATTAGGTCAGCCATATGTTCCATTTATATATTTTTTTGCTTAGTACTTGTTTTGTCCTTTTGTTAGATGTCTGAATAAACGTGTTTCTTTCTTCCTTTCTTTCTTTAAATGTAGAAACTCGTTATATGACTGAATAAACGTTTTTCTTTCTTTCTTTCTTTCTATAAATGTGGAATTTCGTTAATAACTCTAATACATAGAGCGCAATTAAATTTTAAAGGTCCCATCGAGCAGAAATGTATAATTTAAACAAAAATTTAAGTCTCAGTTAATAGCAGTTTTATTGGGCTATTTCTGATACATTGCGCGGCGATTTAATTTTTATGAAAAAAAGAAATACACCTTATGTTAACGATACACATGTTTTTATGTTAATAGGATGCATATTAACCGTCGTTAAAATGTTTGCTCGTATTCCATTTACACACTGTTTGTAGGGATTTCTAAAACAAAAATATGATGCTGCTTTGATCATTTATTCCGAACGATGAGTTGTATTTTTTTATGATTTATGTATATTCTACAAAAAAAAATAGAATCTTTACAATAGTTATTTAATACGGATATCTCCAGCTGGTGTCAAGACGGTACATGCCAGATCTGAAAAAAAAAGCTTTATAAATTACCTATTCTTAAAAAACATATATATTTCTTAACTAGAAATATAATATCATAACTTTAACCTTATATGAAATTTTATGAGTCTTTGTTGACTTTGTTTTAATAACAAAAAAGTTTGAGTGCCAACAATCTAGTGCCAAACCAGGCACCTTTTTAGATGTCACTAGGTACTTTTCGTGACACGTTATAACTTGGCCAATGTTGTAAATCCATGATTTTGGTGAGATAACTATTATTTAAAAAATAATCGAACACGCGGCACATAGGAACACTAATTGAATTTAAGTTTAGACATTTAACGCTAAGCATGATTTTCATGCTCGGTAGCGTACAATGGAAGAGACCTTTGCCCAGCAATAAACTAGTATAGGCTGATAATGATAATGATTATGATGATGATGATTTGAAGTTTATAAACATTGATAGCTTACCCAGTCTTCGTCATGATGTCATTGCCCATGTGGAGATTGGAACCACGGCAAGTGTTCCAAGTGATCTGCAACGTGCTGGAGCACTGCTGACCAACCAGATGGTTGTTGGTGACGGTTGAAGCGAACAGCTCCCAGGCGCGGTTGTGATTGCACAGGTTGGTGAGGCAACCCGGCTGGGAAATGCCACCATTCGGGAAGAAGTCAGCGTCAACAATGGCTGAACCAATACCGAGACCGCCTAAGGTATAGCCACCATCGGTGTGGATTGCCTCTACGTAACCACCATCGCTAGCCCTGAGGCGGTTAATGTTGTAGTTCCACATAGGCCCAGCGGGATCCAAACCTGTGTAAAAAGTATTTAAATTATTAAGAAACATTTTATCGTAAGACAATAGCACTAGAAAAGTTAACTATCTTGTTAATATTTGATAGACAACATGTATGAAATATATTAAAATCCAAACTCGTGTCGTCTTTTTGCTTAAATAACTTAGAAAATGTATAATGTCATATAGCAAAAAGTAACGAATTGTCATCATTGTATTAATGCTTTTATGACATTAGAGTTACTTTTCCATTGCAATCCACGCTTATATTTTGTCGTCACTTGCCATCAGGTGATATAAAGATTAATCGGTGGTCAGTTTAACGACATTCTGCGGGGTTCTTAATAATATATTGTAAATTAGTAAACAGTTCAGAGTATTACCGGTGACTCGGCGGACCTGGCCATTCACTTCCCGGCCAGCGTTGCCGACAAGATGAGCGCCCAAACTGAACCCGACTAGGTGCATGTTGTTGAAAGGTGCGCCGGTGACCTGGTTGAGGAAGCGGAGGAACTGCCCCACCCCGCGGCCCACGGCTGGGACGCCGAGCGCGGCAGTCGCGTAGTCAGAAAGAGCGAGCCTCCTCCAGTCCACAACGATCACGTTCGTTTCACCTTTGTCAAGGTATGCTGAAAATTACGTGGTTCATATTACAAACTATTTTAAAATTAAATCGCATTAAGCCGCAACATTCAAAGTCGTCAATGTTGACCGTTGAGATTTTTTATTAATTGAATACGATTTGCTTTTAAGTTAAGTGCAGCAAGGATCATTATTAGTAATTGAGTATATAATTATCATCGATTTCATAATGCCTCATATCCACATAATCCGATTGCAAGAAATATTTATTATATCGCCTGACATATCAAACATACGTCTAATTACTTTTTAATAAAAAAAGAAAACCTCAAACATCCACATAGAATGCTTCACGCATAGTGATCGGTATTTTTTGTGCACAGATTCTTACCAGCTCTGACGGAAGGGTTGGGTTCGGTCTGTTGGTTGCTGAGCCATCCGTGGGCGACGATGACTGTGTGGTGGTTGGCGTTGAAGTTGGAGTTGAGGATGGAGTTCGCGTTGTTAATTACCAGAGTCTGGGAGATGAGCCTGTTGCGGCTGAAAATTAAAACGAACTTGTTAAAATATATCGATGGGTAAGTACTTTTTTGGAACATAACATCTTACAAACATTTACAAGCGTCAAAAACGCGACTAATTGAGAATTTCGATTTTTAAACCGGTTTCAAATAACGCTACAGCTTCTTCATACCATTGAAATACAGTCATAAAGGCGTGTACCTTTTGCTTGCAAATCAACAGGTTTATAATAAAAAACTGGTTATTTGCAATTACATTTATAAAGATTTTTTGACATGCCCAAAATTTCTGTGTTCGTTATATAATGTGCGACATTTTAAAAAGTCCTTGTAACAATTTTGGACCTTTTTATTTTCAGACTTACCGAGTATACAGATGGTAACTGTTGTCAGCAGGGTTCCTGTTGATCTCCTCGAGCAGCTCCATATCTGGCTCAGCCTCCAGGTCTATGTCATGCATCTGGCCGTCTCCACCCGCCATTTTCATGTAACGCGGGTATTTATAGTCGGCCGGATTATTTTCCGCCAACGGTGAAGCGGCGACGTACGCTGTCAAAAAATAGATTAAGGGTCTCGCCAGACCTATCGACGTGGAATCGGCTTGGGCCGACAAGAAAAAATAGTATGTCCATGCAATAAGAGCCAAAACGACGTTGTTCCGCTCGCAACGCCGAATCGAGCCGAGCCGAAGCAAGCGACGCCTTTTTCACTCTTACCACATAAAACTTTTTCTTACCGGCTCAAGCCGATTCCACGTCGACAGGTCTAGGGAGACCCTTAGAGGACACTTTATACCTACTATTACAATTTGCTCAAGAATCGATTTCTCGCACTGGTAGGTAATCTTATCGCATGAAGATTTGCAATATGGTTTATTGTTTGGAATGTCCACGTTTAACTGAATCATTACTAAACTGAATGGCGATGAACTGGAAACTTCTTCGGTTACGTTTTTGCGCATTCAAACTCGTAACTAGTTCCATCTACTCCTTTGGGAAATACCTAAATTACTTAAACAATTATTCTGTTCGGTGCAATGTTCACCAGTTATTAAAAGCACCGGGCATTTTATTGTAAATATCACATTATAAGTTAGATTTATCCTTTTTTTGCAAGTAGTCAATTTTACGTTGCACGAAACACAATTGCAAACGTCGTTTGTATCAGCCATGTTTGACAATATGTTGCGGGATGTATACTTTTTTGGACCTCCACTACTACTGGATAAAGAAGATATAATGCCAGTAGGTACATAGAAAAAAATGTGAAGGATCAACAACGCATCAATTGGGACAAACCTTAATTAATATTATGTTTTCACGTAAAGAAAAGGGTATTTTGTGTAAACACCAACCCTTTATTTGATAGAGACGTTTCATAAAACAACTAAAGGCAGCAGAGGACGAAAATGGCAAGAGGTGTAGATAGTTTTTATGCATACATACCCGTCACGACGATTAAAAACAACAACGAAGCTTTCATAATGGCAGTCGAACACCGTCTATATTTTTCAATACGTGAGCCAGTATTTATAATTAACAGATAATCCACAACGCTCACGCGAATTAACACAAAAATGATAATGCAGTACACATCAATCAAAGCTGATATCAATTATAAATAACATGTTTTCAGAATTGATATTGTCATTTTGAAGACTGACTTTGGATTGTCGCACATTATTTCCTCAACCGACTGCTAACTAAAAGAAGGGAAAGGAGTTTTACAGACATGATATGTATGTGATCAAAAATTGGAAGCTCCTCACCAGCTCCTGAACTGAGGACCGATTGTAATAAAAAGAGTGTCATAGAAACGTGCGCTGCTATAGGCTATAATTACATATAAGCGTTATAAAGGTGCGTCATACGAGATCTCAGTGGAATTTTAGTTTTCAACTCATTACTTCTAATCCGTACCATTTTACTAAATTATCTGAGGTACGTACCTAACTATACTTTTTAGTGAGCCACTGCTATCTAAAAAGGTGCCAAGTTTGGTACCAGATTCTTGACAGTCAAGCAAATTTAATGTCACCAAATGCATATTGAGCTCCAACTGGTCAGTTTTCTCAAAACCTTGCAGATTAACCACGTAAGTCCCAACGTCCTAAATTTAGGAACTTTATCAAAGTGACTTTTGACTTTAGATGACCGACACAGGATCCTTTTTCGAACTAACGAAATTTGACGTGGGCCTTACGAGGTATTTTCTTCTTCTTCTCCTTCTTCTCAGCATATTATTATAATCGTCCTCTGCTAAACATATATTATGCCTCTTCCATGGATTTCAATGACGTCCTTGATGCGGCAATTCTGGCCCAGGTCGGCCCTGCCGTCTTCTGGATATCGTCCGACCATCTGGCAGGTGGTCTTCTTCTATTTCGGCTTCCGGTTCGCGGTCTCCAGTACAGCGTTCTTAGGCTCCATCTGTCATCATCTACACAACAAACATGGCCGGCCCATTGCCATTTAAGTTGCGCAACTCTTTTACCGATGTCGGTGACTTTAGTTCTTTAGTATTAAATTATATTGTTTTATAATTATTTCCAAAAATCCACTAAAATTCACTATACTCTTAGTGGTAATAATATTTATAGATAGGTTTGCCAATCTAAAGCTAAAGTTGGCACCTTTTAGACATCACTACTATATTGGTGGCACCTGAGAACTTGATCTATTTTTACACAACTGCCCAAAAAAAGGAATATAATGTCTTCAGGGTTCATGTATGTATGTATGTACGATTCTTTATTCCACCATAACTTCTAAACGCCTGAACCGATTTAGATGTGTGTGGTATCGTTACAATCCTTTCATCATCTCGGGTGACATAGGATACCTAAACTGTTAAAACTGAAATTACAACAATGGCAAAATGACAAATATTTACATTTACGTTTTTGATGGGATTCATTTTACAGCTCAAATTTTGAAGGACAGGTGTATATAGCAAACTGACACTTTGACAACTTTTAGAAATACCTATGTCTTTAAAAATTCAGCAACTTGTATTTAAAAAAATCATCATCATCATCATTATTAGCCGCAAGACGTCCACTGCTGGACAAAGGCCTTCCCCAAGGTTTTCCATAACGATCGGTCCTCTGCTGCTGTCATCCAGCGGTTTCCCGCGACCTTTATCAGATCGTCAGTCCACCTTGTGGAAGGTCTGCCAACACTTCGTCTCCCGGTTCGCGGTCGCCACTCTAGAACCTTTCCGCTCCAACGGCCATCAGTTCTACGAGCAATGTGCCCCGCCCACTGCCACTTAAGGTTTGCAATCCGGTGAGCTATATCGGTTACTTTAGTTCTCCTGCGAATCTCCTCATTCCTGATTCGATCTCGCAAGGAGACACCCAGCATAGCTCTTTCCATCGCCCTTTGAGTGACCTTGAGCCTTCTTATGAGGCCCATTATGAGCGACCATGTCTCGGATCCATACGACATCACTGGCAACACACACTGATCAAAGACTTTTGTCTTGAGGCACTGTGGTATTTGGGACGAGAAGATAGTGCGTAGCTTACCGAACGCTGCCCATCCGAGTTGGATTCGACGATTGACCTCTTTTTCGAAGTTGGACTTACCTAACTGGATTTTTTGTCCTAGGTATACATAGTCGTCAACAACTTCGAGAGTAGAGTCACCAACTTTGACAGGAGTGGGTACGACATGGACATTTGACATGATTTTCGTCTTGTCCATGTTCATTTTAAGACCCACTTGTTGAGAGACTCTACTGAGGCCATCGAGCATTGTACCAAGGTCCTCCAGGGTCTCAGCCATGATGACAATATCGTCGGCGAATCGAAGGTGAGTGATGTATTCGCCATTTATGCTGATGCCAAAACCCCCCCAGTCCAGAAGCTTGAAAGCGTCTTCCAATGCAGCAGTAAACAGTTTCGGAGATATTACATCTCCCTGTCTTACTCCTCGCTGCAATTGGATAGGCTCCGAGTTCCGGTCCTGAAGGCGAACTGACATAGTGGCGTTTCTATACAAACACTTTAACACCTCGGTGTACCGATAGTCGATTTGGCACCGCTGAAGAGACTGCAGCACAGCCCATGTTTCGATCGAATCGAAGGCCTTCTCATAGTCCACAAACGCTAAGCATAGTGGCTGATTATACTCCTCGGTCTTCTGTATAACCTGCCGCAGCGTGTGGATCTGGTCTATGGTGCTAAAGCCTTTTCGGAAACCGGCTTGTTCGGTAGGCTGAAAGTCGTCAAACCTGCGAGCGAGACGATTCGTAATAACTCTAGAGAACAGCTTATACACATGACTCAGGAGCGTGATGGGTCTATAATTCTTCAGCTGGGTATTATCACCATGCTTGCGGCGTTTTACCCTGGGCTATGACGGAATCAAATAGCTTCTGAAGAGCTTTAAAAAACGGTGATCCACCTGCTTTCAGAAGCTCGGCCGTAATTCCGTCATCACCCGGTGCCTTGCTGTTCTTAAGCTGTTTTAGAGCCACTCTAATCTCGTACAGGCTAACGTCCGGGATATCTTCGGTGTAGTCTCGGGACAACCTAGGTCTTGGGTTTAAAAAAATACAAATGTAAAATAGGGTTTATAAAAAACTGGTCGACTAAATACCGGCAAACCAGAAGTTTACGTAATACGTCGAACGCCGTACGTCGTTGTACGCCTAGGCAAAATCAAAATCAAAATCAAAATATTTATTCAGTAAATTGGCCACATACGGGCTCTTTTACACGTCGGTAATATACAGTGAATCTACTAGCGCTTCGGACAAGACCATCATTGCGGAGAAGAAGCGCCGCAAGAAACTCCAGCGGAAGGTCATTTTTACAAACAAAAAATACAATAATACTTAAAAGTAAGTTACATTACAAGGTAATAAAGCAACAAATATAAATTATTAGAACTATCACAAATAAAAACATTACAAATTCAGGCAATAATGATACGTTGGTTGTATGCTGATAATGCTAGTAAATATCACAATTCGAAGGAGGTTAATTTGACGACAGTATATGAAATTACATCTATCAGTGGTGCAATGTGCAAAGAACCGTAGAGTTTTTTTTCCGTTTCATGAGATTGGAATGCCCGAAAAAAGTAGAAATCAAAAAACGTCCGACGTCTTTGATGATCCGTCACTTAAGTTTTCTTTATTAGTTCTATCTAATCGTTTTCTCTCGTAGAGTAATCCATAAAATGCAAAACTATTGAATAATATGCTATCACAGATACTTAAACCCAATAATTACATTTTAAAAGCACAAGTACTTACAGTAAATAGGGAATGGTGAAATAAATAGGTAGTTATAATATTTTTAGTTTAACTGATAATTTAACAAAATGGCTTGAATAGATCAACGATCACAAAAATAATCACAAATCAGAAAAAACACGGAATTTTTGCTAAGAATAAAAAGAAAGGAAACCAGTTTTTAATATGCAGCCACGAAATTTAATAACTACTTTACTCGACGGATATAAATAAAATTAAATGCAATTCTTTAATTAATCGCAAATTTAAATTAATCTCTAATTAAACAGTGGCACTATGCAAAAAAGGTACTCATACAAAAACGCATTGTGTCAATTTTGAATTTACTTTTTTGGGCTCTTTTATGCCAATGTAGTTATTTTATTACACAAAAGTTGATGTACAAACTCATTTTCGCATATTTAAGATTTTGAGAGAAGAATGCGGGTTAACCGTATGTTAACCGGGTTGTCGTGGACGCCCGTCTCTGTTGGAGTACCAATTTCAAGTTAATTCTTTTTAACTGCAACAATGTTATTATTAATATAGTATTTCTCGTAATTTAATGTCACTGTTGGATTTTACGTGCGTAATAGATACTGCAGTGCTAACGATACTTTTTCTATTCTATTTCTTAGTAAAAATAAGTTCGACCGGGACCCTAAAATCAGTCAATCAGACTAATCTGCCAAGTCGAGGCGCAGTAAGTCACGTAATTTGATAATAGTAGTTTATGTGGCTGGTGCATAATAAGAGGCTAATTATGTATAGCCGCATACATAACTTTATCTACATGCATATCATAAGTTTTCTATAATATGTCCAGATATGGCCTTTATTTTTATTAAGTTAGTGTTACTGTTAACTTGTTTGTAGTACCAAAGATTAAATAAAAAAATAAAAAACGAACTTTGTTTATAATGTACAGATATGGCTTGCATTTTCAAGTTAGTGGTACAGTATTACCGCTACTTTAATGTTTAGTTACCGACACTTTAATGTAAACATTACGATGCACTATACTTTAATGTAAACATTAAGATGCAACCACAGATACCGGTTTCTTAATATAGGCGATTTGCTTATCGCTTCTGAACATATTGTAGGGAAGTTATGATATGGATATAGATAAAATAATATTTGTAGTTGTACACAACTTGCGTGGTTCCGCTGAGACTGATATTTTTTTTAAAGTGCATTTTTGTACTTTCGTCCACAGTGTCTGCAGCCTTTAGAATTCGATCAGGGGCTGTATTCAACACGGAAAAACAATCTTGCTTTTGACGTGTAATCGTTTTATTTTTAACGCCACAGTTTGCTCTGACCGTCAACTGAAAGTCGTGCCACACAGCCAACACAAGTTAAAGATTTCATTAAAAGAGACTTTTTTTTCGTATGAATTTAGTTGTAATTTGCATAACATAGCAAACATGTTTGACGTGTGAGTAATACATTTTGTATTTGACGTTAGGCGTTCAAAAGGTTAACTCGGCCGCCATTACTGACAAGTAAATAAGAGTGGTCCCATCGAGCAGCAATGTATAATGTAAACGAAGATTTAAGTCCCAGTTAATTGCAGTTTAATTGGGCTATTTCTGATACATTGCGTGGCGAATTAATTTGTATAAAAAAATACAATTTATGTTAACGATACACATATTTTTATGTTAATCAGGATGCATATTATGCCGGCACTTCACTTGGCTATTCGTGTTCGCGTATTTGTAATATTTGACAAATTACCGCTATATGTAGACGGTTTATATGACGAATATTTGCCTTATTTGTCAAAACGGCCATTAGCAAACATCGTATCCGCGCGCTTGTCGGTTTTTCGTCGCACATCAAAGGACACCAAATAGGCAAATACGCCAATAACGCGTCTACACGTGGCCATTTGCATTCAAATACATAAAGCCCGCTGCAAGTGCGACGTCCATATTGTTGGCACACAAACTGCTTTCTGGATGTCAAATACATTTGGAGTTTGGTATTTGGTTCCATGTGTAGACGAGCATGACTGTGTATTTGGGCATGCGTCAAATATTTGACAAACGTATGCAATACGCAATCACAAATACGCAACGCCAAGTGAAGTGCCGGCATTAACCGTCGTCGTTAAAATGTTTGCTCGTATTCCATTTACACACTGTATGTAGGGATTTCTAAAACAAAAATATGAAGCTGCTTTGATCATTTATTCCGAACGAATAATTGTGTTTTTTAATGATTTATGTATATTCTACAAAAAAAAGAATCTTTGATCATAACAGTTATTTAATACGGATATCTCCAGCTGGTGTCAAGACGGTACATGCCAGATCTGAAAAAAAAATGGTTTATCAATTACCTATTCTTAAAAAACATAATTATTTCTTAACTGGAAATACAATGTCACAGAGTCTTTGTTGACTACAGCATTAGTTTTCAGTGTTTCTTTAATAAGAAAAAAACTATGAGTGCCAAAAATCTACCTTTTTAGATGTCACTAGGTACTTTTCGTGACACGTTAGAACTTAGCCAATAGTGTAAATCTATGCTTTTGGTGAGATAAATATTACTTTAAAAAATAATAGGACACGCGGCACATAGGAACACTAAAGGAAATTAAGTTTAGACATTTAACGCTAAGCATGATTTTCATACTCGATAGCGTACAATGGGAGAGACCTTTGCCCAGCAATAAACTAGTATAGGCTGATAATGATAATGATTATGATGATGATGATTTGAAGTTTATAAACATTGATAGCTTACCCAGTCTTCGTCATGATATCATTGCCCATGTGGAGATTGGCACCTCGGCAAGTGTTCCAAGTGATCTGCAAGTTGGTGGTGCACTGCTGACCAACCAGATGGTTGTTGGTGACGGTGGAAGCGAACAGCTCCCAGGCGCGGTTGTGATTGCACAGGTTGGTGAGGCAACCCGGCTGGGAAATACCACCATTGGGGAAGAAATCAACGTTGGCAATGGCTGATCCAATGCCAAGACCGCCGACGGTGTAGCCACCATCAGTGTGGATTGCCTCTACGTAAACACCATCGTTGGGCCCGAGGCGGTTACTGCTGTAGACCCACATAGGCCCAGCGGGATCCAAACCTATGTAAAAAGTATTTAAATTATTAAGAACCCTAAGACTTTATTCGAATATGATGTGAATAAATTTAAAAAATATTATTTTTATTCATTCATTCATTCCAAAAACAATGTGGTAAGTATTCATTTTATCGTAGGATAATAGCACCAGTAAATTAAAGTATCTTGTTATTATTTCATTGAAAAAATGTATGAAAACTTTAAAAATCCAAATTTGTGTCGTCTTTTTGCTTGTCGAACGAATTGTCATCATTGTGTCAATATTTTTATGATATTAAAGTTACTTTTCCATTGAAATTCACGATTAAATTTTGTCGTCACTTGCCATAAGGTGATATAAAGGTTAATCGGTGATCAGTTTAATAATTATATTATAAATTTTAACTGTAAACACGGTTCTTAATAATTATTATTATTATAAATTAGTAAACAGCTCAAAACATTACCGGTGACTCGGCGGACCTGGCCATTCACTTCCCGGCCAGCGTTGCCGACAAGATGAGCGCCCAAACTGAACCCGACTAGGTGCATGTTGTTGAAAGGTGCGCCGGTGACCTGGTTGAGGAAGCGGAGGAACTGCCCCACCCCGCGGCCCACGGCTGGGATACCGAGCGCGGCAGTCGCGTAGTCAGAAAGAGCGAGCCTCCTCCAGTCTACAACGATCACGTTGGTCTCACCTTTGTCAAGGTATGCTGAAAATTGCGTGGTTCATATTACAAACTATTTTAAAGTAAAATCGTATAAAGTCGCAACATTCAAAGTCGTCAATGTTGACCGTTGAGATTTTTTTATAATTGAATACAATTTTCATTTAAGTTAAGTGCAGCAAGGATCATTATTACTAATGATATCTATAATTATCATCGATTTCAACCTTTATTTACTCATACACGTTAACACATGGTGGTAAGACCTTGTCCAGGGTCCGTCCGGAGCGCTATCATCGTCTTATCCTTTGACCTACCGCCAAGCAGCAGTAATCGCATAGGTGTGTCCCAGTATGGGGATAGGACAACTGGTGAAATGAAAAGCATACAGGCATTCCATCTTAGTCCTCAAGGTTGGCAACGCATTTGCGGTCTTGTGATTGTAATTATGGGGCCTCTAATCCCGCTTACCATCAGGTGCCTCGTGTACTCGATTGCCTTTTCTTTGCCATTCAAAAAAATTGCTTAAAAATTGCTTCTGCCAAACATACACATAGAATGCTTCACGCGTAGCTATTGGCTTTTTTCGTGCACACATTCTTACCAGTTCTGACGGAAGGGTTGGGTTCGGTCAGTTGGTTGCTGAGCCATCCGTGGGCGACGATGACTGTGTGGTGGTTGGCGTTGAAGTTGGAGTTGAGGATGGAGTTCGCGTTGTTCATTACCAGAGTCTGGGCGATGAGCCTGTTGCGGCTGAAAATTAAAACGAACTTGTTAAAATATATATCGACGGGTAAGTATTTTTTTGGAACATAACATCTTACAAACATTTACACGCGTAAAAAATGCGACTAATTGAGAATCGTCGATCTCGCTTCTTCATATCATGGAAATACAGTTATAAAGGCGTGTACCTTTTGCTAGCAAATCAATGTTCGTTAAATAATGTGCGACATTTAAAAAAATCCTCCTTAGTTATTTTGTACCATTTTTATTTTCAGACTTACCGAGTATACAGATGGTAACTGTTGTCAGCAGGGTTCCTGTTGATCTCCTCAAGCAGCTCCATATCTGGCTCAGCCTCCAGGTCTATGTCATGCATCAGGCCGTCTCCACCCGCCATTTTCATGAAACGCGGGTATTTATAGTCGGCCGGATCATTTTCAACCAACGGCGAAGCGGCGACGTACGCTGTCAAAAAAAAGAGTTTTAAAGGACACTGTATTACACTGTACTACTATTACAATTTGCTCAAGAATCGATTTCTTGCAGCGCGCTTCTCAGCAGTCCTCGCCTTTTGGGAAGCGCTGGTAGGTAATCTTACCGCATGAAGATTTGCAATATGGGTTATTGTTTTGAGAGTCCACCTTTAACTGAATCTTTACTAAACTAAATGGCGATGAACTGGAAACGATTTGCGGAATCAAACTCCGAACTAGTTCCATCTACTCCTTTGGGAAATAAATTACTTAAACAAATATTCTGTTCGGTGCAATGTTCACTAGTTATTAAAAGCACACGGTCATTTTATTGTAAGTGGACAATTTAGGTTGCACGAAACACAGTTACAAACGCCGTTTGTTTCAGCCCTGTTTAACATTTTAACTATTAAATTGCGGGATGTATAATTTTTTTGACGTTTACTTCACCATCCACTAATGTGAAAGAACAACAACGCATCAGTTGGAACAAAGCTTACTCAATATTATGATTTCACGTTAAATATAAACGGTATTTTGTTTAAGCACCAACCCTTTGTTTGATAGAGATCTTACATAAAACAACAATTTCAAGGCAGTGGAGGACAAAATGGGAAGAGGGGTAGATAGTTTTTATGTATACATACCCGTCGCGACGATTAAAACCAACAACGAAGCTTTCATAATGGCAGTTGTATACCGTCTATTATAGTTTTCATGACGTGAGCCAGTATTTATAACAAACATAATCCACAACGCTAGTACGTATTAACACAAGAAAGATTATTCTGTGATTAGTGATTAGAATTCAATCAAAGCTGATATCAATAATAAATAACATGTTTTCAGTTAAAATCATTTTGAAGGCTGACTGGATTTTCGCACATTATTTCCTCAACCGACTGCTAACTAAAAGAAGGGAAATGAGTTTTACAGACATGGTATGTATGTGATCAAAAAGTGGAAGTTCCGCACCAACTTCTGAACTGTTGGACCGATTGCAATAAAAATAGTGTCATACAAACGTGTGCTGCTATAGGCTATAGGTACATAATATAAGTGTTATAAAGGTGCGTCATACCAGATCTCAGTGGGATTTTAGTTTTCAACTCATTACTTCTAATTCGGAGATCTTTTTAGTATCCCACTGCTATCTAAAAAGGTGCCAAGTCTGGTGATTGTTGTTAGTTGTTTGGTTGTTGTGTTGTTATTGTTGTTGTTGAAGCTAATTTAGTGTCACCAAATTCATATTAAGCTCCAACTGGTCAGTTTTCTTAAAAACTTTGCGGATTAAATTATATCGTGATATAATTATTGCTTAAAATACACTTAGTGGTAATGGTTTGCCAAAAGTCAAAGTTGGCAACTTTTAAGACATCACTACTATTGGTGGCAACTGAGAACTTGATCTATTTTTACACGAATGCCAAAAAAAAACGACAGGTGTATAAACCAAACTGACACTTTGACAAATTTTAGAAATACATACATACATACAGTCTTTAAAAAATCATCAACTTGTACTTAAGAAAAAACACAAATGTAAAATAGGGTTTATAAAAAACCAGAAGTTTACGTAATATGTCGAACAGGCAATAATAATACGTTGGTTGCATGCTGATAATGCTAGCAATGTCACAATTGAAATGGAGGTTAATTTGACGAAAGTATATGAAATTAAATCTATCAGTGGAAAGAAACGCAGAGTTTTTTTCAGTTTCATGAGATTGGAATGCCGGAAAAAAGGTAGAAATCAAAAAACGTCCGGACCCCATTGATGATCCGACACTCAATTTTTTATTATTAGTTCTATTTAATTATTTTCTCTCGTAGAATAATCCATAACATTTTAAACTATTGAATAATATGCTATAACAGATACTTAAACCCAATAATTACATTTTAAAAGTACCTACAAGTACTTATTGTAAAGAAAAAATGGTCAAACACGAGAAAAGAAAGAGTAGAGGTTTAAGAGTAGTTATAATGTTTTTAGTTAAACTGACAGTTTAAGATATAGCATGATTGTTTGCATGAAAATAATCACTAACTAGAAACAACATGGAATTTTTGGTAAGAATAAAAAGAAAGAAAAACATATTTTACTATGCAGCCATGAAACGCATAAATAACATTACTTTACTTGACAGGTATAAATAAAGACTTTTAGTAATCGCAACAGTGGCACTATGCAAAAAAAGGAACTCATACAAAAGTTAATTCTTTTTAACTGCAATAATGTCATTACTTATTATTAATATAGTATTTTTCGTAATTTAGTGTCACTGTTGGATTTAACGTCCGTAATAGGTGCTGCAGTGCTGTGCTAACCATACTTACCATTCCTATTCTATTTCTTAGTATAAATAAGTTTCTGTCAAAAATTACATTTTTACGACAAGCTTTTGTTGCCGACTGTACTTTTTTTGCAGAGTCATTATGTGCTTATCAAGACCAAACAAATGAGCCCCAACACGATGGGTCTACGTGAAGTATAGCGGAGATTCTGTCGCCACCTTCCGACTCCTTCATCAGATCAGCTCCATGCCATCCAGTTTACACATGTATATGCAAATTTTCAGCTTCATCGGAAACCGGGAAATGAGTCAAATTTAATTTACATACACACATACATACATGTACATACATACATACATACATAAATAGATACATACATACATACATACATACATACATACATACATTGCAAGTTAAATAAGAGCTTGTAATAAGTCCGACCGGGACCCTAAAATCAGTCAATCAGATTAATCTGCCAAGTCGTAGCGCAGCAAGTGACGTAATTTGATTAAATAATATTTATAGTTGTACACAACTTGCTTGGTTCTGCTGAGACTGATATTTTTTTAAAGTGTATTTTTGTATTTTCCCCCACAGTGTCTGTGGCCTGCGTGAACTCGATCAGTGGCTATATTCAACACGGTAAACAAGGTTGTCTGTCGCCGTCCTAATAGTCATAGACTAAGGGAATCTAGTTTATGTATAGACTTAGATCTGTCATTTGCTTTGAGGTTACAAAGATCTCTTCCTGACAATTCATAGCGTGCGGGCGCAAATAATTTGTATTTCTTTAAAGTTAGTTAAGTAAAGTGGATTAAATCGATGTGATAACAAGTCAGTGTTCATATTTCAAATGTCAACAACCCCAGGAGCCCTTAAAACGACGCTTTGAACCCGCCGCCGAACGGCTCTTGGGAAAGGGTCATCATCATCCACCGAGTGCAGCAGTAGTACAGCCAGTCAGGATCTGGCTATTACGCAAAGACGTGTTATCTTTTTGTTTTGAACGCCACAGTTTGCTTTGGCCGACAACTGAAAGTTGCGCGACAGCCAACACAAGTCAAAAATTTAATTAAAAAAATAAAATAGATGTTTAAAAAAACAAAAACCCGCTTAAAAAATAACTTCTTTTAAAATGGTAGGTCAGTCCAACTGCATTCTGCTTTTGGTTTAAAATATTGTGGGACGCCGACTTCAGTAAGACTGACGTACCATTTTAAAAGAATTTATTTTTTGCATTTTTGAAGGCGGGTTTTTGTTTTTTTAAACATTTATTTTATTTTATACTTTTTAGTGATCCTATTTATACTGTTACGTAGCTCCACTTCTAAATATTAATGAGAAACTATAGAACATTTCAAGCTCGCCGCAGACAACGCCGCGGGAATGTCATAGTCTTATTTAAACCTAAATGTTCTTCGTCATAGTCGCTCAACTACCTTAATCGAAATATCTTGTCGCCACCCTTGAAATAGGTACCGTTAAGGAGTTCCGGTGGCCATCTGTGGTTTTCATCATCAGTTCCACTTCACCATAGTACTTTTCAAAAGCAAATGCACGAGTTACAGTGAAAAATACCAAAATCGCTATAGGTGTGCCTATAATACTTGAGGAGTTCTCTTGATTTCTCCAAGATCCCATCATCAAATCCTAACGTGTTGAAAATGGGACCAACTAGAACGTATACCCATTCAAACAACGAAAAAAATTTTCAAATCGGTCCTGTGGTCTTCGAGTAATCGGGGAATATACATTTAAAAAAAACCCGACGAATTGAGAACCTCCTTCTTTTTTTGAAGTCGGTTAAAGAGACTTTGTTTCGTATGAATTGAGTTGTAATTTGCATAACATAGCAAACATGTTTGGTGTGTGAGTAGTTAATACAATTTGTATTTGACGTTTGGCGTCCAAAAAGTTAACTCGGGCGCCATTACGGACAAGTAAATAAGAGTTGTCGTACCGTTGATAATAAGATAACATGTCAAAAGCAATAATATTTTATCGAGTGGAATATCTTACCATCGCTGCCCTCAGAGCATATTAGAGGTAATGCATTAGTGAACTGCATTTTTGCATGATCTCTTACTATTTGATATAATGTAACGTTACTTTATCTACACTCAGATCATAAGTCACGCGTTCAAAACCCGTAGGCAATGACCACCATTACCTGTGGTAGTAGGTGACAGCGATGACAGCTGTTAATTTTGGAAGATGTTCCAAATTTGGATCTCATTACCTTACAATATTCGATAACGTAATTTCAAAATTACGTTACAGCTGTCATCGTTGTCACCTACTACCACAGGTAAGGTAATGCTGGTCATTTGCCTTTCGGCTTCTGAACCCATCTTAGAGTACTTATAATATGTGTGTAGATAAAGTATTGTACGAGACTCTGCGTAATTAGCATTACGCAACCGTCACGTAAACTACTATTAATAAGGTTCTGCGGTGGATCAGGGCCTCTATTCTAACACCATGCGTGCGGTCGACGACCTCAAATCGCACGTATGCCGAGCGACAATAAGTTAAAGAAGCTGCTAAATGTCGGAAAGACGAACTACTTATCTATTTATACTGTGGTAGGTACAGTATAATGATATGTATACAGGGTGTCTGGAAAACCTTTGGAGAAATTTTAACAGTAGATAGGGTGGGTGATTTGGATCATCCCTATATAGGTAACTTTTTTTTAAGTTAATATTTGACTGAGTTACAGGCTGATTTATCATCGCCTTTCCTGACGATGCTCTCAGTGTGCCCCATCTTAACTAATTCATTCATAACATGTGTCACAACGTAATGTAAATAAACAAGTTGTGCCTTATATTGAACTATGTTTCTAATCATGGTTAAAAGCTCCATGGTGTTTAGAAAACTGACACATTATTCTGAAATGAAAAGACGGTCTCTGTTAAGGGCTATTATGTGAAATAATTTAAAATTGAAACTTACGATTCCTATTTTTATGTCCCACTCTTCGCACACTCACACAGCTAAAATAGCACTTGTACTCGTAGGTACATTCAACTTCTTTTAAGAGATCATGAATCATGGATTTACTTTATTGATTTGTAACACTATCGGGGATTACTACGAAAAAAAAACCATAATTAAAACGAATCATTAGGTAAAGTTGTGATTGTGCTTTGACAATTTGACATTAGTATCTTTTTAAATCTTGTGCCATTAAAACTCTTTATAAAAAGAGTTTTAGGATTTTTTTGTGAAAATAAAATCGTCCCTACACGTTACGTTTTATCAGAATTACATTTAAAGCTGGCATCATACACGTGGTTGAAAGATATTCGTATCCTAGAAAAACATAGGCTAGCTTCTTAATCTAAGGGCCGTATTAATAAAGTCATTTCAGCTAAGATGCTCGTCACAAGATACGTCAAAGTAACTGTCAAGCCATCCCGGATTGTCACGGAAACTACGGAAGTTGAAAAGGACTCAACTTAGACTCGTAACTGGGGCAATAACTGGTCATGCCCTATTCAACAGACACTTACACACTTTAGGTGTTACAGACAGCCCCCTGTGCAGAGCCTGCATGACAGCGGAAGAAACCGCTGCCCACGTCATCATGGAGTGCCCAGAGGTGGCAACATACCGGGCGCGACACCTCGGACTGGTACCGAGGTCGCTACCAGAAGTCATCGGCAACGTCAAGGGTCTGCTAGGCTTCCTGGTGGAACTGGGTTGGCAGGAGTAGTGTCACCAACCCTCTCACGCAAAATAGGCGCATATTTAAGTCGTCGAGTTGCGGAAAACAGCCCGCCACAACCTATAACTGTCAAGCCATAGAATACTGTCATGTTTGACGCATCTTGAGACGGGTATTGCAGTCGAGATTAGTTTATTAGTACGGCCCTAAGAAGCGATCAACGTGGTGAAACTCTGTGGTGACACTACAGTATTCTTAAGTAGCAACCATTACTTACTCAGAGGCGTCAATTAAATTTAATGCTTGATTCAAATTGCTGCTGTCACTTTCTTTGCTATAGCAATAAGAATAATTGCCGCACTCAGAGACGTCGATTAAATTTAATGCTTGATTAAAGTTGCGTCTGTCACTTTCTTTGCTATAGTAATAGAATAAGACAGCACATCACTAAACTAGCATTAAACTTAATTGACGTCTCTGAGTGCGGCAGTAAGACAACATTTCACTAAACAAGCATTAAACATAAATGACGCTTCTGAGTGCGGCAGTTAATGGTGGTTATTTAGTTGGAAGTAATAGTTTATTAATCAGAAGGTTTTGGGCCAAAATTGAATCATGTTCGCAAACAACAATGCCAGATCCTGGCTAAAAACACTTTAAAAAAAGGCCGCGGATACTAAGGAGATTTAAATTCAGTATTTTATTACTTACACGTTTAGGGAACTAATACGAAAAATATTTATAATAATTATGTATGGAAAGATCAATATACGGAAACAGTGTCGTGGCGAGACGTAAAACGCAAACTTATTTTTGAAATGGAAAAAAATAAACTATTTAATAAAACACAAAAATAATGTACCTATGTATGTTCTGGAAGTAGCCCCCTCGGGCACTTCTACACGTTAATATCTACCAGCGCTTCAAGAGGAGACCACAGTGAAGAAGACATCAACGCCGTAGTATGTACAATCATTGAATTAATTGGGAACACCAAATAAAATAACTACTTGCTTTTACATTTTTGACCAGGAGATACTGACACTACATTTCCGGTCATTTGTACCAAGTATGGCGACCCTTCAAGGGTCTAATTACGTAATGACGAAAAGGAAAATGATGGTCATAGCGCTGGTACCGGCGGCCTAAACGCGTGGACGTTAATCGAACGTGTCGGATAAATTACGAAAGTCGAACGATTTGTACCACTAAAATTCTTGTATTTTCCAATAGTCGATGAAAAAAGAAGTAGGCGGTAGCGTAATGCCATACTTCTCCGGTGTGGCCCGCCATACCGACGAAAACACGTTAATTAAAAAAAAACAATACAACCATTTGTACCAGGCTAATTTTTGCACAGCTAATCATCGTCGAGTAGCCGTTCACGAAAATCACCATGCCATACTTTTCCGACGGTTCCAAATGACCGCCCACGCGTTTGGGCCACCGGTACCAGCGCTATGACCATCATTTTCCTTTTCGTCATTACGTAATTAGACCCTTGAAGGGTCGCCATACTGTTACAAATGACCGGAAATTTTGTGTCAGTATGTCCCGGTCTACAGTCTTTTGTAAGGATCTAATTGAAAGCAATAATGTGAAGATATTTAAGATATTTTGGTATTTAGAATTCGTTTTCGTGATATACATTTATATTTATATTTTATTTACTTAATGTCAGCTATAAGTTCTAAAGCTTGACTGATACCAACAACCATATATCATTCGGCTTTAGAGGCTTTCATTGCGATCTGAAAAACCTGTTTAATTATACAGAACATACTTACCTTCCAGAGGAAAGATTCAAATTATTTATTTTTGGTCGTTTTGAGTAAAAATTGGGTCATGCTGCCAATTTCACTCCAAGCTGCGATTTATTATGTAAAACGGTTTTAATTAACCTTTTTCGAAAGATGACTCGGTAGTGCTATCAAGTGCTATAATGTCTTTGACAAGTATCAAACTTATGTCAAACTATCAAATGTCAGAAGAAATAATTTTGAAAAATCTGAAACGTAAAAGATATTTTAAGATATGTATGGGGCAAAAAAAGTGGAGCTATTTTAACCCAGATCTTAAAACTAGTAAGTATTTCTGCCTGGTTGTACGACAAATTTTTCTTTAGAGATATAGCGATGATCCAATTGTGTTGGAGTCCCGGGGAAAAAGGATAATATCTCCTCAAATATTGTAGGAAAACATATAGCGATTTTAGTATTTTTAGTAACAAGTCCAGCATTTGCATTCAGAAAGTATCATTTGGTGAACTGGAACTGATGATGAAGACCACGGATGGCCACCCGAACTCCTCAACGGTACTGATTTCAAGGGTGGCGATAAGATATCTCGATTAAGATAGTCGAGTGACTACAACGAAGAATATTTACTTGTTTAAATATGACTATGACTTTCCCGCGGCGTTGCTTGCGGCGCGCTTGAAATAACGTAAAGTTTCATATCAACCAAGAAGTGGGACTAAACAGCGTATTATGATCACTAAAAAGTATAAAATAAAATAAAAGTTTTTGGAAACAAAAAACCGTCTTCAAAAACGCAAAAAATACCTTCTTTTAAAATTGTAGGTACCTAATAGGTTACCTAGTCCAACTGAAGTCGGCGACCACAATATTTTCAACAAAAAAGCCGACATCAGTTGGACTAACCTATTAGGTACCTACAATTTTAAAATAAAGTAATCTTTTGCGTTTTTGAAGGCGGTTTTTTATTAGGGTATGTTACCCAAAGGGTAAAAACGGGACCCTATCACTAAGATTCCTCTGTCCATCTGTCTGTCTGTCTATCTGTCTGTCAGTCCGTCCGTCCATCCGTCCGTCCGCCCGTCCGCCCGTCCGTCCGTGCGTCCGTCCGTCCGTCTGTCTCTCTGTCTGTCTGTCTGTCTGTCTGTCTGTCTGTCCGGTCTCATGAACCGTGATAGCTAGACTGTTGATTTTATTTGTATTTTTACTGCCGCTATAACAGCAAATACTAAAAACAGAACGCCAGTATTATCGTGTCAATACATCAGAAGTCATAGCAATAGCTGTACAAGATTTTGAAAATTAGGTAGGTAAAGGTTTCTTTTTAACCGACTTCAAAAAAGGAGGAGTTTCTTTGTTCCACTGTAATCTGATGAGGGGATCCATGAGGAATTGAGGGAACTCCTCAAATATTATAAGCATACATATAGCGATTACATTACAGGCTCACCAAGTTTGGATTTGTTAGTTTGGGTTCGATAAGCGTATAATGACTGTGTACCTGTCGTAGAATTTTCCTTATTCGTTTTGTCATTACGAACGAAGATCTTAACGAATCGAAAAAAAACGGTCTTAGGTATTTAGTACTGATGTTGTTTTTATTATGCCCCAAAAATCGTAGTTTTCAAGGGAATAACAAATTAAGCTTCTATTAGATAAAAATTACTTGCCTCATGTATCATACTTGAGAACGGTTTAACAAAGTTTGTGTGTATAAATGAAGAAATTCATAAAAGCACGAATAAAATACCTAGCGTAAACACTAATAAATGATATCTAATACTGTCAATGTATTTTTATTGACGTTTAAGAGCTGATCTGATGATGAACCCGAAACGTGGCCAATATTACGTACGTTGTGGCATTTTATAAATAAATAAATACAGATGTAGATACTAATAATAGTCTGATTTTAGGTTAATAAAGGCGAGCAACACTATGACTTTTACATTTTAAAAAAGAAACAGAAGAAAGAAAACAATTATTAAAGGAAAACGGAGCTAAAAATCAAAGTTCAAGAGAAGACTGATGAATAGTAACCTTAAATTTTTAATAAGTACTACGAGTATTATTATAAATACGTAGGTCATAATGCGAAAGATTGCTTTTTTTCAAGCTTTTATTTAACATGCATTGTTCGTATGTATGTAAGTTGTCCGTTAAAACAAGCAAGTATATTTTGAACCAGTTCCCTTAATGGAATGGGCTGAAATTTGGACCACATACGTAAACCCGATGATATCTAAGAGCTGATCTGATGATGGAGTCGGAAGGTGGCGACGGCGACAGGATCTCCGCTATATTTAACGTAGACCTAACGGGTAGAGACTCCTTAGTTTGGTCTTGATAAGCAGATAACGATTTTGCAAAAGAAAAAGTACAGTCAACAACAAAAGCTTGCCTCAAGAATGATTAAGACACACGGCAGTGTGTCCGGCCAAGTTCGAAGAAAAAAACCGAGCGGTACCTACTGCAGTGTCTAATATTTACACGAACTCATTCAGCCCTTTTTCCCACCCTCGTAACTTTTTCCTAGTACAGCCAGGAACCTGCTTTTTTACAGATTACTTAGGTCAGTAATAAAACTAGCCAAGTACCAGGAGATCATAAACAAGTAAGGGATACGAAAGGGTTTTTTACCCAGCCCGCGAGGAAAATATGCAATATGCAAAATAAAAAGTATCGGATGGGTTGCTACTGAATATGACTCTGGGTTTTCATTATTAGAACTTCACTCTAATTCACAATGCGGTCATGTTTTTTCAGTTAGATTAGATCCTATTTACCTACTACGTCCGTCCATGTCTGTCAGCGGATGTTTCTCATAAATCGTAATAGGCAAACGTTAAGTCAGTGGTATAATGTGATGATGATGATGATGCTGATGATGGGTAGGGACAAGGGCAGTGTTCACGTATTTTATATTAACCTGTTTACAATACAATAATTATTAATAATTATTGAGGTTAATCTGATGATGGAGTCGGAAGGTGGGTGCAGAATATCCAGTGTACCTAATGTATAGTCTCACTGAGTTTGAAGTAGTTTGAACTTCTTTTAAGTATTCCTGTATGTATGTTCGTCTGTTGCTTTAATCCATCATAACTTCTATAAGCTTAGCCTAAGTACTAATAAGCAATCAGATAGGTTTATAATTTGTTTCCTAGTTTGATCCTTATTTATATTGTTTCTGTTCCAGCCAGCTTCGTCAGTGTATGTAACAAACGGACTCTACCATTGGAAATGTATACATGTTCACAATCCGTCTTTCTGCATTAATCAGTTGCCTTTATGCATTTTTTCTCATACGTTTCAAATTGCATGCTGTAAATAGCATGATGTCAAGCCCCTTTAGCCTCGTAAGGCCCACGTCAAATTCCGTTAGTTCGAAAAAGGATCTTGTGTCGGTCATCTAAAGACAAAAGTCACTTTGACAAATGTCCTAATTTTAGGACGTCGGGCTTTACGAGGTCGCACAAAAGTAAGGTTATCTGTGAGTTCTACGTACCACAGATTAAATAATAGTAACTACGTACCAAGTTAATTCGACGTCTGAACACGCAGCGAACGCGCATAAGCGGCCGGCCTTTGGCTGGTGATCACGCGACGTAAAATTCTTCGGTAGGTACTGTACTGACCTCATCTCGAGTCAAACCTTCAAGCAAGAATTAAATTGTCTTTGGTATTTGACTGGTTAGAAAACGGAGAGTGTGGGGGTTGCTAGGAAACAGTGGGGAGTTGACGGGAGTGATTGTCGGGCTTGAAAAAAATGTTTTCTTAAGATTTTTATTTGCTTTTCTTTATAATAATAGTGGTGTATTCACAAAATTTTCCTTTTATAATTAATAATGTGCGGTGTGCATAATTGTGAATAACATATAGGAGGTGATCTATAGGAATTTTGCAGGGAGACGTTAGGAGATTTCGTGAGTTTTCATGTAGACTAAGTCTACTTAAAAAGGTAAATATTGTAGTCCTACCGTTGTCGGAAACACTTATCTATAAGAAATCATGTTTACGAATAATTTGGTTTATGGTTTGAGAACAAGAAAATCGAACTAGTGATTTCTCATAGGTATTTTAATCTTTCGTATATGTCTTATTGTTTAGAATAGAGAAGCTTGGGGATGAGTGTTCTGGTTGAGGATCTGAAAGACGTATGGAAGGGTGATAGTCGTTGTTTAGAAAGGGTTCCGTATGGTGTTTAATTTATTGTGAATGTTTGTTGTGTTTCTAGGTATAGTAATAGAGTAAGGAAAACTTTCATAGTACAGGGAAACCTTAGTTGCATATTTAACCTTTCATTTTAATACATTTCACGCGGGAGCATGACCCTGAGAGCTCCGTCGCTTACTACGAGGGCTTCTAAGCGGTTTGGTGTCGCTGTCGGGAGAGTTCGGTTTGCGGCTGCGCGGCCTTGACATCTCGTCGGGACCCGAAGCTAAGTGTTGTCTTTTAGTGGTTACTCGATGGGTGCATCGTTGCACGTGGGGTAGTAATGCAGCTGGTTACGAATGACATTTGATGTCGTCATTTTCAAAATATTTTGAATTATGGAAGATGTCATTGCAATTTTGACAACAAGGCTATTAGATCATTCGTAGCAAAGCTGTCCTTGTTAGAACATGTTTATTTGAATATTTTTCTTTGATTTTGATTTTTTTTTTTTATTTACGAATATTTTCAAAATGTTTTGAGTTTCGAAATTTTATTTTTGGGAGGAACAATTTATTTAAAAAAACAGAACAATTTTTAAAAAAATAAATTCTTAGAAGCAAATCATATTGAATTTAATAGTGATATACGCTGGTCGTCGGAAAACCAAACTAGTGATAAATTTCTTTGAATTATTTCACGGGATTATAATTCTATCGCGAAACTAATAATTATTTAAAGGTAAATAATTTTATTGTTCATTTGATATTCTTTTATAAATGTTTTTAATCAAGGGAATTCGAAGGCTTATTAATAATTCAAGACTGATCTAATTCTTTTGGATCTTGTGTACCTTTTAGGACTCCATGTCTAATCTTCAGTTTATTGGAAGAACCTTTCTAAATTTTCCCATGCTGTTTGGCTAAGATTATTTAGTTCTCTTTCGGCTCTTATATTGGGGTTTACAGTTTTGCTTGTGTCCTGGCAATTTAAATTACAATTTATCTTTACCTTTCTCGTTTAATGCATCGGATATTATACATGTTTCTATTCGAGTCGAAGAGGGTTTAGTGTCTTGGTGAAAGTTATCAGCGGGTCACAGACGTCGATGACATCTTACCGCCACTAAACATCTTGGATTAAAATAGCAAGCAGAGACACTTCACACTGTACGCTCAGTTTCCATACAGACTGCACAGACTGCTTCAGTGTGTTAAAGGTTCAAGGTTAATAGCTTCAAAATTTATCTTGGGGAACCGGGGGTCGGATTTGAGTTGCGTCAAGAGTCGATCTCACCTCTGGTCGAAAGACGTTAGTTAGTTGAGGTGACTTGCTGGCTTGGTTTTTATGATCTCATGTCAGCAAGGATGCCTGCGAGTTTAGCTCGGCAACTGCTTTCTACTCCCGGCTCTCATGTCGGTTCGTGGGGACTCGACTAAGCGAAGCGAAAGCTGAGCGTGTGATATCGGGTGCCTTGACGGATTCGAAGGGGAGGAGACCTCCAACATTCTGGGTTTACTTTGATACCTGTCACACTGGATTGCAGAAAACACACACATTCCGTCGTCCTAAATATCCGAGGACACAAGAGGGGTAGTTTAGGTCAATAGTCTCTCCATCTAAATTATTAGGAAAAGAATTAAATCCTGTCTCTTGGAGTGACTATAATTTGTCGGGCCCTCTGCTCTCTTGGTTACGAGGACTTACTCAGACTGACTTGGCGACGTAATGGAAGCTCTCCCCAGACAAGTTCGGGACAGGCTGGCGGAGTGTGTCCAGCCTGGAGTCGAGCACACGAGCAAGAGCGGGGAGGGGCTCTGCTTTTACCAGACCACAAAACCTGTCGAATTTCCATAAACTGAAGTTCTCTAGACGTTTCTTTTCTTCAACTAATACAATTATTTGAATTCCCTTATTCTTGAATATCTCTTTAATCAGAAGAATCTGTTATCCCTCATTCTCGCCTTAGGAACCATGGGTTACTAAAACATTTAAAAAAAAACCACACAACGTTACTACCACTATTTCGATTGGCAAATATCTTTTGTCTACCGGTCCGCCAAACAGATTAAATAATTTAATCTTTCTTTTATATTTTATAAGGCCTGCCCCCTGGGGTCAGCACAATTGGTGCCGCGTGACCAGGATTCTAGGGTATTAAGCAGATTGAGGGGAAGAGATTTTGTGAATTAAGGGAGAGGCATTACTTTCGTTTCTCGAGATTTATGAATAGTGCAATTTGCAGGTTGAGGCACTTCACTATGCTAAAAGGAGGAAATAAAGCTTTCACTATTGCGATTGAGGGAAATATAGGATCAGGGAAGTCTACCTTATTAGAGAAATTGAAAGTGAATAAATTAGTAACAGTATTACCGGAGCCAGTACACAAGTGGCAAAACCTAGATGGGATTAATTTATTTCAATTGATGGTAGGAGAGCCTAAAAGGTGGGCGAGTGTATTCCAATCGTATGTCATGAGAACTTTGATAGATCACCATGTTGCGCAGGTGAATACTCCTATCAAAATAATGGAACGGTCCGTTTACAGTTCGAAGAATTGTTTCATGGGTGTACTTCTTGACAATGATATAATCCATCCGGTAGAGGTTCGAGTCCATGAAGAATGGATGCGTTTACTAAAGGACCATATGTCTATGAGTGTCGACTTGGGAATCTATATACGGACAAATCCGGAAGTTTCATTTCAGCGAACATTAAGTAGAGGAAGGTTGGAAGAAAGTTCGATTACACTAGGTTATCTCACACAGTTACATAGTAAGCATGAAGATTGGTTTTTGGGAGATAAATGGCAGGATTCTTTTCAGAGTATCAGAATTATAGATGGTAATTGTGAACCAGAAGCGATCGTTAATCAATATCGAGATATTGAAAGGGAAATAATAGCCACTTGGGAGACTGAATTTGAGAGTGACAGAATTGCAGAACCAAGTCCAAGGTGGCCAGGTGAGTCTAGAATCTAGCTTAGAAAAGCCTCAGGTTGCTACTTGCTCTTTTATTGATGGAAGATTTGATCGTCCCAAATTTCCCGGAAGGGGAGATATTCACCCTGTCTCTTTTATAGAAGACTTATTTTCATATTTACGAAGAATCCCCACAAGAGAACATGTCATAGATAATATAATAGGATGTTTGGAGGGGGATGTTAGAAGATGGGCCAGAATTTATAGGGAACGTTGGAATACGGAAGAGGACTTCAAGTCAGATTTTATGGACACTTACTGGGGAGAGCCAGAACAGAATTTACTGCGAAGAAATATTGTATGTGGAGTGTGGGAAAAAGATAAGAACAAATCCATGATGGGGTATTTTATATCATTAGCAGGGCAGGCCAAAATGTTAAGTACGCCTATTCTGGAAGGTCAATTAGTTGATGATTTAATGCATCATTTCCCAAGGGAGGTCCAATATGCTTGGAGGATGAGGAAGGGAACGACTATTATTGAAGGAACAGAATTTTTAAGAGATTTGGATGATGTTGATAAGCAAAATCGTTACGTAGAGAATCGAGGTAACGGGCAGACGTCGTTTGGAACGAAACGTGCCACGACCGAATTGGTAAAACCGAAATTCACAAATAAAAGACCTAAGGTTGTTGCGAGGCTTGACGTGGAAGAAGAAGAAGATTTTGGTGGAACTGAAGACAATAACAATGATTTAAACTAGTTGAAGCTGATTCTAAGGACCCGAAATTAGCTTACAGGAAGAAGGGCATATATTGTAACATCCCTTTGCGGATAATGTTGAAAAATGGGTGGAAACCAGGAATAGGATTAGGGAAAGACGGACATGGAAATTTATATCCCATATCGGCTAATAAGACTTGGTCAAATTTTGGTAGATGTGGTTTTGGGGATGAGAATAGAGTTCAGAATAAGGAAGTTAAGTTGAATTTAGATGCTTTTCCAAATCTTTCCCCAAGTTTATTAGATCGGCCACGTGTTTCTGAGTTTTTACAAACTTTTGTTGCGGCATCCTTGTTTGATGAAGAGGTATGTTTTGATGAGGGTTCTCGCAAGGTTAGAGCGGAGATTGTTATTGAGATATTAGGGAATACAATAAATGGGTTGATAGATACTGGGAGTGAAGTGAGTTGTATTTCAGAAGAGCTTTATGAATCTTTACAAATTACTAAAGGTACAAGATTTCCATCATTACCAGTGAAACCTATACAGATTAGAGGAGCAGTAGGGCAGAAAAGTTTGAAAATACAGCAGCTAACATCTGTTGAGTTAAAAATTCAGGGGATAAGTTTCGATACTGGATTATTGGTAGTTCCAAAATTGACAGTGCCGGTGATATTAGGCTTTGACTGGTTACTTTCTCATGATGCTGTTATTAATTTGCGAGATCCTAAGTCTTTAATTCTGTCAGGTAATGGGGAAGAAGTTAATGTACCGTTTATTGATGAAAGTCAAGAGAGTGTAGATGTTAGAACTCTACGAGTCGGTCAGGATGATAAAAGGGATTCCACTGTGAAGAGTGAGGATTTTCTGGATAGGCTTAATGTGGGAGTAAAATTGAATGATAGTATGAGGATGGATTTAAAGCAAGTTTTAGAGAGTCATAAGATAGTATTCACGAAGCAAATTGGTAGGGCAAATTGTTATGTTCATCATATAGAAATGTCTGAACACACTCCGCGAATAAATAGATCCTATCCGATTCCGTATGCTTATCGTAATAAGATTGATGAAAAATTAAATGAGATGGTAGAGTTGGGGATTATTTCTAGAGGGGCGACTCCTTATAGTAGTCCTTTAACATATACAAGCAAACCTGATGGGTCTATTCGTATTTTACTTGATGCTAGAGAAATTAACAAGTACATGGTGGCAGAGTCAGAGGCCCCACCAATGCAGATAGATGTTTTAAATGCATTTCATGGTGTAAAATTTATAACTATCGTAGATTTAAACAATGCGTATTTTCAAATTCCTATATCAAAAGAGAGTAGGCAGTATACCGGGTTTACTGCGAATGGGAGGTCCTATATGTATAATGTTTTGCCACAAGGTCTGAAGACGTCTGTGGGAAGTTTTAGTCGAGCGATGGATGTAGTGTTGGGGCCAGGAGTTAGAAGTTTTTGTGTAAATTATTTAGATGATTTGGCAATATTAACGAAAGGGAGTTGGGAAGAACATTTGGAGCAATTAGACAAGGTCCTAGAACGATTAGAGAATGCGGGTTTGACTTGTAATTTAGAGAAGTGTAAGTTTGCTTGTCGGGAAGTGAAAATGTTAGGACATATAGTTTCTACTGAAGGGATTCGGACTGATCCAAATAAAGTCAAGTCGATTCAAGAGTTTCCAACTCTGAAAAAGGTGAAGCATGTGCGAGCATTTTTAGGGTTATGTAATTACTACCGGAGATTTATTCCAAATTATAGTACTTTGATTATACCTTTGACAAGATTGTTAAAAAAGGAACAAGTTTGGTATTGGGATGAGGAGTTAGATACGGCATTTAAGAATTTGAAACAGGAGTTTTCTACAACTATTATGTTGTCACATCCAGATGTAAATAAAGTTTATTATTTGCAGACGGATAGTTCAGGGGTAGGAATTGCGGGAGAGTTATATCAATATGACGATGAGGGTAATAAACGGATTTTGAGTTTTTGTGGAAGGTCGTTGAGAGGATCAGAATTGAGGTGGACAGTTACAGAACAAGAATTTTGGGCAGTAATTTATGGGGTTAAGAAGTTTGAGACTTATTTAAGGGGGGCGGAATTAATTATTAGGACTGATCATAAAGCTTTAGTGTTTGTAAAGAACATTAAATTATTTAATAGTCGGATTACAAGATGGATATTGTATTTAGAACAGTTTAATTACACAATAGAGCATGTTAGGGGGGTCGAAAATGGGGGAGTGGACGTTTTGTCTAGATTTCCAAGGGATGGGGACATTCAAGAAGGGAAAACTTGGTGTCCATCGATAATGTATATGGGGGTGCAGAATAATACTGAATTAGAATCTAAATTAGAACAGATGGTTCAGTTTCAGGATATGGATAATGTAGTTAAAGGCATTAAAGAACGCGTGCTAGGGCAAGTGGAAGGAGGAAGTCGATTGTCTAGGATAGCGATGCGTTGTTCAGTTGTCGATGGTGTGCTTTATTTTAGAAAACATGTCAATGATGTTGAAGTTTTATATTTACCAGAAGCTTTGCAAGCTGAGGTGTGTAGACAAGTTCATTTGGAGTTAGGGCATTTGGGGATTTATAAAATGATGAAATATCTAAAGCAAAGATTTTATTGGCTTGGAATGAAGAGAATGGTAGAGAAGTTTGTTAGGTGTTGTCATATTTGCCAATTATCCAAAGTGGATAATGTTAAGTATGTGGGGGCGTGTAATTCTATTGTAACGGAGAATCCAGGGGATTTAGTTATGGCAGACCTTTATGGACCCTTACCAGCGTCTAGGGGGGGAATAACATACATATTCGTAATACAAGATTCTTTTACTAAATACATTAAATTATATGGGTTGAGGGTGGCAACAGCGAAAGCGGTTGTGGTTAGGATGCAAAATTTTGCATTAACAATAAAGCCGAAAACTGTAATGACTGATAATGGAAAACAATTTATAGGGAATACATGGAAATTAGGATTACGGAATATGGGAGTTAGGGCTATATATACAACTATTAGGAACCCTAGGCCAAATACGACGGAACGTGTTAATAAAGAGTTGGGAAAATTCTTTAGGATTTATTGTCATGAAAGGCATAGAAATTGGGGTTTATGGTTAGAGAAGATTGAGGAGTTGTATAACAATACATTTCATTTAAGTACGGGGTTTACACCTAATGAAGTTCTTTTTGGTAGAGTGACTCATTTATCAATAGATACCCATTTGCCTTATCTTGTACGTAGTAGGGATATAGGAGAGATTCGGGAGCAAGCTAGGGTTAATTTACAATTGGCTAGTCAACAGAGAAAGACTAGGTTTGATTTAACTCATAAATTAATTCAGTATCAGGTTGGAGATTTGGTTAAGTTGCGAAGATTGAATAAGTCTGACTCTATGAGTGGAGTTACTCGGAAGTTTGATTTAACTTATGAAGGTCCATACAGGGTAGCAGCAAGACAGTTTGATAATGTTTATGTTTTGGTACACCCCGAAACTTTGCAAGAGAAGGGGATGTTCAATGCAATACATTTAGCACGATATTATGTTTAATCAGGAAAATGAAGTTAGAAGTTGGGGAATTAGAAATTTTATAGGGACGTTGATGTCGGTTATGAATTTCCATGCAGAAGCATTAGTGAGTGTTATGTGGGGTAGGATTAATTCGGAGTAATTTTGCTTTGGAATATATTTGAGTATTAGATTATATGGTATTTGGTGTTTAGTTCAATATTATAAGGTTTTAGAAATATTAATAAAGTATTTGCTTACTGGCTAGTGGTTTTGAATTCATATTTGGTAATGGAGGTTTAATTTAGGAGAGGGGGGGGGGAAAGATGTAGCATAGGGGAAAAAGGATTGGGGGGGGGAAGAAAGATAAAATAAGTTAGGGGACTCCTTAAATAGTTTTGGGGTTCAGTTGGTGAATTGGTTATGAAATTTAACTCTTGTTTGGGATTGATTGGAGACAAGGAGTTGGAATAAGAAGGTTAAATCTTGGCTCCGTTGAATATCGTCAAGATTTAGGGGGGGATTGTACTGACCTCATCTCGAGTCAAACCTTCAAGCAAGAATTAAATTGTCTTTGGTATTTGACTGGTTAGAAAACGGAGAGTGTGGGGGTTGCTAGGAAACAGTGGGGAGTTGACGGGAGTGATTGTCGGGCTTGAAAAAAATGTTTTCTTAAGATTTTTATTTGCTTTTCTTTATAATAATAGTGGTGTATTCACAAAATTTTCCTTTTATAATTAATAATGTGCGGTGTGCATAATTGTGAATAACATATAGGAGGTGATCTATAGGAATTTTGCAGGGAGACGTTAGGAGATTTCGTGAGTTTTCATGTAGACTAAGTCTACTTAAAAAGGTAAATATTGTAGTCCTACCGTTGTCGGAAACACTTATCTATAAGAAATCATGTTTACGAATAATTTGGTTTATGGTTTGAGAACAAGAAAATCGAACTAGTGATTTCTCATAGGTATTTTAATCTTTCGTATATGTCTTATTGTTTAGAATAGAGAAGCTTGGGGATGAGTGTTCTGGTTGAGGATCTGAAAGACGTATGGAAGGGTGATAGTCGTTGTTTAGAAAGGGTTCCGTATGGTGTTTAATTTATTGTGAATGTTTGTTGTGTTTCTAGGTATAGTAATAGAGTAAGGAAAACTTTCATAGTACAGGGAAACCTTAGTTGCATATTTAACCTTTCATTTTAATACATTTCACGCGGGAGCATGACCCTGAGAGCTCCGTCGCTTACTACGAGGGCTTCTAAGCGGTTTGGTGTCGCTGTCGGGAGAGTTCGGTTTGCGGCTGCGCGGCCTTGACATCTCGTCGGGACCCGAAGCTAAGTGTTGTCTTTTAGTGGTTACTCGATGGGTGCATCGTTGCACGTGGGGTAGTAATGCAGCTGGTTACGAATGACATTTGATGTCGTCATTTTCAAAATATTTTGAATTATGGAAGATGTCATTGCAATTTTGACAACAAGGCTATTAGATCATTCGTAGCAAAGCTGTCCTTGTTAGAACATGTTTATTTGAATATTTTTCTTTGATTTTGATTTTTTTTTTTTATTTACGAATATTTTCAAAATGTTTTGAGTTTCGAAATTTTATTTTTGGGAGGAACAATTTATTTAAAAAAACAGAACAATTTTTAAAAAAATAAATTCTTAGAAGCAAATCATATTGAATTTAATAGTGATATACGCTGGTCGTCGGAAAACCAAACTAGTGATAAATTTCTTTGAATTATTTCACGGGATTATAATTCTATCGCGAAACTAATAATTATTTAAAGGTAAATAATTTTATTGTTCATTTGATATTCTTTTATAAATGTTTTTAATCAAGGGAATTCGAAGGCTTATTAATAATTCAAGACTGATCTAATTCTTTTGGATCTTGTGTACCTTTTAGGACTCCATGTCTAATCTTCAGTTTATTGGAAGAACCTTTCTAAATTTTCCCATGCTGTTTGGCTAAGATTATTTAGTTCTCTTTCGGCTCTTATATTGGGGTTTACAGTTTTGCTTGTGTCCTGGCAATTTAAATTACAATTTATCTTTACCTTTCTCGTTTAATGCATCGGATATTATACATGTTTCTATTCGAGTCGAAGAGGGTTTAGTGTCTTGGTGAAAGTTATCAGCGGGTCACAGACGTCGATGACATCTTACCGCCACTAAACATCTTGGATTAAAATAGCAAGCAGAGACACTTCACACTGTACGCTCAGTTTCCATACAGACTGCACAGACTGCTTCAGTGTGTTAAAGGTTCAAGGTTAATAGCTTCAAAATTTATCTTGGGGAACCGGGGGTCGGATTTGAGTTGCGTCAAGAGTCGATCTCACCTCTGGTCGAAAGACGTTAGTTAGTTGAGGTGACTTGCTGGCTTGGTTTTTATGATCTCATGTCAGCAAGGATGCCTGCGAGTTTAGCTCGGCAACTGCTTTCTACTCCCGGCTCTCATGTCGGTTCGTGGGGACTCGACTAAGCGAAGCGAAAGCTGAGCGTGTGATATCGGGTGCCTTGACGGATTCGAAGGGGAGGAGACCTCCAACATTCTGGGTTTACTTTGATACCTGTCACACTGGATTGCAGAAAACACACACATTCCGTCGTCCTAAATATCCGAGGACACAAGAGGGGTAGTTTAGGTCAATAGTCTCTCCATCTAAATTATTAGGAAAAGAATTAAATCCTGTCTCTTGGAGTGACTATAATTTGTCGGGCCCTCTGCTCTCTTGGTTACGAGGACTTACTCAGACTGACTTGGCGACGTAATGGAAGCTCTCCCCAGACAAGTTCGGGACAGGCTGGCGGAGTGTGTCCAGCCTGGAGTCGAGCACACGAGCAAGAGCGGGGAGGGGCTCTGCTTTTACCAGACCACAAAACCTGTCGAATTTCCATAAACTGAAGTTCTCTAGACGTTTCTTTTCTTCAACTAATACAATTATTTGAATTCCCTTATTCTTGAATATCTCTTTAATCAGAAGAATCTGTTATCCCTCATTCTCGCCTTAGGAACCATGGGTTACTAAAACATTTAAAAAAAAACCACACAACGTTACTACCACTATTTCGATTGGCAAATATCTTTTGTCTACCGGTCCGCCAAACAGATTAAATAATTTAATCTTTCTTTTATATTTTATAAGGCCTGCCCCCTGGGGTCAGCACAGTACCCAGATAGATAGTTACCCCCTTACTAATAAACGTTGAGTAACGGTGGTATAGCTAAACAATGTTTTGTCCCTATCTGTCAAATTCAAATGTCACAATGACAGATAAGGACAAAACATTGTATAGCTATACCACCGTTACTCAACGTTTATTAGTAAGGCGGTTAGTATAGGGAATAGCGATAAACGACTTGTATGCAGAGGGAGTCGCAAACTAGTGAGCATAAGCTAGTTGTTCATAAATTTCTATCGACATTGACAAACGTGTCCATTCGGCGTCTCGCTCCTACAAATTTTTACTCTATTCAACTACTCTGTATACTCGGCCGCTATTACTGTCAAGTAAAAAAGAGCTAAGTATAGTAACGTTGACAAAACGATAACATGCCAAAGTCGATACGGTTTTACCGTGAAGGACTTAATAGGTATAGTCGTGTTTATCGATGTGGATAAAACGACTGTATAGAAAGGACTACCCCAAAATTATTTATCCCCAATATTTGTATTTCCATTCGCGTATTTCCCCATATTTTTTACTTCCCGGTCGTTTATTCTTTTCCTTCTTTTTCCATTCGCATTTTTCCTAATTAATAATTTAACTACACACATTTTATTACATTGTAGCTTTTTCCGACTGGCATGTTTCAAATATCAATTCCACAAAGTCGACGCGGATTTCCTATTTGTAAGCGCTGCTGCAAAACGAACATAATTAACCTAAACCTACCTACCGTAAAATGGGGTGAATAGAGATTCGTGGGGTGAATAGAAATACAATCTAAAATAAGTCATAACTTGTTACTAATAAGAACAAGTATTACATTGACAAGTCTTTTGGAAAATTACATTAAAATCTCAGTCTTATAATTAGTAGAATATGCTTTATTTTAGGCTGTATTTCTATTCACCCCGCGAATCTCTATTCACCCCATTTTACGTTACGCCTCTAGTAAAATTAACAAATGGGGAAATCCGCGAATGGAAAAGGAGAAGAATAACGATAGACTGGGAAAAAGATTATAGCGAATGACATGGCAATACAAATTTTGAGGGAAAATAATTTCGGGGTAGTTTTACCCCAACGCTGTTGCTGTGGCTGTTTTAACTCTGCCGCCATTATACTGTCAAGTAAACAGTTGAGCTATTTTTAACCAAAATCTGATGCTTGATATGGTGGTTGCTACATGAGAATATTTTTGTTCCGTCAGTCAATTCACCATGTAAACTTTTTTTTGCCAAGGGACTGCGTACAATTTTCAAACTGTTTGTGGAATTTGGCGGAGCATTGTCATGGTCCTTATGCCGGTTTTTTTCAAATAAATGATTTACTTGTTTATTTATTTATTACTTTCAATGGCCGTTTTCTTGTGGTCCTACTATATTTGTCCTACTCAATTCCGCTGGAGCCCCGCCCGTCCTGTTTCTGGGTGGTTTGCCCTTCGGGCATCTGAATGTAACTTTCAAACCTTACCTACCTACTTTTACAAACACAATTAGTATTTGGTGATCAAATCTAGGTGTACTTTTTGTGCAATAGGACAAAAATGGCAGGATCACGAGAAAACTTCTCTTTCAATCGCATGTGCAAGAGGTGTGCTTAAGGCATATTTTTTTGTGAGTATCCAGTCCGCAGATTAGAAGACAAGGTGCAACAGAATAAGTAGGTACTAGCATAGAAACCAGGCTATAAAACTGTTAGACGTATGTTTGACCTTTTTATTTATGGCATTCATAATTAGTTAGAAAGAGATGTCCTTGTATGGTATGCTTTCATTATTACGTCACGTAAGACGTCACAAGGTTTGAATAGATCCTTATCTGTCTGGTCTGTCTGTAATGCCCGAAGACGTACAAGAGGTCCATTCTCACAGTACACGTTGAATTCGACGTTGTGACCGAGACATTCGAAGGAGAGAAAACCGCCTAGTTTTTGTTTCATTTCCTCTTAAGAAATATGTAATCTAAATCAAAGGGCCTGTTTCACAATCGACAAGTAAATTTATCTGCCATTTAAAGTTGGCTCCCTCCTTGTCTATTATTACTGTTGTGAAACAGGCGGTTAGAGAAGTATACCTCTTGCGAAGTTCAACTTATAGTCCGGGTTCTGTCAGTACTAATTCTATGTACCACGTTGATTAAGGTCTATCAGAAAAGTAACGTTTGTCAATGGAAGTCTTTGATATCATAAACACAACACATCAAATTCATTTTTAGGGTCTCGTACCCAAACGGTAGAAACGGGATCTTATTACTAAGACTCCGCTGTCCGTCTGCCTGTCTGTCTGTCTATCTGTCTGTCCAGCTGTCTGTCTGTCTGTCTGTCCGTCTGTCAGCAGGCTGTATCTCATGAACCGTGATAGCTAGACATGTGAAATTTTCACAGAAGATGTATTTCTGTTGCCGCTATAACAACAAATACTACAAACATATTAAATTAATTACTTAAGGGGGGCTCCCATACAACAAACGTGATTTTTTTGCCGTTTTTTGCTCGATATAACGGCAACAGGAAGCCACTTGAAATATTCACAGAATATTTAGTTGTATATTCACTTTAAAAAGAAATAATTTAATTAAAATAAAATAAATATTTAAGGGGGGCTCCCGTACAACAAACGTGATGTTTTGTCGTTTTTTTTTCTAAGTACAGAATTCAACATTAATACAATTAAAAATTACACTCTCACACGGCTATTGCTATAGCAGGGCATTTTCTTGAAGCTTCTTATGTTACGAATATGAGTAAGAATAATGTCAGGTTATTTTATTGACTTATGAGGATTTTATTTGTTATCGTGTAGAATAATTTAATTTTGATCTTATACTCCGGTACAGGGGAAAGTTTCTATAAGGCTTCTTACAGACGAGCGGCATTTTGGCCGTCAGGTGGCGACGGCTGCAGTAGCCTCTGCCGTTGGCAAAATGTCGCTCGTCTGTAAGAAGCCTAAGACGACTCCAGTAACGGTTATTAAATGCTCTAAGCCTCGAACATGAAATGAATACGTACTACGTACGTATATCGATTCCAATGCCGGAAAGGTCGGTCATTTATTTATTTCTCTATGACAAGTGCGATATCATCATACAAATTATAATCAATTATGCGACGGCCTTTATTAGCTAAACCGCCACGAATACAATACCATACAGACCAATACGGACAGCAATAAAAGGATCGTCTATTTCATATTCATCCGAACTTTTAGAAGTCTATGAATTATGGTTGTCATTAAATGTCATGTTAAATGAAATTTCAGATTTTCAAATATGAATTAAATTTTTACTAGAAAACAACTTTTATGGGCTATTTTAGAGCAGAAAACAATGGTAAATGTTTAGATCTCGACATTAATAATAAAACGGACGGTATGATCGGGTCTCGGCAGTGCGTGTTCCAAGAAATCTAGTAAATATTTCAAAACCCGCAAAAATGTTCAATTGCAAAACGAAAATACAGTAAGTTGCATTAAAAGTAATCATTTTTTATAACGTTAACTTGATTTTTGTTTACATGGGGCGAACTGTTTGTTTACATACCATGTAAACAACGTATGGTCTCAGGTCATTGACCTTGAACTTGGAATTTGACGTTAGTTACTACGAACGTTTGCAAAATGTCAAGGTCAAGATATCGGCTGCGATACATCAAGTAACACAATGAATATAATTAAACCTTCTTTTTTTTTTACATTAACAGAAACAAAAATGAACCATACCCCCGTGATCAGAATCGTGCGAACTATTACCGCGCCAAATATCTCCAAAGGTTTTCCAGACACCCTGTATAAACTTTTCCACCTTGCCCCATTGAAATAAGGTGCACTATAAATGTATATTTGTTATCTACTCGATGTCAATAATTCTGAGACCCCATGAAACATTTGCTTGATAAATCTAACACGATAAGATTTGATTGTCATATAGGTAGATACAGATTGCTGATTGATTGAGTTTTCTAATCTCTTTTATCTTTATAATATAATATCATTATGACTTTTACTAATTAAAGTAAATTCAATTCGTTACCAGATTAGATTACATTAGATCAAAAGCGTTGTATTCTGTAAAGGAATACAGCAAAAAAACAATAATTTGCATATAAATTTAATAACTTGTTTTTAGCTTTTAAATGTCATCATCACTACACTACATAGTCTAAAACAAAGTTGCTTCCCGCTGTCTGTCCCTATGTTAGATCTTTAAAACTACGCAACCGATTTTGATGCGGTTTTTTTTAATAGATAGAGTGATTCAAGAGAAAGGTTTTTATGTATAATAAGTTTTGGATTATGTACGGGTACTACAGAAACTGGCATAAACCGAAGCGAAGAGGGCGGGTCACTAGTTAGTTTATAATGAATGTACGAGGGGCGGCTGAAAAGTAATCTACCTAACAATGAAACAAAAGACTGTCGTGGCTAATTTTTTTTTATTTTTCTATATAGTCCCCTGCTAGTAAAATGCACTTATTAAATTTTTCAAATATTGAATTTAAACCATTAAAAAAAAATCTTTCGGTTTGTCGTCAAAAAAGTCAGTAACCGCAGCCTTCATTTCGTCATCGGTCATAAACCTTCGTCCCCTGAGGTCTTTGTTGAGAAGTCTAAACAGAAAATAGTCACAGGGGGCTAAATCTGGACTATAAGGGGGGTGGTCAATGGTTTCGAAGCCATTGTCTTTAATTGCTAGCTTCGTTGTGCGGGCGGTATGCACTGGTGCGTTATCGTGCAAAATCAGAATACCTTTGTTTAGTTTACCTCGCCGTTTTTCTTTTATTGTCTCTCTTAGTTGGTATAGTAAGTTTGAGTAATAATCAGCATTCATTGTAGTTTTCTTCGGTAAATAATCTATGAGCAAAATCCCTTCTGTGTCCCAAAAGATTGTAGCCATAAGTTTACCTGCCGATGGACAGACCTTGAATTTCCGAGGCGGCTTCTCATCCTTAAATTTCCACTGTAACGACTCTTGCTTACTTTCCGGGTCCCATTGTCGAATCCAAGTCTCATCACATGTTACAATTCTAGAAATTATTTCTTCCTCTTTCCCTCGACTCATCTCCAAAAACTCTTCGCAACATTTGACACGCCTCTCCATGTCAAATGCAGTCAACATTCTGGGGACCCAACGTGCACTAACCTTGGACATGTTCAAATGCTCATGAATTATTTCATTGACTCGCTCTTTACTGACGCCCACATCTCTAGCTATCTCCCACTGCTTCACTCGTCGGTCCTCTAATATAATTTTTTTCACCCTGGCTACATTTTCATCGGTGACGGCCGAAACTGGTCTTCCGCTACGAGAATCATCTTCCAGACTCTCACGACCTAACTTAAACTGCTTTGACCAAAACTTTATAACAAATTCGGAAGAACACAAACTGCCAAACACACGTAACATACGCTGTCTGATCTCCGAAGGCGTATTCCCTTCTTTAGTCAAAAACTTAATCACCGCACGCTGCTCGATTTTATCCATTTTCACTTTTTCTACCGACATGTTTGAAACAATTGTAGGAGACAAATAAACGTGATGCAATAAACAAATGAATGTAATACATTTTGAAAATAGAATAACAAACGAATATAAATCCATACCAGCCAGCATTATTTTTGTATATATTTCTGACCAAGGAGATTACTTATCAGCCGCCCCTCGTATATTATATTTTGACTTTTCACAATTTATATCTAGGATGCCCTAGCTTTTATAAATTATTTGACATTTAAACACATTTACTACTTTGACATTGTACCATTTTAATATTATTTTAATTGTTCCTTATTATTTCTATTATTTTTATTTTGCACTGTATTTTGATATTGACTGTTATTTATATTATTGTTCTTATACATTCTGATGATCTTTTTGTGAATTCATAGTATTTTAATTTAATAGATTACATGTAAATTTTAAAAATGAAATAAATAAATCTAATCTAATCTAATCTAAATAAATACATTTCTGCTAATGGCTTATCTAAAGACGACATGGTATTTTCTACATCACAGCTAGATTTAAAAACAAAACGCGGTTGCAAACAAAATGGCGTCATTCCAACCAGTACTCCAAAGAGTTCAAAGCAGGTGTAGTAAATACGATTTACTTAGTTTCAAGGAGACACAGGTTGCAACGTGACACAATCTCAAAGAGACACAAGCCCAAATAGACACATCAAATATTGTAGTTACTATTGATTATCTACGGAAGTGGTTGGATGGAGATCGTTGATAAGATGTATTTAAGAGATATATATATATATATATATATATATATACCTGGGCATTTTAGCAGACCTTAACGAAGTCGACGGAGCTTCGACGGATTTTGGCCCTTCGGGCCCTCTGAAGAACTAACATAACCTAAACCTACCTGTTGATTTTGTCCAGTGTTTTCTCCGTAATCCACATACGTGGACAACATAGGTGGACCACGGAAAATAAACCTATTACACGCAATTTTACTGTAGACATAGGTATTTAATAGATGTTTAGGGATTGCTGAATAGATTAATGTAAAAGTTAATGACAATATTTTTCCCATCGCGGCGCGGCGAGCGGCTTTTCGAACTGATTGTACTGTGCCAGTTTACAACGGTGTCCTTTTGGACTTGTGTCATGTGTCTCTTTAAGATTGTATCCCGTTGCAACTGTGTCTCCTTGAAACTAAAGCGTAAACACTGATAATCATCATCATCATCATTATCAGCCGTAAGACGTCCACTGCTGGACAAAGGCCTTCCCCAAGGTTTTCCACAACGATCGGTCCTCTGCTGCTGTCATCCAGCGGTTTCCCGCGACCTTTATCAGATCGTCAGTCCACCTTGTGGAAGGTCTGCCAACACTTCGTCTCCCGGTTCGCGGTCGCCACTCTAGAACCTTTCCGCTCCAACGGCCATCAGTTCTACGAGCAAGGTGCCCCGCCCACTGCCACTTAAGGTTTGCAATCCGGTGAGCTATATCGGTTACTTTAGTTCTCCTGCGAATCTCCTCATTCCTGATTCGATCTCGCAAGGAGACCCAGCATAGCTCTTTCCATCGCCCTTTGAGTGACCTTGAGCCTTCTTATGAGGCCCATTGTGAGCGACCATGTCTCGGATCCACTGATAATATTAAATATTAGGTAATTTTCTCAGTAGATAAATAATAATCAAAAAACATATTTCAAAAAAGTACCTTTTTTTTCAGAAAACCTTGTAAAAAGTTGCTGTTGTCAATTTAAGTTTTATAATGAGCTTTGCGATGGAAATAACAGTTTTTTATAATTATTAAAGCACTATTATTACCATTGTTAAGCGCATAAACAATATCAGCGATGGTGTTTTGTGATCAACTGACATGATCTAAATTTGTATGTTACCCATAGACATTTGAATTGTCAAGACTGCAAAAATATTTGTTTTCTTACCGAATATACATTACAGCCTAGATCAGGCGAAGCAGTGAGTTAAAGTTATGGTTCCCTCTCTAGCAGCCGATTCAGCGAATTTAGAGAGTAAGCGTGATCTACGACTGAAATAATTTAATAATTCTTTGGAGAAATATGTTTCTATTAATTTATTGTTTTTTTTTTCGTAAGCGTCAGAATGAGGGTTATGTTTTTAACCGACTTCAAAAAAGGAGGAGGTTTTTCAATTCGACCGTATATATATATATGATTTTTTTTTATGTGTGTTCGCGGATAACTTCGTCGTTTATGAACAGATTTTGATGATTCTTTTTTTGTGGGAAAAGAGATATCCCAACGGTGGTACCATGATAAGGAAACCAGGGTCTGATGATGGCATCCCAGAGAAATCGAGGGGAACCTTCGTAGTGGCGACTAGTGCGTTTGTTAATTTTTTAGTAATGAATTCAGCATTTGCATTCAGAAAGTACCTATAATTTGGTAAAGTGGACGTGATGATGAAGACCTCAGATGGCCAACGGAACTCCTCAGCGATATCTATTTCAATAGTGGCGATAAGATATCTCGATTAAGATAGTTGAGCAACTATAAGGAAGAACATGTAATTGTTTTAATATGACTATGCCTTTCCCGCGGCGTTGCTTGCGGATCTCAAAGTTTCATATCAACTAAGAAGTGGGACTACATAAAAGCTTATTATGATCACTAAAAAGTATACAATAAAATGAATTTAAAAAAAAACAAAAAACCGCCTTCAAGAACGCAAAAAATAACTTCTTTTATTTTTTTTGCATTTTGAAGGCGGTTTTTTTTTTATTCGAGTGTATGTATGTATGTCTATTTTTAAGGACACTCTGCTGCATAAACGGCTTGATGGATTTGAAAACATAATGAGGTGTCGTTAGATTCGTCTTGGTTGTAAGAGTGACAAAGGCTTTATTTAATTTTTAATTTTAATAAAAAGTGTTTTTTTTTTTAACTTGTATAGAAGGCAATTTAAAAAAATGCTGTCGGGTTTTTAAAACTTGTTATTGACTTGACTTGTTATATCAGTGAAAAATTAACCTAGTCCAAAACATAACACTAGGCTTGTTTTTTGGGTATTAGAAAAAGATAACCATACTGATATAAAGAAATATAATTATATTTACGTAAAGATAGAAAACAACCAAATCTCAATAGCACTAGCACGAAAATACCCATACGTCACGTTTTTTAACCGACTTCAAGAAAAGGAGGAGGTTCTCAATTCGTCGGGATATTTTTTTTTAATGTTTGTTCCCCGATTACTCGAAGACTACTGGACCATTTGAAATTTTTTTTCTTTGTTTGAATGGGTATACTTTCTAGTTGGTTCCATTGTCAACGCGTCAGGATCTGATGATGGGATCTTGGAGAAATCAAGAGAAATCCTCAAATATTATAGGCACACCTATAGCGATTTTGGTATTTTTCACTGTAACTCATGCATTTGCTTTTGAAAAGTGCTATATGGTGAAGTGGAACTGATGATGAAGACCACATATGGCCACCGGAACTCCTTAATGGTACCTATTTCAAGGGTGGCGATAAGATATTTCGATTAAGGTAGTTGAGCGACTATGACGAAGCACATTTAGGTTTAAATATGACTATGACATTCCCGCGGCGTTGTCTGCGGCGTATCTATCTTTCTATCTTTACGTAAATATAATTATATTTCTTTATATCAGTATGGTTATCTTTTTCTAATACCCAAAAAACAAGCCTAGTGTTATGTTTTGGACTAGGTTAATTTTTCACTGATATAACAAGTCAAGTCAATAACAAGTTTTAAAAACCCGACAGCATTTTTTTAAATTGCCTTCTATACAAGTTAGAAAAAAAAAACACTTTTTTATTAAAATTAAAAATTAAACAAAGCCTTTGTCACTCCTACAACCAAGACGAATCTAACGACACCTCATTATGTTTTCAAATCCATCAAGCTGTTTATGCAGCAGAGTGTCCTTAAAAATAGACATACATACATACACTCGAATAAAAAAAAAACCGCCTTCAAAATGCAAAAAATAACTTCTTTTAAAATGGTAGGTCAGTCCAACTGAAGTCGGCGTCCCACAATATTTTAAACCAACAGCCGAATGCAGTTGGACTGACCTACCATTTTAAATGAAAGTACTTTTTGCATTTTTGAAGGCGGGTTTTTGTTTTTTCAATAACTTCAATTTCGTTTCACAACGCTAATCTATGGATATCTTACTCCTGTATAGTTACGTGACGTTGAACGAATGAATGGAATGAAAGCGTTTCGCAAGATAGAATAGAATAGAACAGAACAGGTCAGATCAGATCAGATCAGAACAGAACAGAACAGAGCGGAACAGCACAGAACAGAACAGAAAAGAACAGAACAGATCAGTATAGAATAGAATAGAATAGAACAGAACAGAATATAATAGAATATAATATAATAGGATCATTTATTCAGCTATTAAATACCTACCACAAAACACACATACATTTAAGAAAACCAAGAACAAAAGTAGGTACCTAACCTATATAACTGGCTTAAATAAAATTGCCCGAAGCGTGGTGCTGTGGCACAGAGCCGCAGTGCTGATTTTCAGCTGGACCCGTATGAGATGCAAAAGCAACGAAAGAAATAAATCAATATTAAAAAAAACACTTCGCAAAAGTTATTTTACAAATAATTAAAATAATCCTTACTAGTTAACAATAATAAAATTTAAAATGTTAAACATCACAACAAAGTGAGATCTAGCGTTCTAAGCGCATTGGTATATTTGCTTACATAATTATAATCTAAGTTGAATCTGAAAACGAAATATTCAGCAAGCACAAAAATAAAGAAAAATTGTAATATTTGAATATAAACAACAACAAAAAAAACGTATTAGATAGAGAGTTTGCCTGTGCTTGAGTAATCGGGCTGCGTATTTTTAGATTTGTTCGGGTAATATTTTAACTTGGGTTATAATTTTACTTGACACAGTGACACGTGGCATAATACTAATCTACGAATAACAGTTTAATCGGCAAAAATCGGCGGTATAAGAACTTACTCCAGTATACAGATTTTATTAGTTAAATGTTGGTGAAACGTACAATCGGCTCACTCGCGGGTTTTCTACGAATTATCTTTAAGATACGACTTGTGTTACGTCAGTGAAATCGACCCGATTAATATTTACTTATATAGAAAGGCAAGTTCGCGGTCAAAGTACTGTAAAAAAACATCCTCACGCTTATCATATATTTGTTTGCCTTTGCCCGAGGATCAATGCTTAACCCGTTATTGATTATTCGATTACATGTTTGTTTAATATATTTTTTTATTTTTTATTTTTTTAGGGTTCCGTACCAAATTACTAAAATCAGAACCCTAATAAGATGAGTTTTTCTTTTTCTCTCAACGGCTGAAGCTATCAAGCGATGGGATATCTGTAGTATTGAGTGGTCCAAACAAATCTGCAATAGTAGAAATTTTAATTTTGAAATTATTTATTCGTGACGCGAAAATAACCAAGGCACCGAAAAAAATGTGTTTTAATTTCCCAAGTTAAATAGGATACTTTCTATTTTTTAGAGTCAGAAGAGAAAACATACAATGCCCCTCTTCATTTCAAAAACTACTCAGAAATCTCTCTACTCAATTTTAAAGATTAAATTTGTCAAAGGGTAAATTTTATAATAAGGTTGGTAAGGTTCACTTTTGTTTACTTTAAAGAGCCATAGATTATGTCCCGTATGGTGGGGCTTCTACAGCCCCGCAGCAGTCACAGCCAGCAGCAGGGGTGTGATTCTCTCAACAACGACGGACGGACGGACAAACGAGTGATTGTCCGATTCGCTCGTTCGTCCGCCCGACCGCCGTTTTTTGAGAGAATTACACCCCAGGACTTTAGGAGGTTTCTAATATTTCATACAAATAAGACGAAGGTGCGGAACCCTCGGTGCTCGAGTCCAATTCGCAGGCATACCTTATAGTTTCAGAAATGGTGTGCTAACGTGCACAACATAATACTTTGTTTTTTTCACAGTAGAATAAAAACCATATTTACGGTCAAATTCGAGCATGTTTCTTTAAGAACGTAAATAAATTTCTCCATTCATTCATAATGTTCAAAACTTTTAAAAGTATTAATCAATTTATGTTTTTGTATTTGTTTTCAATTGATGACGAATAAAGAAAATGCAATTTTTGAAATCGACCTATTAAAAATGTTTAAGGATGAAATATATCCGTTTGATGATGACTTTGAGGGATATTTTTATAGTTGGGATTGTAAAACATTTTTTGTTGTTTTATTGTAATATTTATTCTGTGTATTGATTTACAATCTGTATCGGTGTTCAATATTAGCTTGTCTAATGTGCAGGAAATATGTGCTTTTAAATAAAGCAGCGGGCCTAGTATGGTTGCGTTTATCGCGTGACCAAATGTGGATAAAGCATCCGTTACTCTCGTACCTATATACTTGACAGAAAGTGACGGATGTTTTATCCATATTTTGTCACGCGATAAACGCAGCCGTATTAGGCCCTCTGGGATTCCACTACAGCGCACGCACAGTACGCACACTCTACACACGTGAGCCACGTGGATCCATTTTTCTACGCTTGTACAGTCGAGATCATAAATATGTGTACACTTTAGTATCTTTTCTATTTAATGTCATGTTTAAACTGCCCAATATGAATTGTCACAGCGATTAAAGTAACAAGGTATTCAATTATTGAGGTATTAATTCATGAAGTCGACCATTGACTTTATTTCGAGCTTATGCCGCTGTAGGAATCTCTCCACGCGTGCGTGCGTGTCGTGCGTGCTAGAATTCCGGCTTCACATGGGTACTATATACTAGAAATCTATTTCATGAGCGTTTATATCGCTTTTGATGAGTAGATCGTCCGTAGAATAGTGAAGTACGACCACGAGTTGCTGATTATCTGCAAAAAATGATAAACATTAGAAAGGAATACATTTTACAACTAACCTTGTAAGGCCCAGTGTGCAAGAGAATGTACCTAATCGAGGCAATTTAATTTCGAACTGTGTTGCAATGGGAATAAGGTTTATTTTCCTATATTCATAAACAGGAAATGTATTTTTTTTTTCAATTCAATCATCAAACAAACGTAATTGAACTTTATTGTCTGAATAGTAGATTCAAAGTCCCACTCACAAAATAAATGTTTGTAGTATGGTGGGCCATACGAGGTTAAAATAATTAATCAATTACGAAAAAAACTTTTAGACCTTTGTGAATCCATTAAAGCAGATCACTGAGAACTTATTTGCAGTCAGCTGTTTTGCTTTATGGGACCTAAAAAAAGGTTAATAGAAATAAAATAAATTACGAATATTGCATTCATACATTATTGAGCACTGAGGGCCCTGCCAAGATGCACTACGCTAGCTAACGTTTCCATTCGATTCGTTTTACGAAAATTCACGTGGTCTACCAGGGACGCGATTAGTTCAAAAACGAATCGAATAGAAACGTTAGTTGGCGTAGTGCATTTTGGCAGGGCCTTCTGTTGCTTATTCGTAGAGCAGTGTTGAAATAAAAACTTCAAATATTACCGAATCATTACAATTAGTATAGTTTTCTTAGATTTTTCATTCATTTGGTGCCAGTCACAAAGGAAAACCGCCTCGCCGACTTTGGTACTCTAAAAAAAATACTTATGGTTTACTTTTGCACATAATACCTAGTTTAGACATGTTATCTTACCCTCCTTAAAAAAAGGGCGTATGTCTCATAGAACCGAGAATGCATTAGGGACCTTATTTGTTAAGATGGGGGGTTAAATTTACTTTGAACAACAAATTGCGAGTGCGTCCTTTTTATTTAGGAGGGCAGTATTACTGTAAATAAGAGTGATTAAAGCGTTGACAACACGATAACATGTGAAAAGCAATAGGGAATATGCATGGATTTTTTAAATCGCATTTCTCAACAAAATTTGAAAATACCGTAAAAGAGATCACTAAAAGTGAAATTAAAATTAAAATCGGCCAAGAAATACGGATAATACAAGCATTTAAAACTGCTAATTAGACAGAGAGATCCGTAGTGCACCGGTGACGTCATTGTGCAGTTCGGCCATATAAACTCCTCGTAAAATTTCGTTGTGCTAGAAAGAGACGGGAACAAATCTTTGTTGGCTTATATCTTGCTTATTTTTATAGATATTCATAAAGTTTTTCTCAACTGTTTGTAACATGAATCAGCTTTTATTGAAGGTAAAAAAAAACATGCATTCCCTATTAGGTTTAGCCCGACTGGAACAATGCCCCTGACATAGCCTGGCTTATTTTCCAATACCACGTAATAGTTAAATTGAATGAGCTGCAAAAATGATTTTTTCGATTGAATAAAAAAAAAACTTTCGAATTTGTACTATAATTATACCAAATTTGTTGCTATACATACACTCACGCCTTCAGTCCAAGAGTGGGAGCAGAACTACAGGATTACCAACAACTAACTCTTTTTACCCGACTGCCGAAGGAGGAGGGTAATGTGTTTCACAGCCTATATATGTATGTTTGTTCCTTTGTGGCACTATAAAAACTAAACCCGTTGTCCGATTTTGATGATTCTTATGTCAATCGATTTGTCTTAATCTGGTGAATGTCACTGAAGATATGACAGTAATCAAAATTCAATATGGCGTCAACCAGACGCCATAAAGTGCAAATTTTTAAAAAAAATCGACCATGTATGATAATTGGGGTATCATTGAATAGGGATTTAAAAATCATCTTTAGGTTTCTTTTATCATTTTTCATTTTGAATGATCATTTAGGATTTATAACGATTTAACGTTGGTTAGCAACAGTCGGGTTTTGAAAGCTTGCTTTTATACATTTCATTTGTTAAAAACTTTGCCGTAATAACACACATTCTGAAAAAAAAAAACACCATCTCTTACGGATCAAAAGACACAGCTCTTCATAATTAGGACAGACGGACGGTCGGAAGGACAGCGTAGGCTTAGGATCCGTTTGATACACTTCGGGCATGGAACCCTAAAAAATATTGAATGTTTATGAAAATTTTGCGAATCAAACTTTGGACCTGCGATAGGTTATCCAATATGGCACCCTGTGGTCTTTGGTATTGCACTATCTTCGACGATTAGGCTATTTAAAAAAATGTAATCAGTGTAATTACAGCTTGAGCGACAATTAGCGATAAACGATTTCTACGCGGACGAAGTCACAGGCAAAATTTTGGCTTTCGTACCGTCAAGAACTTAAATTTGGGTCCCACCTTAGGTCCAAAATCAATCTGATATTCTATAATAATAAGGTTGAGTTTCTTATAAGTTACAAATGATTTGGCATCTCTAATAATGACCACGACGACTTCAAGCCTATTTTTTTGAAATTGGTTACAAATTAACGTTCGTTACCGTACTTCTTCATGATGTAGGTACCATCAAGGAATTTGAATGTTTAGCAGTTTTACATAATAAATAACTAAATTAGCCATGTTATACATTTTCCGACGTGACACGGCTAATGACATGTGAAATATGTACAATCCGGTATCTTTACTTATGGTATCTACTTGCTAAAATCCTCTATATTAGCTTTAGTTACTTTTTACACACTAAGTTGTCAGTTACTGTCCCGTATCACAATGTTGGCTCCACGGAAGATCAGCGTTGTGACCAGCCTCCATATGGATAAAACATTCGTCACTTTCTGACACGTACATAAGTACGAAAGTGACGGATGTTTTATCCACATTTTGTCACGCGATAAACGCAACCATGCTAGGCTCGCAGGGGTTGTGTTTTTAACCACATACTGCTCTTGATTTATGCACCTATATTTAAGGGTTAACACATGTTTTACTAAATCATCATTTGGCAACCTATATTATTTTACAAACTTTCATTTCGCAAAAACATTCATTCCGCCCCATTATTTTTCATTTTTTGTGGTCAAATGTATAACCTGACCTAACTTAGTAATAATCCCATGTACCTTTTACTACCTATAGTACCTATGTAATTTTTCAAGCACAAAAACGTTTTTGCAAAATGAATGTTTGTAAAATGATATGGTCAAATGGACGGGCCCCATATTTAAGACACGTAATAAAGTTTGCAATATAACTACCTCCTGTATTAACCTTTCCCCGAAAACACTCATCATAAAGATTTGAAGAAGAACTGAGAGAATAAACAACACGGCACCGGGCACATCGCTCCACTCAGCCATCTGAAAAACGCATTAGATATTTAGTGGTGGTAAGAACTTGTACAGTCCGTCCGAATTGAACTATTTACAAGCAGCAGTTATATTATTGTGTTCCGGTGTTGAGATAAGACAACCGGTCAAATAACTTGGATAGGCATGCCATCTTAGTCTTCAGGGTTGGCAATGCATTTTCAGTCTTAAGATTGTAGTCTTGAGATTTCTACGTGTTTTGGGAACAGTCAACTACAAAATATATGTATCTACTTTTGAACCTTATTTCAATGGAATAAGGTCCCAAAGAGGATACATGTCTTTGTCGTTGATTGTACCAGTATCATCTGTGTGGCTTCTAACATATTTCATTTAACAAAATCGCACCTCGAAGGAAATAATGTTAAAACAGCTTCTTTGAAACTTTGAAAGAACCGGGTACTAATTGTTTATTAATAACCAACTTCAAATATAAAAAACACAAAGAACGAGGTTCTCAACTCGTTGAGTTTGTTAAATACGAAAGACATTTTGATGTTCCCTTTCCTTACAAAGAATACAAATAAAATTACGCAATTTTCTGATTTTTCCAAAGATCAACACCTTTTGTATTCAAATTTATATTTTTGTGCAGTAAAAATTATATAAATGAATGCTCCAGTTTTCTCGTTTCAGGTGACTTTACCATTATATTGAATCCAAGCGCACATATTTCTATTGATCCCACCAAGACGGTGAAAAAGTTAGGCAACGTAAAAATAACTTCCAAATCATCTGCCAACCTGAAAATAATTTATTGCATTAATAATATGTCACTTACATTCACACAGCAAAAAAATATGTCAAACTAACTTATTTTGTAAACATATTTTATCTACACACATATGATAAGTCCTCTATTATGCGTTCAAAACCCATAGGCAATGACTAGCATTACCTGTGGTAGTAAGTGACAGCGATGACAGCTGTTAATTTTGGAAGATGTTCCGAATTTGGATCTCATTACTTTACAATATTCGATAACGTAATTTCAAAATTACGTTACAGCTGTCATCGCTGTCACCTACTACCATAGGTAAGGTAATGCTGGTCATTTGCCTTTCGGCTTCTGAACCCATCTTAGAGTACTTCTAATATATGTGTAGATAAAGTATTGTACGCGGCTCTCGTGTGATCTATTATGAAACTCGCCTTGCGGATCGTTTCATAAACCACACTCATGTTGTAATGCCTGTCATTACGCAACCTTCCTTCCCGTAAAGTACTATTGGAATTTAAAATGGCATATGTTAGGGATTTTCTCATACTCTACAAATGAAATTGTGCTGTTATTTTCTTAAAAAGGTTTGTTTCTTAGGCTTTTGCGGCCGCATTCAGTCAATTAATGACAATGTCGTTCCTTAGTCATGAGTTTTATATAATTTTATCGAATTTCATTTCATTGAACGCTATTTTCTGCTGAAACCGTGATGTTTTCATTATCTTAAACATTAATTAACTAGATTAGGTTACGTTAGACTTGTGACTATGAGGCGAGAAATGCTTTTTGATGAAATAGTTATTTGTTATACAAGGGGGGAAAGTTTTATTTTACCTGCGAGTGTTCATTTGAAACACGAGCTAGCGAAAGGATTCCATAATCCTGAGCGTAGCGAGTGTTTCAACATAGGAGACGTAAAATAACATTTCACCCGTGTATAACACAAAACTTTTCAGCTCACTACAGTGAGGAAAATAAGACAAAAGATCAATTCCGCATTTTGCACAATTTCCCGTAATTCCACAGGTGTTAATACGTCTTCGTCACTTGAATCACTTTTTATTATTTCGGATGCGTTTTGTTCGCACATCGACTTACTTGGACTGTCAGAACATTTTATCCGTTTTTACAACAAGAATGAAGGTTAATGTTGAATGCTGATATTTATGAATTAAAATAAAGTTGTAAGTCTGTATTTAGTGTTTTTTACTCGATGCAATTCATTAATTGTGATATTAAAAATTCAGCACTTTTAATGTTTTACGTTTTGTTAGCTGTCATATCACTTAAGCTGCCTTCACATGCTGCCTTTTCTTCACATGTGGATAAAAAGCGATTTTCTCAAGAGATATCAAACAAACAAAAAGGGCTTTCCGAGCTAGTGAGATGAAAAGAAAATTCTGCGTAATGATACGTTTGTAGAAAGGTATTTTGACAAAATAATAGATAACCGTTTTTCATACTTAAGTATATACTGATGTCTTTTCACTAGTTCAGTTAACTTCACATCCGTAGTCTTATCTAGTTCCAGTAATTCGTCGCTGAGAACCGCAAAAACGCTGCACACATACGATGTCAGGATGAAGTAAAGGCCATCAACAGTCGTAAAATACAAGACGCAAATAAAACCTTGAAAAAAAAACAAGCTACAAAATAGTCACAAATAAACAAGATAAGTAAGGTATCTTTCGTCTTACCAGAAATAATAGAATGTAGATACACTATAATCCACGTAGACCATCTTTCGGTAGAAAACGGAACAATAATTGCAAACGGCAAACTAAATATTTCCTCCTTAGTCATGATATAGTGGTACAAAATAAATACAGGAGAAGCAAAATTATACACTGCGATAAGCAAAGCATTCAAGATAAAGTAAAATTTAATGAGAGTACGTAATAATTCAAGGTCACGGGTCACTACCTTCTTCTTTTTTGGATCGTTTAGTATTTCGGCACTAAGGTCGTTAAGTTGATTAGAAAGATCGAAGACCGTATCTCTTTTTAACACGATTGGAATTATTTTTAAAAGTGATAGTATACCAACACATAAACATGGAGCCAAACTTGTCAATTCGAGGAAGTTTTCCGGTGCCATTCTATATACTAAAAATGCACTTTCCTCGACTACCATCAGAAGAAGGCAAATCATCAAAAGGTAAAATGTAACGGTAAGTCTTGACTTGTCTAGAGGGACACCCATTCGTTTGAAGTTAACTTGAATTTGGTGAAACACCTCCGTAAAAGTCGGAGTACTCATGGCGGTGCCTAAGTTACTGCGGATTGTGTCAACTTCACAATTCTTGTGGGCTATTTAAACTACCGTTAGGGTTATCAGTCTCTTGCGTAAATATATATACAAATAAAATAACAATAAAATATTTAATGTTTGTAAACATTGGATTTAGTCATATAAAAGACATTTAAAGGTGCGACCACACCGCTGCTTAAAATACGGGGACGGTACGGAATCGCAGTGACGCATCGTATCCGTACCGTTTTTATCGCATGCCCTCCACACCGCGAAATGAGCGGTCGGTTCGATTCCCGGTAAGGGCAAATATTTGTGTGATGAGCGCGAATATTTGTTTTTGAGTACTGGGTGTTTTCTATGTATATAAGTATTTATTCATATATGCAAACATGTTAATCGGTACCTAGTTCCCATAGTACAAGCCTAGAACTTACTTTGGGACAAAATTAATTTGTGTTTGAGATTGTCCCTAACATTTTTGTTACGTGACAGCCAAGAATCAAGCGCATCAAAGGCAACAGGGGGCGCTGGTGTCGCCTTCCAATGGCGCACTTCTTCGTTTGAGCTCCTATACTAATGATCGTCTCCGGCATTTATGAAAAATTAATTGGAAATTGCTTTTATTTACGATCCCTTTAAACTTGAAACGTTATGTAACGTAGCAATTCATTAAATACAACATTCTATGTAATCTCATTCTACCAAAATGCACTTGTTACACTTGTCAAATAATGATATAAAACCGTAAAAAAAAATATCTTTTGGTTTCTCGTCAAAATAGTCGTTCACCGCGGCTATCGTCTCATCATCGGTAGTAAATCTACACCCCCTGAGATCTTTATTTAGAAGACTGAATAGGAAATAGTCACAGGGGGCTTAACCTGGGCTGTAAAGGGGATGTCGATGACATTGAAGCCATTTCTGGATATGGCTAGCCATGTTGTGCGAGCAGTATGCACAGGTGCATTGCCGTGCAAAATCAAAATTCCGTTGCTGAGTTTGCCTCTCCGTTTTACTTTTATAGCGTGATTCAGCTGGCTAAGTAAATTTGCGTAATAATTGGCATTCATTGTCGTTTTTTTGGCAAATAATCAATATCCCTTCTGAATCCCAAAAAAATGTCGCTATGAGTTTACTAGCCGAAGGACGAACCTTGAACTTCCAAGGAGGCTTTACGTCTTTGAATTTCCATTGTAGGGATTCCTGTTTACTTTCTGGGTCCCATTGTCTAATCCAAGTCTCATGACACGTCACAATCCTGAAAATAATTCCTTCCTCTTTCCCGCGACTCATGTCTAAAAACTCCTAAAAACATCTGACACGTCTGTCTTTGTCAACCGGAATCAGCATTCCAATAGCGCACTTCTTCGTTTGAGCTCCTATACTAATGATCGTCTCCGGCATTTATGAAAAATTAATTGGAAATTGCTTTTATTTACGATCACTTCAACTTGAAACGTTATGTAACGTAGCAATTCATTAAATACAACATTAAATGCTTTTAAAATAAATCAACCTTCTAAGTCCACTGAATGAACTAAAAAATAGTTTCAACACTTGAAATTTCGTTGTCTCAAAAGTCGACGTAAATGCATGATTTCATAATCAGGCAACGAACACAATTTCGTATCGACCAAAAAGTAAGCCTTGCCAAAGCTTGAATTATTGACCTGCTGGCCTTTTTCCTAACGAACTCGCAATCGGAGTCGACTTCAAAGTGGAACGATTGTTTTCATTTTGTATGCAGACAAGCCTTCGATTTTTAAAATGAAAACGATTGCGATTGTGAGTGCGGTACGCCCCTCAGAACCAAGTAAGAAAATAACATTTAATGTAAAGTCGACCTTATAAGTAGCTGCATCCTTTTTTTCTTTGTCACCCTAATGCCATGACGTCATGTTTGAACTGCTGTACGAATCTGCCAAAGGCCTTAAAACTATAAGGTACAAGAACGTAACGGCACTAACTAGGATTCCCTGAATATGCTAAGAAACGAAAATGCACCCAATATAAAGGCCGAGCCACACCGGTTGCGTGACGTGCACGTGTACGTGCGCGTTCGCTTTCCACTGCGTTGTATAGTATGAATTCTCATTACGACATGTCACTATACAACGCAGTGGAAAGCGAACGCGCACGTGCACGTGCACGTCACGCAAGCGGTGTGGCTGGGCCTATAAATGCTAAAAATAAATATTTTTTTTAAACCAAAAGTGCCTATCTATTTATCCTATCGGTGACATCCCTGACTAACACCATTAAATAGTCAAAGATTTAAATGGCGTTGAAGATTTTAATTTATTTAACAAACGGCTTTTATTTACCCAAAATACAAGGTGTCAACGTTGGGTTGACAACGCCTCATCAACGATTCTGTTTCAGCCATCGATACAGCTCCCACCCTTGAAATGCTACCCGGCAGATGTGAATAAATCAGTGTTTTCATGCATTAAAAATTATTATTTTTTATTATTTAGAACTATGTTTTGTTCGTGACTTTGTCCGCATAGCTTAATGCCCTACCGAACAAAATTAGATATTTTGTGGCTTAGATTTTAATTAAGAACACTTAGAAACCGAGTTCCACACTACAAACATATAATATTATAATATGTACTTAACCAATCTTTCCATAATTTGGAAAGTCGGATCAATTTAATAAAACCATACCAATAATATATGTTTAGTATAAAGTACCTAATAGTTGGTTAAAAATCAACTCGACTGATTTTTGTTAGGAAATAGCTTTAGTTTTTTTAAGCTCAAGTCTTCAATCCGAATATCGGATCGCCAATCATCATCAAAATAGGTACAGACAGACGAAATTAAAAATGAGTTTTGTTAAATTTTTCAATAGTACCCCTAACGTACAGACACCGTCCTGTTAGCTTTATAACATATTATTATATTGCACGTGTCACACCGAGTTTCATTATTTCTAACAGAACCATTTGTATTTGTATTGCTTTTTATTGAAATACGCGTCAAGTGAATATAAAAATATTATTGTGGCTACTTAATTTTATTTTCCAACGATTTTAGGGTTCCGTACCAAAATGGTAAAAAAGGAACTCTTATGGTAAGACTTCGGTGTCTGCCTGTCTGTCTGTCTCAGCAGTTTTTCTCTGAAACTGTGGAAGCTATTAACTTGAAATTTGGCATAGTTGTACAATTTGGTTGCCCGGATCTATTTTAGTAAAAACGATTGAAAATATTTTTCTAAATATTGGAAAAGGGTTCTGGAATGGGGGGTTGAAAAATGTTATGATTATAGCAAACGGACAGTCAGGACAGCAAATTTCAAAACTAATTTTATTATTTTCCGTTACATGCTTTTTGATTTATAGCCAAAAATGTACAAAAAATGAGCGTTATCTCCGAAGTTTGTGAACCAAAAAAAAAAAACGGAAAAATGCATGATCTATCCATATATATAGAAACGGAAATGTCCCGATTAACTGACTCATCAACGCCAGCCCAAACCGCTAAAGATAAAAATGGTGTTAAGGTTACTGTTTACCTTTAAATAAAAAATATGTCTGGGCGAGTTAGATATAGTCATAAAAGTCGGTACGACACAATTATAAATAAAATAAAAAAACAGTTTTTAAAATAAGCCCTTAGCAGCGTAAAAAGCGAGATGAGAGTTTGTATGTGTTTTTTTTTGCCAGGTATATTAATGTTTTTTTTTGCCGAACAACGTAATATTGCAACATCCTATTTATCAGTATATTGTGAGCAAATCAACAACTAGCAATGCATGAATTCGGCTAACACACGTACATACTCATAATCTTGAAGAATGGTTATGTCTTTACTGCATTTGCTCGAAAGATTGCGGGGCAGGCTCAGGTGGCCAGCCTCTTAGAACCCTCTTTGAGTAATGGCACCCGTTACTAAGAACAGGCTATTGGATCATAGCGGCTTTTGCACGAGTCACAATTTTTTAACACGTTGTGAACAAGGAATTCGTAAGGAATAAAGTCAGGCATAAAAATGTATTTTGAAACAAAAGCATATTTTGTGTTGTCAATAATAAACGAATACCCGGAAAAAAATACGTAGTATTTCAATTTTAGATAGGTATGCTCAAACTTTGCATTTTTTTATTGTCTATATGTATAATTCAAAAGTAAAGAATCAATAAATTTCGAATAAAATAGTTTTATCTAGTATTCATAGTGCAGGGCCTCTATTCCATTTTGTTGTTATTTATATCGTTATAAACTTGACAGTAAAGCGATATGTTAATGATATGTCTAATGGACGTACTCAGAGTCAGTTGATGGCGATTAAATCGTTCCTTAGTGATGCTTTTTGACACAATTTTGAAAAGGAACGAGTTAAGAGGATTGTGAAGCGCCGCTAAAATTGCGTAGCTGTCAAAAAAAAGCCATACAAATTTAGCTCCGGGCGATAACGTTTCTCACCCCTATAGTAGTTTACGTGACGGTTGCATAATGACAGGCATTACAACATGAGTGTGGTTTATGAAACGAACCGCAAGGCGAGTTTCATAATAGATCACACGAGTGTTGTAATGCTAATTACGCAGAGCCTCGTACAATACTTTATCTACACACATATTATACGAGTAAGTACTCTAAGATGGGTTCAGAAGTCGAAAGGCAAATGATCAGCATTACCTTCCCTGTGGTAGTAGCTGACAGCGATGACAGCTGTAACGTACGAGGGGCGGCTGACAGTTATCTACCTGACTATGAAAGAAAAGACCTACCTGGCTAGTTTATTTTTATTTTTCTATGTAATCTCATTCTACCAAAATGCACTTGTTACACTTGTCAAATAATGATATAAAACCGTAAAAAAAAAATCTTTTGGTTTCTCGTCAAAATAGTCGTTCACCGCGGCTATCATCTCATCATCGGTAGAAAATCTACACCCCCTGAGATCTTTCTTAGAAAACTGAATAGGAAATAGTCACAGGGGGCTAAATCTGGGCTGTAAAGGGGATGTCGATGACATTGAAGCCATTTCTGGTCATGGCTAGCCATGTTGTGCGAGCAGTATGCACAGGTGCATTGCCGTGCAAAATCAAAATTCCGTTGCTGAGTTTGACTCTCCGTTTTTCTTTTATAGCGTGATTCAGCTGGCTAAGTAAATTTGCGTAATAATTGGCATTCATTTTCGTTTTTTTGGCAAATAATCAATATCTCTTCTGAATCCCAAAAAAATTTCGCTATGACTTTACTAGCCGAAGGACGAACCTTGAACTTCCAAGGAGGCTTTACGTCTTTGAATTTCCATTGCAGGGATTCCTGTTTACTTTCTGGGTCCCATTGTCTAATTCAAGTCTCATGACACGTCACAATCCTGAAAATAATTCCTTCCTCTTTCCCGCGACTCATGTCTAAAAACTCCTAAAAACATCTGACACGTCTGTCTTTGTCTAACGGAATCAGCATTTTGGGGACCCAGCGTGCACTAACCTCAGACATATTTAAATGAACGAGAATTATTTCGTTTACCCGTTCCTTACTTATGCCCAAATCTTTAGCTATCTCCCAATGTTTTACCCGTCGGTCTTCTTGAATAACTTTTTTGACTTTGGCCACGTTTTCTTCAGTTACAGCAGAAATATAGTCGTCCGCTAAGAGGATCATCTTCTAGGCCCTCACGACCCGATTTAAATTGTTTACGCCAGAACTTTTATGGAAAAATACGAAGGGCACAAATCATCTAATACAGGTAACATACGCTGTTTGATCTGTGATGGCGTATTACCTTTCTTAGAAGAAGTTTTATTACTGCATTCTTCTCAATTTTAATCAAATTAGTTTTTTCAAGGGACATGTTCCAAGCAATGAAGTGCAAAAAACAAATGAAAAGCAACGAATAAATGAGCGTTAAATTTTTTGAAAAAAGAACTGTCTATAAAGATGAATTCATAGTGGCCAGTATTTTTTTTTAACTATACTTAGGCTAGGAAGATAAACTTTTCAGCTACCCCTCGTAATTTTGAAATTACGTTATCGAATATTGTAAGGTAATGAGATCCGAATTTGGAACATCTTTTAAAATTAACAGCTGTCATCGCTGTCACCTACACACATATTATAAGTACTCTAAGATGGGTTCAGAAACCGAAAGGTAAATGACCAGCATTACCTGTAATAGTAGGTGACAACGATGACAGCTGTAACGTAATTTCGAAATTACGTTGTCGAATAATGTAAAGTAATGAGCGTAATGACATCCAAATTTGGAACATCTTCCAAAATTAACAGCTGTCATCGCTGTCACCTACTACCACAGTTAATGTTGGTCATTGCCTAGGGGTTTTGAACGCATAATAGAGGACTTATGTTATGATATGTGTGTAGATATAGTACATTACTACAGAGGCCGGGAAGTAGGGGGTTTCCGGCCAAGTTCATATAGCGAAGCGAGGCCGGATAGTTACGAGGCTGGCAACCCCACTTCACGCCGAGGTTTGTATAGTACTTTTCTCAAACATATAAATAATTCATTAAAAAATAAAACAAAAATTACAACGGCAAATACGTACTAGGAGTGCATAAACATTAAAAGTAACCTACAGTGCTCAGTCATCCGCGCTGTGCCGGGTGCGCCCCGCGGCGCGCCGCCCCGTGCTACATTGCCTGCGATCTAAGTTGCGCTACGCACCCCTAATAACTTCTGCCCTCCTGGTACCTGGTGCCTTTATGTAAACGCTTTGGTTGGATGCACAGCTTAGTATATAAAAAAAAAACAGCTATTTAGCCGGTTCATAAACACAGCCGCCATGTTTACAAGAAAATTAAAAAAAAAACTACTTCCAGGCCTAGGCCTTCAATTTTGTATGAAATTCCTTTACAGTTCTCTCGAGGTGTTCCGCCCGCAACGTGATACTTTGAGGCCTAATATAACTAACATAACGCCAACATTCCATTGCATGTTTGAGAAATAGTACATTATTGCCTAGGCATGGAAGTAGGCAATTGCGGGCCGAGTATTGGTTTAAACGGACGAGCTTGCGAGTCCGTTTAAAAATACGAAGCCCGCAATTGCTGTTCCTGCCGAGGCAAATATAGTGCTTTTCTCAAAAATCGCAAGAAAAAAATTGTGTTGGAGTCAAATCTTCATCGCTTGAACAAATTTTTTGAATTGCATACAAACAGCAACTTCATTTGAAAAAACCATCACTCCTACCGCCTTTTTGTTTATGACAAGGAGAAACGCAATTCTTGTTTAAAAAAAACATAAGCTACTCCAGGCACAAATAAAAAAGTTATGTTTCGAGTAAAATTTGGATGTATAAGACTTGTGCCCTCATTTTATTATGGCCCTTTTCACTTTTTAAAAAGTTACAAGGTAGATAGTAATGGAATTTGTATGCAACATTGCGGGCTTGTGTAGCGAGCACGCAATGTTTTTTTTTTTTAATTTGAGAACTGTCAGTAAACTATGTACTTCGCGTCTCAATGTGTAGATAGGAATGTCAAGATTTCCGGTCATTTTTGAGAAAAAGTATTTTAGTATACACTGGAGTTACTTGTATAATATTTAGGGTGTATCTTATGGGCAATCTCGTCAAGATCTGGTCATGGGATCCATGAAAAGTCGACTCGTTAATTATTCCATGTCGTTTTATCGTTTCTTAATAATAAAAAAAACATACATTTACTTAGTTTCATTTAGTATGTCAAAATAGAGCTATTAGATTTACTGAAACTTGCAGTGATTCGAAATGCATAGTGACACCAATTTTTAGCCGTAACATTTTGCAAACAAACAAAAGATAAAATTCCGACAACCGATCAGTTGTTAACTTGATAAAGTTAATAATACATTTCAAAATTAATAAATTAGAGGATGATTTCCATCAATCTTCAATCGACTTTATCGGAAAATCGGTGCGATTAAAAAGAGGTATAAATTAATAAGTCGCACAGAGTGCAATTCAGTATCCTGCAAGTCTCCGAAAATGCATACTTCGTTGGTGGTATTGCTCGGTTTTACAGGTATGGCTTTATTTTTATCTGACTTAAAATTTGATTTTTTTTTAAGGAAATAACTGAAAACAAACGTAGGTACATTATTCCCAGCTTCTTAATAGCTTTCGGTTGGCTGTCGCTATCACGCTTGCACTCGCAACTGACAGTATATTTGTCACTCGTGTGTCACAGAAAAACGATGATTGCCGATCGATATTAAGAAAATGGTTGCACTGTACTTGAATACATTTGAGGACACTGAGAATGTTCCTATTCTTTAAAAAAAAGAAAATATTCCTTTCACAAATAGATAAATACCTATTAAACTAGGCACAACAATAACAACTAGCATTGCTAACTATACACTACAGGTGCTTGTAGGTACCTACGATAGACCCAGCGAACAGATAATTTGATATGTCCACTATATGAATTAATTATTATTTATTTATTTTAATTATTCTAGCTTTTGTTGCGGCGGTGCCGGTGCCCGAAGAACCATTCGAGTATCCAAGGTTTATCCAGTTCCCTGACGGAGATGGAGTACCCCACACCGTCGACCTTCAAGGAGAAGTCGACCAGAACCTTCTAGATGAAGTGCAGAGGAACCCTGCAAATAACTTGTACCTGCTTTATACTAGGTAAAGTCAAAGTCTAACGTACCACGTACCTCGATAGATGGCAGTCTACCACTGTCCGTTATAAATGTTTTTTTACCGCGTACAACAGTGTTATGGAATCAGATTATTGCGGCGGTATTTCCGAACTGCTACGACTTGGGTAGCTTCAATAGACGAGCATACTCTTTTCTCAAAGGGCCGCAACGCAGCAGCAATACCTCTCCTGGTGTTGCAGGTATCCATGGGCAGCCATGATCACTTCACATCAGGGGCCTCGGCTCGATAACGGTTCACGATAGATTCATCCGATAGGCCCTCCAAAAACATATAATACATGTTCCTCCTGTGCTCACGGCCTCTCGAACCGGGGCCTCCTCGGGCCGGGTGCCCGTGCTATTTTGCCCGTTCTGCCACCCTATAGATATACCCCATTGGCAGGCTGTAAAGCCAACGCTGGTCTTCCGTTGGGACCACTGATGCGAAATGATAGATTGGTAATGATGTGACTTGAATCAGCTGCCTATTTTTGTTAATGGTTTTCAACACAAATTCAAATCAGTAGGTAATTAATGTCTGTTCAATATTCAAACCACGGATAGGTAGTAGTTTACTACGGGTTAAAATATGACATGAGCCAAATAAAAATTGGGTAAATTTTTAAATTCATATTTGTAATTTATTAGCGGTTTGAATCTGGGGAACAGAATTTACACAATTTACCACTTAATCAGTATTAGGTACCGTTCCGGATAAGAAGTAGCTAGCAAAAGTTTTTTTCTATTTCCTAAAAAATTATAACCAGCAACAGCATAAATTCAACTATCTTCCTAATATTATAAATGCGACAGTTTGGATGTTTGTTACTCAATCGTGCCAGAACGGCTGAACGGATCTGGGTCTTCTTGGGAGATCTTAGAGAAGATTACAGATGGCCAATTCATATTTCCTGAACTATAATTGTTTATTTAGCATATTAAATAAATTATAGTATATAGTAAACAAAATCCTAGTTAGTCATAGATGGTGGGATACTAATTAGTGTATTTCTTACATTTTAATAATTCACCAATATGTTTTTTACTGATATGTGTTCCGGTGTTAGGATAAGACAACCGGTGAAATTACTACCATATGGAGGCATTCCATCTTTAGTCCTCACGGTTGGCAACGCAATCGCCGTCTCAGGATAACGATCTTCACATGGTAGTCTTGACAATGCAAATGTTTATGAGTCACAGAACCCACTTACCATCATGTGGCATGTGTGCTCGATTACCAGCACTAACCCGTAAAAAAGAAGTTGTTGTTATGTAGTTATGCAGCTGCAATAGCCGAGAGGAAGCATCAATCATATCATATCAGTACTGATAAGTGACAGTCCAGATTTTGCGCCACAATCTTATCTTGTTATTTACAGTAATTACTTGATTAATGACAACTTCCAACAATTTTTTAATGTCGTTTGACTTCCGTCTTGATTTATGTTTTTTGGGAAATTTTGTATACTTACTAGCTTTTATATACTTTAACCGCTAAGAACTCGTTTATCGCTATTTCCTCGGAGTCTATATGTTTTTTGGGATACAAAATATTATTTGTTAATTTTTAACGGTTCAAGCAGCAGCAGTAGGGTTTAGCAGTTCAGAAAGCGTAACAAACAAACAGAGTTACTTTCACATTTATAATATTTGAGTGCAGTTTTCTTTGTTTGCTGTTATACCAAAGAAGGCGGCTAACTGCATAGTAATGGTATAAAGGATTTTAAATTTAATGTGGTTACCAATAGAGCACAGAATTCTGCGACTACTACATTGCAGTAAGCCACCTTCTTTGGTATTGCGGCAGTGTTGTAACACACAACTTGGAGTAAAATATTATTTTAAACGTGTGTTGTCTTTTCAGACGCAACCAAAGGGTCGCTCAAACTCTCGTCATCAATAATGCCAACTCCATCCACAACTCCAACTTCAACCCGAGCCACAACACCGTCGTCATTGTCCACGGCTGGCTGAGCAACCAGAACACTGACATCAATCCAACTATCAGAGATGGTAAGTTTCTTTATGACTATAGCTTGAAATGTATCGTTAATCGCCTCAGTGATACGTGATTCAGCGGGCCTATTTACAGTCACAAAGCATCCGTCACTCCCGCACTTACATACTGGTCAGAAAGTGACGAACTTTTTTTCCATTTTTATCTACAGCGATAAACGTAACCATAATATGATGGCATAAAACTGGTAAAATAAAAAAAATATTACCCTACTTATTTATACTTGGATGTATGTGTTGGTGTGGGATTTGGTGGTGTGTCTTATATGCTATACATATAAGTAGAAATTATGAAGACGAAGTGACGGAAAGATGATGTCACATGACAGTATTTTACTAAGATAGAGCTTGCCATTCGTTCTTCAATGAAAAAGACTATAATTTTATTTGGTGTTAGGATCCGTATTGCACTAACCATCATTCACATAAATGTATATCGATACTTTCAGCTTACCTGAACAAAGGCGAGGCTAATGTGATTGTCCTGGACTGGAGAAGGCTTGCCCTCTCCGACTACGTCACAGCTGCGACCGGCGTCCCCGCTGTGGGCCAGGGCTTAGGCCAGTTCCTTCGCTTCCTCAGCACGACCTCTGGCGCACCTTTCACCTCCATGCACCTGGTCGGGTTCAGCTTGGGCGCTCACCTCGTGGGCAATGCTGGCAGGGAGTTGAGAGGCGCTGTCACTCGTGTTACTGGTATGTTAAATAATTTTGTCATATAAAAAAAACTTGGTAGACAGTGACGAGTGAAAGTTGATTAAAATGCAACCGACAAGAAAAATAAAAAAATCTACTTACCGTAAAGCGTTCGTTACTAGATTTTGGAATTTGAATTTGACAGTTCTATATATTAAAAAAGAACAATTTAAATCGACTTGTGATACAAACGTTTACTTATATAATATTACTTAAAAGTACTCTTTTCAACACGTTCGCAATTTAACATTTCATTGTGTAAATTAAAAATTACAAAAAAAAAAACTATAGCAAATAAAAAATAAAATAGGACAAAAAAAACCTTATTATAGCTAAGCTAGATGGAATCAAATTAAAACTGCTGGCAGCATTTCCTCGTTGTATAGGAATGCATATGCGTTGCCCGAGGAAGCTGCCAACTCTGTGGTCGCCGGTTGTTTCTATTAGCCTTTTTTAAATGTCCTTAAAAAGGCTAATAGCACCGGACCACGGGTCTTGACAGACAATGAAGTTACATTCTGCGCCAAAACCCTTGTACTTATTATTCTTCATTGTTTCGGCCACCTCAGCCGCCGCGCCTGTGCTATTTAATGTTCCGCGGAGGTGTGACGAGACTAAGGTATCTGTACACAAGTAGCGTCCCAAACCAGAATTAGCGAAATACTCCACGGAATTAAAGACATACATAGTCCGGGCTCTTGCCGTCATCCTTAGCGACACCGGTTGGCTCCAGTAAAGCGGGAATGTTGCCGGAGGCAAGAAACTGGCGGATAATGTCATTGAGCGCGGCGTGTCTAGAAAAGCAGCCTGCGCTTTTTTGGCGTGAAAGTACGTGGTGACCCAGATAATCGACTTCATAGGTGTGGAGTGCAGACCCATAAAGACGCAAACAAGCAGAAATTCAGACAGTTTCAGAATCTGACATAGTACAAGTATTTGGCAATGGGTGTACATGTAGCAAGTAGCCAGCCTCTTTGGTTCCCACCGCCAAAAGCCTGGCCTGCTCAGATCCTGAGTTGCGGCTTGCAAGGATGTCATAAGTCGAATTAGAGGTTATTTTAATCCAATTCTCTGAGACTTTACATTTTCTGGAAAATCACTGCTTGGGTAAGCAAGTCTCCAGGCATTTTTGGGTTTTTTCAAGTCGGCAATCGTGTAGTTTGAAGGCAAAGCGCTAAGAATTACCTACTAAACTGGCCGAGCTATGAACGGAAGACAAAAAAGCTGGAAAAGAAACACAAGAAATTTCGCGGATCCCTAGTTCACCAAAGTGGATGGGGAGGGATGACTGAGTTCAGGATTGCTCGCTTAGCTGAATGTTTAAGATAGATTCTAAATTTAATTTAATAATGTCATCAATTTGTGTCAGATCTCGGAATTTCCAATAAGGACAGTAGCGAAGCAGGTACATAAATATAGGTACAAAAAAAAAACAGAATTTAAGAACCGAAAGAGCATAATGTGGACTTATTTCGAGAAGACGATCCGCCTAATTTTGAAAGTTTCAAATAATGTTTTGATTAAAGGGTGGAATTGCGTCTTCAAAAACAGGGGACCCTAGCTAGGAAGTTGAGTGTTATTGGTCAACTATTTTTAGGTTTGGTGTTAGATTGCCAAATAAATACTAAATATTTTAGTAAAACTATTTTAAAGCACTGTTATTAATTTATCCCAGAGTTTCCTAATTGGGAATTTACCATTACCCTAGCACTAGTATTAACGACATGAATTGTTTAATAGGTCTAGACCCGGCTGGTTCTCTATGTTACCTCAACTGAAACGCCATGAGATCTGTGACTTTACAGTATTCCCAGCTTCTTAATAGCTTTCGGCTGGCTATCGCTATCACGCTTGCACTCGCAACTGACAGTATATTTGTCACTCGTGTGTCATAGAAAAACGAAGATTACCGATCGCTATCAAGAAAATGGTTGCACTGTAGTTGTCTCTTATTCAAGTTGTTCAATAAAAAAAGTGTAGGCACCTAAATTGTTGAGTGATGTGGCTTTGTCAGTACCTAAAAGTAGTAATACCAGGCTTCACAATCAGAAGACATTCGCGTAACCGTATCAAAAAACAGTTTCTGGTCAGCACGCACCATCATATCGTATCTAGGTACCTTCAATGCAATGGTCTGTAGTACCTAGTATATCTGGAGGTATTAATAACTGTCTGCTCTTGTTTATGTTATAGTATTCGGTAACAGCATTTAAAATATGCTGAAAATTTAAATTGCAAAGTAACAAGTTGTAATTTATAATTTTGTTTTATTGAGCATTCAGTTTTGTGTTCCTAATTCAAAAAAGATTTGGGTTTTTAATAATCTTAATACTAATTACATAGGTTTGGATCCCGCTGGACCTTTGTGGGTCTACAACAGAAACCGTCTGGCGGCAACCGATGGTGGTTACGTAGAAGCAATCCACACTGATGGTGGCTACACCGTCGGCGGTCTCGGCATTGGATCAGCTCTTGGCAACGTTGACTTCTTCCCCAACGGTGGCATTTCCCAGCCTGGATGCCTCACCAACATATGCAACCATAACCGCGCCTGGGAGTTCTTTGCTGCCACTGTCACTCACAACCATTTGGTTGGTCAGCAGTGCACCACCAACTTGCAGATCACTTGGAACACTTGCCGCGGTGCCAATCTCCACATGGGCAACGATGACTTAAGGAAATCCGGGTGAGATAAGATTTCATAAATATTTAGGGTCTATATTGGAACGCCTAATCGTCATTTGTCCTAATGCATCGTTGGTCCGAATTTTCATTTATTCTAACCGCAGGTATTTTTGGAAAGCTTAAAATGTTAGTCTGACTTAGCTGAATACCAGTTTAGGATGATCAATAATTCAGACAAACGAAAGTTAGGACAAACGTTATAAAGGATTCCGAGGAACACCCAAATAATTAACTATACAATGAGGAAGTTAATTTAAAGGTTTAATTAGATTTACTTTTCGTTAATTTACGAATGGGCATTTAAAGTCTTTTAGAAAACTTAATAATAATACGCACATTTTTGCACTAATACCAAAGAAGGCGACTAGAGTCTGACCAGTAAGTGGTGACACAATAAAAATAGGGGCAAATGTAATAATATCACTAGCTGGGAAAACGAAATGCATAACGACTAGATAGGTACGCATAATGTGACTGCGTGTTTTATAGGTAAAATTGTTGCCATGTGAAGAATTAGAAAGAAAAAAAAAGATCATTGTTTGCTACGCTTGCTTTGGACTAGTGGTCGGAATGACGTCATTTTGTTTTTTTAAGTCTAGCACTAGCTGTGACTTAGAAAAGACCATGTAAATAAGGAAAAAAACAGTAAAAAATAGTAGGCTTTTGACACAAACCTCTATAAGCATGTTTTTTTTCATAACACCTCTTAAAAAGTTATTGTTGTAAATTCAATAATTTTGATTATTAAAAGAAAATTTATGTTTTAGTTTTTAACCTAGGTACTATGAGCCAAATAGAACCCTGACCCATCTTAGAACTGTTTCACAGTGACGTTATGATTCAACTCGTAAGAAGTGTCAAACAAATTGTTTTATAATGTCACTGTGACAACGTTCTATGGTTGGTCCATAGTACATACAAAGCGGGTTTTTAACATAAATTGTTGTTTATTTTCAGAACTGGAATGTACCGCTTGGATACCGACCGCAGATATCCGTTCTAAACGACCGCAACGAAGATTACTAAAGGACGAGATCTTTTTTCAGTTACCTGTTTACCGAAATTATATAATTTTTCATGATATATTTTTTCATTTCCCGTTTGTTTTCGATATTAATTCTATAGTTAAAAATGATAAGCTATACTTACTCTTCAATTAGGTACATGTTAAATAAATAAATATCTGGCGAAAATGTCACACCAATTGAACTAGTCCCAAATTAAGCTCTATGCTTGTACTATGTGTACTGGACAACGATATTAATACTTATATAGAGAAATATATCGACAGTGGAAAGGTAAAAATGCTTAAGCGCCACTTTGGCCGAAAATGAGTTATATATACAGTTTAATTTCATTTTTTTTTCTGCGTCGATCTGTCTAGGACCCACGTCGATCGGAGCACTTTTTTGGCGCTTAAGCAGGCTAATTTTTCACGTTTTTTTGAGAACGTGACAACTAAAGCGACGTTTATTTTGATGTTTTTCGTGTTGAAGCATGTTAGTCATTTAACCTTAGGTAAAATTTTGGTATGCAATCGTATTAGATTTTTTTTATTCTTATCTTTAGTCGAGTTATTACTGTTAGCAATTTCAAATTATTGTGATAGGTAAATTTTTTTTTTTCGTATTAGCATTTTTATCTTCATGCAATAATTTACTATTTGGCGCTTAAGCAAAAATGCTATTCCACGTTTTTAAAGAAAAATGTGTTTAAGCACAATCTAGGTCATCTCAATCTGTAGAATTAGGATGTTAAAAGAATCTAAAATCAAAAAAAAAACTATTTACTTTGATTTAGTGAAAGTAGACATATTTCATTTTAGACACTGCTTAAGTCTTATTTCGGATTCAGTTTCTTATAAAAATATGGGTTTTCAGTACTAGTAAGAAAAAACTCGAAAAAAAATTAAGAAAATACAAACTTCGCTCGAGTGTAAGCTCCCATTTATCGCATAAAACCTGTTGAATCGGGACACTCAGTCCATGGTGACGACGAGCGCGACAGTGATCATGTATATAATAAGTAAGTGCATATCTTGTGAACTTTGCGATGTCAAGCATCTTGTGTGATAATACTGATAATAATAATACGTATATGGCCACAGCAGCAGCTAGTAGCGAGCTGTTGGTCCCGAGGGAAGGTCCTGTTCCTCACCTCACGCTTGCCTTCACCGGCCGGTTGGAGTGTACGATGACGAGGAATAGACTCTCACCTCTGGCTATCTTTTATTAGCCGGTCAGAGTGGAGTTGCAAGAGCGTCGTTTAAAGTCCAGATGCACCTTTTTGACCTTATCAACCCCTCTGGAACTAATATTGCCTATGTGGTACTACGTATTAAGGCTATTTTAGGAGACCCATTTCATTGACTTGGCGAGTCACTGTTTGTCATTTCAACCAAAGTAATTGGCATTGGCGTCATAGGTTTATCAATAGCCTAGTTTACCAGTCCATCTCATTTAGTCTTACACTAACTGGTGACTGCCCGTGGGAGCATACATCTATAGTGTGAACTCAGGGGCAAATGCCAGTTATTGTCCCATCACTTTACTAAATTAATATTGACTAAAGGGCCTCTGCATGTTGGCTTCCGCTCCATGTACGCCTTGCAAAGTTTTCCTTCCCATACATACCTACGTATGTAATTTTTAAATTATATTTTATTAAATTAAAAAAACGGAATTCAGTTCCTATCTTTCGAAGTAAATACAAGTAGAATGTTGTGGGTATAAAATCAACTTTGTTGTGAACGTATCCCCTTATTTGCTAAAAAATCAAACACTACAATTACATTTCCTCTTAATTAATTTGCTGTAAATTCAAATGTTATAAAAGTTAATTTCTAAAATCTTCGCTTAGCATAAATTTTATATACTTACCAAAGTCATTTCGTCTACTAATCATCAGCCATAAGATTTATTTAGTACCTATATTACCTTCAAATCCCGAATATTTACTTGCTATAATCGAACCAACATAGCGAGTGGTTGTGGAAGGCGGAGGACAATCCCCGCATTGAAACGGAGATAGGAGGGCAAGGCTCGCCATGAAAAATGAACCTTACCAATTTTTTTTGTAAGGTAGGTAGGTTTTTTAATATTATTTTGTTCTTCAGAGCACGAAATAGGAGCCGAAAGCCAAAAGGGCCTCGTAAAACACAAATATATAAAGAAAATAATAACTATATGAGTGAGGTTTCATATTATCACTTTTAACCGTATTCATTATAGCGTGAAAATTGGCATTTGTTTGAGTTTTAGGTTTAATCGATTAAACATTGTGAATATTATAAAAAATAATGATAAAGGTTGTAATTGTATTGTATTATGAATATTAGACATATTAAAATTATAATTTCTAAAAGTTTTAGAACATGGCTTTTGTAACAAAAATTATAGCAAGTGATTTAAAAACATATGACTATTTAGAATATAATTCTATGTCATTTGAATTTATAGCAAATATGTTAGATCCTATTTTGAATGGTAGGTTCCAGGTAGACTGGTAATTCAGGCTGGTATAACTTAGATTCCTAGTGAACTGTTAATATTTTTTTTTATAGTTAGCAGAAGGAATTCTATCGATTCAATAGATTTTTGATGATGTTTTAATTGCAATCTGCAAAAAAAAATATGAAAAGGTTATTTTTCAACCGACTCCAAAAATTCGACACGTATCTGGGTCAATCAACTATTCTTTCTCACTAAAATTTTGCAAGTACCTAAGCGTTGCAGGTATCTAAAACTTCTACCAATAATAATGGTTTTATTTATGCAGCTATAAACTTTTCAGGATTCTTTAAAAGGTCATTGTATAGAACCCATTATGTTAGGTTAGGTTTATGTTATAACAATCCCGAAAAGTTTACGATTTCAGATAAAACACCATTTCATATTATGAACCATTATGTATCCCATTATTATTGAACTTTATATTTTATGATACGTACACGGTAAAAAACATTTTGGTACTTCTCTCTCTTAAATGACGTCAAAGTCACTAAATATTAATGTATTAGTTAGAATTTAAGCTTTTAGTAGTCCGTGTTGAAACAAAAATGCTTGCTATAAACCATTTTATACTTGAATTATGAGTAAAATTAGGCAGTTAAGTGATATATAATTTATAAATAATAAATAATTAGTGACTTTAAGTAAATTCACCATCCAAGATAACAGTAATTATCATTCGTTAGATTTTTTACTTTACCAGTTTGTAGAAAGATGAAGTAATATAAGTCAATTTTGTATTTTCTAGACATAAAAAATATGTACCGTTAGTCATTTTTGTTCATAGTTAGTTGCGATTTAAGCATTTTTACCTGACTGACGTTTTTGGAACTAGCTACACAATTATTGCTTAAGCGACATCTATCTCTGTAACTAGAAGAACTAGGTCAGAACTTGCTTCATAAATAAATAGCTGGCATATTCTAACTTATACATTTTGATTTTCATGGAAATAGTCGTAAAACTTTTTGAGATATGATTTTTTTTCTCAAAAAAAAAACTTTAAACCTCATTTCTGTAAAGTTTCCAATATGGCGCTTAAGCATTTTTACCTTTCCACTGTCGATATACTTAAATTCAGAGAAAACATCCAAGACAGAAACAAAATACTCGCGCTCATCACATAAATATTTGCCCATACCAGGAATCAAACCAGGGGTCGCTATCTTCGTAGGAACAGTCACTACCAACTAGGCCAAGGCACGTTATAGTAACATCTATATTTTTAGTACATACTGACTAGACAAAAATATATATTAAAAATACCATCATAGTATAGTACCAAAATACCACGGAAAAAGGGCACTATATGAATTGTAATTGCACTTCCAACTTTATTATAACCTTTGAGAGTTTAATGTGCTTCTATGAATTAATTGCACTTGTGCCTTTTCTCCGTAGACGGGCAGCATAGTTTATATGAAAACTAAGAACTAGCAACCCGCCCCGGTGTAGCACGGGTACCAATCATCATCATTAAAAATATTTTTTTTCCTATCCTCTTTTTGTGTCCCACTGGTGGGCAAAGGCCTCCCTACTTTTTCGCCACTTTTCATTTACTTTTTTTTCATTAAAAATATAAAACAAAAAAAACTGTTAATTAAATCGCTATCAAACATTACAGGATCACTTACTGCGCAAACTTATGCGCTCATTTTCAGTTTCACAAGGATATTTCAGATTGATTAAACAACTTATGCGCTAATTTTCAATGCTCTTTAGAACATTTTGATTGATTAAACATTTATTGCGCTAATTTCCGTCCCTAGCAGGATGGATTGTTTAGTAGATGGCTGTGTATTATATTATTTCATGTTGCGAGGTGACTTATCGCAAAGACCAACCATCCTGTTTTGTATTTACTATCTATTCCGGATTTGTGATCTATAATCACAAAGTCAAGTATAGTTGGAACTGATTCTATGTAGGGTATTGTAGATAAAATATAGAAATCATAATAGAAGACATACAGATAAAAAATTAAGGTAGTAGATTTTTTTTTTGTATGTTTTTAATATAATAATTATGTCGTGCGTTAATTTGTTAGGTACTCATAATTATTATTATGTTGTTTTCAAGTTTTTACTTTGCATTTTTCTTATAACTGAACGTTTTCTTCTGAAAGTAAAGCTTAGTCTTAGATCAAGTTAAAAAAGTTTAAGTGACGTGTCCTGGTTGGCGATCAAACTCCCGACAAGAGTGTAGTTGCCGTTCCTGATAAAATAGAGAGAAATCATAAATTATAAGAGTACTATTTATATATTTATAACCGACTTCAGAAAAAAGGAGTAGGTTTTCAATTCGCCTGTTTTTATGTAGTTTTTTTATGTATGTGTCTTGATTACTCGAAAACGATTGGTCCGATTTGGAAAACTCTTAATTCATTTGAGAGAGAGCATCCTTCCCAGGTGGTCTTATTGCCAGCAAAACAGAATTTGATGATGGGATTCTGGAGAAATCTAGGTAACTCTTCAATTATTTTAGCACACCTATAGTAAATTTGGATGATATTATATTAGTTGATGTATATTCTCATGGGTAATCTCGTCAAGATCTGTTCATGGGATCCACTTAATAATTTGAAGCCGATTAACTTATTTTTTTTCATTACCCTCTCCATAAGAGCCCTCTGTTTGATATGACCTAATGAATAAAACAACATAATTCCAAATTCATTAAAATACCGAATGCAATAATTTGACTTTATTTATCGATAACGCTTATAAATCAAAACCTAACCTAGCCTATGTATAGCAATTATACATATAATCTAAACAAAACACAACATAACTTTCGGAAAAATGAAAATTCAAGCAAATGGATATTCGGAAGAAAAAAAAAGATCATAATTTTAAGATGTTCCTCGAATAGAGCTATTTACTTAAACTTGCAGTGAATCGAACTTAACAATGATTACCGTGGCTGTCTATCATGCTATACTTTTTTACTATAAGATTAATACTAGTGACACCAATTTTAGCCGTAACCTTTGCAGAAAAACAAAAGATAAAATGTCGACGCAGCCATATTAGGCCCCCTGGTGATCGTTTACCAGGGGGCCTAATATGGCTGCGTTTATCGCATGGCAAAGTGTGGATAAGGCATCCGTCACCTTCTGACACGTAAATAAGTACGAGAGTGACAGATGCTTTATCCACATTTGACACGCGATATAGACGCAGCGTTACTGGACCCGCTAGAAAACAATAAGAAATTGATAAAGCTATTATAATAGATTAAAGTATGATTTGATTAAAATTGCTAAATGGCCCCACTCAATTAGAACAATCTATTAATCGACTTTATCGGAAAATCAGTGTGATTAAGAAGAGGTATAAATTAATAGATCACACAGAGTGCCGGTAGTCGCTATCCTGCGAGTCTATGAAAATGCGTACAGCGTTAGTGGTCTTGCTCGGTTTTGCAGGTATGAGATTATATTTATTTGATTTGAAATTTCTAAATCTTTTAAGGAAATTACTGAGAAAATTCTTGAAAATATTTGAGGTTACTGAGGATGTTCCCATTCTTTTCAAAAATGAAAATATTCCTTTCACAAATAGTACTCGGAGATACAAGATAAATATTATACATTGAAACTTGCAATAGAAATACATATTATGTTTACCTAAAAAAAGTGAATTAACGAGAATTTTGAGACCGGACCAAATTGTGTTTGGGTATTCCCCTATATTTAATGATTATATTTTTTTCAGCTTTTGCTGCGGCGGTGCCGGTGCCCGAAGAACATTTCGAGTACCCAAGGTTTATCCAGTTCCCTGACGGAGATGGAGTACCCCACACCGTCGACCTTCAGGAAGAAGTCGACCAGAATCTTCTAGATGAAGTGGAGAGGAACCCTGCAAATAACTTGTACCTGCTTTTTACCAGGTAACGTCAAAAAACCATAACAGACAGATAACAATAACATGAACATAATTGTTGCGAAATGGTCCTAATTCAGCAAGTGCTGGCTGTAAAGCCAACGCTGGTCTTCCGTTGGGACCGCTAATTCTAAATGATGGAGTGGTAATGATGTGATTATATGTATAATGATTTTCAGCTCAAATTAAAATCATTTAAACATGTGTTTCCAATATTCAAACCACAAATTGATTAGTTAATTTCATGTTAAAATTTCACAAGTGCTAAATAAAAATATTGACTAATTTTAAATCCAAATATAATATCTAAAGGCTGTTTAAATCTTGGAAACAAACATTACTGAATTGGCCACATTTTTTTACACGTTTGGTAATATAGTAAATTTATTAGCGCTTCGGATCAGCAGGTATCTGGCAGAAGATTTTTTTTATTGACAAAAGTACTAACAAGTAACATCATAAACAAAACAATATTTTTTTACTTAACATATTAAATAAATTTTAATATCATCGGGGGGAAAAGTATATAAGTGATTTTGGGAGTGGGCCACGACTTGTGAATTAGGAGAATGGGGTATTGATATTTTTTTTCTCCCAGAAGGGTATTGAATATGTACTTGAAAATTCATGTACACCTCATTGCGAGTACTTGCTACGATCCAAACATATAAAATATGGCAAATACAATAGTTTTTATTATTATATGTCTGTCTGTAGAATGACCGTATTTTAAATAGGTATGTGTTGTATTTTTAGACGTAATCCAAGTACCTCTCAAACTCTTGTCATCAATGATGCCAACTCCATCCTCAACTCCAACTTCAACCCGAGTCACAACACCGTCGTCGTTGTCCACGGCTGGCTGAGCAACCAGAACACTGACATCAATCCTACCATCAGAGATGGTAAGTTTATTTGTGACTACAGCTTTTAATGTGTTGTTAATCACCTCGACAATATGTGACTGCCGAGTTTATTACAGTCACAAAGCATCCGTCACTCCCGCGCTTACATAATGGTCAAAAAGCGACGATTTTTTTCCCCACATTTATCCACAGCGATAAACGTAACCATAATATGCTGCATAATACGCAGAAAACCGATAAAACAAAAAAAATGTTACCCTACCTATTTGTACTTAGATGTATGTGTTAGTGTAGGATTTGGTGGTGTCTTATATGACGTATAAGAAATTATGAAGACAAATATTTGACACATATTTTCTTGAGTGTCGTTCTTAATTCGGATTTATGTAATGATGATGTCACATGAAAGAATTTTATCAAGATCACTCCAGAGAGTTCGGTATTTGTTCTTCAGTGAAAAGCTCGGAACTTAATTTGGTGTTAGGATCCGTATTATACCAACCAATCATAATGCTTTTACATAAATTAATACCAAAACGACCTATACATTTTGATGGATACTTTCAGCGTACCTAAACAAAGGAAAAAGAAATTATGAAGACGAAGTGACGTAAAGATGATGTCACATGACAGTATTTTACCAAGATCACCCTATAGAGCTTGACATTCGTTCTTCAATGAAAAAGCCTATAATTTTATTCGGTGTTAGGATCCGTATTGCACTAACCAATCGTTCACATAAATGAATATCGATACTTTCAGCGTACCTGAACAAAGGAGAGGCGAACGTGATTGTCCTGGACTGGAGGAGGCTTGCCCTCTCTGGCTACGTGACGGCTGCGAACGGCGTCCCCGCCGTGGGCCAGGGCTTAGGCCAGTTCCTTCGCTTCCTCAGCCAGACCACTGGCGCGCCTTTCAGCTCCATGCACCTGGTCGGGTTCAGCTTGGGCGCTCACCTTGTGGGCAACGCTGGCAGGGAGTTGGGCGGTGCTGTCGCTCGTGTTACTGGTTTGTAAAATAATTTGTCAATTAAAAATAAACTTGGTAGACAGTCACAATTGAAAGGTTTTTTGAAAACAGACTGACAAGATACAGAAAAAAATACTTACCGCAAAGCGTTCATGACTACGTTAACATTTTGAAATGCACCTATTCGATTTTTAACAAGACAATTTAAATTGACATGTGATACAACGTTTTAATTGTATAATTTTACTTAAAAGTACTCTTCCCAACACGATCGCAATTGACTGCTAAATAAGTCTGTTCTTTATCTGTTTTTGTTTGATATAGTTTTTTTTTTTTAATTGTGCAAATTGTGGTTATAGAATTATCGACAAGTTTTTAGAGATGTTTGTAATTCTGTAGCTCTGCCTACCCCACTCTGGGAACGAAGGCGTGAGATTATGTATGTATTTATGTAGATTTTTTCCAAGTAAATACAAAATACTTTGGTAAAATTATTTTAAAGCATAGCTATTAATGTAATCCAAAGTTCCCTTTTGGGAATTAGGCATTTGATTTTCATTATCCTATCACTAGTATTAACAACATGAATTGTTTAATAGGTCTAGACCCGTCCGGTTCCCAATGGGACTACAACTGTAACCCCCTGAGCTCCAACTATGGTGGCTGCATATATAATCTTTGAATTAAAATTGTTCTTATTCAAGTTGCTCAATGGAAAAGTGGAGGCACCTGAATTCTTGAGCGATGTGACTTGGCCAGTACCTCGAAGTGATGATGTCTTTCGATTGTGGAAAGACATTCGTGTTACCGTAGCAAAAAATAGTTTCTGGTCAGCAGTCACCATTATATCGTATCTGCCTATATTCGACATTTTGTTGATGGTCTGTAGTATCTGATAAAAAAAGTAGGTAGTGATTAATATTTGTTCGTTCATGTATTGAAAATTACAGTATTTTCAAATAAGCTACAACTTTAAATTGCATATTCACAATTAATGTATATTTGGTCCATATCCACCAAAATTTTTCGTATTGCTATTTCTAGTATATTGTTATTTATATTTTGTAGTCCGAATGCAAAAACGTTTTAGGGTTTTTATTAATCTCAATACTATTTACATAGGTTTGGATCCCGCTGGACCTTTGTGGGTCTACAGCAGAAACCGCCTTGCGGCAAGCGATGGTGTTTACGTAGAAGCAATCCACACTGATGGTGGCTACACCGTCGGCGGTCTCGGCATTGGATCAGCTCTCGCTGACGTTGACTTCTTCCCCAACGGTGGCATTTCCCAGCCTGGATGCCTCACCAACATATGCAACCATAACCGTGCCTGGGAGTTCTTTGCTGCCAGCGTTACTTACAGCCATTTAGTCGGCTGGCAATGCTCGAACAACTTGCAAATCACTTTCAACACTTGCAGAGGAAGCCAGCTGCCAATGGGCAACGATGACTTAACGAAATCCGGGTGAGATAAGATTACATAAATATTTCGGTCTACATATATTGGAATCCCTAATCGTTATTTGTCCTAATACATCGTTTGTCCAAATTTTCATTTATTCTTAAGCCATTTCCGCCTGAATTACTGTCACGTGAACTTTGTTTAATCCTGATGCATCGTTATCTTCAATTATTCTTTATCCTTGAGCATTTGTGTTTGCTATTCATTGTTGTTAAAATACAACAACCAAACCTTACTGCAACTATTTCTGTTCTAAATCTAAAATGTTGTCCGATTCAGCAAAAAACCTGCTAAGGTCAAATGAAAATTTATACTCGTGATACATTAGGACAAACAATTTTAGGACAGTTTAATGTAAATGGAACACTTGCAATTATTTTGGACAGTTAAAATGTTGATGGATACTATGAACCATATTTATAGGATACAATTGACAAAAGGATTTTTTTGAAAATGTATTCTGATAAAAATCGTGCTCTTTACCGTTTGTAAAAGCACGCGTACGAGTACGTAACGCTTTGCAAAAATCTGTAAATGTAATATTTTTTTATAATTAATAAAATTATTAATTTTAAACTTACCGTTTCTCATGGTTACCCTACTTCTTACGTAGAACTGTCAGACTCATACATAACTCGTCTAGTAGAATAGGGTGACCAAACGGTTGGTAATTTTTACTCTTTTAGGAAATTAAGTTTACTTCAAAAACGTTTTATTGTTGGGTTTTGGAGTTAATGCACTGAATTCGATTTAAAATGCTGCGTCAGAAACCATAATTTCGGTTCACGACTTAGGAATCATCCTGTAGAGGTTTGTCTTAAAAGCAATTTAAAAATTTACAATTTTTTTTTATTGAATGTTATTAGTGTTTACTGTGCCCGCTTTGGACTAGTGGTCGGAATGACGTAATTTTGTTTGTAACCGCGTTGTATTTTTTAATTCTAGCACCATCTGTGACGTAGAAAAGACAATTTGGTGTTTAAGGTCTTTATATAGTCATTAGCAGAGAGTTAATGTATTTTGTCAGTAAATAAAGAACAAAAAATTACCATAAAAATAGTAAGATTATGCTTTTGAGACCAACCTCTAAAAGCATAATTTTTTTGGAACACCTTTTAAAAAGTTCCTGTTGCCAAATATTAATTATTAAAAGGAAAGTTTTAAATAAATAACGGTTATGTAACATAAAGTGTTGTTTGTTTTCAGAACTGGACTGTACCGCTTGGATACCGCCCGCAGATATCCATACTAAACGACCTCAACGAAGATTACTAAAGGACGAGATCTTTTTACAAGCTGTTTAGCAAAATTATACATTGTTACATAAGATATTTTTCATTTTCCGCCTTTTTCCAAAATTCATTTTTTTATAAATATTATAAGCTATACTTACTCGTTTGTGCTACTATCTATTGCGAATTTCACGGATTTGTGAACTATAATCACAAAGTCGATTATAGTCGGTGCTCATATTTGGGATCCCCTTGGATCGCATAATTTGTTTTAGACTATTATTGTTTCGCATAATAGATTTGGCATAATTTGTATTGGCATAATAGTACTGCCGCATAATTATACTTTGGCCTAATACTTTTTTGACATATAACGCTATTAGAATAATTTCAGTTGGACTAATTTGTATTAGACACATTACCTATGCATATTATTTTTTGGACTAGCAATCATTTTGTTATATATGTCAATAACCATAATTTCAGTTTTCTAAATGAATAAAATACAGTTTCGTTGTTACATATTAGATAAGATTAAATTAGGTCACGTTAGGTACATTAGGTTGGGTTAGGTTAGTATGATATCCAGGCGCGAAGCGTCTAAGCGACTCAGAATAGGAGGTCCGCAAAGCGGACCTCCGTCGTCCTCGCCTTAGTTCCTAAATAACCATAAAACCAAAATTAACCTTTTCTCGTAGGACGTCTACGACTTTCGCTATAGCAATTGTATTGCTATGTGCCATTTGTACATGACTATTTTTTAGGACAATACTGGCATGCATTTTGTAATGATGCCAATTTATTATTATGACTTTTTGTATTTATGCTATTAGACGTTAGTCTTCATGACGATTATGCTTTTTGTATTTATGCTTTTTAATTTTATGCGTAAAAATATAGGTGTAAAGATGATTATGCACATAGCTATTTCGGCTAAAAGCAATTATGCGTAACAATATTATTACAAATAATTTTATGCCATCCAATAGAGAACCCTCATAATAATTATAATAATTTAAAAATAATAATAGAAGACTGATGATATAAAAAATACTGTATAATTATTAACATAATCTGTCATGCATTAATTTTACCTAGTTCGATTTCTACGATTTTTGAATGTATTGTACATGGGTTACCCTTATCTGGTAGACTTTTTATTGTTCGAAATATACTTCACATAACATGTATCGCAGTAACACGTTTCGTCGAATGATCAGTTCGCAGAAACATATACTTGGCATAACTATCAGTGAACGCATACCTTTTGCAGCATACTATTTAGAATAAGATTACTTTTGCCGAATTTCATTTAACATAATTGTATACTATTTAACATAACATAACAATCCTATTGCATATTCTATTATGGCATAATGACTTTTCTGCTAGCAGAAAAGTTGGTTAGGTTAGGTTAGAACTGTGACTAACAGAAATGAATCTGTGTCAGAAAAGTTTAAAAAAACAAAAACCCGCCTTCAAAAAGCAAAAAATAACTTCTTTAAAATGGTAGGTAAATAGGTCAGTCCAACTGAAGTCTGCTTTTGGTTAAAATATTGTTGGACGCCGACTTCAGTTGGACTGACCTATTTACCTACCATTTTAAAGAAGTTATTTTTTGCTTTTTGAAGGCGGGTTTTTGTTCTTTTAAACTTTTTTTTATTTTATACTTTTTAGTGATCATAATTATGCTGTTATTCTCCCATTTCTCAAGAAACAATAGAACATTTCAATCTAGCCGCAAGCAACGCCGTGGGAAAGTCATAGTCATATATTTAAACCTAAATATGCTTCGTCATAGTCGCTCAACTATCTTAATCGAAATATCTTGTCGCCACCCTCGAAATATATACCGTTTAGGAGTTCCGGTGGCCATATGTGGTCTTCATCATCAGTTCCACTTCACCAAATAGTGCTTTCCAAGACCAAATACACAAGTTACAATGAAAAATACCAAAATCGCTATAGGTGTGCCTATAAATTTTGAAGAGTTCCGTCGATTCCTCATGGATTCCACCATCAGATCTTCATTTTGAAAAAAATGGGACCAATCTGGAAGCACCAGCTTTCAAATAAAAAAAGAATCTTCAAAATCGGTTCACCCAGTCGAAAGTTCTGAGGTAACAAACATTAAAAATAAAAATAAAATAAAAAAAATACAGACGAATAGAGAACCTCCTCCTTTTTTTGAAGTCGGTTAAAAAGTAGGTTAGGTTAGGTAAGAACTGCGAACTACTACTAATGTACCGTAATGTTTTTATTTTCTCACAATCGAAGTGAAAAGTACAGTGTATTACTCGGGTCTAAAAGCCATATTAGGTACCCCCGAACAATTTTCCCTCGCTGTGCTCGGGAAAATAACCATCTCGTGGTACTGGGTATGGCTTACTTTAGACCCTAGTTATACAATCTACTGTTAAAAACTCTACACCTTACAAACGCCTACGCTTTAGAAACTCTTCCAAACATCTCAAGGTTTCCGACTCTAAAATACCGCCAAGTCTTCAAAATTCATAGCTCCAGGCACCCTAGCTCTTTACTACTATAACCATAAATTTTTCCAGCAAAGCAGAAAACTGCAGCATACGGCTGAAGTGGGATAATGGCCTGGATATAATCGTCTGAGCAAACATATTGATGCAAATATCCCCTTATATAACCTTTTAGTTGTAAAGCAGCGTTCCCCGATGGAGAATTGCTTTGCTTGGAGATATTTTGCATCGGTAAATGTGATAGTATTGTAATAAAAATGTGCAATAATTTATTTTTTGTGGGAATACATCGACGGTGGAAAGGAGAAACCCTTTAAGCGACATGATGGGCGAAATTGAGTTATAATGATAACAATCACACCATTGTCCGTGTCGATTGAAATGGGCATAGATATACAGAAAATCGAACGAACCGATAGTAAATCACGAAATTTTGAGGATCATGTAAAGTTTTCTTTAATTATTTATACCCTAAAACATTACTTTCAATTTAAAATTAAAAAACTATTAATTGCACCTACGTTTTTTTATAAAAATACGCTGGATTTAGGTTATGTGTCAAACAACACACATCATTATTTACATTTTTGCGCATTGGAATTGACACCATAGATGTTTTAGCGTCTATTTATTTATCTATAAATGTGTTTGAGAAGCTTGTGAATAAAACAGAATTTTACACACATCAAAATGTCCAGTGACAAAAAATCACTTTGATATTTTATAAGGTATCGCGACATTGTTGCTAAATATTAAAATAATGTAAAGATTTTTTAATCTCTGGTCATTTTCGATATGTATAGTTTATTTTTACTAGACTAGCTTCTTCGGGCTTAAGTTCTTTAGAATGGTAGTATTTCAGAGGTAAACGGCGATGACTGTTAAGCCAAAGACGCCTCATATTTGTGATTAGCTAAGAAAGTTTAGTCTTGTAGCATCAAGGAATTTTAAAAATATCTATTTCAACCCCCAACAAAAAAGAGGAGGTGTTTTAAGTTTATTATGTGTATGTGCGTGTCTGTGGGATTGTACCTCCGAAACGGATGCACCAATTTGGATGTAGTTTTTACCCCTGCAATGATTTGCAATTATTTTACTGTGATATTAAATAATTTAGAAAGAATAAATGAGCAACCTTAATAAAATAACTTCTAACTATTCAAAGGAATCAAGTGAAATAATGATCGAAACTTAAATTACTTAGTCTCGAAGTAAACCGCATGTTTCTAAATTACTGAATATAACGTAGATAAACTTTTGTAGACACGTAATTATTTCGAAATTGTTCATTAATGCAAGATGTTACAGATGATAAAACTTTAATGAGTTCCAATTATTTAGTAATTACTTAGAATTTCATCTCATCTGTTTTACTTTGATGGGTACCTTTAGTATAATTGGATTCGTATTATTATTTTCGAGCATTCAAATGGGATAATACATTCTAGATATAATATTTCTTCCATGTAGACGTATCGTTATTGAATTTTAACATTGTAAAGAATTTTCGTAATCTTTTTAAACCCTAAGGTTTACTTTTACTTCAAAGTCTTCGAGCTTTTATCTTTCGGAGAAACACATCACACATTAATAATTTAAAGCTTAATCCGTTACAGCTTATAAAGAGCATGTCGTAATCTTAACGATTAACAACCGACGCATCATGAAGCGAGGTGGGTGTAATATTAACGCAAACTCTATCGCGGTAGAGATGTAAAGGTATTCCAAGCTTACCATATACACAATAGATAGTTATTAATTTATGACGTCCCGTCTCATCGGGGCTGCCGAAGACGGCTTAGAGCGCGATAATCTCAGCGCAGCAATATCAGCTATGCCTGGCTTGTACTGCTATCTTTAGTCAAAAAGAGGGGTAACTATTACAAAACATTTACTCCACAAGCGATCTTATTCTCAGCGGCGAGGGGTTGAAACTGCTATGAGTTTTAAGTTGTACACAAGGCCTTTTAACTGAGAAGGGCAGTGTAGGTATTATGTAAATTTTGCCAGATAAGGGTAACGGTAGCGACGAAGCTGCGAGACGGCAAGCTCGTTCACTCTGACAATACTACTTCGTATGTAAACTTTGCCTTTGTTGTTGTTGGCTCGATAGCGGTACTGAGGCTACTGATACTGTTAAAATGCAACACACTTAGTAACTTAGTATTAAAACAATATTATATGTCCCATTTTAGAACACGATTATGTATAGTTGTACCTTTTTAATTCGTGTTTAAGTATAATGCTGACAACAACAACAACAACTGAAACATCACATTATAAAAAGCTATAAGAAACTTTACCAAACCTCAATAAACTTGTTTTATTTTAATTGTATTTTGGTTCACTATAAGAACGCCAGAAGAGATAATTATTTTGGAAAAAGTATGATACCCGCGTTTCTTCCTTGAATTATAATCACGTAACGATACGCAAACATAATAAATAGATTTATTGGAAAAATAGCAATCAAGTTTTCCCCCTCTTAACCACTTTTATCAATCAGCGCAATTATAACCAAAGTCTTTCCTCTTGCTTATATAAATTCAATTAACGTCTCGAGTTAAAAAAGTATAACAGAACTCATTTACCTTTTCACGCTGAAATATGGCGCCAAGATAACGTACAAAAGCTTCATTTGTAATTACAAATTGTATATTATACATTAATTTAAACAACTAGATAGGTTCGTGCGAACAAAAACATATGTTTGGCCAAGGAACAAAAGCACCATCTCTCAGATTTCACACAATCTAAATCGCACTAAATAGCACTGTCTCACTGATTTCAAAACAACACAATTCGGCATTCCGAATTTTAACCTCGTAAGGCCCAATGTGCTATAGAATGTACATAATCAAGGCAATTTAATTTGAACCGTTTTACAACGGGAATAAAATTTATTTTCCTATCTTCTTAAACTGAAAATGGCATTGTCGAACAAACCTAATTGAACTTTATTGCCTTGCTGGTAGATTTATAGTCCCACTCACAAAAAACTCCCTGTTTCTAGTATGGTGGGCGAGGTTAAATAACTGACAACCTTATGGGTTCGGAGTCAGCGTGAGACTGAGACTTCAACGTGACGTCACGGAATCACGGCTTTTGTTTTTTGACACCATTGAGTGGTCCAGATTTACTTTCTGTGTCCTATAGACAAGGCAAGGCCCACGTCAAATTTCGTTAGTTCGAAAAAGAATTTTGTGTCAGTCAACTAAAGTCACTCTATCAAATGTCCTAAATTTAGAACGTTGGGACTTACGAGGTTATGATAATTATAAGCCTTTTGTGAACTCGCTGCTACTTACTAAGTTATGACTTTTGTTCCCCACTGTAGGTGTGTTGTAAAAAATATGCAACAGTATTAAAGATGCATTTCGTCCAACGTCTCAGAGTCTCGGTACATCAATTTTGTTATCTATGCTAATACTCTCGCGTACTCGCCTGAATATTCTATTTATCTAAGTTACTAAAATTATACCGCTTATTTTGCTTAGTTTATTGAAATAAGATAGCGTTTTTCTATAATAGTTACGTTAAGTGCTAAGACCATGGGCAAAGAGTATTATCCTCCTATATTCTATTCTTTATCTTAACTTACACATGCTATACGAGTCTTAGTATGGATGCGCTTCAATTAGTCTAAAAACGTTTTGTATAATTTCATTTAATTTGTTAAATAGTTAGTGCTTAGGCACGAAAAGCATAATGAACGTTTAGCATAAAAACCAATTGTATTTCATCAGGCATACGATCGAGTAACATAACACTAATTTATTATAACTATTATAAACTATGTTATTATTTTTAGTCAATTTCTTCTAACTAGGTTAGGTTAGGTTAGAACTGTGACCACATTAATAGTAATGAAAGCCGCTAGAAATATTTATTTTTTAATTTATGAACATTATAGTTTTTGAAATTTATGCATTTCGTTTTATGCCTCGTGATTATGATATCGTTGGTATATTATATAGATCAAAATTATGCAATTCGTGTTATGTAAAATGAAAATTAGACCATTTGTTTTTATACTAAATATTAAACACTCGTCTTAGTATACGGGTAAATAAGAATTTGGGATGGTTTGTTCAATTTTAATGTCAAAATGGAGCATCAGATGGACGTTATAATCACATACTATATATGTATATGTATAGTATGATCATCATCATCATCATCAGATAGTTAGTAAAGATTATTACCTTATTCATTCCAGATGTAGATGTAGGACGCAGATGTTGATGACGTATGTGATGATGCCGGAAAACTAGACCGTTCCCAAAAACAAGTGACTACTTACAATCTTGAATCTTATTTTCTTATCGAAACAATTCATCGTAGGTACTCGCATTAGTTTAAAAATGTATTTGTTGTGTTAAAAGTGTGTAAATAGTTTGTCAACAAACAACCACGAAGCGTGTTAAGACTTTGTGCCTTAAAACAAAGCCCCTAAGTAAATCCATACCGAGATTAAGACTAGGAACACCAGGAATATCCCATACAATAGATGGCACATTGTGGTCGAGAGGCATCGGGTTAAACTATTCGGAAGACCACTACGACCCACAGCGAGTGAAACATATCGTCAGCCAAGCACAGGTGTGGGACACAGTCTATACTACTGCCAGCCAATTTAATACAATATATCAGGGGACAATCACTCCACAAATATTGCCTAAGTCCCGCAACTCTAGGCTTTAGACTAGATATGGGAACTAAATAACGATTACTTGTTAGTATTTTAATTGGCAAGCACGTATTAACCTTTGAGGTACTAAACAGTATTGCGAAAAAGTAGTTTATCATCCCTGTCAATGTTTTATTGTCAATATTTTTTCTTAATTTGTTCTAAATTTCTTATTTACATAATATCTAACTGTAATTTAGCAGTGAAATTCGCGAACTATTAACGTAAGTTCAAAATAATGGAAATTAGTTAATAGGTAAGATAACTTGTTAGCAGACACATCAGAGAAAAAATACGTTTTTTTTTCAAGTGTTTGCAACGGTGCGTACATAATTATCTTTCTCTATACTCGTGTTAATTGCTAGGACACTCAGATTTCCCTCAAGATCCTATCCTAGCCGCTCGAATCATTAGAGGTTATTATTATGTCACAGTTGCATAAATATAAATGTAGCCACATCCTTGAGAGAATATCAAGGTCGTAAAGTAGAAAAAGTACGTGCCTAGTTTTTATTCGTTAATCAATAATGGATATCATTGCGTCCAGTCCTAGGTTTACTGTGCGAAGTATTAAACATTATGATGTCACAAAGATATCGGCGGCTCAGGTGCGTTATTGGTTATTGGAATAACGTTAGTTATTGGGGATATAAAATGGAATTTGGTCCGGTACACCTCCGGACCGGTGACACGGCGTAGATAGTGGGTCCGTGTACTATCTCAGTGTTAGTTGGGAGCGTAATGGATGGGGTACATTTTGTGGTTTGTGGTTATGCGTTAAAGCCATCGGGTTAATAGCTGGAAGTAAAATCCAATGTGGTTATTTTGAACTGGACAGTTTGATGAAGGTTTCTTGTCATGTTATTATATTCTAAACAAGGAATATTTTGTTTCATTTGTTTGTTTGCGTTACGATTTATATTTTTTCTCAAACATGCAATGAAATATTCATGTTATGCTCCTTATAATAGGCTGCGAAGTATGACGTTTCAGGTGCGGCTAGGACAAGAGGTCGTTAATGGAATTTTATACAAATTGAGCAGGCTTAGGCCGGCAAAGTCCTCTTTTTTAATTTCCATTCCACATAAATTTGTGGCACAGGCATCATGACATTCTGCCACTATGCGTATTAAAAAAATAAAACTTTGATTTTTTTGTAGTTTATTTCATTGCATGATTGAAAAAAGCACTATACATACCTCGGAAGGGAAATATGGGGTTGCCCGCCTCAGACCTATCCTATAAGTCTATATGTCTTCGGCCCGCAACCCCTTTTGTCCCGGCCTCTGTAGTAATGTACTATTATAGTGTGACGTAAGTTTCATATTTATAAATAATTAAAATATCAGGGGACAATTTCACACGAGATTACCAAGTCCAAAACTGAGCTCTAGGCTTATACTATGGCTACTGGATAACGATTAACATAGTTAAAAGGGGAAATCAAATTCTGTAAATATTATGTGCATTTAAAGAAAATATTTTTTTTGGGAAATAAAAGCTAAACAAGTTCTCGTAGTAGAAATAAAAATAAACTGTGAAAATCTAGGTATTCAATCCTATTACCATGATAACTAGTTAGGAAACTACGTTATCAAAGTTAACAGGAGGATTTATTCGGTACATAAGTTAGTTTGGTGACGACGCGAGCGGCAAGGAGCCAAGTTGTGAAGTCCTATCATAAGTTGTAATGGAAAATAGTATGTCTAATGTAGTCCATTCAAGACAATGTATGATACTTTGTATGAGGACAAGTTATGATAAGTGTTACTAGCTCTTTTCCGCGATGCTGTAGGAGTCGTTTATCGGTTTTCCTTTGGGAATTGTCCAATATTCCGGGACAAAAAGTATCATATGATTATAACTTGGTCTTCTAAAATCAGTTCTACGTTTGAGAATTGAAACATGAACAAATAAACAGAGTTATTTTCGAATTTATGTATAGTAAGTATTTGTTTTGTTTTATGCTTCGGTCATTTGGAAAGGATGGATGAAAGAAGATTGACGAAAGAGGTTTACAGACTGGGATTAAAGTGAGTGGGAGGGTCGGAAGGGGCCGCCCTAGGCTTACTTTTTCGAATCAAATCGGAGAAATACTGGAAAAGGGCCGGATCTTAAGTACCCGAAACCGACGTGCATGCATGACTCGATGTATGAATGAGGAAGAAGCGAAAGAGATTTGTCAGGATCGTAGCAGGTGGAAAGAAGTGATCTCTGCCTACCCCTCTGGGAAACAGGCGTGATTTAATGTATGTATGTATGTTTTGTTTTAAGTATAGATATTTGGGAAAGGTTTATGTCTGTCGAGCAATTAACGGGTAACGGGTAATATACTTGATGATGTTGACTTTTCACTATTAAACTACCTTTTCTTTATTATGTTTTATGCAGTAGGTACTAGCGACCCGCTGTTGCTTCGCTTCGGTTTATGTGAATTTTCTGTAACACCTGCAATGCTAAACGTTTGCATCTTAGCTACTGGGTCTCTAAGGGCCGTATTAATAAACTCATCTCGGCTGAGAATACCCGTCACAAGATACGTCATAGTAAACGTCAAGCCATAGAAAACTGATATTCTTGACGCATCTTAACCTCGTAAGGCCCACCATACTGAAAACAAGGGGAATATGTGTGGGAATTTGAATGAACCAGTAAGGAAATAAAATTAATTTACCTTTGCACTAAAATGTCATTTAAAAATTTGAAACAATAAAAATGAACTTTATCTTCGTTAGAATATAATTTAATTTAAATTGCACTGATTTTGTACTTCCTATGTCACACTGGGCTTCACGGTTGAGAAAAAGGGACAGAGCTATATAACTGTTATAGCTCTGTCCCTTTCTCTTAACGTAACCTGAACTGCTTTAGTATGTCATGGTTACCCCCCAGGTTATTAATACAGCCCTAATTCTAGGCCTGGATGGTAACCTCGAACGACTTGTGCCGAGTTCCTGTCACTCGAGAGAGGGAGATAGAGTCTTGGATGTGTATTTTAAGCACTATTTCCACCAAACGTCCCGCAACGTATCGGAACGGAAAGAATTATTATGGTCTTTAAAAGATGTTAAATCATGTTCACAGTATTTAAAGTCTATACCTATTACGAAGCCGCGCACAGCAACTTGACCGCGTGCGTCTTCCGCGACACGCGATCGTAGCCGAAAGGATGTTGCGACGCGCGATCGGCTCTATCATAAATAGATAATAATAATTTTAACAGACGCGATCTGCTGTCGCTGCATCCGTACATATCCTTTCTAATCCGATGCGAGCCGTTTGGTGGAAATCATCCTTAAGAGGATTGTGAAGCACCGCTAAAATAGCGTAGCTGCCCAAATTTAACTCCAAGCGATAACGTTTCTCTGGTTAAAAAAACTAGGTCTGTTCGTTTTTGTTTTTTGTTGTTTAAATTTGTTTAATTCTAATAAATATTTTCTTGAAAAGAAACAAAACATAACAAACATAGTTTTTCATGATATCTACAACATATTCAAACTGTAATGTAACCGCATTTTGTATGGAATTTTTTAGCTTCACAATCCTCTTAAGTTGTATTTTAATGTGTAAGTAGTTTTCTCTGATTTAAAGTATTTCACTTTTTATAAATTTATATCATTGTCTAGTACCCATAGTACAGTCGAGTACATAAATATGTGTACACTTTAGTACCTTGTCTATTTAATGTCATGTTTAAACTGCCATATATGAATTGTCACAGCTATTTAAGTGACAAGGTACTAAAGTGTACACATATTTATGAACTTAACTGTACAAGCCAAGATCTTAGTTTAGGACTAGGTCAATTGGTGTGAGGTGGTCGTCTGATAGTTATTAAAAAGTTTATGTAGTTACAAAAATGTTGGAAACAGTTGGAAAATGAAAAAATATCTTATGTAACAACATATATTTTGGGTAACCAGGTAACTAAAAAAAGATCTCGTCCTTTAGTAATCTTCGTTGTGGTCGTTTAGTACGGATATCTGCGGTCAGTATCCAAGCGGTAAAGTCCAGTTCTGAAAACAAACAACACTTTATGTTAAACAACCGCTACTTATGTATAATTTACCTTTTACATACATACATACATAATCTCACGCCTTCGTTCCCAGAGTGGGGTAGGCAGAGCTACATAATTACAAACATCTCTAAAAACTTGTTGATAATTCTATAACCACAATTTGCACAATTTACCTTTTAATAAGCAATTATTGATTTGGCAACGAATTTTTAAAAGGTGTTCTAAGAAATCATGCTTTTAGAGGTTTGGCTCGAAATTATACTCGTACTATTTTTTTTTTGTCTTTATTTACTGAGAAAGTAAAATAAAATCTGCTAATGGCTTAAGAGCTTAAACGCCACATGGTCTTTTCTACGTCACAGCTAGTGCTACAATGATATTTTATATAAAGATACGTCATCTGCGCGCAAAAACGTTCCTCAAAAATGAAGGCAAATTGCCTTACTTTTTATCTATTTGTCTCTTTCTAACAATAGCGTTCGCTATGGATTGCCATCTTTGTCTCTGTCAGGAATTGGTCACGGGTTTTGAATGCGTTTAGTATGAGCATAACGTATCTTAATATAAAATATCATTGTAGTGCTAGACTTAAGAAAACGAAATGACGTCATTCCGACCACTAGTCTAAAGCAAGCGTAGCAAACACTGGTAACATAAAATAATTATGTTTAAGTAAGCCTTTGAGACAAACCTCTATTAAGCATGATTATTATCAGGAATCATTTAAAAAAAAAAAAAATGTCAATTGTATTTAGCTCTGGTTCTATTAATATGTTCATAGTATCCATCAAAATTTCAACTGTCCTAATGTATCGCGGATCTAAATTTTATTTTGACCCTAGCAATTTTTCTGCCAAAAGTTCCTTGTGGCACTCGCGAAGGTACTCGTAATACAAATCTGAGTACACCTCATCCAAAGAGGGCGTCTAACTGCTTATTATTTACTTTTTAAATATTATATGGTTACCAATAGTAGTATTAAAAGCTAGGACTATTACATTGAAGTTAGCCTTCTTTGGTATTTGGTCAATAATGTGTGTATCCATTATTAAGTTTTCTAAAAGACTTCAAATGCCCATTTGTAAATTAACGAAAAAAATTAAACCTTTAATTAACTTCCTCGTTCTATAGTTAATTATTTGGGTGTCCCTCGGAATCCCTAATAACGTTTTCCCTAACGCTTCGTTTGTGTGAATTATTGATTAGGACACTAAACTGGAATTCAGCTGAGTCAGATAATTTTTTAAGCTTTCCAAAAATACCTGCGGTTAGGTTAGGTCAAGTATTATAACAACACTAAAAAGTTTTGAAATTCAGGCGGAAATGGCTTTACAGTAGCGGTATAGAGTGATGGCACTTTTGAAGTTTGCTCGCTCATGAAGTTCCCTAAAATATTGACAGCAAATATAAAGGAACAGATGTCAAACTTCATTGTTGCAGGTACCGGAATTGTGATGTACTGCTGGCGCTGTAATTTACCGAAACGCATTTCGTAACTAGCTTCATCTTGAGGTTGTTTTTATTTGCTCGCACTCTAGCGTTCATCGTTTTAATCATAGCTAACAAAAAACATCTCAAAAAAACAATTCGCGTGATGATAACAAAGGACCGCTGACTGGTACAATAACGTATGACAATGAAGTCACTGCACTTTCACGTCACCGCCGCTGGCAAACTCGCGCCCTAGCTCTGAGTTAACGTGGTTTAATGATTATTTATTCACTCATTTATCAATAATTTCACATTTTGTATATTTTGACACAATATTTAAAATTTCTGACATTGTCGTCTTCTTCTAGCCACACGGTTTATTTCGAGAGTTTGATCTACAATTAATGGCCTTTTATTTTTATGCATTATTTCTTTAATAAACTTTTTAAAAATATACTTCTCGTACTTGACTGTATTTTTTACGATAATAAAATGGAGTGTTTCACAACACTAATTGTCAGCTATCAAAAGTGCCATCACTCGATGCCGCTACTGTAGTTAGAATAAATGAAAATTCGGACAAACAATGCATTAGAACAAATGACGATTAGGCATTCCAATATAGAACCTAAATATTTATGTAATATTATCTCACCCAGATTTTCTTATGTCATCGTTGCCCATTCGCAGCTCGCTTCCTCTGCAAGTGTTGAGAGAGATTTGCAAGTTGTTCGAGCATTGCCTGCCGACTAAATGGTTGTAAGAGACGGTGGCAGCAAAGAACTCCCAGGCGCGGTTATGGTTGCATATGTTGGTGAGGCATCCAGGCTGGGAAATACCACCGTTGGGGAAGAAGTCAACGTTGGCGAGAGCTGATCCAATGCCGAGACCGCCGACGGTGTAGCCACCATCAGTGTGGATTGCTTCTACGTAACCACCATCGCTAGCTGCGAGGCGGTTACTGCTGTAGACCCACAAAGGTCCAGCGGGATCCAAACCTACGTAAATAGCATTCAAATTAATAAATACCCTTTTTTTCATAAGGACCACCAAATGCTATACAAAATTAATATAAATAACGACATACTAGATATAGCAAAACAAAAAGTGCACATTCTGCTGGATGCGGACACAACATACGAGTACATTAATTGTGACTGTGCAATTTAAAGTTGCTGCTTATTTTTAAATACTGTTATAGAATACTAAGACTATTTTCGATTGGGCAAGAGTAGGCAATTATTACAAACTACATTTTTTTTATCAGATACTACAGACCTATCAACAAAAATGTCGAATATGTCCCCTATGTCATTCATTGCATCAAAGGCAAATACGATATAATGGTGCGTGCTGACCAGAAAATGTTTTTTGCTACAGTAACGCGAATGTCTTTCGATAGTGAAACCTATTATTACTTTGAGGTACCTACTGGCAAAGCCACATCGCTCAAGAATTCTAGTGCCTCCACTTTTGCATTGAGTAACTTGAATACGGACAAACTTAATTCAAAGATTATCTATGCAACCGCCATAGTTAGAGTTCAGAGCGTTTCATTTGCCATTCCATTGGGGACCGGCCAGGTCTAGACCTATTAAACAATTCATGTCATTAATACTAGCCCGGGTAATGAAAATCGAATGTCTAATTCCCAATAGGGAAACTTTGGAATACATTACTAGCAATGCTTTAAAGTAGTTTAACCAAAGTATTTATTTGGCAATCTACATCAAACAAAAACAGATTAAGAACATATATGTTTAAAAGTCAATTGCGATCGTATTGGGAAGAGTACTTTAAGTAAAATTCTACAATAAAAAGGTTGTATTATATGTTTTTAGATATAGATCTGTGCAATAGGTGTATTCCAATATGTTAATGTAAGTAGTAACGAACGCTTTGCGGTAAGTATTTCATCCTGTATTTTGTCGGTTGGTTTTCAAAAAACCTTTCAATCGTCACTGTCTTCCTAGTTTTTTTTATATTGACAAATGATTTAACATACCAGTAACACGAGCGACAGCGCCGCCCAACTCCCTGCCAGCGTTGCCCACAAGGTGAGCGCCCAAGCTGAACCCGACCAAGTGCATGGAGCTGAAAGGCGCGCCAGAGGTCTGGCTGAGGAAGCGAAGGAACTGGCCTAAGCCCTGGCCCACGGCGGGGACGCCGTTGGCAGCCGTCACGTAGCCGGAGAGGGCAAGCCTCCTCCAGTCCAGAACAATCACGTTGGTTTCGCCTTTGTTCAGGTACGCTGAAAGTATCCATCAAAATGTATACGTCGTTTTGGTATTCATTTATGTGAAAGCATTATAATGGGTTGGTACAATACGGATCCTTACACCGTTAGTTCTGGGTTTTTCACTGAAGAACAAATAGCAAACTATCTACGGTGATCTTGGTAAAATTCTGTCATGTGACATCATCTTTACATAGATCTGAATTAAGAACGACACTCTAGCGAATATGTGTCAATTATTTCTCAACGTTTGTAGTGTTAATAATTTCCTAATATCACATATAAGACACGCCACTAAATCCTACATTAACACATAGATCCGAGTATAAAAATGTTTTTTTTTTTGGTTTTAGCAGTTTCCTGCGAGCCTATTATAGTAGAGTTTATCGCTGTTAATAAATGGGGAAAAAACTCTGTCACTTTCTGACAACTATATAAGTGCGGGAGTGACGGATACTTTGCGACTGTAATAGGCTCGTCAGTCACATATCGTCGAGGTGATTAACAACACATTACAAGCTATCATAAAGAAACTTACCATCTCTGATAGTAGGATTGATGTCAGTGTTCTGGTTGCTCAGCCACCCGTGGACAACGACGACGGTGTTGTGGCTCGGGTTGAAGTTGGAGTTGAGAATGGAGTTGGCATTATTGATGACAAGAGTTTGAGCGGTACTTGGATTGCGTCTGAAAATACAACACTCGTTTAAAATAATATTTTAGTCCAAGTTGTGTGGTACCACACTGCCGTAATACCAAAAAAGGCGGCTAAATGTCGCAGAATTCTGTGCTCTATTGGTAACCACATTAAATTTAAAATGCTTATACCATTACTATGCAGTTACGGTTTGGAAATACCGCCGCAATAAGCTGATACGATAAAACTGTCGTGAGCGGCATTTTTTTTTTTATAACGGACATTGTAAGTCTGCTATCCATCGAGGAGGTGGGGATGAAAGGACAGCCGTTTGCGAGTGGTACGGTAGACTTTGACTTTGAATTTACCTGGTATAAAGCAGGTACAAGTTATTTGCAGGGTTCCTCTGCACTTCATCTAGAAGGTTCTGGTCGACTTCTTCCTGAAGGTCGACGGTGTGGGGTACTCCATCTCCGTCAGGGAACTGGATAAACCTTGGGTACTCGAAGTGTTCTTCGGGCACCGGCACCGCCGCAGCAAAAGCTAGAAAAAATTAAATAAATAAATAATAAATTCATTAATTACTATCTGGGGTCGATCTCACACAAATTGGCATAGTCCTAAAATGCTCGTTAATTCACTATTTTTAGGGTTCCGCACCCATAGGGTACTAACTGGGACGTAATTTGAAATCTCTACTGTCCGTCTGTCTGTAAGCGGGCTATAAATATATCATGAACGGTAATAGATAGACAGTTGAAATTTTCACAGAGTGCGTATTTTAATTGCTACGAAATAACAAATAATAATAATAAAAATTAAAGGAGTCCCTATTCAAGACACTATTCTTTTTGTGTTTTTTGGATCTTAATTTTGCTCGGGGGTACGCAACCCTTCAAGTGCGAGTCCGGCTCGGACTTGGCCGGCTTTTTAAATTAAACTTTTGCAAGGGTGTAAATATCAACTTAATAAACTGTGAAATTGATAAAAATTCATATTTGCTAAGGTAGTAAATTAAAATACCGTTTGTAGATTTAACACTACTGATTACAGTAAAAATATTTTTGGTTTTTTTTATGCAGTAGTTTTTTTATATTTAGGAAAAACAGTAAAAAAGTTGGATTGTGAATGTTAGGAATGCACTTATAGTGCCCTTAGTCCATTTATTACCATAGGAATTGAAATAAATATACAACTTCCATGTCAATTTTTTATCCGTCTGACGGATTACTTGATTCTAACGACACGCTTTCGATTCTCGTAATACTATTGTTTTGATATACGCTATTTAAAATGAAAGTGACTAACGGATTAGTAAAAGCGGATAACCGCAATCTGCCGAAAGTCGACGAATTCATGTTGTTACAGTTGGTATGGTTGACAAGTGACATGACATGACAGTCAGTTCTGTTTCTGTTTAAAGTTACTTTTTTTATTTTATATCATGCTAAGATCACGACATCAGTATTCCTAACTTTGTATATACGGTATTTTTAATGACTATTTCTTTAATAAATTATTAACGACGAATTTAAGTTAAATAAAGAAAAATCGAGAAACAGGTACTCTAATTTTTAACCAGCTATGATAAAAATGTTTTTTTTTTAAATGTTTTCTATTTAGGTTACGGCAAGTAAACGATATTATTTTTTTAAAGGAAATTGCTGGAAGTCCTTTGGTAAAAACATCCAAAAGAACTATAATTTTGATTATAGTCGTCATTTATTCGTTAGTTATAATAGTAATTATTTAACTTGAATTTTATTACAATGATTACTACTAACTATTGTATTTATTTCACTATAACTACATTTCTAAAATGTGATTTAATTATAAATTGGGCTATCCCCTTGTATCACCTTCACTTTCTCTACCAAGGTTTACTGGAAGAGATCCTATTTGGGATAAATTAGCCTTAGTAGATTAAGTTAATGCAAATACATATATTGTTTTATGTGAAATTATGCATTCATACCTACGAGTACAATATGCTATCTATCCGCAGAAGTTATAATGTTCGCTGGGGTATCTGCTTATAAGCAAATCTCTTATGGTAGGTAGTTAACAATGCATGTTTTTATGGTTGTGCCTAGTTTTAATATTCTTGTTAAATTAGGAATAATATAGTGTGACATGCACGAGAGAGTGTTTCACTCCTTCCTATTTTAAATTCTCGGTAACTTTAAAAAATAAATTAATAAGGTAATTTTAACTTCTAAGAAAATTCTTATTTTTTGTATTTAATAAAATGTCCTCAAATGTTTATGATTCTGTTCATTACAATTTTCTACAAACACTTTAATTTTTTTGGATTTTCTGCAACACATAATATTGTTAAATGTAACGCAAGTCAAATTAAAATAAAGCCATACCTGCAAAACCGAGCAAGACCACTAACGTTGTACGCATTTTCTGAGACTCGCAGGATAGCGACTATGAGAACACTGTTTGACATATTACCTCTTATACCCTCTTCGCATCGCACGGATCTTCAGATAAAGTCAATTAAAAGATTGATCGAATTGAGTGGGGCTATTTTGCTATTTTTATCAGATCATATCTTTATCTATTTTAATAACTTTATCAAGTTCTAATTGTTTTCAGGTGATCGTCGACCTTGTGTTTGAAAGGTTATGGCCAAAAACTGGTGTCACTACAGTCGGTGTCAGTTGAAAGCCAAAGATGTAAACAAGTCAGTACCGTTTGACACATAACCTCAAATTTTCTCGAGCGTGTTTGTATTTAAATAACGTACCCATAAATTAATGGTAATTAAATCTTAAACTTAATATAAGTGATAATCAAGAATATAAATCATTAATAAAACCACACATGATCTTCAGAAGTACGTAATTATGGACTATACTCGTAATGGTAAATTGGTTTGTTTACATCTTTGCCCGTTTCAATTGACCGACCATATACATAACAGACGGACACGAAAAATCATTCTTTAGCTGGAATCAGTACAGGTTTTCATAAATTAAATAGCTCTATTTGACATTACCGAAATGAGATTAAATAATGAATGATATTTAAAAAAAAAAACTATAATCCTACATTGAATAATTAAGGAGTTGACTTGCCATGGATCCCATGACCAGATCTTGATGAGAATGCCCGTGAGACATACCCCTAAATATTATCCAAATAACTAAAGTGTACTAAAATATTTTAAGAGTCCCCTCAATTTCTCTAAGATCCCATCATCAGATCCTGATTTGATGACAATGAGACCACCTGTTTTTTTTAAACCAAACAAAAAAATCTAAATACGTCCAGCCATCTTCGAGTAATCAAGAAACATTCATAAAAAACCTAAAACAAAAAATGGTAAACTAACTTCCTCCTTTTTAAGTCGATTAAATTAACTATATTATTATTATTATTCCTATAATTTTTGATCTCTCTCTCTCTCTCTCTCTCTCTCTATTTTATTTTAGGAAACACACTTATGCCGGGAAATTGATCGCCAACCATTCCGGGGGCCCTAACCAAGATGCAATCGCTACTAACGTTTCTTTTCTATCGCTCAAAATGTATGGGATGACACTTGACCATATGGTTTATCGTAACGCACGAGAATGTCGAATACGTTTTGAGCGATAGAAAAACGATAGAAAAACGTTAGTAGGGTTTGCATCTTGGCTGGTAGGGCCCCAGGTCTTCAGGTTACTTAAACTTTTTTAAACTTATCTAAGACTTTTTACTTTTTCTTGAACGAGAAAGTCCAGTATTTTTCGGATGATAAAGTTCAGTTATAAAAACAACGAAATCTTAAAAACAACATAACAATATGTTAATAATCATACGTCGTTATCGCGGGAGACAAAACAAATCTATTAAAGAACACATATAACAGAATGTCTGTTTAGTATAAACAGAATATTCTGCCTATACCATACTAAGCCTCTAAGAAGTTCATCATATCTAGCACGAAGTTTTCGCTGGAAACGGTCAATCAAACTTGTCTTACATTGAGTAAACGCTTTTATAAATCAACGTGTCAACTTAAATAAAAATATTAACATTATGTCAAACCCAGTATTTTTCTCCAAAACTAGTTTTAACTTTTTAAATATATGTTTCCCATTTGCACTCAAATTTTATTAAGATATATATTTTATGTTTTTGTACATATCAAATCAATCAAGAATGACAAATGTCTAAAGTAGCAGGTAAAGTGACCGAAGAGGTTAACGTAAGGATTGCATACCTAGCTAATCTTTTTAAATATGTAATACTAAGTCAAGTACGGAGGTAAGATATTTGAAAGGAAATGTATAGATTTTGAACTCATAGGTATAAACGTTTCTCGATACGAGTGTCACTTCTGTTATTGCCTATTTGTCATAATCTTTCACTACTGTCAAATCGTTTTTGCTCCCGCGATAACAATGTATGTTAATAATATACAAATATCATTCTAGCCACAGTCTTCAATATTATTATCTGTCTTCTATTATCATTTCAGAATGTTATCCACAATACAATAAATAAAATTAGCACCAAGTCTAATTGACTTTGTGATTATAGATCACAAATCCGCAATAGATAGTAGCAAATAAGATAATATACACAGCCATTTACTAAACAACCTAAATGTGGACTGAAAATAAGTGTTTAAAGTTGTTTAAAACATCTAAATCGTAAGACCGCAAATTCGTTGCCAAACCTGAGGACTAAGATGGAATGCCGCTATGCTAGTAATTTCTCCGGTTGTCTTATCTCCACACCGGAACACAACAATGCGAACACTGGTGCTTGGTGGTAGGATAAATACTATTAACATGGTGGTAGCGATCCAGACGGACCTTGCACAAAGTCCTACCACCACTAAACTAACACTACATACCATGTATGTAAGAATTGGGAAATAGCGACTCCATGGTTTTTAATACCACGGTGTCTACCAAATGCCTTCACCGTCACCTTGCTTTTTGTATTTATTTGCGCAACTCCACCGTCTACCCTGTACACCAGTCCACCACAAGAAAGGGCAGTTTGAAACGAAGTCGAAATCGAGATAAAAAGACCCGGCCATTTCTTAAAATAAAACATTAGGTATTATTACTCTACTCCTGCAGTATACCGAATTCAGTTTTGAAAAAAAGTCTGTTGCGAATTTGCTACTAACGGTGACAGAATTACTTTTTTCCTCTCTAAGAGATAGTAGCATTTGAACGCAGAATTTGAGTGTCAGAGGATGCCAGCTATGGAGGTGAAAACTTTATTACAAGTGCAAAACGAATGAGAAAAAATATATCTTGTCAAGGTCAATATTTAATATACAGGGCGTCCCAAGACTATGGGACATGAAGGGAAAGTACCTTAAATATCATAGATAGGATATTTTGCTGAAAGAAGACTTTATGTTATTTTTAAAAGTTAGTAATACTGCATTCAAAGATATTCTAAAAATTATTTGCTTCGTCTGGGAATCGAACCGACTTAAATGTGAAAAAAAGTCACCCGTATTTTTATGATGTCAATCGAAAGAATGAACAAAAAATAATAATTCTTCTTAATTAACATAGTATATTAAAAGAAAGGAACAACGTGAAATTAATCATTTTAATCAAATTAAAAACATACATGAAACTGCCGAAGTCAGTAGAGTATTTTTTGTAAATTAATTAATTTCTTGCAAATTAATTAATTAAATGCTCAAAATGTGATCCCTCTTGAACCGAATACTACAGGAGTATTCGGTTCAATCTTAACATTCGATGTAGTTTGCCGATCGGTCCTACGTTTCTCATCCGATATCGTATCGTGCTACTAGTGTTAGTAGCGTGACGCTGTGACCTCTCCTATAACACCATTCCGTACATTTTATTAAGTAACCTAACTAACCGAAATATTTGGAATATTTCCTCCGATTTCCTGTTCCAACATTTTGTCTTTCTACCTAAACTAAACCAATATTTCGAGCATCAAGCGCAGGCATGTGTGTAATTTGACTTATTTACTTGATTTTCGCAAAATAACAATATAATTTTAACACTTGCGGTTGTTATTCGGGTCTTTCGATGATCTAAATCGAAACAAACAAGATATTTTTATTATTTCTTGTTTTTCTTTAGTGTTTGCGCTGTATTCACGGTTTAGACGTATTATTGTAATGACGATAAAACAATAACAAAAAAGGTTAAGAAAAACGTTTTTTGTTGTGGTTTATTTTATTCCGCCGACAATCTGCCGTTAAAAAACATATTCTGTAAAAACAACAATTGGCTATCAAATTAATTTTTAAAAATTAAGGATGCATAGACAGACGGATAACAAAGGCTTATTAAAAGGTTCCAAATTAGTACTATTTATTTAGGTACAAAACCCTGCTACTTGGCGGCAGAGTAAAGGCAGATTAACATTAAAGAATTTGAATTGACCATCTTCTCGAAAACCATTCTATTTATAAGATTTGAGGATTTGAAACCGTTCCATGTGAGCTTTGACAACAATTTAATTTAAATACTAAGACTAATGTTAGTTAAGCATTCAATACATTTTATATTCCCTTTAGAAATATGGAAGCCAAAAAGTGGGTTTACGTTTTACTCCTGTCTTTGTATGAAACGCATGAAAAATAAATAAAAGATAAAGCGACAGATTAGATTATGCTCTATCATTAGCAAAACAACATAGAACACGAGTACCTACACCTAGGCACCTGCGTGAAAGACGTCAGAGATTGCATTTGTGATAAGATGTAACCGCAAATAGGCCTCTATTTCTAGGCGGTAAAAACGATATCGTCTTTGACCTGTTATGGAATTGTTTTCAACTCGGCCGCCATTACTGTTAAGTAAATAAGAGCTATCCAAGCCTTGATAATACGATAACAGGTCAAAAACGATATGGTTTTTACCGTATCGAAAAGAGGCTGCTAGATCAAAACAGTATCAACTCAAAATCTTTGTTAGTTTGTTTCAAATTCATAGAAGTGGTAATAAAGTTGATTTTAAAATACAGGTTGTCAAAAATTCAAATTCCAAATTCAAAATATTTATTTAGTAAATTGGCTACATGAGGGATCTTTCACACGTCGATAAAATAGAGTGAACCTACCAGCGCTTCGGACAAGGTCAACATTGCGGAGAAGAAGCACCGCAAGTAGCTCCAGCAGAAGTTCTTTTTTTCAACCATTAAAACATAATAATACTTAAAAGTAAGTTACATTATAAGGTAATAAAGTAATAAATAATAAATTCTTAAAACTAACATAAAATAAAATTATTACAAACGGTAGGTCAATAAACATTAGGTACACTAAAACTAATGACTACGAGAACAGCACGACGTAATTAATTTAACAACAAGTCCATTCAAACGTGAACAGACCGGACCCCACAAACAGCACCCGTTCACGAGTATGACGCGAATCTCAGCCATCGCCTCTCTCAACCATGTGTTCGGGAAAGGGCGACCCGATCACCGACGCCGACGTAAGCAAAGACCTTTGAGCGAGCATGACATGCTCCTGCTGCCGGACAACATGAAATTAATATTGTGTGAAACAGCTTTCCGGCGAGAAACATCACAGTGTGTTCTCATTTAAAAGCGTCTTGTACACACAAGAAGTAGTAAAGATAAAATATAAATAGTAAACATAATTGTTTTTTAAGTAACTACTGTTTTGATCTATCAGTGCGTAAATGCCTGTAGCCGGATTAAATTACGCTAGATCCCAGGTGAAAATAAATATCAGGCAAATGGAAGTAGTTTAAAGTTAAGTTTTAGGTAATAGTTTTTTTTTGTATTTTGGGTTCAAAACAATCAAGTTTTGCGGTTTGAGGTTATGGCTTTAATGTAAGCCTCACCTGGGAAGGTGACAGGTGCTGACTGGGCTGCATCAGCAAGAACTTCACCATATAGCCATCAGGTAGAGCACGCCTAGATGTCGTGAGGGTGGCGCATGAACAGCGAGTAGCGAGGAGGAGTTCGCCGGATGGGGACATCAGAGGTTCCTGCAAACTAACTTGGTCGACGCAATGCTTGCCAGCCGAGGGGATTGCGGTAACCTCCTGCGAACAAGTCCTCTGGCAGAAGGAGGAAGCGTATCAGACCAGAGAGATTAGTGCCCTCGCTAACTCGCACCTTACCCTAATAGTGCGCCCGAGGGAGAGATCTGGGGACCCCCATGTTAATGTGGCGCACCAGAGGTTTGAAGGTGCCTTAGTAAACCAAGTTAGCCTCCCGTAGGTTTTGATGTTTCTGTACCTCCCTGAAAGACGAAGAGGATTAACTATGTTATGATTCCTATCTAAACATCCCGGATCGCTCCCCGCATATGTGGTATGCGACAAAAAGAGAAAATTAAAAGATAAAAGATAAAAGACATTTATTCAGTAAGTACGTCACGAATCTACCAGCGCTTCCCAAGAGGAGACCACTGCTGAGAAGAAACTCAGCAGTCAGTAATTTTTTAAACACATTTCACATTACAATGGTACTACTTAGTCCAGCATTATATAAAGCTATAAATATTAAGTTCAAACCCTTTCCATTGTCTGAAGCATTTGGTTGACGCGTAATAAATGGATATTTGAGTCAGTAGATACGTAGATACGCCTCCAATGATGCAAGCTACTTGACAGGCGTATTATTTATGTAAATTTATTAAGCCCTTAAGGTAAGAGTATTTTATTATTTATCTACATAACATTTTTACTATGCCAACATGAAACGTGGCCTGGTCAAGATGAATAACGATTTTCGAAAATCGAAAATATACTACGAAAGTTTCCCTAGCCAAGACGCATTACACTAAGTAGCGTTTCTATTCGTTTCGTTCGGTAAATGACGTAAATACGTCGAGTCAGGTGATCTACCAGTGACGCGATTGGTTTAAAAATGAATCGAATAGAAACGCTAGTTAGCGTAATGCATCTTGGTTAGGGCTTCGATGACTGATTGCTTTAAACGCTTAGAAACGTTAGCAACGTTTGCATCTCGACTACGCCTTCAAGACTTTCTCCGATTTTGTTCATTACGTCACTTTGACATCGTTCCATGGTGATTTAGGTAACAAGTTAGTCGACTCTAGGATAGGTAAGAACCAGTTAATTTTAAAAACCGGGCAAGAGCTTGTCGGACCATGCTCATTGTAGGGTTCCGAAGCTGTTACTACAAACAAATTAGACCTCGCGACAAACTTAACTTTGCCGTTGGAAAACTGTTATCCCCATACATCGACATAGGTCGCGGTCAGTTTACCGACACCGCAAATAAGTTTTAGGTAGGTATAAACATTTAAACCGTTTGTAACTCAAGAACCAATGAAGTCTACTTCAGATTTTTAGTATTTGTAGCTTAATATTTCATAAACGGATACCTTAATGCACAAGCCCGCAATATTTTTGAAAGACCTGTCCAACGACAACCCACACTATGGAGTAGACGAGTAAAAAAATACATCCCCATGTTAAGGGCAGGGTAGGCAAACAAAAAAAAATTTTTTTCTTGATTTTATTTTACCACTTTGTTTGCGTGACTAATATATATATTCATGCCAAATTACAGCTTTCTAGTTCTTTCTAGGAGTCTCTGAGCTAGGCTGCGGACGGACGGACATGGCAAAACTATAAGGGTTCCGATATAGTTTGACTACGGAACCCTAAAAAGATACACAACTATAGTGGTGGGAGGAACTTGTGCAGGGTCCATCCGGACCACCATCTTAATTATCCTTTAACCTAACGCAACGCAGTAGTATTCGTATTATTGGGTTCTCGTGTGGGGTAAGACGACCAGTGAAATTACTAGCATGGAGGCATTCCATTTTAGTACTCAGGATTGACAAAGCATTGGCAGTCAACCTCGTAAGGCCCAGTTTGCAATAGGGTGTTCATTACCAAGGCAATTTAATTTGAACTGTATTGCAAAAGGAATAAAGTTTATTTTCCTCTCTTCATAAAATGAAAATGGCATTTTCGAACAAACTTAATTGAACTTTATTGCCTTGATGGTAGATTCAAAGTCCCACTTACAAATAACTGGCTGTTTTTAGTACGGTGGGCCTTAGGGGGTTAATATTCTAGTCTTGATATTGCAAACATTCCACATACCATCAGGTGGCCTGTGTACTCGGCCTTCCCTATGGCATAAAAAATTGAAGCTCTTGATGTAGGGTGAATAGAGCCTTAATAATTTAGAAAGCCGGTGCTCACTCCGCACTCCATTATTCGATTAGAGCGAGCATTACAGGTAGGTAATCCTTATACAGGGGAGAGAGCAGGATGCAATATGATTATGATGCGCGCATCGCGGCGTTTTCATCGCGAGCTCCCACGTCAACCAATTTACTATTGCAGTAGGTAAGATAAATTCAGTATAACAACTATTTTGGCAACATGTTCAACTTTTGTCTTTGTTGTTATTAGTTTTTGAGTCAACTTAAATAGTTTTATGTCGATTTTTTTATGTAATTTTTTGGTACTTTTTTGTGTGGCCTGCCCTGTCGTCACCGAATGGTCCCAGCGGTTTCGCAACAAATAACACACTGAGTTAGAACCATTTTCACGTGTTTTATATCTCTATTGTTAAGTTTGTTATTTTTATTTTGTTAGATATCTGAATAAACATTTTTCTTTTTTCTTGTCCTTTGTTTCTCAAACATTGACAACTGTGGTTATTGAATAATAATGAGGTGTTGAATGAAAGGAATAGAGTTATAAGGGTCATACGCACGGTGAGAACGAAAGTGACCTAATACGAAAATCATACTTTTTGAGAAATCAACAAAATGTGTTTACGATTTAGGAAGTTTCTACTTAATTATATCATAACTTCCCGAAATAAAGAGCTTAAGGAAAAAAACAACTTCTATGTGTTCCTTACGCATTCCTTAACCAACTATATTTGTTTTTAATATTTTAAATATTAAATGTAATAAAGTTAACATCTGCCCAAAAAAACCTTCCACTCCATAAGTCACTTTAGCATTAAAATTGATATAAATTGCCAATGACCTATTTTGAATTAGGTCACTTCAAGACCAAAGAGTCATTGGTTTAGGCACAGCTTAAAATGTAAAAATGACTCAACTAGTTTTTAGTCAGACCGAACAGCATAAATTTAAATAGTATAATGACTCAAAAAGGACATCGGTCACTTTAAGACTTAAATCCATTCATAGAGCTTACCTTATTACACGTGATGTAACGACGCACTAAGTTTTATGTCACTGCTTTTTTTTTATTACGTGCATACACTTCTGACGCAATACGATTCGAGAGGGGCGGGGCGCGCGGAAATGAAAGAGACCCAAAGTCTACGTTTCTCCCTTTCTGGCCCAATTTCGTCAGTTTTTGATTGAATAAGCAAAAGAACATCCTTTTTTAAGTAATTTTACATATTTAACTCAATTTACCAAAATTTTGAATTAGGTCACTTTCGTTCTCACCGTGCGTTATATCTATGTCTTATTCCTGGAACTTGACAGCTCATAATACGGCCACTAATAATAATAATAAACGAGAATAATGAATTAACAGAAATTATTAAAACGCTATATTACTAGCTTTACTAAGCTGACTAGCTAAATCTTGGAAGTCGCGTTTTACTTAATGGCCACTGCCGAATTGACTCAAACTAATAGCATACATTAGAATTCTGATGACAATATTATAAAATAATATGGTACCATCGGGCTGGAATAATGATATGGAAATGGAAGATGGCCATAGGAACTCTTTAATGGTAAATATTAGATCCGTCGAATTTTTTGATCTTTTATTAGCCAGTTAGTAATCAGTGCTACAAGTACGGTTGACAACAATAAAGTTATAAAAAACTTCTTTAGTGTGAAGCGCAGTTCAAGCCGTGGGTGGTCAATGTTTTATAGCTACAGTTCAATATATACCTCTAGGGAATGCAAATTAACCGGTTATTAACCGTTTTTATATGAAAATAACCGGTTAAAATCGGTTAAAACCGGTTATTTGCATTCCCTAAAACCTACTATCAACGATCGTCAGTAAAACTAGGTTAGTATTATTGAATCCAATGTTTATTGATACTGTAACATGAAAAAAAAATGTTCTATGTTTAGAAGAATTGTGCATTTTAAAAACCTCAATAATACTTACAAACCTAGGTATAGATTAATCCGAGGCTATTAAGAATTCTGTGATGATTTAATTTATGTTTAAAAGAGTACCTCATTATAGGAATCAGAAAAGCAAAGATAATTGTTTCTCCGAAGAAAGAAAAATATCACAGTAGGTATTTTTTTCTACAAATAGCGTTGGTAATAAATAGAAGCAAGTATTTAACAAGTAACTACAATTTTGTTGGGTAGTACAGTCGACTTAGTAGCTGCACTAGTTAATACCGTGTTACACTACGTTTTAAAATAAAAGTACTTTGAATTTAGTATTAATATCGAGCAAAAAATGGCAAAAAAATCACGTTTTTTGTTCGGGTTGTTTGTTGCCCCCTTAAATATTTATTTGATTCTGTTTTTAGTATTTGTTGTTATAGCGGCAATAGAAATACATCAACTGTAAGAATTTCAACTGTCTAGCTATCACGGTTCATGAGATACAGCCTCGTGACAGACAAACGGAAGGACAGACAGTGAAGTTTTAGTAATAGGGTCCCGTTTTTACCCTTTGAGTACGCAAACCTAAAAATGTCCCTTTTAATAGAAATGTAGGTAGGCACTAAAATACGAGGGCGACAAAATAGTTGTTAAAAGACGCATTTAACCCATAGCATAAGTTGATTCACATACAGAACACTGGTTACTGTTTATCTTATGAGTACTGCGGCTCAGGTTCGCCGGCATTTCACCGGCAGCTATCTTACCTCTAGGTCTCCTACACATTCCGGGAAAAGTTGGAACTAAGCGTCTCGCGACCGGACAGTTTAACTCGCAATGGACGTCCGATTCAAGACTTGTTCTGGAAAGGAGGATAATAATGTCTTCAGTAAATCTTTTGAAGATATTAGGGGTTAGGTTTTTGAAATATGTGGAATTTTCGTAGGTGTTGAAATTCGCAGTAGTTTTTTAGGATTTTGTACCAAAATGGTAAAAAATAACCCTTATGGTGAGACTTCGGTGTCTGTCTGTCCGTCTGTATGTCACAGCAGTTTTTCTCTGAAACTATAGAAGCTATCAACTTGAAATTTGTATGACTTGCTTGCCCGCATAATAGGTTTTTAGTAAAAATAATTTGAAATTATTTTTCTAAAAAAGTATTTGAAAAGGGGTCTTAAATGGGGGGTTAAAAAAAATTTTTTGATTATAGCAAACGGGGTGTCACATGAAAGGGCTTAAAATTTTCATCTGCAAATTTCAAAACTATTTTTTGATTTATTGTCAAAAATGTACAAAAAATGACAAAATGACGAAATAAAAAATCTTACCAATCTGTATTTCAATTCAGGCTAGTCTAAAAAATACCTTATTGCATAAAAAATAAAGTTCATAACAAAATGAGTATTTGCTTTTGCGTTTTCCAACCATATTATCTTAAATATGGAATGCCTCGTGTGGTTGCCGAGTTAGAATAGTGCCACTCCATGTCTTCCCGTGGATGTCGTAAGAGACGACTAAGGGAATAAAGGCTTGTAGTACTGTTAGGCGATGGGCTTGCAACCTGTCACTAATACGCTGGTAAACATCTTAGCCTAATTGTGCAAATTGTGGTTATAGAATTATCAACAAGTTTTTAGAGATGTTTGTAATTCTGTAGCTCTGCCTACCCCACTCTGGGAACGAAGGCGTGAGATTATGTATGTATGTATGTATGTCCGACTCACACTAGATTTTTTAATGAGCTTATTTATTTGTGGTGCTAAACTAGGCTTGATAAAATAATAATAATAATAATAGACAATGACTCTCAGATCTCTCTCCGAAGTTGAAACCTACAAATATCTTGGTATGTCACAGTCTTTGGGTATTGTGGACCGCGATGTCAAGCAGTCAGTGAAGGAGCGCTTCTTCTGCCGCTTGACAAAAGTTCTTAATAGTCTTTTGTCGGGTGGCAATAAGGTGCGCGCCTTCAATGGCTGGGTGATGCCGCTGCTCACATACTCCTTTGGCATACTAAGGTGGACTCAGACTGAGCTGGACGCCCTGGATAGGAGGGTCCGTCTACTGCTTAAATCACATCGCATGTTGCACCCACGCTCATCTGTTATGAGATTGTACATCCCGAGGAAATGTGGAGGACGAGGCATGTTAAATGCTAAGAATCTCCACAACCACGAGGTGTGCAATCCCAGGGATTATTTCCTTAGCAATGAGTGTGGGATGCATCGTGATGTGGTTGCAGTAGACAAGAGCCTCACGCCTCTTTCCTTGGCAAACGAGAACTGGCGCAAACCAACGGTGTTGAGCACTGAAGACCGCAAGAACGTATGGAAGAGCAAGGAGCTACACGGACGCTTCTACCGGGCCCTAACAAGGCCCGACGTAGACTTTTTAGCGTCTGTGAACTGGCTACGATTTGGTGACCTCTTTGGGGAAACCGAAAGTTTTGTCTGTGCAATTGCTGACGAGGTCATAATGACGAACAATTACCGGAAATATATTCTGAGGGATGGCACGGTTGACATTTGTTGAGCATGCCGTTGCCCCGGCGAGTCCCTCAGACATATAATTTCCGGTTGTTCGCATTTGGCTAACGGCGAGTACTTGCACAGACATAACCTCGTAGCCAGGATCATCCATCAGCAACTTGCTCTTCAATATGGTCTTGTAGAGTCTGAAGTGCCGTACTATAAGTACGCACCGGCGCCAGTTCTCGAAAATGGTCGTGCTGCGCTCTATTGGGATCGATCTGTCATCACGGACAGGACTATTGTTGCCAATAAGCCTGATATCGTGTTGACAGATCGATCTCAACGCCGGGCAGTGCTCGTTGACATCACCATCCCGCATGACGAGAACCTTGTGAAGGCCGAGAAGGACAAATTCAGCAAGTACCTTGACTTGGCTCACGAGGTGACCGCCATGTGGGATGTTGACTCAACGATCATTGTCCCGATAGTTGTTTCGGCAAACGGTCTTATAGCGAAGACTCTCGACCAACACCTCAAAAGACTCTCGCTAGATGGCTGGATCAAGGGCCAGATACAGAAGGCAGTACTCCTCGACACGGCACGTATTGTGAGGAGGTTCCTCTCTCTGCAGCCCTAACCACCGGTAGCTTGAGCCTTGCCCCGCTGCCGGCGGCACTCGTAGGTTAGGTTTTTTATAATGTCAATTTTTTTGTATTAGTATTGTTATTTTACTTTTATATTTGAATATTTGTTATAAAAAACCTAATGTACAGAAAATTAAATAAATATCTAGAATAATAATAAATTTATTTCGTGAAAACAACTTATTAATAGTTACAAGTTTTGAGTCCTCCTAGTAGGTATGTAGGTACTGTGTGTGGAAAATCAGTTGGGAATCTTAAGAGTTATGTTATGAGGTCTTGAAACTAATGTATCGGGAGTTCAATTTGTATTTATTAAACTGTTATTTGACTATAAACTCATCAGCTCGATAAAACGCTCGATTTTCGTGATAAAACAGTTCTTATCGAGAAATTCATTTTTGAGATAAGGTTTTGGTTCCAAGTGTACTTTTTTCCAGTCATCATCTGCTAATCTAAAGCAAATCAACGATCCCAAACTCGTTGTGTCTATGTTTAGTAGTTACAACGGTAATCCAGTTGCATTGCCACTCAATCATCGGATTAGCGCTGATATACAACAATATTGCATCGTCATCGGGTTTCCATGTGTATTCAAACGTGTGAATTCGAACTTGGACTTGCAATATTGAAACTTAATATTCTGCCAACGCATTATAGTTAATCTTACTAACATCTTATTATAACATTATAAATGAGAAAATTTGTATGTTTGGATGTTTGTTACTCAATCACGCTTCAACCACTGAACGGATCGGGATGAAACTTACCACACATATACACTCGCGGACAAATAATACGGGTCGGAGTGCGTTTTTCATACAAACGAGGCTATTTCGAAGCCTTGGTTCCTCGGCAGGGGTTGTTTTGAGTGAGGTTTAATGGTGGACACTCCGAGGTTCAATAGAGGTTGTCAAAAGTTCTTAAGATACCTAACTGATCGCAAAATCAGTTAACATTTTATTGCCATTTGGGATGTTTTTCTGAACATTGTGACACTACGACTTTGCCATAGTCGTCTGTCCCTTTCACAAATATATAATTTTATAGAGATAGAGCATAAAGAAGTAGACTTTCTGTAAAAAATAATGTAACGCCTCCATAATATCTAAGTTTTTAATTAGGTTTTGGATGAAGGAGTTTTTTATCTTGGATAGCAAGCAAAACCTTTGCAATAGGTTTAGCGATGGTTTTTGACGGGGAGGAAAAAAGAAAGGAGGATTGAAAAAAAAACAAGGAAAAGATGGGGAACAGAAAAACATGAAAAATGATATTTAAAAGAATTAGTAAATAAAGTGTACAAGAATCTATTTTCGCGCTACGAAATCGGATAATGCTAGCCAGTAAGGCATGCGGTAGAGGCAGAAATTCAGGGAAGTATCCATCTGTATCAGTTTTGTAGAACCAGTATAAATTATTCTCGTGCGGATACCGCTAATCTGGTTTATGTTTTTAATCATTTATTCTCACCTTTTATCGTAAAGTACAGTACATCCTTTCAACTTCTGGAACTGTTCATCTTGCAATTAAGAAATTCATGTAATAAAGAAAATCAAACTGATATATTTATCTGGGGGAAAGTCTCATTGACATGAACGTTCTAGTGTTCAGGATCTCATACATCGATTGATGAATCGAAGTTCAGATGAAGATCAAGGTCTCGCTGAACGCTGTCCCTGAGAAACTGATATAAGAAAATGATCATTCAAGTCTACGGACAATACAGTAATTTAAACTTCCTACGGAAATACAAAAGAGGCGAAAGTAATGCCCAAAGCTTGAATTAATTGCTTGATGTAACTGTTATCCTAGGTTATACTACTTAAGCTACCTTTTCCACCTTTCATTCATTCATATATCAAGTCCTTCATTATATTTTCTCTTTGGCTATTTAAAGTATTGCCCTAACAGAGTGCTTGTCTTCTAAAATAAAAGTTAAGAAAAGAAACAAAATCACAAACTACGCACTCTATAGAGGGTTACCTCTTGACCCCTAGCTTGACAGAGACTACTGATCGACAGGCATACAAAAATTAGGGAATTCCTTTAGTATCATCTTAGCATCTTAGATCGCGCTAGAGGGATACCCAGTCTGGTGACGAGTCTCATAGGTCTGGCGATAGCCAGGGGGCACTACCAGCTCCAGAGCGGGTGTGGGGCTCTACCGTTAGCGCAAACCTTACATGTTTTCCAAACATGTACTCAGTTTTTAGTTAATTTTCACTCCCATAATCTCATTCTACAATCAGCACGATAGTTTCCTTTCCTCAGTGTTAATTAGATTTCCAAATTGTTTGAGTTATATTTTCCTTAGGTTGGTTCAGGAGATCCTAACATGTTTTTTCTAGCTTTTGTAGGATTGTTCTCAGTAGCCACTTCTCAGAAGTATTTGGGTTACATTTCGGGTTATGACGTAGGTTTCTAGTTCTTTTATCCCTAGACAGATCACTTGGCCATTACAATTCCGTATTTGCTACAAACTAGATCAATTCTAAAAGTTTTCTTAGGGAATAGCGCGGCAGAGTAGAGTATGACGTCGGTTTTTGGTGCTTAAGTTTAGTTAGGTAGCTTGGGAGGTTACAACATGCACAATTCCGGCGTTAACCACAGTTAAATCAGTTGGGTATCCTAGGCACCCTCGAAGTCCTGTATCGATGCTCGGGGTATCCATCATCAGATTTCACTACAAGCATCCTCCGGCGAGGATCCAAGGCTTCGAAGTAGCCTCTTTAGTGTGAAAAACACACTCCGACCCGTATTATTTGTCCGCGAGTGTAGGTTAGGTCCTGGAATAGGACATAAGATAGTTTTTATCCCGGGAAATTTAAAAGTTTTGCAGGGTATGACGATAATCAAAATCCACGCGGACGAAATCGTGGGCTCAAGCTAGTTAGGTATAAAATAAAGACAAAATAAAAAACTCAATAAGTATGGTCGCCATTTAACTTAGTGTGACGAAATATGTATTAACCAGAAACGCCTGCTTACCGAAGTACACTTCTATATTTTTCACATTACGTCTAACTATTTAGTACAAAAACCTGAAGTTTAAATAGCATGTTAGTTTATATGTTTATTATATAAGTTAGTTTAATACTACTTAAAATAAATGTTACTGTGATATTAAATACCACATACTTAATAGTGGTGTGTCCTGGGTAAAAAAGTAATATTTCTAATTAGTCCGTCAGTAAGATTATCAAAAAATATTGAACACGTATTTTTTGCTTTTTCAAATCAATCAAAATTGACAATTATAACGCGCATCAAAGTTCGGGAGTGGGGGCTCGTGACGTCACAACGTGATATAAAGTGTGCCTCGGCGTGACGTCACGCGAAACTTCAACGCACTTTATCTTCGTCATTTTTTGTTTGATTGACAAAAGAAAAAATACGTGTTCAATATTTTTTGATAATGTAAAAGTCGGACTAATTAGAATTTTTTAGGACACTAGCCTACTTAACTTAACTGGTCAAACCTCTTAATTTTTGGAAGAGCGGGGACTTCTGCCACAAATATATTTTTATACTTAGGAATCAACGTTTGTATTGTTTTCAATTGCGTGATATCCCATAAATAATTTAAAAAATTTCATTATTTAACTTTTTCAAGTGAATTGATAACATCAAATTCAATAATTAATTCCAAGATCTCCATTTCGTCAGCTGAAAGCGCATCATTTAGCACTATTCAGCTTTGTAGTCAAAGATATAGACAAATTCATAGCAAACCGTGTAATTGCGTTCAAACGTGCGATCTACATTCCATAATAAAAGGGCTCATGTGTTTAGACACCAAATTGCATATGCGACCTAATGTATATCTGTTTAAGTTTTGATATGCTAAAGCTGTTTAATTTCAGATGTGCTCATTTTGCGTAGATGTGCATCATGTTAATCACGTATCTCTGTACCTACTTCAACTGGTATGAGGCAATCGAATTCAGTTATCGCTCTAGGCTAAATGCCGTAAATACGCGTGATGTTTAATATGCAGTGTATATCCGAGGTTTTACTGTTGTTTAACTATCGATAGTAATTATCGTATCGTATAATATACCTCAGTATACTGATGTTATATCTACATTATGTTCGAGTTCCTCTGTAAACCCAACAGTCAAACGATGTTCATTAAATTAATCATATTATCAACTGTGTGTGGTTTGAACTTTTGTTACTGCTATTATTATTGTAATGGGCTAAATTTTAAAACCAAACGATAACCCCCATTTCAATGTCCATTATTCTAAACATTAAGGAGGCTACAAGATGGGAGCCCTTTGTTTACCATAATTTTATTGGTCATAATGTAATTGTTGACATAATTTTTGATAGTCATAATTTTTTATATCGCTGAAACTTTAAACTTTTCAGAAGTTCTGAAATATCTAACGTGTAGACAAGGCTAGGTTAGGTTAGGTATGATTTATAAAAATCTTGAAAAAATAACAGTTTCTTTAAAAAAAACACGTTATGACTTGCGATAATAATGACCTAAAGCACATTATGACTAAAAATAATTATGTCAGTCAATATAGACCCCTACAAGATACAAACATACATACTTACATCCGAAAAACATTGCCTTCTTTCTTAACCAGTGGTATTAAAAAAACATTTATTGTTACATTTCTCTACATACTCAACTATTTATTTATTTTTCATCATGACAAACTTAATAAAAGTTTAAAAGCAATAAAATAAAAAAGTAAAGATATAAAGTAAAGACTCCTTGATTTTATCATTTCGTATAACTTTGCAAACAATAATGAATCACTAGAATACCATTCTTGGCCGTAATAATAATACTAAAGTGTGCAAAGAGAAATTTCAGTGGAACTACAAGTGTTTATCTCTTCCCAAGAGAGCGTCAGAGCGACTCATAATTGTAACAATACGCTTCGGAGTGCGCTTGTGAAATCCTGGAACAGTTACTGTAACATTGTAATTATTCGGTAGCTATAGGGAACAAGCTCAAACAGGATGGCTGGATAGTGAGATGGCACCTGAGAAACTGGTACAGGAATATAGTGCTATAATCTGTGCCATAGTTATAATAAAGCAGTAACTAAACTTACTTGAATAAATTTTGTTTGAAAAATAATAATATACAAATGTAGTAGTAGAAAAGACCTTATTTTCATTCTTACTTGTCTAACCTCAAAATGAACCTTTTTGGGCTAAAACAGCTCTTTTATCGTAAATAAAGAAAACTGAGTAAACATTTTGGACATCACTTGGCCAATGTATTGTCTGTGATTGCTTTATTTGGTTTAAAATAGCTGTTTTAGCCAAAAAAGGTTCATTTTAAGGTTAGAAAGTTGTTTACTATATAAGACAAGTAAGAATGAACAGACCTTAGTGAATAATGTTTTGCTATAGTTTTTTGTCGGAATAGTTCGTTTTTATCTTGCTGTCTCAGTCAACTTTAGTACCCACAGATAATCTAATTGAAAAAGTAAGATCAATACCAACTTATCCGACCAAGAACGATGGCAAAAAATTATTCACTTCCTCTGTAACTAATGGTTTAATAGGCAAACCTAAAGAGGAGGTAGCACTTTGCTTATTGGTGCGATATCTGTCAGGTGTCACGCTGGGAAAAACTTATCGGAAGCAGTTTCGGTATTCGAGCGTTTGCTGCCCAACACTGTCGTAACGTTGACAATACAATTACGGGTACATATTATTTTATCGAAACACCTTTCAACGAACGTATCGTTACGTAGAATTTTCATTTCATCGAAAGACTCTCGCCTCATGAGTAATTTTTTGGGGATTATAAGTCTAACCTATCCTAACCCACGTTATTGTTATTTAAGATATATGTGGCGTTATCTATGAAAAGGGACCTTATTGTCGATGGCACTCCCGCCATTATTAAAGAGGCCGATATAAATACAATGTCGCGTGACGCAGTGTGGCGTAAGCGTCATCGACAACAAGGTCCCTTTACATAGATAACGTGAAAATATCATGGCTTCACCAGAAATTAGCGTTCGATGAAATGAAATTCGATGAAATGATACAATCGATGAAGTGAAATTCGATAAAATGATAGATTAGCTACGATAACACGTGAAAGGCAATATTGTTTTAACCAGTAGAATAGATTTTGAGACTTGACAGAAGCAAGTGGAGCTTACCCCATGTGCTTCTGTTTAGTTGATGGTAATTCTTTAAAACTCGATATTAGCGAAATGGGCGTTTCTCAGAACGCGCTCGTGAAACGTGAACTTTTCCGCTGCGTTACAAAAATTAGCTCATATGGTGGTGTCTCAGACAAAACTCCAGTAGCAAGTGCAAGCATAATTACTAACGGGTGAGGATTGAATCTGCTTCATTTGTTCAATTTGAGATACTGCTAATTGGCGTTGAGGGTGGTATAAAAATGTACGACTAATTTTCGTAACGCAGCGGAAAAGTTAACGTTTCTTAATTTTAGTCTTTAACTAGGTCCAATCTTTCTGAGAAAACCCCAAATAACCTCGTTAAATCAAGGAGTGAAAGCCAATAATTAAAAGAAACAAAAACGAATAGATTTTACCCTGTACAGTCAAGGACTTTAATTGTTATGCCACTATGGAACCCTGTCATAATGACAGCGTCAAACCACATGACAGAAATTACGCTTAAATGAATGATTAACGTTATGCGACAGGATTCCATAGTGACATAACAATTAAAGTCCTTGATTGTACATTCCCTACTGTACCTTTATGTTGTAAGTGAGGCTGCTGCAGTGTCGAATCATCTGCAAACACGAACCGAGACTCACGTGTTTAGCTTTCATCTTAAACAGACGATGTAATTAACGATTGTACGTGCGAGGTTACCTGAGGCGTTCCCGATCCCGAACTTGGGTCAATTCTATAGCTAGTTCAAATATACATTTATCTTGTTCAAGTATAAGTACATGCTTATTATAGTCCAACAAGTTTATGTTCGATTGTCCCGCAGAGTGTGTATAAAAATTAGAATCAGAAGTGTAAAAAATCGACCTTGACTCCATTTTTTTTACAGGAACACCCTTGATAACCCTACTAGAAAATAGCTATTGGCGGAAAATCGAGTAACATACACACAAAAAAACTTACGTGGACTTTTTGTGATGTCGGTTAAAAACACAATATAAACCATAGGTTTCAGAAACACTATAGTTAGACAGAGCGTATTGCTTTCGACATGTCAACGTTACAATAGCTCTTATTTACTTGACAGTAATGGTGGCCGAGTTAAAGACAACACGATCACATGTCTAAACCAATATGGCATTACCCAGTAGAATAGAGCCCCGGACATTACACATACAAACTCCAAAACATTCGAAAAACACATTTACGCTCATTTTTCGTAAATAAGAATGAAACCATCGTCACTTTGTAGTCTAATGCAATCGTCTTTTAGATTAGAAATAAATCGAAACATTGGTACGACGTCTGAAGTTCTAAACTAACGAATATTTATCAATTTCCCTTTGTATCTGGAGACGACAGAACTATTGAAAATAAAAACGAAGGATATTAAGTGAATGTACGTTTCTAGGGAGTTTGTAATTTCCGGGAGCCCTCTGTGTTAAAATATTATTAGGGTGAAGACGTGAAGTGACGTGTCAGGAAATTGGTGGCCTATCCGATCGTTGCTCATTGAACTTGTAACCCAGTGTAATTAAAAATGCTATAATTTGATTTCATTACTTCTCGTTCCTGAATACCTGGTACTTACATTTAGAAACATTTAGAGCTGTGTGGCTGCCGGCTTAGAATAGTGCCACTCCATGTCTTCCCGTGGATGTCGTAAGAGACGACTAAGGGAATAAAGGCTTGTACCCTGTATAGGGTATCCCAGAAACCGACGTTAACCCGCCTAGGGCTGATAGAGCAGCTAAAAAGCTATCGATTTAACTCCTGTGTATGTTCAGCGATTATTGCTAGTTTCGGAGTATTGATCATTTTAATCTGATTTTTTGTAATTTTCCCTTATGTCCATGTCACGAAAAATCATAAATTTCATGTTTTATTTCAAAAGTTTTTTAGAGGTATTTTACATAAATAGAATCATTACGAATCAGCGATGTTTATAACCGTATTTGCCCGTTTTTTTTTCATTTTTTTTTTTAAGTAATCACCTAAAGTTGTTTTTTTCATAAAAAGTGAAAAGCAAACACTGGGACACCTAGTATGGAGAAACAAACTTTAGCCCTATCAGCCCTAGGCGGTTTGACGTCGTTTTCTGAAACCGTATATTGACCACCACATTTTTAATTACAATAATTTATCCTCTTGTGTAGGATACGACACTTGTGTAGGATCAATTAAAGTCCAGTTTGTAGGCATGACCCTCTCCAAGCATTTCCCATGGGATGCCTCGAGGATTGATTACGGAGCGATAGCACCCAATCTTCCCTAAATACCTAAGCTGTAATCATCAGACTCCGGGTACGAACATCTACCTCAAGTCACCTGATATTATTTATTCACTTACCACTTAATTCTATTGTCATGATGTTTACTTTTCGCGTCATGAGACGAATAAATCAATCAACAACAATGTAGGGCACTAGTACCGTTTGTGGCCACTGTATACCTGTTTTAGCCACTTCAGGTTGAAATGAGGATCCAAAATACTGTAGTATTAAAAATAATATTTATAAATAGTTAAGACTGAAGATTAATATAAACAAAAAATATAATAACTTTAACAAAAAGCAAGCTTTCAAAACCCGACTGTTGCTAACCAACTTTAAATCGTTATAAATCCTTAATGATCATTTAAAATGAAAAATGATGAAAGAAACCTAAAGATGATTTTTATATCCCTATTCAATGATACCCCACTTGTCATACTTGGTCGATTTTTTTTTTAATTTGCACAATATGGCGTCTGGTTTCCGCCATATTGAATTTTGATTACTGTCATATCTTCAACAACACTCGCCAGATTAATACAAATCGATTGACATAAAAATCATCAAAATCGGACAACGGGTTTAGCTTTTATAGTGCCACAAAGGAACAAACAGGCTGTGAAACACATTACCCTCCTCCTTCGGCATTCGGGTAAAAATAAGGTTGTTATTTCATAATGCATTACATATTACATAAAATTTAGAGTGGCCAAAAATGGTGCAAAGATGGCCAAAACCGTTACTTCTATCCGAGGAATATACATTTTTAGCCATTTGACTTAATACGTAATTTTGTCAGATTAAATATTTTCTACGAGTCATCAGTCGTTTCATGTCGAGAAATGTATAACACAGCTAATTTAAATCATGTCAAACTAGTAAACATTCAAATTCCTTGATGGATAGATTGATTCCTTGACTAATACGGCCTAGATGTACATATACTGACATATCACAGTCAGAAGCGTCACGAGCTCCCAACTCGTAGGTAGATAGTGAGTTAGGTTGCAGGATTTCACGGACGGACGCGCGGCCCCAGACACGAGTCTAGGCTGCTCTAGCCACTCGGAATGATTAATTTCGTCTTCCACATGGCTGCCTTGATGCTTCCAGTCTGCAGGAATTTGGACGCATTGTAAGCGCAGATGCAATTAAATGTAACTAGGTATATTACAATATTCCACGAAGTTTAGATTTCTTTTCCAGAAATCATTGAGAAAATTCTAGGAAACTTTTAAGGGTATTGAGACTTAGTTTCGTTTCAAGTTTACTGTTTACCTTTTTCAGCGGCCGTCGGTTTTAGTTGTTCCTAATACACTGCGTGTCGAATTTATATTGTGTAGAAAAAAGATTTTTTTAACAATAGAGGTCAAATAGATTTAATTAGGGCTTATACTTTTAGCCTTTAAAATATACGTTCGTATAAAAACACGCATTATTTGGTTTGGTTTGGTTGGTGGTAAAATTTTAAGGATCAAAATACAATGGATTTTCTAAATATTTTGTTCCAAGGAAATACATTTCTTATATTCCCTATGTATTGGACCCAGTTGTGTTATTTTAATAAATACCTACTTAAGATATAGCATATTATGTGGATGACCTTGTTATTTTAAATTTTGTGTAGAATGTAGAAATACCTAACTAATGAAGAAAACAAGAAAAGAATGAAGTGTGATATAGGTTCTAAAAAACTTAACCTAATCTAAAACAACACCTGCGAGGGCTTCAATGTCGATGAGTACAGTCACGGTTCTTAGCAGAAACTGAGAAGACTTGTTACGTTACGTGTAAAAACACAAGATACAAAAGTAATCTTAAATGCAATTGTTTAAGAATTGGCGAATAAACTACTCTATTCTAGTATTTTCTGGTGGCCGTACAACACAGTTTTCTATTTAATTACTTGGAGACTAGTCAAGATGCATAAAGTAAAGTTAGCGATTTTCGAAAATCGACCAAATGTAGAATTGAGCTGTTTTCAGATCGCGCCGAGAGCTTACGAGTGTCAACTCCATACTTTTCGAGTCGATAAAAACAGAAACGTTAGCATCGTAAGCACTTTAAGTAAGGTCTACTGCAGCTACTACAAACTACCGGGTGACTCTTAAGTCGTGAACGCAAATATGTTTTTCTGGCTCTTTACCGTTAGTTAAAGCACTCGTAGGGTGACGGAACTAGTCACGGACGAGGGCCAATAATATACACTTGATTCTTACTTTACAGAAGATAAGGGTTATTCATTTGTTTTGCAACAATCAATTTAGGACCGTATTATATTTGAATTAAGAGTGAAGTGTCCATTACTCGTGCCTGTCGGCTAAAAGTGTCCATCATTGGTGCCGTTACCCTACGTAACACTATGCAAAAATCTGTAAATGTATTTTGTAATAATTAATAATTTTATTAATTTTAAATTTACCGAGTCTCATGGTTATCCTATTTTTTAGACTCTGAGTACTATAATCTACATAACTCGTATAATAGAATAGGGTGACCACACGGTTGGTAATTGTTACTCTTTAAAGAAATTGAGTTATACTTCAACAAAGTTTAATTGTTAGATTTTGGAGTTTGCACTGAATTCGCCTTGAAATGCCGCGTTGGAAACCATATTTTCGGTTCACGACTTAGTATAATTATAGTTTTGTTAAATTTTTTTGGTTGGTAAATATCTTTATTCTTTTAGTTTTCTGAAGATAAAATTGTTATACTCACACTATTATCATTTTATTGCATATTCTACAAGTCAGAGTTAGCAAAACGCTGTAAAACAAACTAAGGATTATTTTCTAGCGCAAAATCCACGCGCAAACTACTTTGATAAAACTTTTAACAACGTAATTAGCGTTATCGCTTTAATTTCGCTTCGTATTCGTACGAAAAATTAAGGTGTTTTATAAGGCACGAATGCCGAGAATTCCTGAATAAGTTAAAATGACGAAAAAGTTCAGCGTTGTTCACCGGAGTAACACAACGTGGAAATATTCACCGACGAGTCTAGACCCGTCAACGTGTGAAAACTACGTGATCGTGCATGTTTTCGCTATTGGTTATTCGACGTAACTTTGCCAAGGTTGAAGTTTGTTGAAACTTGTGCCAGGTCCGGATGGATCCGCCATCTTGCCCGCTTCCTTGTCGGTAAGTAGCAGTGTTCGAACTGCTTTACTCTGGTTTAGGGGTGAGCTAGCCAGTGAGAATATTTGATATTTATATTAATAGTTCTCTGTATTGCCATTTTCTTGAGCTTAGCGACCGTAGGACTTTTCTAGATCTGATTTGGTTTCATGACATTATTAACGGTAAATTTCACAACTCGGATTTGCTTTCTGAGCTATACCTGAATGCCTCAAAGTTTCGTTCCAGAAACCCTAAAATGATGGCCAGCGTGCCTTCTAGGACAAATTATGCCCGTAATAGCACTGTAAACCGCATATGTAACTCCTACAACCAAAGCTTCTTTGTTATTGACCCGTTTTCGTCTTCAAAGCATGTATTTCGTAAGCATGTCATTAATGAATTAATGTCCTCACGGCTAAGGTGTCAGTCGTAACCTTAAAGTGGCTTCGATTACCTATACTATATTACACACACACGCACACACACACACACACACACACACACACACACACACACACACACACAAACACAAACACACTTACAAACACACACACACACACAGGCTCACACGTTTATAGTTTATATCACCTCATTTTCTTATTCTATAGACTTTTTTGAGTTAATATCCACTGTATTTTTTTTTCTTAATTTAGTTCCTACTCTCATTTACTAACTCTCTCTAATAAATCTGTAAATTACAGGGAAACCAACCTTACCAATTATTCTAACACTTGCTTTCAAATGTATGGCTGTTGGTTTTCTAAATAAACGATAAATAAATAAGTATTAAAATATTATCTTGCATATCTTATGAGGTCATTCTTTATTATGTAAGACATAAAAAGCAGTCAAGTGCACCGCACCGAAGGTTCCGTACCCCCACACAGTAGGTACTATTATATTCCGATTTCGAATCGAATCAGCGCGAGCCCAACTCACACTTGACCATTTTTTAGCGTTATTCTGTTATTTTTCTTTAGGGTTTGTAGTATAATCATACCAAATAGCTTGCCGATTAAAGTTAAAAATCGTTGTTTAATAAAAAAAAAAATCATGTATTTTACACATGGGGACACCATTTATTATTTCGCTTTTTTTTTATTTGTTAGTAAATCCGACGTAATAGCACACATTACGAAGAAAAAATAATCGCATCTATTACGGTTCAAAAGATACAGCTTTTAAAGTTAAGACTGACGGACGGACAGCGTAGGTATATTACATAGGGTCCCGTTGGACCCCCTTCGGGTACGGAACCCTAAAATGTATAATTATTTAAAAAAACTCTAAACACTCAATTAACTTGATCACGTTTTAGTCTGAAATTATACTTCATTATGGATGAAATGGATAATGTTATCACATTTTTTACGACACAGCCTTTACTATAAAGTAAATAATAGCGACCATAATGTTAACAATATGATAACGATATGGTCCCAGACAAAGCAGAGAAGAAACTAAGGTTTATTTAACATAAACCGCGTAAAAAAAAAATGCTGGCTTAAGTAAACATAATGGGTGATTTGTTTTTACCAAAATTCGCGTAACCCGCTCGAATCAGGAATTGTGGTAATAAGCTTGATTAGAACGTCGAATCGTCGTGTAAAGGAGCGATTATTAGTTGTATGACGAGGCCTTACAGCGTCGATTAATAACAAAGCCGGCTGCCGATGATGGCTTCATGTCTTAATACGTAGTAACTTTACGTATACATATAGTTACAAATATCTATATCTAAGAAAGTATTTCACCATAAATCAGCCTTGGTTAGAAATAGAAATAAGTTTACGATTTTGCTGAACTAAAATACAACCTGTGTAGGTTTTTAGGAACCTTCAGTATTTTTTATGTATTCTCGTAGGAAAAGATTTCAAGAGCTTATAATTTTGTTTATAATAAATGGGGTATTTTTTAATGACAAAAAACACCTTCCAAAAAAAACTGCTGTTTGGATAATGTTGTCAATTTAATTATAGTTATCATGCGTATACTGTATTTTTTATTTCGGCAGTTTTACATAAAAAAAGTACCTAGTGACACCCGTAAACCCATCGAAATCAGGCCCTCCGTTCAGCAACACAACTCAGTTCAACTTTATAAGGGAACAAAGAAAGAAATAGATAAATAAAGAAAGGAAGAATGAAAGAAAGAAAGAAACATTTATTCGTGCCAAACAGACAAACAAAACCAAAGAACCATACATAGATACATACAGGTTAAAACAAGTTGGTGGGTCGGGATATTTTAGCCCATAGTCCTCTACACATAAATGTGTGTTTTATTTCTGATGAATAATATTCATATTATAATTTAATGTGCGCAGTTTTACCTAATTCCTCTATATGTACGTAATTATTATTGACTTCAATTTAACTCATAGTTTCCCAGAAACTTTGAGTTATTAGCCTGAATAGTTAGTTAAGTTCAGCAACTATTAATATGCTTAATTTGGTTTATTTAGTAACTAACAAAATGTTTGTATTAGTTATTTGTAAGTTTCCAACTCCGGTGACTCTAAATACTAACCGCCTTACTAATAAACGTTGAGTTTGGAGGTATAGCTGTACAATGTTCAGTCCTTCTGTCAAATACAAATGTCACAATGACAGATAAGGACAAAACATTAATTTTACTAACTAAAGTTATTATTTTAATTGCAGAAGTGTATTGCACGTCGAAACAGGGCAGCAGGATAATTATCGTGATTTTCAAAAAAGTTAAATTATGAGCTAACTTTATTTTAACCCAATGAATAATTGAACCTTTTTTGAGTAGCTAAACAGCGAAAATCACTACGCAATAACAAAAATATATATCGAGAATCTTAACCTGCAGAATATAAATTCAGCTACGCAATCGCTTTGTTAATCAAGCACAAGATGCTACTAGAGCACCCTGTATCTAAAGCAGAGCATACTTTCAGCCTCAATAAACATCCTCAACGCCTCAGAACAAAACACTTACTTTGTTCACCTTCAAATTCAAATAGCAACTTAGCGAGGCGGTGTTTGCGTACCCTACAAAGCACTAAGAACGTCTATTTGGATTGTAAGAGAATTCACGACATAGGTTTATTGGGGCCTTTATTAGAAGCTTTGACGACTCGAGCCGCTTACTCCCTGAAACGTAGTCGGCAAATTGTGAGGAAATGAAAGGATAGACGCTCAATTTGCTCATATCTATTTCGCGTTATTCGTATTCATTCGAATTTCAGGCGCTCGTAATTTTCAATATATTGGGATATCTATGAGTTACAACAGGGTGTTCCGTTGCACGTTATGTAGCCTTTCACTTGTACGAGCTTAATAATTTTGCTATAACAAAAACCATAACTATTTTATACTATTAAAAAGGAAAAGATGTAGTTTGCTTTAAGGCGCAGTGTTTTAAAATGAGTATAGTAAACATGAATTCTGTTTGTTATAAATGATCAGCTGCTAAAGTTAGATCTGGATTTTAAACTTGCTACTGCAACTATGATTGTTATCTAGTTTCCGTATAGCAAATTACAGCATACAGGGAGTTTTAAGCTAGATCAAAGTGCTGTGCTATATAAGTAAAGTATATTTTTTTTACTGTTAACGGGGTTATTCAATCTATTTCCTAAAACAATACTCTGACGCGTTTATTAATGAATGTCTAAGAAAAAATTACAAAGAAAAAATTACCCGTAAACAACAGGATGATGCCTACTTAATTTCCTCAATAACGCGGCAGCGGCATCAGAATTCAGCTTACCGAAAAAACACCTAGAGTACGGAAGTTGGCGGAATGAAGTGGTTGGCAGCGGCGGATAAGCGAAATGACTTTCCGGTCCCGCCGGCATCGTAAAAGTCAACGCATGCATTTAATTTCGGGAGTTATTTTACTACATGTACGTGAGAATACAGGGTGGACACTTTACATTTTCCAGGGGATTATGAAAGCGGCACTACCCGTGTACTCGTTCCATTTTGTAACACGGCCTGTATAATTTTGCGCGAGCGTAAATGTTCGACATGTCAACGTTAAGTAGAGTTAAATCATTATATTTGGAAACGCAGCCTTTGCAAAGGTGACGTAATAAAAAATGCGTTTTATTCTGAATAGTCAGAAATGTTAGTAGCCCTGATGACTCGTAAGATGCATTTGCCGAACGTTATTGTTATCGAAAATGTTTAAGATTAAGCTGCCAATTGCGTCGAGCGCTTATATCAGTTCCATATTGTTTTAAGTTTTTGAAATTTGCTTACAGTAACTAGCGTAAGGCATCTTGTCTAAAACTCAGTTACAGATTGATCCCAACGCAGGACAGTGCTCGTTGACAAAGAATTACTTAGAAAGTACCTTGACTTGACACGAGGTTATGGTCATATTGGAGGTTTCGGCGGACGGTCTCATAGCGAAGTCTCAAGCAGCACCACATGAGATTTGCTAGATGGCTGGATCTAGAGTCAGATACAAAAAGCAGTAGATGGTGAACCGGGTCGTATTGTATGGAGGTTCCTTTCCCTGCAGCCCTATCCATCGGTAGCTTGAGTCACACGACGCTGCCGATCTCCCTGACAGTCGGTTTTGTGCTTCTCTCATCAATCGGTTTCTCACAATCTTCACCTGCGGGGGTTGTTATGACATAGCTATGGATTTTAGTTTATGCCGAGAGAGAAGGACAGAGCTGTATAACTGCTATAGCTCTGTCCTTTACGCTCGCTGTAAAATAAACTGAATAGCTAAGTCATAATAGCGCCCCAGATTGTCTGTCCTCCTAATGGGAGGCCTGCCAAACCTATGGGTTAGTTAGGGTGGTGGAGGTAGCTGATGAGAGTTGTAGTAGAATGCGCAAGCAGAGCCTCCATCCCTCACTTACAGTGCGGTGTGGAAGGAGAATAACTTGGTTTTCAGTGGATATTCCGGGAGCTCTCAGTTGGCGAGTACCACATAACCTTCCCGGACCTGAGTAGTAAGCGCAAATGCATTACCTCCGCTTTACAAAAAAGGTGATGGAGATAGCGCTCTTATGTTATGTTTTTACAAGGTATATTTTTTTTTTTACGTTCCTAGTACTACGTGGGTGGAACATTGAACCTGTCTGCTTATGGTATTCTTATTTATTTGTTCAACTGACTTTTTGTAACCCTTCCCATGGCAAAACAATTAAGTTTCAATTATTGAATGTGCAACGATATGTACCTAGTTGTGCCTGTATGTATATTATTAAAATGTTTTATGGTTGCTTTGAAGTATATTATCGACCTAAAATTTCACAGATACCTCTATGTCATTAAGGTGACTATATAAATTATTTTAAAGACATAAAAGTGCAATAAAAAGAGCCACAGAATTGTTTAAATAAAAGACACTGCAGACAAATTACTCATAAGAATATTTTTTACAAAAGAAAATTTTCTTTGGTATAATTTAGATAGCTAAATTACACGCTGTCAAAATTTTAATATAATCTCTCGAACATAACAGCGGTTATAAAGATAAACAGGCCTCCGACAACTTAAGTGTGCGCCGCATTTTCGCGGGAGATTAATTTTCGACATAAAACTAATGAGCGGTATTTAATTAGCGATATTAATAGCCGTCTTAGAAGAGAATTAATCTGAAGTTAAAGCAAAACCGAATGTAATTCGTTATTTTCAGGATTAGTCGCGTTATGTTTCTATTAATCTAAATTAAATGTTGTAAATTAACAAATAAGCGCAGGTATTACTTTAATAATGTTGTGCGATTTGTAATTTATTTTTTAAATATAATGTGAGTAGACCAAAGTAGTTAGTAGTGTTACTAACTTTATTTGCTTCATAATCGGGAAAAAACTGTCATAAGCTCTATATCGCTCAGTACCTTTTTCTAACGACTTGCGGCATTATAAGTTAACCTTTGTAAAAAATACCTGTTTTTTTTTACCTTATTCCAGTTAATTATTTTTTTTAAATTTAAATGCCTATAATATAATATACATGTTCACAATAAAATCCGCATTAAAATTAAATAATCATGCTACGAACTAAATCAACAATGACTAGGTACTTATCATTGAACCATTAGTATTTTTTAAATATTTTATTAAAAATGACGTCTGACACACTCCACGTCAGTAGAATGTTTCTAAAAAAGTCACCACAGTTGCAGAAGGTTTATAGGGTCCCGTTGTTCTTACATCGGGTACAGAACCCTAAAAATAGACAAAAACGAAGAGACGAGAACGCCTCACATGCGTCCGAATAATAACAAGCCAAAACGTTTTCCAAACAGTCATTCCAAATAGGGCTCGCGTCTAAAGACACCCTTATGCCCCTTATAAACAAAGGGTCACAAAACACAGGTTTGTGTACACAATCGTGTAGTGCGGTGCATATTTGTCCCGGGCAAACGTTGTCCGCCCTTCGGAGTGTTTGCTCTGGCGCAGGTGCGCCAGGTGAGCGCTAATTATATTGACGGTGGCAGAAACTCTTTTAATCGACGTGAAAACTTGTTTTGTAAGTTCAAGTTACATATTGAAGGAAAAACGTAGTTTAAAAATAACTTTAGCAAGTCTAACAAAAAATAACCTCAATATAATATATGTACCTACCTATGTATGTAAACACTTTATTGTACTAAAACAAGTACATTACACAAATAATAAAATCACCGTAAATAAAAGTAGGTAGGTTACAAAGGCAAAGGTAAAAATTAATTTTTCAACACTGTTTAGATCTCCAATTGCACCGGTTATTCTCTGTTAATCATGTAGTTTTCTGGTAGAGAATGCTTTTAAGCATTAAGTCCGTTATTTGTACTTTTTACATTTGTATTGTGCAAAAAGTTTAAATAAATAAATAAAGGCGAAATTATCCCTTTAAAATGTTCGTTATCATGTCAACTTTTAAGTATATTGCTTAATTTGCGTTTTAAAAAAGTACCCGGTGACAGTCGCGACAGTCGTTTGTCAGACAGATTTTAATTGCAACATGTTCGAATTATTAATCTTTTGTCAGTAAAAATTAAATTCAAAATCTTAATTAGAATGGCTGACGCACTAGTAGGTCAAAGTTAGAGGAGAAGTTAAGACGAATCTAATGACACCTCTCTTGTCTAAATTGGCCCATCTGTTCAGCCTTTATAAGGGAACAAAGAACCATACACACATACATACATACATACAGGTCAAAATAACGGCAGTCGGGTAAAAATAACGCTTTTTTGCTGTTATACTTATATAACTACTGATAACCAGAGAACAGAATTTTCATAGCAAATATTGAATTGTGATAGGAATAGAATACTATAATCTTATCGACTTTTCTAGTTATCGATGTTGTGTAATCAATCTATTTGTAATTTTAGTTTTTGTTATCATGCTGAAAATCTAAATGCCATACTTTATTCTCATTTAGTTATTGTTTTTAACAACTTCACAGTTCAAAGATTGTTTTGTTTTCAATCTATGAATACGCGTACCACTTAATTTATTGAATGTCAAATCAAAATCAAACTTAACTCTACTAACTATTAGAAAACATCATAATTTTCTTTTACAAACCTTCATTATGATGACGAGGATTTAAATTCATAAAGAAACATTTCAATTCAAATATTATTTCAAAACAATCATATGTAAGCCATAGTTATACGCCAAAGCAATTATTATATGGTTGTTCTTTTAGGTACAAAACTTCTAAAATAATATGTTGCATTAAACATATTTCATCTTTATTTTCAAGAAGTTTGGAAAAAGCTTTATAAGAACCTTATAGAGCCATGTTTAGTAAGTGACGCAGTCAGCAAGTACGTAATAAATCTTCTTCACTTTTTACGCATCTGCTTTAATCCCGCCGCTTGTCGTAGCTATTCGACAAAAAAATCTGTCCCACATCACAATTTGCATATGAATAGTAGGCAGTTGTCTTGCTCAAGTGAGGTACTCGCTCCACCCACGAAACCTAAATTTACATAATATTTTCATATTACAAGTGCCCAGATGCATACAACCCACAGCCCACTTCATACATAAACCAAATGGACCGCTACAGAAACAGAAAATTAACTTAATCTCGTTATTATATTTCTTTTCATCTTCTAAACTCAGCTTACCTGGCTAATTAGGGCGATTCCAACTCGTGCAACTCGTTCGCTATCACCTCTAAATGAGCAATTTGATGTCATAATCAAGGCTAAATTGTTGCCATAAAATTCCTCAACTCGGGTCGGAAATGACTTCTCAGATGCCCCTTTTTACACAAAACTGGGAATCCGCGGGGCGCTCATTGACCTCTAACAGGGCTTTGAAGTGAGAGTTAATTAAATTTCTTCTGCTTACATTACAAAGGAAATTTACATTATGGACGTGAATGAAAAACATGGATCGATAAACAGGGAAACATTTGGATTTTTCCTTCGCCCTCTTGATGTATTAAGCGTTTATTTTTGGGACAAAGTTGGTCTTTCATTTCATTGTATCTTTATCTCTTTAGATCTACGTAATACGCTAACGTCTTTCCATTAAATGTTTATCTTCGATTTATCTACAATATATTATTTGTTTACGATTTCGATTCACTTGTTTAATGCGTGTTTTCACCACTATGAGTTTTAAGACCACATTAAAATACTATTCTCGATGCTTATATTACTTTTAATTTTGGAGGGATAAAGACTTTGACTGCTTATCAAAACTCTAAATATTGCTTTGCAGTTTCATATTACTTTCTAGACATACTTTAAAACCAGCTTCTGCCCGCGACTTCGTCCGCGTAGATTTCGATTATCGTTATCCTCTCGAGAACTTAAAAAAACCACCACCAGAATAAAGTAGCCTATGTGTTAATCCAGGGTATAAACTATCTCCATTTCAAATTTCATCCAAAACCATCCAGCCGTTGCAGCATGAAAGACTAACGAACGAACTCGCAAACTTTCGCATTGATAATTTTAGCAGGATGAATGCCAAACACATCAATATCCAACGACACAATTTTTCAGGAAACCTCTCGGAAGGTAATTAGCTCGGGGCAGTAATTTGCATGATGCGGAGGCGATCCTTTGTGCTGGCCATTAGGAGACCCATATCACGTTCTTTGTGTTTGTATAATTTAGCCCACTGAGCACACGCACCCACAAAACAAATTAATTCCAACTTGAGAACAAATGTTACCTCGTTAACCCGAAAAATTTGTACTCCGGTTACCGCTTTAAACAAGTTTGGAGCATGATTTAGGATTTCGCTAACTAATTCTAAGAGTTTCTAAAATATATTACGAAACAAAATTTTATGAATATGGCTGAATTTGTTTGGGAAGTTTTAATAATGCTTGCGGGAGTTTTGGAGATAGATTTTTGACAAATGGATGTTGTTTTTCACCCCCTACCTAAATAGAGGGATGTTATAAGTTTAACTTGTGTATCTGTGTGTCTTTGTATCAGTGTATTTGTGTATCTATGTATGTGTGTATCTTAGTGTATCTGAATAGGTAACTGGCTGGCTAGTTAAGACTAAATAAAATATATCTTAAGATGATAAAACGATCTCATCTACGAAAGTGCAACGCAATGGCAATGGTTTTGAAGAATCGAATATTCGTAAATAAATCCCCCGCCGCCAGTACACGCGGTTATATGGCGGCGTACAACCAGGGGTGTGATTCTCTCAAAAACGGCGGTCGGTCGGACGAACGAGCAAAATCGCAGCGGCGAGTTTAAGTAGTCCCGTCAAAGCGAACAAAACACATTTTAGCGCGTGCATTTTCAATTTGGCAGCATGGCTTACCGAACGTATAAGGCAGTCACGCATGCATTACGGTATTTCAAATTTGCTCGAAGACGGTTGGCAGCCTCAGGGCGATAACGCAGCACCGAAATCATTTGGCAACGAGAGCACTCATAAAACATCTGATGGTGAACCCTTATCCAGAATCCCGCTCATTCCTACTTAGTGTAATGGGTAATAGTTTTAAATGTATTCAAATTGACAAAAGCTTCTTCATTATGTAATTTCTAGTAGGAGCGTTATTTACAATTGTAAAAAGAGATCTAAAAGTTCACCACAATGATATCTAGGGTGGGTGCGCTTCAATCAGTATATAAGCTTTTTGCATAATTTAATTTAACTAACTACGAAATTGATAACAAACGTCCAGTATAAAAAAAAGTTTTTGTAGCATTACAGTCACATAGTATAACACTAATTTAGCATAACAACCTTTCGTAACATTCATATGGAATAATGCCATTAAGTATAATTATTCAATCTTATAAAAACATTTGCAATAATTATCAGGTGATATAACTCATTATAAATTCATTATTGTACCGTAAAGGTCATGTAAACCAATCTGCTAAATTAGGTCAGTCGCGCTTTTACTTATAGGTTAGGTTAGGTTAGAGTTGCGTCAAGGCGCGAAGCGCCATAACTACGCAGAATAGTTAGACTTGTCGTACTTTTCTTTTTAAGATACTATTTATACTACTTATTTATTTGGTAAGTAGGTTATTATATTAAACATACGTTATGTATTTAAATATTTATACAAAATGACTGTTATAATATTAGTGCGTTATGCACTTAGTTATTATACAAACACATACCTAATTATAATTCGAGGCATTATTCATTTTATTTTTATGCATTTTAATATTATACACTTTGATCATTATACGAATCAGTGATATGCAAAATTAAAATTAGTCCATGTGTTTTTATATTAAACATTACACACCCATCTAGGGTCCCAGCTCTGTCCGCTTCCAGGAAATCCTTGCGACTTTTCCCAAATCATCGATCCCACCTTGTCGACAAGATACTTGAAAACATTTACGAGACATATCAAAATTATTTAAGCCTTACTTTACAAGGCTATTAAACTATAAGCATTCTCTGTTATCGCACACGATGTCAAAGTTAACTAAGTCCGACTAAATTTTGCTTCTGAAAGTGTCACAGTGCTGGCTAAATTCTGACGGCGTTTTCGAGGTGTCGAGCACTTCAAATATTTCACACAAGCGCGTTATATAACTACTATAGAACTTATAAAGAGAATATACAACTTGTATATGGCTAGTGTGAAATAGTTGCGGTGTGCGAATTTATCGAGCTGTCCCTGATAACGTTGGCTAAACTTAATTAACGCACCCACGTCAAGTTTCTTTGCCACGTTAAAGGAGAGTTTTGTGAAACGTGCTCAGTTTTAAACGCTAGGCTACGTTTGTTTACGGCAAAGTGTGCTTATAATGTTTCAAATAGAAGCAACAAGAGCAGCTAATGTGGTAATTTAGCTGCGCGAGTGAGACTTCGCAGTTTTTGTCTGGTTTAGGAAAACAATGAGGAAGCGGAGATGTTCTTGCGCTCGCTTTGAATGCTCTCGTAATCTTTGGGTAGCTAGTTTCTTTGTTATTGTTTTGCTTAAATAAATATTGAATGTGAGTTGAAACGATATTGCCTACCGTCCGGGTCCCTGCAGAGTAATTACGGTTTTTGTTTGACAAATAACCGAAATGGAAATATTGTCATGTTCGATTAATTTCCTAATGGTATAAACCTTTTTTGTACTTTCGAAACTTCCAATTACCTACGGATTACAACACGTCCAACGAGTGGTCATTCCCGAGCCTATTCTAACTCGTGAATATGTTTTAAATCGAATTAGTAAATTTTTCATAAAGTTTCTAATTCAAACGAAAATGTTACAAACCTACCAAAAATGTCGGTAAAACGAAGCCATGACTTTTCACAATTCTGGATCAGTTTTTAGATAACATTTACTACAAAACAATATTTTATTACTGATATTTTATAAACAAGTAAACAAGTTCTAAATCATGAGAACTTATAAACACAATATAAATGTAGGTACACTTTAAATGATGACCATGACACTACAGAATCATCTTTTGTGTGATGAGTAGGTACGTTTTAAATACCCAGTTCTTTGACTCGTGTTAAACGCCTAACCCCGCCCCCGCCAGCATCGGTCCTGGCCGCGTCCCAGAGCAAGTCGAAGTCGTTTAGTGGTCACACAAACAAAATAATTAAGCGCTTATGGTAATACGGCGGAGGCGCGCCAACCGCCGCGCTATGTAAATGCACCCAACGCAACAAATGCAACTAACTGGGAACTCGCTTTAACCAGCTTTTAATTTAAAACTTGCAGTTGAGAGTGAATTAAGACCGGTTTTTAGGGAATCACGGATACAACGTCGGTTCTGTATAAAACATTATTGTGAGAAGTACGGCTTTTTGACAAGATAACTATATTATTATATATTTACAGAATTCAACAATAATACAATTAAAAATTAAAACTACTTAAACGTATTTAAAAGAAAATAAAACTAAGCTACTCAAATATTAAAGATATAAAATCACCACTATAAAAAGAACACCCCCTCTAGCAGGTCCGCTCTTGGCATGGTCCCTATGATACTGGCTGCATTATCTCTCTGGATATAACATATATAAAATAGTGCCGTGACTGAGTGACTGACTGACAACGCACAGCCTGAACTGCTGGACCTAGGGACTTGAAATTTGGACGGAGTATTCCTTGGGTGCCCTAGGGGTGCACTAAGAAAGGATTTTCCGAAAATCGACTCCCAACGGGAAGAAATAAGGGGAGTTGCGGGAAACTAATTCTACGCGTACGAACTCGCAGGCTTCCTCTCGTGTTACATAAAGTATTACATCGCATGAAAGTTCAAATTAAAAAAAAATAGCACATGGATAGACTAAGGAATTCCTAACGTTTTTTTTACTAGCACATGTTCAAAATGTTTAAAATCAGTGAGACTTCAAAAATAATAAAATGTTAATATGGAAACTAACACGTACCTTTTTAATCTGGCAGCAGTGTTACGACCCAGGACACTTCACGATTAATTAGTCCACAGAATCGTATCAAAAATTCAGTATCCATCTTCATAACGTTCACATTTTCCATAAATTCTGAAACCATCGTGTCACAGCCTCCATATAAGCTACATTATGAAAATTGCCTTGCCGGCGTAAATAGTTATTGTTACCAAGGTGCTTCCTTAACAAACACAGGGCACATTGTGTCTCAAATTATGCTCAAGACGCCCGAATTTCAAAGGATCATTGACGCGCTGGATAACAATCCCTGTTAATTGGAAAACTACGTAGTTCTAATCTTCGAGGAGTTTAATGGACACCGTGTATTTGTTTTCAACTAAACAAACAAACTATGATTGCAGTACTCCATCTTGATTTGTTTTGATTGAAAGCCAATTTAGTTCAAGTGTTTTCGGCGCTTTTGGAGTTTGTAATAATATTGCGTTGGCTTTGCTTTGAGAGGTTTCGCAGACGGACGGAGTTTAATTAGACTTAGAATTTCTCAGAGCTGTCGAAAGAGGTTATTTAAAACGGTTCGTATTGTTTATGAAGGGGAATAAATCAGTAGTTTGAATCCTTGAGGAAAAAGAGAGTTGTTGTAGATTTGACGCCTATACTTACATACATACCTTCACGCCTTCATTCCTAGAGTGGGGTAGGCAGAGCTACAGCATAGGGTATTTGCCTGATATTAAATTTCATATATTAATTTGGATAATATATCAATATACGTAGTATTATAAGATAATTCAAAATCAAATTTGAAATTGGTAATAAAATAAAAAAAGTTATAGCCTTTTAAAGTTTTTTGTCTATCCCTTTCTCTCGAAACGATGTTTTGCGTGTAATTCATATGGCGGTTGAGTAATATGACGTCATATTCCTGTATTTGTCTCTCTGTCTAAAAACAAGTTTTAAACATTTATATCTTTCTTATTTTTAAAGATATTAAAAAACTATGTATAGTAGGCTATTCGGAAGGTAAAAAAGCTTCAATTTAAATACTAATAAAAAAATTGGCAAATACCCTATTACCAACAACTCTAAAAACTTATATGTGTGAAACCCCATGCTCTGTCGTAGTCTACCTCAGAGTAAGTAGAAGAGATCCCATGTAGAGGTAAGTTTGCATTTGAAAATTTAATTCAATTTAATTTATTTTTGTTATATTTTAATGCAATAAATAGTTTACAATCTACATTCATAATTATCTTTGTCTTTTGGTTAGATTTCAATGAAAAAGTGTAACCAGTTTTTATTTATCTTTGCCTAAAATACCTTATTGCTTTTTACACGCTATGTAAACGTTATGATAGCGCTTATTTATTTGACAGTAATGGCTGCCGAGTTAAAAACAAAACGATAACAAAGCAATTGAGTTTTAGCGAGTACAATATAACCCCTGTAATTGGGATAGACCAAAAAACATAACTCACGATTTTTACATTCGAATTCGAAAGAATAGATAATTTAAAAAAAATCAATTTCATAAATTTTGGGTTTGACCCAATAGTTTTATTTTAATATATATATTTATTTAGCATACATTTTATGGATGACATGATTATTTTAAATTTGGGTTGGCATTTTCTAATAAATAACAACAATTAAATGATATCTAATGATTAAAAAGTTTGTTATAGTGTATTAAAACATACTATTTCAAGCGGTTTTCGCCTAACCCGTAAGATACACCTAGGAGGGCTTCAAGCCGAAAACGACAGTCAAACAAAGGTTAAAAATATACTTTTGTCGAAATATCCTAAATGGATAAATATTTCAAAAACTTAACAATGCAGAACGGCTTAAAAACCATATTTCTCGAAATTGTTTTTGAATTAGAGAAATTGTAAAAATATGAACGATCCCAATTCTATTTTAAAGTGGTGATCTAATGAAGGTATTAAAAGGAGGTTGAAGCAATGATATTTTATATTAAGATACGTTTTGCTCATACTAAACGCATTCAAAACCCGTGACCAATTACTGACAGAGACAAAGACGGCAATCCATAGCGAACGCTATTGTTAGAAAGAGATAATTAGATAAAAAGTAAGGCAATTTGCCTTCCTTTTTGAGTAACGTTTTTGCGCGCAGATGACGTATCTTTATATAAAATATCTATGGGTTGAAGGATCTTCGCTGTGGTTAATATTCATGTAGACCGCCTGATATTGACTTCGTTACATTCGTTTGTAAGAAGCGAAAACCGCAAGAAAAAATTACTCTCAAAAAAACTTACTTAAAAATAAATACGTTGTTTAGAATTGTAAATAGAACTAACTAGCCCATTGGTAACAGAAATAAACCGCCTAGCTATGTGGCATGTTTCAGATTAATCGCATGCAGCTACACATTACGGATTGCTGGTCGGCAGTTGCGCATTGAATATGGCACGTAATTATTTCGTGAGAGTGTGTTTTCAAAGCGTAATTAGAATGCATTGAAAACGCCAACTATTTTTTAATATTTGCAATTAAGTCAATATTGTGCTCTAGTTTAATATGCTATACTATTTTTTGTTACTTCGGATTAGGTTTCAGATCTGTATTGCTCGAAATATGGAAAAAATGCAATTAATTTTTGATTTCGAGTATAATTATTTTAAAACATAGTGTGGGGCAAGTGTGCGCACTTTATTTTCAAACACTAACCTATACAAATTATACACGATATACATTTTGTCAATTTTCGAAAATAGCTAACTTAGCGTTATGCATCTTAACTAGGCCCAAAGTAGGTAGGAATAGTCACGGTAAAACAAGGTTCGTCACTTTTCGACTCTTTCAACGCTATTAAGGTCCAAAAATGACGAACCTTTTCTTACCGTGACTGTAGGTACTTAGCAAAGCGGGTACTGCTTACAAACATCTCTTCAAATAACAGTGTAGAACACAATAATAGTTTATGTGACTGGTGCATAATGACTGTTATTAATACACGAGTGTTGTAATGCCTAATTATGTGTACAGTCGCATAGATAACTTTATCTACTTACATATCATAAGTTTTCTACAAAATGTGAGAAATCTGTACCTGTGGTTGACATGGATCTGTGGTTGCCCTGTATCTTAATGTACCTGTATCTTATTGTACCTGTATCTTAATGTTTACATTAAAGTATTGGTCACCGATACTTTAATGTGAACATTTAAATGCAACTACATCGATAACCGATACTTTAACGACATGCAATACTTTAATGTTAACATTAAAATACAACCACATATACAGATATCTTAATATAGGCCATTTGCTTATCGTTTCTGAATATATTATAGGGAAGTTATGATATAGATGTAGATAAAAAATATTAAGGAATGGGTACATAAACATGGAAAAAATGACATTACCAGTCCTAAGGAAAACACCTGCCTATTAACCCATATGTTTCCAATGGCGGGAATTTTTCCTACACTCATCGCTCAATAGAGCGCGCAACGTAGCGCAAAACCAAAATTTCTCTGTAAAGTGACTATTCCGCACAAAATAATTGAGCAGTTATGCTAATGAGGTACAAGTTGAACTGACGCCAAAACGCTGTCCGCGGAGCTTTATGTAAATCGCTAGCGCGGGGCGCGGGCGGGCGCGGGGGCGGATATGCGCCGCGCGTTTACATTAGAAACTAAAGAACATTCGCGGATCTGGTTTATTTAATAATTTATTTAATTTAGCTTAATTGCAACAAAGTACAAATGGTGGACTTACATATAACAAAATACCGTCGTCTATGTATGTTAAATACCCAAGATATAAACTTTTAAACCTCATAAGAAAATAGAAACCCTTATAAGGTCCACTGTGCTGTCCGTTAGTTTGTCTGTCAAGAGTGTCAAGACTCTTTTTCTCAGGAACGAGTGAAATATGAAGTTGAAATTAATGTCAATCATTCAAGTCTACAATCTCTTGAAGCTGTCTAAGTCATCACAATCAAAGGATACGGCCGTTTATGAATATTTTGACTTTCGCAAGGTATTCTAAACCTATAGGGTACGTCCTATTGACCTTAAATCATGAAATTTGGCAAGAAGCAATGTCTTAATAGTACAAGTTACTTCGAAAACTTTTTTTAAACAGGTATTGCGCTGGACGAGCTATTTACATACCTAAAATTTTTTACGAAACCCTCGGTGTGTGTACATATAAAATACATACATGCATATATGTATACATACAGGGCTTAAATACCTACAATTCAGGGCTCATATTTAACTTGAGCTATAGGAAGTACTACTGTAGTTGCCCTAGTTTTCTTATTCATTGTTTTTTTGGCATGAAGAAGCCAATACAACTCGGACCTCATGATTGTAAGTGGGCTGAGCGCCATGAATATTACAGCCCTAAAGATCAAAAATCCGTTGCCAACCCTAATAACCAAGATATAATGCTTGCAGTAATGTTACCAACAATCTGAACCCCACACTAAATATGTACAACAACGCGATAACTGATGCATGGCGGGATATTAGAGGGTAAATCAAATCAAATCAAATCGAATGTTGGTAGCAATCTGGACCCTGCGCAAGGACCTACCAAAAATGTAGCAAATTAAAAAGACTATTGGAAACTATTTGTTTAAACATTACTTTTTTAGCATGGAGGACTAAGATAGAATGCCTCTATGCTAGTAATTTCACCGGTTGTCTTATCCCTAAAAACAACAGGACAGAACACTACTGCTTGGCGGTAGATTAGGTTAGGTTAGGTTAGTTAAAGAATAAGATGATGGTATTAATCCGGACGGACCTTGCATAACGTCGTAGGTACTACCACTAAAATATTAAATAAAGACCTCAAATAAACCATATTATACTGTCTAAAGTCCTTCATAGTTATGTATGTCTTCTTCCCATTGAGTCGTATAACTAAGTCAGAGTTAACGAAGCGTAACATGGTACGATTGCCCAAGAAAAATGTAAACGAGTGAGTTATATCACGCATTCAAAGCGCATTTGGTGTAAGTGACGACGTATTCAGGGTGTAAGGGAAGTTCTACTGAAAAGTGACACAGATGATTCAGCAGCAAAATTCATAACGAAACAAAATTAATTAACTTTCTGATCCAAACATAATCAAACTATTGTAACATACTAAAACCCTCATTCATAAAAGACCTATAAACCTATTTAGTTAAAGTATGCTTGAGATGCAAATGACACAATGATAGGGACTAATAATATTTTAAGTATATTTTAGCTATCGTGCGATTTTGAATAAGAGGAGGCTTTATATACTCATTAAGTAAAAGTGAAGTGTACCTAATACGCACATTATTTGGATATAAATGACTTTTTCTCCCACGTGCTCGGAAATGTTAACCTTACTGTTGTAAAATCAGCCCGCGAAGTCCCAGGTCCAGGTAAAAAAAAAACAAAGTTATTATTTATCAACGGCGGCTGCCGCGAAAATGTATAAAATTTCATTACGTACCTGGTGTTTTAGTTTTAAAAAACATGTTTGGACTAGGATAACTATCTCCAAACAGCCAAACACTCGTGCAATCAAAATTCTTCCTTGTATATTTTACTTTTTAAATGTCATAGACTAAAAAGTTAAGCCTTTCCAAACAGCGTTTACAACGTATTTAAAAGTGTGTTTACTATTTACTATTTAGTTTGAATTTTTTATAATAGAAATTGTGTTCATAAACAAAAAACGCGTAATAAATATTATACTTTAAACTATATTTTATTTATTACGTTTAAATTTGTGATTTTATTTAATGCTTTATATTCTTTTTTTTTTTCAATGAAATGTTGGGACTGTGTTTATATTATTAACAATTGTGTTAAATTTCCTCACATTGTTGGAGAAAAGCACTATACTAGCCTCGACCGGAAAGGGACTCTGGACTGGACTGGACTCATATAGCGCGGCCTCGACTGTGTCTAGGCCACGCTAACTCTACTCGTCCCGCAAGGGCCTATTCCCGGGTCTGTGCAGTAATGTACTATTTTCCTTTTGTTGTCAAATTATCGTTTTATTTATTTTTAAGGAATGAAGATTCTTTTTTTTGACGACTAATAGAGAAGTATGGAAAAAAAATACATGTTGCGCCGACCCCAAATATTGGAATAAGGGCAGGAGAATGATGAATGATGATGAAGATTCTCTTTTAACACCTGTACCTAGAGTTTATAGTGGCCCTTAGAATAGATATGGATAAAACATCCAACACTTTCTAACACGTTTGTAAGTGCGAGAGTGAACGTTGCTGTATCCACACTTAAGATTCAAATTTATTGAACATACTTGTATATTTGTTTTCAAGGATATAATCAGTTTTGAATTACTTACGTGATTATTTAAAAATAGGAAAGTTAAACATTCGTTTTTAGTTAAGCTAATGGAAATAACCCATTTTTCGGGGTTTTGGTAAAAGGAAACCCTTGTGGTTTTTACTAGGCGTCGGTGTTCGGTCGTCTACATAATATCATACTTGTTTTTCTCGGTACAGTCAAGTGCAAAAATATGAATCGAAAGAATCCTCTCATAAATGTTACGAAGTTCTTATTACACTGGAATAAGGTGCATAGGGACATATTTTTGAGATATACCTAAAACGCAAAACTCAAAAAGATAGACCCAGGCCCTCCTATATACTTACAACTTGCAGGGTCAGTTACATCACATCACTTGTGATAGAATATAATATAAATAAAATAAATAAATAAATACTAAATTTGAGCTACGATAGAAAATAAGTTGCATACTTATTTAAAAAACAAATAGTCAGGGTCAGCAACAACGCATTCCAGTCGGCGTTAAAGATATGTTTACATTTTGGCACTTTATTTAAATGGCATAGGTAAGTCGATTTTAAAAATGTTAAGTAAAAAAACTATGACAATTTACGAGATACGCAAGAATATAATATCTTATAATAAAGCTGAATCAACTAAAGATTTTTAAATTTAATGTAATGTTAGAACGAAACCCTCGGTGCGCGCTTCCTACTCTCAACTGAACAGTTTTATTTCACACAACTTTCGTTTAACAACCGGCCCGCCCAGTGAAGTGTGTGTGGGGTAAACCCGGAAGTCGCAGCTCAATCTCCGGCCAAGTCGGATACGCGTATAATTATGATCATGGTGTTTGTGTTGGTGTTGGCGTCCGTTTGTCTTCGAGCATTGTTTATGGACTTAGTATAGAACTGGATCATTAAATGTGATATTTATTCATATTATATATATTATTAACACGTTCACGGACTCAGCACCATCCTCGAAATGCGTGATATGTCGCAAATAAATCTCATACAACATTTTCACGGCCATGGACAAACTGCCACATTTAACGTTTGTCAAACGTGCCACTTTATGACGTAAAATATATGTATGTAATTTCGTACAATAAAAATCTTACTTAATGTGGCAGCTCGTCCACAGCTGTTACGTCCACAGCCGTGATGTGCCACAACACGCGTCGATCCCCTTTTAGAGTAGTGCATGAGGTTGAGCTTGCCCTAGAGCTTTTTTGCTGTGACACTGGCGGCTTGTGTTAAAACCAAAAACGGCACAGAGTCCACGCTTCCTATAAATGCTATGGGAAATAGCCGGCCGCTTTTGGTGTAATTAAAAACACCGGCCACAGCCGTAGTGCCATATCAAGAGGGTCTCAGTTTACGTCTCTCGACGTACTGTCCGTGAACAAGTTAACTACTTTTAACGAGAACAGGGGGGTTATCATGACTAGCTATGCAGTTCGTTTTAGCTATAGCAGTTATATAGCTCTGTAATTTTCTATCAGCTAAACTGAACTGCATAGCTATGTCATAATAACCCCCGAGATAATAAGAAATTATGACAAACTTTAGTGAACTCTACACCTGTTTATAATTACGGAAAATTATTATAATCCAATTTTATATCCACAATAGACAAAATGTGAACAATATACGGTTTGAGTATAAAAATTCTGACAAAGCATTACGACTAATGTCAACATTATGGCATACATAACGCACTGCTGCTCCCCTCGTGTAGATTTAACTTGCCTCTTTATTCATAATCACACAACAAACCTGTTTTAATTAAAATATCCTCTGTCCCTTTCTGTCAAATTCTATGTTAATGAGGAATAAAGCCGCAGCGTGTTTTAAAGCATACCTACTTAAGTTATTTGCGTTTTTGAATAGAGGGTAGTCTGCAAGGGTGTTATGTGTACCAACATCACACCGTAACGCTTTCTAACAACATCGTCATTACCATCAAATCTTAGTACCTACTACGTTATGATTATGAGTACCTACTCAAATAGACCCCAAGGGGACCTTCGGTAATTCTTACCGAACGTGTTCATGTACAGTCAACAATTTTAATGACTAAGCCATTAAAGATCCCTGTCCTTTCTAGTGACATGACTGGAAAGGGTTCTCTAAAAACAAAGTAGTTGAGCGTACCCAAACGCGGGCATCGAACACAAAGAATTTCGTCCATTGACCTTTAGTGTAGGCCGCCGAAATACTATAGGGAAAAGGTTTACAATACATGACGGTGGCGGTCATGTCGCTGTGCGAGCGCGACGGGAATAATATTGTGCGCGAGTAGTGTGCGCGAGTAACAGAGCAGCAGCCCCGACTTGCCAGTTTAGTCTGTCTGTCTGGGTGATTTTGAACCACATTCGGAAGTCGTATTATATCACCGATTGCAATACGAGGGCCCGTATTTATGGTCGCCTTTATCGCGGTGGATAAAGCATTCGTCACTTTCGCACTTACATACTGGTCAGAAAGTGACAGATGTTTTATCCTCGTTTATCCACATCGATAAACACGACCATAATAAACCCGCAGCATGCGTTAGCATTAAAATTGTTTTTCTATACGACCAATATGTTTGTATAATAAAATCCGCAATGTTTACAGACCACTGTCCTTTCCCTGTATTTCTTTTGATAGTAACAGAAGTACTTGGTCAAGAAGGGACGGTGTACTGAAGGTTCTCTTTGGATTCCAGCGAAAACCGATCGTTATTGCTACCCTTAAGGGACATACAAATATTATGATGGCTTTGATGATTATACGTACTTAAAACAAAGTAAAGCACGTAGTAGTAATTTCATTTTTAAAGTAATAAGATCTGATTTTTGAAAAATCCTTTTCTTGTGCACAATAAAATTCTTCTTTTAATAGTTTTGGCTGTACGATGTTTTGTCATAGAGTCATGGAAGCATCTTATTGCGAAAAAATACAGGGTGACCGCGGGGTCTTGATCCTAACTTAATCTTCCCAACTCAGTAGGTGGTTGAGATTCTATTAGCATAGTGGTGTTTGAAAGAAATAAAGTTTAGCATTTTATTAAAATAATATTTTGTCTACCTAATTATTACTAAAATCATGGTCACATAACGTCTTCATTCTAAACTCTTAAAACCTATTTGAAAATCGAACGATCAGACGAGTAAGAAATCAAGTATGTAGGGTGGCCATGATCCCGAATAAAATGAATTCATTCAATGTTTATTTGAATAAAAAACAAAGTAATGTAATTATCTTAACGCTTTTAAATCTATTACGTTATGTTCCTAATTGTGTAGTGAGTTTTAGTTTACTTTGTTGCCACACGACCCCGCAGTCACTCTGTATACCATATAATTATAGCAAACAAAGCCTTATGAAGCCATTTAAAAAAAAAACGATCACTACTTACATTCAATCTCTGGTCACAATCACTAATCATAAGTCACTTAAGCCACTTCAAAGCGTTGGTAAACTTATCACAACAGCAGTAGCCACGCTCCCACAGGAATACGCGGGAACCGATGTATTAGTGTTTGCTATACATACAATAACTGGTAAACAATGCCCTGGGGAACGCAGCGAAGCTCAAACTTTAGACAATTCTGAGAATAAGTGTATTTGGACTCAGAAATCTCTTTTACTTATTTTTGCTTGCTGACTGTACCTTTTTGGTGTCGGCAATTGTAAAAAAAAACTGTTTATTCTGTAAATCTTGGCTGCTTGGGAAAGGCTACTACTCTGTTGAGGAGTTCCGTAGTGAATAGGTAAATCTGGTATATAAAATAATCAAATGAAATGAAATGAAAATAATGTAAAAGTTTTTTTCTCAAAAATGTCCGGAAATGTGGACATTCCTATCTACATATTGAGACGCGAAATACATAGTTTACTGACAGTTCTCAAATTTTAAAAAAAAAAAACATTGCGTGCTCTCTACATAAGCCCGCAATGTTGCATACAAATTCCATTACTATCTAGCTTGTAACTTTTTAAAAAGTGAAAAAGGCCATAATAAAATGAGGGCACAAGTCTTATACATTATACAAATTTTATTCGAAACATAACTTTTTTATCTGTGTCTGGAATAGCTTATGTTTTTTTAAAAACAAAGCTTGCTTTCTCCTTGTCATAAACAAAAAGGTGGTAAAGAGTGATGGTATTTTCACATGAAGTTTCTGTTTGTATGCAATTCAAAAAATGAGTTCAAGCGATGAAGACACAAACACACACACACACACAAACACAACAAACACAAATTATTTCTTGCGATTTTTGAGAAAAGCACTATATTTGCCTCGGCAGGAACAGCAATTGCGGGCTTCAAACCAATACTCGGCCCGCAATTTCCTACTTCCATGCCTAGGCAATAATGTACTATTAAACACTGGCAGTTTATTAATAACTGTAATTATCATATAAGCAACACTTTATTTTAATTATTTTAACTTATTACCTTTGACGATGCATGTACGTAATCTATATAAATAAAAACGAATCGCTAAATGTCTTGCTAAGCGCAAAACTCGAGATCGGCTGAACCGATTTGGCTGATTTCTTTTTTGTTGTAGTTATTGTCAGAACAAGGGAAGCACGAAACAAAAAAAAAATCTGCCGTGAATGTCGGCAATTTGCAGCGGGGCGAAGCCGCTGGCGGGCCCTTAGTACTTAATAAAGAATATAAATATGAATAAGTAGGCCGAATGGGCACTTTTACACGTCAAAAATCTATCTAAGAGGACAACACCGCACGCACCGTGCACTGCCTGCGCGTGCCTCTGCGCCGCGGGTTCGACACTCTCAACTCCGTCCTCAGAGCAGCGCCACATTGCGATCTGAGGGCCCTGCCAAGATGCACCGCTAACTAGCGTTTCTATTCGATTCGTTTTTAAACCAATCGCGTCACTGGTAGACCACGTGACTTTTCGTATCACGTCATCTCCCAGTGACGCGATTGGTTTAAAATCGAATCGAATAAAAACGTTAGTTAGCGTAGTGCATCTTGGCAGGGCCCTCGCGGCCGAGGATAGTGATCGATGAAAGCAAGCGAATGCTAGAAGATGGAAGGCTGCATTAATAATAAAGATTAAGTTTGTAATGTTTTGGCACTTACCCGTTAATTACAAATGTACTTTGATAAATAAATAAATAAATAAATAAATAACACTCTTAAGAAGAAGCACCGCAAGAAACTCAACAGATACTTACTATACTCGAAAATGTAATTAAAAACCAACGTGGGTTGCCACTTAAATAAAATATATTTGCCTTAGTATATTTCCACTTTTTAAAAGACCGCACTAAGAATATTTATTTGTAGGTAGTTAAACCTTCGATTTAAATAAACAAGTTAATTCAAGTTACTTACACAAATACAAGATGGTCTATTAAATATTTAACCATAGAAGATTTTTGGTAGCAAAACTGTTATTGCACATGTAATACTTCAGGTATTAATAACATTTGGTACGATAAATAAACAATAGTTGTAAACAACGTTAGATGCAATTTAAATATTACATACGTTTAGCTATTCAACAAATTAACAGGCCAAAAGTGTGTAGCTCACTTTATATTGACAATCATCGGGCATTTTACCAGCCATGACACCATGGGGTCCATGGTTAACTGTCAAGTTTAAATCAAGCATAAGTGTAAGGCATCCGAATTTAGCTTGACATTTTGTTTTAGCTGATAAAAAAATCGCCATTGAACACACACACCCGCCATTTAATGACTTAACACACTATATTAGAAAATATTTGTTTTGGGATATTTTAATGTTTTGAATATCGGGTAGAAAGAACATTGAAAGCATATTCCCTATTGTTAAATATAACTTTTGATATTAAAAATGTTAGAATGATCCACAAATATTTACAACAATTTGATTATCAATGCAAAAAGGTTATCTAACTCTGAAATGTTCGATTGACACTGACATAAGTGACTTTGACACTTATGACAGTGACGTATCTGTCGTAGTTTTTTTGGTCTTAAATTAGATTTTCGAGTATACTTTGCTAATAATATTTCTTTCAGATTTTTTAATGTTGAGTTTACTGAGTCAAAACTCTATGCAACTTCATTTGCTTCATCTTGCTTATTTATAATAATAATGCTGTTAAAATAAGAGCCCTAGTGCAATAATGTTGCAAATAAAACGTGGTTTTGGAAAATTTCCAATCGGTCCAGTAGTTTCGGAGCAAATTGACTGTGACAAACGGACGGAAAGACAGACGCACGAGTGATCCTATAAGGGTTCCTTTTTTTTATTTTTTTTGTACGGAACCCTAAAAAACATAAATTTACAGCAAAATTGCAGGTGGAAAGAAGTGGTCTCTGCCCACCACTCTGGGAAACAGGCGTGATGTATGTATGTATGTAGCTCTTAAAAAGTGCTTCGGGTTTGCATTTGTCTCTCACCCGCTCTCATACGCTCTTATTAAGAGCGAGTGAAAGAGAAGTACAAACCCAAAGCACTTTCTAAGTGCTCACAGACTATAGGTATATACATCGGCTATCGAAACACTAAATAGACCAATGATGGTCACTTGATTCTTATTTTACAAAAGATAAGGGTTATTCATTAGTTTTGCTACAATCAATTTTCGACCGTATGACATTTGAATTAAGAGTTAAGTACCTGTCAGCTAAAAGTGTCCAACACTGGTGCCAACACCCCACTTCTTTAGAAATACACATTCTAGAGACACCTTTATGTATTCAAATATATTCCTTTCAGCGGGTCTATTACGGTCGTGTTAATCAACGTGGACAAGCGTTGATAAAACGTCGGTCACTTTCTCACCAGTACGTAAGTGCGAGGGCGACGGAAGTTTTATCCACCGCGGTAAAGGCCATAATACGGGCACGGTTTTCTGAGAACCCTTGATCCTATATGAAAACAAATTAGACTTCTTTGACATGAGTTCAAGCGTAAGAAGATTACGGGCCCGAAGTAATCTTTCCATAAACAAACATTCTATTGTGTTAAAATTTTCTATTGTGTTTTGTGACAAAGATATTCGGGCGGTCCGGTTTAGTGTCGATGTTGGAAGTAACACACTTGAATATCTTTTCGTTTGTTAGGTATTTGGATGTTTGGGGTAGTAGGTAACTGTTGTGCTTAATACGCGACTAGTGATGGGCGACTTCTGAAACATTGCAAAACTTTCCTTAACTGCGAATATTGCAGCGTATGAAAGTTACATAATTAGATGAAAATGATTCTGACAAAGCTAAATTTCATTTAACTTTCATGTAACGTTTCCGTTTCTTACGTTACATGTCAAAACTGTAGTAATTTTCCGAAATATACCGATTTCACTTTGGTAACTTTCAGAATATTGCATGAAATTTTAGGTGAAAGTTTCAATTTTGCAACTATCACATTATTGCAGAATTTTTAGTGAAAGTTTCACTTTTGAACCTTACAAGCTGGCCATCACTATACGCGACTAAGGGAAGGCTTGGCTTGGCTTGGCTTGGAAGGGTAGGCTTGTAGTACTGTTAGGCGATGGGCTTGCAACCTGTCACTAATACGCTGGTAAACATCTTCGCCTAATTGTGCAAAATGTTGTTACAGAATTATCAAGAAGTTTTTAGAGTTGTAGGTAATTCTGTAGCTCTGCCTATACTCGAAACTGTTATTTAAGACCAAAAAAACTAAGACAGATACGTCACTGTCATAAGTGTCAAAGTCACTTATGTCAGTGTCAATGGAACATTTCAGAGTTAGCCAACCTTTTTGCATTGATAATCAAATTGTTGTAAATATTTGTAGATATGACAAACATTTTTAATATCAAAAGTTATATTTAACAATAGGGAATATGCATTTCTACCCGATATTCAAAACATAAAAATATCCCAAAACAAATATTTTCTCATATAGTGTGTTAAGTCATTAATGGCGTGTGTGTGTGCGTGTTCAATGGCGATTTTTTTATCAGCTAAATCAAAATGACAAGCTAAATTCGGATGCCTTACACTTATGCTTGATTTGAACTTGACAGGTACCCATGGACCATGGTGTCATGGCTGGTAAAATGCCCGATGATTGTCAATATAAAGTGAGCTACACACTTTTGGCCTGTTATTTTGTTGAATAGCTAAACGTATGTAATATTTAAATTTCATCTAACTTCTAACATTGTTTATTTATCGTACCAAATGTTATTAATACCTGAAGTATTACAAGTGCAATAACAGTTTTGCTACCAAAAATCTTCTTTGGTTAAATATTTAATAGACCATCTTGTATTTATGTAAGTAACTTGAATTAACGTGTTTATTTAAATCGAAGGTTTAAAACTACCTACAAATAAATATTCTTAGTGCGGTCTTTTAAAAAGTGGAAATATACTAAGGCAAATATATTTTTTTTAGTGGCAACCCACGTTGGTCTTTAATTACGATTTCGAGTATAGCGTACTCGTGTTTTACACTAATTTATGAATTTATTTGGTTCATATCATTTGATAATATAGTCAGCAGGCCTTTCGCGTAACAACACTCGCAATCACAATCGTTTTGATTTTGAAAATCGAAGGCTTGTCTGCATACAAAATGAAACCGATTGTTTTGTTTTGAAGCCGATCGCGATTGCGAGTGAGCTACGCGAAAGGTCTGATAATGATGGTGTGGTGAGTGAATAATTTTTAATGGTGTTTCTAAAAGTGAATTACAGCATGTGTATTTCATTAAAGTAATATAATTTGATATCTTTTGTCAAGCTTTAGAACGCCATTGTACTAAAATAAGAATTTTCATTTATCTGCACACTCTACCATTAACAATGTCATTTCATGTATTAATTCAAAAATGACATATTGTGCTCAATCCCATTCTAATCGCGGTTTGATAATATAATACAAATGGATGCGTTCATACAAATTGAATTGTTTGTTTACATAATATGAGCATATAGTGAAAATCCTAGCATACCTACTTAGAACCATGTCATTATGATTGTCTTCTTCGTGGTCATACTTGTCATTTGATGTTCTGTTTGAAGCTTATCGTGTCAAGGTACTAAAGCGCTTTTTAGCCCACTATACTGATAGGTGACTGTTTAAAGAGTGTTGTTAGTTTTAAGCGTAGCGTAAGAGTACTAAACTCCCACCTTATACTTTTGTTTTAGTGAGAACTGTCAAGTATTTTTTGTACACTTGCTCCTGTTTGTTTCTCCAATAAAGGAAATCAATAAATTAACACGTAACGCGCATTTAACGTTTATGTAATGTAACAATATTTAATATTATACGTTAATTAATATGTTATATATTTAATGCAATCTGTCCATGGCTGGCCACAGGTGTGGTTTAAATGCAGACGAGCTGTGCTCACGCCATTTATTGCCGGTTTATTGTAATATGATTTTAATATGTTATTGTATATTTTCCACTCCATGTCTTCCCGTGGATGTCGTAAGAGGTGACTAAGGGAATAATAGGCTTGTAGTACTGTTAGGCAATGGGCTTGCAACCTGCCACTAATACGCTGGTAAACATCTTAACTTATTTGTGCAAAATGTGGTTACTGAATTATCATCAAGTTTTTAAGTTGTAGGCAAATCTTTAGCTCTGCCTACCCCACTCTGGGATTACAGATGTGAAGGTATATATGTATGTATATGTTAACGAGTTGGTATATATATGCCTCTTTTTTACCGATCAGACAGACAAACATCGAAAGCAATATTTTTCTTAATCCCGTAAGGATACATTTTTAGTAGTTACTCAATGTTTACAATAGTAATAATCGCTTTTATTACACGCATAAGTCAAACTACAAATGCATCCCTGAAAATATTCATTTTGTATAACCACATAAATCGTAGATAGGGTTTGTAACGCGGATCCTTTTTGTATGGAAGATCCGGATAATTCGGATACAGATCCGGATCTTCCTATACAAAATGGATCCGCTTTGCAAACCCTAATCGTAGAGTAAAATGCCATTCAAAACTTGTTCCCAAATAAACACATAATAAACTTAACAAAACGAATAAAAAAGGTACAATTAAAATACATAAAAATAGAATACTCTTTATTGCATACCACAGAGAGTTACAATTTAAAACAAGTAATAACAATGTTTGTACATGATAAACAACAAGGGGTCTTATTGTTAATTAACGATCTGTTCCAGACAACTTTGATAATAGATGAGACTGCCAAAAAACATTGGCAGACACGTGATGCACACTAATTAAAAGTTTATAATGTTATACAGGGTGTCCCAGAAACCGACGTCAACTCGCCTAGGGCTGATAGAGCAGCTAAAAAGCTATCGATTTAACCCCTATGGATGTTCAGCGATTTACTAGTTTCGGGGATATTGATCATTTTAATCTGAATCATTAGATTCATGTTTTGTTTTATAAGATTTGTCAGTGGTGGCTTACATAATTAGAATCATTACAAATCAGCGAAGTTTTTAAACCTATTTGCCCGTTTTTTTTAAATATTTTCTTATGTAGTGACTACATAAGAAAATATAAAGTGAAAATCAAACAATGGGGACACGTAGTATGGAGAAACAAACTTTATGTGATTACTTAACTATTTTTTTTTTAAAACGGGCAAATCATTCATTATTTTACAAACCGCAATAGCTTCAATACAACGCAGTGTACCGTTTCAATCCAATCACAATGTAATTTAAAAAAACATTTTACTCTGTAAATCTATGATTAAAAACTTATGCATGAGTAAATAGCTCAGTGCAATCGAGCATAAAAGTTTAATGAATTTTAAAGATGCATGCCAATCTCATTGTAATATTTTTTCTGTCCGATTTGAACCTATCCATTTCAACTACTGTGCCAAGTTTCGATAAAAAGCTTAGTAAAACTTATAAAGTGATTAAAACTACTATTTGAGATACGTTTATTCAACACTAAATGGTGCTTTAGAAATAGGTATTTTACGATGATTCTGGGTTCATTTTTTTAGGGCGAATTCTTGCACATATTGACCTAGTCCTCAAACAAAGATGTAGGCTTGTACTATGCGTATTGGACATCGAAAAAAATATGACATAGAGAAAACATAGATATACATAGAACACATCCAAGACAAAACATAGTGTTCCACCAAATTTTCTCCACCACTATTTTAGTTTTACCTATGTTTACAAATAAACACTTTGACTTTGACTCAGGAGCAAAAACTCGTGGTCAAAACACACACAAATATCTTCCCTTACCTGGAATCGAAACTGGAACCGCTAGTTTTGTAGACAGAGTCACTACCAACTAGTCTAACCTAACCGCGTCATCAGATTAATAATTCCAATTAGGGCAGATTTTTCCAATCCCCAGATTTTGTCTTACTGATTGTATTATCTGAAGATTGGAAAATCAGCCCTTATAATCTTAATCAAATTTATACATATTATAGAGACGAAACAACGTAATATTAAAACTAAACATATTAAAATTAAAAAAACACTAAGCTACTTAAAATATAATAAATAGAAAAAGAGCGTACTCTCATTTGAAAGGCCGGCAACGCACCTGCTACTCCTCTGGTGCTACAGATGTCTATGGGTGACGGTAATCGCTTAGCATCAGGCGATCCGTCTACTCGTTTGCCTCCTATACCATAAAAAAAACCAAACACAACTATCAAAATAACAACCCCTCTAACAGGTCCGCCCGCGATGTGTTTCATAGGGACTGACATTGGCTTCATTGCCTCTCTGGATAGCTAGCCCAATCCTTTGAGAAAGGTAAGCACCAGCTCGGATCTCCGGAGACGTAAATGAACCGAAATAACGGGGCCTTATTTTAATTTTTTCACATCAATTGACCAGGGTCCCATGAGCCACTTCCAGCGCGACAAATTCGTAATGATTTCAATTAATTTATATAATAGAACGATTATATTATACCTATATTCATTAAATATAATTGAAAATTCTAGAACACAGTAATTGATTATAAAGTTTTCCAAAATGAACACATCAAAGAGCAACCATCAGTAACATATTCCATCTGAATACTTAAAACTCGTCCGTAGAATCCAGTGATATATGGAAGTGATTTGAGCACAGGTTCGTGTGACGTATTGTGAAGTACCGATGCACCTGTGATCCGGCGTTGAGCAAAATGAAACTGTCAGAACTGCGCCACGTCGCGTTTTGTCTCCGGTTCTAGTTTTACTATGATGAGTCAGGTTTTAGAATTTTACTCGAATATGTTTGGTAACGTATCGCTAGTTCGAAGTTTCGTTTCCCGCTTAGTTACATGTTTCACGATTAGTTACAACAGCACTCTGAGTATCATTTGTTTATTCAACAGCGACTGTTAGCGAAACTACAAACTGGTGCTTTTTTCTTCATCTTGTATAACTATAATTAATTATTATCATTGATTACTACTCGTCGCTTCAAATCATCATGTTGAAAGGCCGGCAACGCACCTGCTACTCCTCTGGTGCTGCAGGTGTCTATGGGTGACGGTAATGGCTTACCATCAGGCGATCCGTCTGCTCGTTTGCCTCCTATACCATAAAAAAAAACAGGCCGTATCGACGCTCTTTTGGGCACTCTAGAAACTTTAATGCGTCACTATTCTATGTTTGGCCGGGATTACACCTGTAAGTTATTACGTAAGTTTTGAAACAAAGCTATATGCAAGAGAGAGATGCAGATATTTGCCACACACTCTTACCCATAGTTGCGTCTCAAAACTTACGTAATAACTTACAGGTGTAATCCCGGCCTTTAAAGTAGTATTAAGAGGATTGTGAAGCTAAAAAACTCCATACAAAATGCGATAACGCTTCTCTCCCGTTAAACTTATAATCCGATTTTTAGGATTTTTGAATATGTTGTAGATATCATGAAAAACTATGTCTGTCCGTTTTCCTTTCCAAGAAAATATTTCTTAGAATGAAACAAATTAAAAAACAAAAAACAGAAACGTACAGAGTCCTTTATAATAACTACAACAAATTCAAAAATCATGGAAATCGGACTTGATTTAGGGGGTGAGAAACGTCATCGCCCGGAGCTAAAGTATGGATTTTTTTGACAGCTACGATATTTTAGCGGTGCTTCACAAACTTTTTAAGTTTAAAAGTAATTCATGACTGCTTCAAAAAATAAAAATAAAATTTCAACATTTGAAACTGCTAGAATAACAACAACAGTACGAATTTTTAACCCCCGACGCATAAAGAGGGGTGTTATTTTTGACGTGTGTATTTGTGTATCTGTCTGTGGCATCGTAGCTCCTAAACGGATGGACCTATTTAGATGCAATTAGTTTTATTTGATAGCAGGGTTTTCAGCCGTGGTTATTAACTAAGTTTCATGAAAATCGGCTTAGCCGTTTAAGAGATATTAGCTCTGAAAGTAGGGGTCACCATTATATTTGGGTTTTTATATATCTACGAGTTATAACTCAGCCCTACTAAGCTAATAAGCAGTATCCCAAATTTACTAACCAAAGCAGTTTTAATTCTCTCCTGATAGTAATAAGGTTGATATTGCTACAGGAGTTTTATCTGAGATACTGCGTTTTGGATCGCAGAACTATCAGTGGGTGAAGGAGATATTGAAGGCTTTTCACCTATTACACCCATGTTTCTTCTTTCTTCTTAAAGTAATTAAAGTACATAAAGTATTATCTAGAATAAGTTGATTTGGTTAGCCAATTGTATTTCATTTCTATTTGCCCAAGTGTTCATTAGCACTAATGTACAATTAGGACACCTTCTGTCACTTTCTCCGTAGCCATGATACAAAATGACAGCATGTGATTTAAGGCGACATTAAAAATGCATATTTATGCAACTGGGCATTTAAAATTTACTGGTAAAGAATGTTTAGCGTCTGTTGTATATGTTGCGATGCTCAAATAAATAAATAAATAAATATCAGGGGACAATTTCACACCAATTGACCTAGTCCCAAACTAAGCTCTAGTTTTATACTATGGGTACTAGACAACGATATAAATACATATAGAGAAATATATACTTAAAAATATAGAAAACATCCATGACTCAGAAACAAATATTTGTGCTCATCACACAAATATCTGTCCTTATCGGGATATGAACCCAGAACCCCTAGCTTCGTAGGCAGGGTCACTACCAACTAGGCCACCGCGTCTTCAAATATTACTAATGTTAAATTACAAGTAAGAACGTTAAATTTAAACAATACCACTTATACAAGTTCATAAACTATGGCTTTCATTAAACTATCTAATCAGAACCAATAAGCAATTACGGTTAGGTATTTTGTCAAAATATTAGTTCTCTACAAACAATTTAAGGTCAGGCAAATTTGAACAGTATCAGAATTATGTCGTAGCGAGACATACAATGCGTGTGACGTCAAAGGAGGAGGCTAATAGATGGCGTCAAGTGTTTGTTTTAGTTGCCACAGTGTAGACCAGGGCAGAAAAGTAAACCTAAAATAAAGAATGATGGGCAAAAATGTATGGAACCCGGCCGAATCACCAATAGAATTGTAACGTATGTAGGCTTACGGCACAGAGGGCCCTGCAAAGATGCACTACGCTAACTAACGTTTCTATTCGATTCGTTTTTAAACCAATCGCGTCACTGGGAGATGACGTGATACGAAAAGTCACGTGGTCTACCAGTGACGCGATTGGTTTAAAAACGAATCGAATAGAAACGTTAGTTAGCGTAGTGCATCTTTGCAGGGCCCTCTGGTCCCACCGCCGACAATGAGCAGGAAGCGAGTCAAAGTCAAAATTAAAGTCAAAATCTTTATTGTACACAAATAACAAATACAATTGTGTACAATTTAGATGGTACTCAGAATATAAAGTTTTAACAGTTTGCCCGAGTCGGACGTACAATATAAAGTAGGTAATAATTATTAAAACCAATTGCAACTACGTTAAATATATGTTTACATGCAATCATTAAACTATTATGGTTCTTCTTGGTTAAATCATTTAAATTATAAAAAACTTTGTTAATTAACCAATTCTTCAATGCAGTTTTAAAGTTATTTCCATTTAAAATTTTATATTTAACTGGCAGCTTATTAACACTCGTATGACGGTGATAAAGGAACTCTTGTAGAATAGGGCATTCTTCACTCTAGGTAGGTACAAATTGTGTTTATATTACGTGCGTAAACCATGGTGCAATGAGCACTTTTGAGAAAAGTACTCCGTGTTGTACTTGACAAACAAACATAGTTCTAAAATATAGAGACGTAAGAGTAAGAATACGCTTTTCCCTAAATACAACTCTCAGAGTATGCCTAATATGTAAGCTAGTACTAGTACAGCCGGCGATCAACTATTAATATTTGTGTCTCTTTTATTGACCCGGGATCTATATTTTTTGTTTCGACAAACTAGTGGAAAGAGTACTCGTCGAAGACAGTGTGAACGGCCAGCGATCAACTATTAATATATGTGTCTCTTTTAGTCACAGGGGATCTTTATCTTTTGTTCGTATCTTGAGCGAGAAAATAGTCGATAGCTAATCGCTCCCTCGCCGGCGCTTGGACAAGTGCCTATTGATCCCACTATTTGCTGTAATTGTTATTATGACGAGTAGACTGTGAAGGCTGGGAGAATCGAGGTATTTTTTCAACCCCCGACGCAAAAAATGTGTGTGTGTGTGTGTGTGTGTGTGTGTGTGTGTTTGTTTAAACGGGGTAATCTTGGGGTAAAAATTGGTCAAGCGTGAGTCGGATACACGGGAAATAGCATTGCCACGCATGCGGGGCACAGCTAGTGTAGTAATAAACGTTGTGTGTGTGAATATTTGCACGCTGATAACTCTCTTCTCCGGGGTTTTTGTAGTTTGCCCCCGTATTAAAAATGAAGCTTATGTAACTAGCTTTCATGTGGTATACATGAGATTTGTATTGGATACATGGGCCAATTTGCCCATTATTCTTTAATATGATATTAGGAGTTGATGCCCTTTGGGGCGGTAAGGTTCTAAAGTGACGAGTTATGCAGGCGGAAGGTGGACCAACGATCTGAACCCGTATTATGGTCTTCATTCTCGCACTTACGTACTGGTCAGAGAGTGACAAATGTTTAATCCACGTTTAACCACATCGATAAACACGATCAAAATATCAATATAGGCCCCCTGGTGAAGATCGCGAGAAACGTATGGACGAATAGCACGAAACCTACCTAAGATCAAGAAAAAATGACCTTCTGCTGGAGTTTCTTGCGGCGCTTCTTCTCCGCAATGATGGTCTTGTCCGAAGCGCTGGTAGATTCACTCTATATTACCGACGTGTAAAAGAGCCCTCATGTGGCCTATTTGCTGAATAAATATATTGAATTTGAATTTTGAATTTTGATCCTTTGTGTTGTCCAGCAGTGGACATCTTTCAGCTGTAATGTAACGACGTTGGTGAATATTTTGGGTCACCTTACACAAATTGAATTTAGCTTTGGCCAATACCAGGGGTGGCAAACCTTTATGTATCAATGTGCATTTTTTTCTAAAGAAGATGTTTAATTTGGCCATAGACGTGCCGTCAAATAATTTTGAAATCGTGATTATTGGAAAAATGATAATACTAAAGAGTACTATCAACTTAAAACTCTTCATTTACAGCTACATTTTGCAATGTATATAATAATAAATGTTTCATTCATACGCGTAATTGAAATAAAAGTAGCAGTAGTGTGACTTCTGGTTGTAAGGATGTTACTTTTAGCAGAATGCTGAACTGAAGACATCTGTCAAAGCCAGTCTTAAATGAGTTTAACATGTCTGGAAACAAATGTTAAAAAAAGGTGGGTACTAGCATTTTAACTTATATTGCTTCTCAACGTGTATTGTTTCAATAAATTCCAGCTCTTACCTTGTTTCATTTTTTTTAATCCATCATTGTCGAACTAGACTTCGATTTCCAACCAATTGAATTGGAACAAGTTTGGGAGAAGTCATATCATGGTGCATATACTCGTAATAAACTTGAGCGTTTCCGATAATTCTTTGAACTTGCTGAAAAATCCTTGATTTCTATCAATTCAATTGCAGAAAAAAGAATCTGTAACTTTTTCTTCTCCTTGTTTCTCAGGTAGCTACATCTATGTAAATCGTTATTTTTTTAAGTTTGGAAAATACCAAAGTCGTTCATAACTTTCGGTTGGTGGCATGCCCAAAATATTGTGTCGTGTGCCATCAATGGCACACGTGCCATTGGTTCGCCATCCCTGGCCTATACGGTTGGTATTACCAGTCCCTTAAAGCCTTCAGCAATCTTCGTGATTGCAGCCGTCCCTAAGATTCATCATTGTTCAGAAGAAGGCACTTAAAAGTCAAATAAATAAAGTAAAAAAAAATCCGAATAATTCGTCAAAAAAATCCATTAAATGAATGCCGGTACGAGTTTAACAAAACCACGCGTATCGTGTAAACTCTGCACGTTGATTGGTAAATGCTTACCAAGTGTTTTAATGCAGACATACCGAAAACCGAGGCAACAAGGGGTGTGTCCTGGGTAAAAAAAAATATTCTAATTAGTCCGTCAGTAAGATTATCAAAAAATATTGATCACGTATTTTTTGCTTTTTCAAATCAATCAAATTTGAAAAATATAACGCGCATCAAAGTTCGGAAGTGGGGGCTCGTGACGTCACAACTTTATCTTCGTCATTTTTTGATGATGTAAATGACGGACCAATTAGAATTGTTTAGGACACTTGCCTAAAAAGAAAAATACTCCTATTGAATAAAAACTTCTGCGTTTATAGTATTTGTGTACTCGCTGACAGGTCGTTAGTTGCCGCTTTTGTGCGGACCGTTAATGACAACATCAGAAGACTCGTTATGTAGTAATAAAAAGAAACAATCACACGAAACGTTGAGCTCATGTGTATTCGCGTAAACACAACGCGTAAGATGATCTTGCTAACAATCCCTCGTTTTGTCTAATGTACCTAAATGTTATCATATTTAGAATAACAAAGGGTTGTTTAATCTTAAAATTAAATATCAAAACATTTACGAAGACGTAACTAGATCGAAAGTACGCCAACGTGTGAATATTTTAATATCTCGGCTCCGATGCACTTTAGATTGTTATATTACATAACAAAATATGTTTTGTCAATAATACTAAATAACGAATGTTATGATGACATAATAAGTCTATACAATGATTAAATAGATAAACCCTGCTAAAGTCCGATTTCGGACACCGAAGTCCGAACTAACAAAGACCCCGGGATTCCAATTTCCAGGCAGGCACTAAGTGTAGTTAAAAACTATATTGCTTAGATTGTTCCGCTCCCATCATCATAATCATCATCATCATGTCAGCCGAAAGACGTCCACTGCTGGACATAGGCCTCCCCAAGGCTCTCCACTCAGACCGGTCTTGTGCTTTTCGCATCCACCGCGTTCCCGCGATCTTTACAAGGTCGTCACTCCATCTTGTTGGAGGCCTACCTACAGCTCGTATCCCGGTCCGCGGACGCCACTCAAGAACCTTCTGACCCCATCGGCCATCAGTCCTGCGAGCAATGTGCTCCGGCCACTGCCACTTAAGTTTGGCTATTCTTCGGGCTATGTCGGTAACCTTAGTTCTACTGCGGATATCATCATTTCTGATTCTATCAAGCAGAGAAACCCCCGCTCCCATATTGTCGAAAAACTATCTGTAGATATGTGGTATTTTCTGCTTTGACTTGCTTTGTTCTTATGACTACCATACCACGCTACTTAAAGCTCGGTGAAATAAAAGGACAGAATTTGTACCAATTGGCAAAGCGAATTTCCACAGTAGGTACGCACGATCACTTTATTCTAATGCCCTGAGGGCCCTGCCAAAATGCATTGCGCTAACTAGCGTTTCCTTTCATTTCGTTTTTAAACCAATCGCGTCACTAGTAGATCACGTGACTTTTCGTATCACGTCATCAACCAGTGACGCGATTGGTTTAAAAACGAATCGAATAGAAACGCTAGTTAGCGTAATGCATCTTGGCAGGGCCCTCTGTATCTTGTAGCCCTCTGTAATCTGTGCCTGTATCTATTTCAAGTTCGGTGTTTTAATATGAGCATCGTTTATCGATGTAGATATTATCTAGCCACGATTAGAAAGGGATTAGAGGTGAAAATTTTACCATATTTTTACGTCAAAGTGCATATGAATTGATAGCTATTCCAATCCCAAACTAATCGCGGTTTCATAATACCAGTTAATCGAATTTATTAAAAGCCGGTATAGTGACGTGGTTCAGTCAAGTGTAAAAATATAGGAGAACGAATCTCAGAATTATGTCCCAATAAGCCTTACTCCAGGGTAATAAGAAGTTCGTAACATTTATATGAGAGTATTCTTTCGATACATTTTTTTTACATGACTGTAAATGTTTTGAATTTTACTAACTCACTCTTTGTTGTTCTCTGTTGCTAATCATAGCTATTTATTTATTAATTCATTTAAATTTTATTGCACAGTATAAAAACTAATAGCCGTATTAATAAACGCATCTTAGTTGAGATGTCAGTCACAAGACACGTTAAAAATGACAGCTTTCTATGGGTTGACGTTTACTATGAATGACGTCTCTCGAGATAGGCATCTCAGTCAAGACTAGTTTATTAATACGGTCATAAGTGAAAATCGCGAACTTAATGCCTTAAGGCATTCTGTACCAGTCAACCACTAGGCCAAACAGAGAAATCTAGCATAAAAAAACCAGCGATCTGTGGAGAAGAAACAAGAAAATATATACATATACTCAATGATATTTTATATAAAGATACGTCATCTGCGCGCAAAAACGTTACGCAAAAAAGGAAGGCAAATTGCGTTACTTTTTATCTATTTGTCTCTTTCTAACAATAGCGTCTCGCTATGGATTGCCGTGTTTGTCTCTATCAGTAATTGGTCACGGGTTTCGAATACGTTTAGTATGAGCATAACGTATTTTAATATAAAATATCATTGCATATACTGCAGTTCAGGAGAAATGAGTACCCACAGAACGGTTGTCGAAATATCTTAGATACTTAGAAAAAAAGTGTATGTGGAAGGTAGAACTATAGTCCGTTCGCGTTAAGAATGCAGTGAATCATCAGGGCAACTGCAGAATAAAGGTGTATTAACAGAGAAGATAAAATTCAAACAAATTATATTTTAAAAGATTAAGGTTAATGGATAAAAGTAAATCTAATTTTGAGAAACCTGATTGGTTAAGGGACCTTCCTATATAGGCCGGCGGACAACGATGATACGGCGTGTTCTTAACGCGAACAGACTATAGGTACAATAACTACTCTCAGTGGTAGTAAGCACCATATTAAACATCAGTTTTTAGGTAAAATTGGATCATGCGGCCATACTTCATTGAAAACATGGTCTTATTTTTTTTCGCTAAGTTTTTTTTAGGATTGGGAAGGCAAACAAGCCATCAGGCCACCAGATGGCAACTGGTATCAGCTAATGCGTTGCCAACCCTGCGAGGACTAAGATAGAATGCCTCTATGCTAGTAATTTCACGGGTTGTCTTATAAGTTACTAGGGACCCGCCCTCGCTTCGCTTCGGTTTATATGAGTTTTCTGTGGCACCCGTATATAAACTAGAATTTATCTTACATAAAAACCTTCGTCTTGAACCAGTCTACCTATTGCTGAAAACCGCATTAAAATCCGTTGAGCAGTTTAGAAGATCCAAGCGAACAGACTGCGGAAGCGACTTTGTTTTATATACTACTAGCGACCCGCCCTCGCTTCGCTTCGGTTAGTGTGAGTTTTCTGTTTCACCCGTACAAAATCCAGAACTTATTATACATAAAAACTAGGGATGTTACGGATCTTCGCCTCCGCATCCGTTAAGACGGAACTTCCGTTTGGTTTGACACCTGCGGATCCGCCTCCGCCTTCGCTATTTTTTATTTCACACCTCCGCCTCCGCCTGCGCCTCCGTTTACCGAAGTTATACCGGAGCTGAAGGTTTTGCATTTGCCACGGCAGCACGGCGCACGCCTACCAGTTTTGACTTGTCCAGGAATTAATTTAAATAAAAGGTACTCGGCTCCGGCTCCGCCTCCGGTAAACCTCCGGATCCGGTTCCGGATCAGGCTTCGGATACGGCTCCAACTTCGCCTCCGGCTCTGGATCCTACTCCGTTAAATAAAAAAAATAAACTCCGGATCCGGCTCCGGCTCCGGTAAAGCCGCCTCCGTAACATCCCTAATAAAAACCCTCCTTTTGAATCACTCTATCTATTGCTGGAAACTGCATTAAAATCCGATGAGTAGTTTAAAAGATCTAAGTGAACAGACAGCGGAAGCGACTTCATTTTATACTAAGTACCTATGTAAAGAAAAGATGTAAAGATAACAACGCGTACACTGCCACTTGGCGGCAGGTTATAGAATGCCGCAGTATATTTCACCTATTATAAAATAAAATGAAATGATAATAGGGATTATTCATGACTTGAATGTAACAAACAGTTGAGAAAAATTAACCAAGATATAAGCCAACAAAGATTTTCCTATCTCTTTCTAGCAAAACAAAATTTCGTCCCTATACTTTCTCAACCTCGTATCTGATCGAATAGTAAGATAGGAAAGTAGTCCTTATTCTTTAGGAAATATGAGTGCTTTTCCTATCTAACTATTCGATCAGATACGAGGTTGAGAAAGTAAAGGGACGATTTGACATGGAGTTTATATGCCCGACCTGTTACATGAAGTCAGTCGCTGTCTAATTAGTAGTTTAAAATGCTTGTATCATCCGTATTTCTTGGCCAATTTTAATTTTAATTTCACTTTTGGTGATCTCTTTTACGGTATTTTCATATTTTGTTGCAAAATGCGATTTGAGAAATTCATGCATACTCGTATTGCCTATTTATGTAGTGAAATCTGGTGTTGCCATTTATCATTTAGTCTCCGCACCCGGAGCACTACCTTTTACCTTCTATCGACTTAGTATAGGTGAAAAACTTAAGTAAAAGACTTCTTGCATGTAGTTGTGTACAAAACTTATATGGAATTTACGTCAAATTTCAAATATAGAATGTCGAACGGCGACGCTATTGCCTAACGCACTCGCAATCGGAATCGGGTTCAAAACGGAACAATTGTTTTCATTTTATATGGACACAAGCCTTCGATTTTCAAAATGAAAACGATTGCAATTGGGTCAATCAACTTTTCGTTGCACCTCGTTGCCATGGTGACGTCTCTTGGGTCACTTCTTAAAACTATGATTTCGAAGGATATTAGTCCACTAAAAATCAGTTTTTTTGGCAATTACACACCCATTATTTTATGGGTTTTCTCCTGAGTGTACAACAAGTAACATATTATAACATTTTTTCTATGAAACTATCATTCTTTTCCCCTGGCTTACGGGACAGAATAACAGCAACAAAAAGTGGATCCACCCAATTGCGAGTTAGGCCCTCTGGTCTATACAGATGTGTTACAACACATGCAAGAGGTCATTTACTTAAGTATCTTCCTCAAAAAGCGCCCTCTACTTTGAATTAAGTACTTAAAGACAGCAAGTTGATGTTGATCATGACTTTCGTATTTTCATCGAGTAGTGATTGTAGTGAAGGTAAAGTAAAGTGGAATAATATGTGAAAATGTTAGCTTTAGGAGTTCGTGCCACCTGTTTGATGTGTTGCATTGTGTTATCGTCTGAATAGGTTCATAACCAAACCCCGGGGTTTTCGGTGCGGGAATGTTTGAGATTAACCAAAGAGTAGGTATTGTCATAAAAAACACAATATTATAATGACAAAAAAGATTAGTCATTATCAACGTCGTCAGTTAAGTCCTTACTCATTTATAAGTAAATAGTTCACAGATATCGGACGTTAATACTGCAGGTAACTAATTAATGTTATTTTTATTATTATCTCATTTATAACGCTTGATAGTAAAGCTAAAGTACCTTCTACAAAATTCAAAATAAAATTGTGTCATAGTGTGTATACAATTCGCAAAGAGGTAGTTATTCATTAGGCATAATATGATTTTTCTCAGACTAACCTATCTGTTTATCTCTTTCTCAAATCATTCCCTCACCGAAACCCCCAAGGTATGTTCATAACACGTTTTCGAATAGAAGCTCGAGTATTTTAAGTCAAGTTGGTCGCGATATTATCGTAGATACCAATGTGTAATCCGTTCACACATTATCAGTATGGTCTAAGTTTGCGCCAACTTGCTCTGCACTAGCACATTCGAGAAATTAATAGATGTTTGTCAGAACTAATAAGCACTAACTACTTAGATAAATCCTTGTGACTTCGTCATTAGTTTACTTTAGAGTTAGTCAGAGGTATCGGCAATGGCACGAATATGTTTTACTGTCTTTGTTGATTTGCCATATTTATTAAACTAAACGAGGCCCGCGACTTTGTACGCATAGTTTTTTTTTTATTTGCTTCATTCCAAGAAATAATTTTTTTTAGAAAGGAAACCGTGCAAACCAATTTTTTTATAATATACAACATGTTCAAAAATCGTAAAAATTGGCCCGCTGGCCTATTGCATAACGCACTCGCAATCGCAATCGGCTACAAAGTGGAACAATTGTTTCCATTTTGTATGCAGACTCGCCTTCGGACTGTCAAAATGAAAACTATTGCGATTGCGAGTGCGTTAGCCAATAAGCGTTCCGGTTCATGGGAATAGAAAAGTTATGGCATTTTGTATGGAAAATTTCAGGTTCACAATCCTCAAGTAAGGGACTGGGTAAAAGTGCTGTCATATGTAAAACCCTTGTTAAGGCTGATTTACATTGGGTCAGCAATAGCATGCCAGTGGAAGTACATTGCGTCGTTACAATAGCTCTCGCCTCAAACGTGAAAACAAACTCGTCAATGTACTTCTACTGACCTGCTTTTTCTGACCCAATGTAAATCAGCCTTTATTTTTAGGAGCGAGACCTTGTAAAAATCGAAAAGATCTATTCAAAATAAACATATTTCGTTATGTACTCGTAATACATACAAAACTCTAAAATAAAGGCGTACGTTTAGTACCAGAGACTTAAAAGTTATATTATTAATGTAATATCAGGGGACAATTATCAGGGGACAATGTCACTCCTATGGAACTAGTCCCAAATTAAGCTCTAGGCTTGTACTATGGGTACTAGACAAAGATATAAATACTTATATAGAGAAATATATACTTAAATACATAGAAAACATCCATGACTCAGGAACAAATATAGGCGCTCATTACACAAATATCTGCCCTTACCGGGATTTGAACTCAGAACCGCTAGCTTCGTAGGCAGGGTCACTACCAACTAGGACAGCGCGTCCACTCCAATATACTTAATGCCATTTAAATTACATAAATTAATGTGTATTTAGAGGTCCTTTAAACTACCATAAAAAAATCTAACCTGCCGAAAAAAAATTACAATAATTTTCATGCAAATTTTCCCAATCTATTAGAGAAATTTAATATTCCTGGCTTCAAAGAAATATCTCTTTCCCTCGTTTCCGTGAAAAGCAAGACAGAAGAGTGGCTTATACTTCAACATAGAGCCGTTATACTTTAACCTCGGAACCCGTATGTTTTGTTACAAATCAGAGATCTTGTCATTCTGGCCACACCGTTGTTTATCAATATAATTGCAGGCAATATTAATTTCTAAGAATATTGAGATTTGATGGGAATCTTTAGAAACAGGAAGGTTAACATCTCCCAAGTACTTTACATTTAATAAAATAGGTTTTTCTGGCAAAAATTCTGTAAAGCGTAAAGTCCTGTCTGTATCTTATTGGTTTCTATCACGGAATAGAAAAAACAGTGGAAGTGGCATGAGCTTCGCTTAGTATCAGACCTGTTGTCGCCAATACTCAAACTATCATAAAAACAACACGCCACCATAGAAAATGTTTTTGGTGCGGCTATCGTTTTTACATTTCAAAATAGCACAATAAGGCATGCTTCTGGATTTATTTCCTTTTTTACAAATATCGAAATATTGAAATATCGGAATAAGCGATCGCGGCAAAAGTATGGTAGGTTGTGCGGAACTCCGCATAACCATGCCACACGTTACACGCCCACTTGACACTTCTACTGTTTTTCCTGTTCTGTGGTTTCTATTAAGTCGCCACGCTCTCTGCGAACCTTTAGAGTCGTGAGTTTCTATTAAATTGTATAGAGAGGGTTCATCAGAGAATTATAAATAGTATATCAGACTTTAATGGTAAGCATCGAATAATCTCTCGCAGTGCACCCGACAGAGATGTGGTTTTGGTTCGCAATGATTTAATATATTGTGGCTTCCATGTTAATTGGTCTTTTATAATTAAGGGTTCATGAGTAGGTATATTTTTATTTGCGGGAAACCATGTATTTAGTTTCAAATTCATTTATACATAACAAGTTACAAAAAGAGAAAAGACAGAGAGAGTCGGAGTGAATTGGAAGTAGCTGCTCAGGATCGAGCGAAATCACGAGCGTTATGTCCCTGCTGAGGGATAAATGGATGTCATCATCAGAGGTCGGAATAGGTAGTGCTTATTAACCTAAACTTGACGCATGTTCATTCATGCGTGAGTGAGGTGGGAATACATTACTGAATGAAGATGCATCAAGTTTAGGTTAATAAGCACTACCTATTCCGACCTCTGGTCATCATCATCATCAAGTTACAAAAAAGCTTTGAATTATGTTTTATTCATTTTGTGCTTGTTCAATTAAGTTTTATATTTTTGACCAAAAAGCAAAATAAACGGGGATCATCAGCATACAGTGATCAATGTGCCTTTAATCCTATATAACAAGATTACAAAGAACAATGGTCCTAGGATAGACCCTTGTGGAATCCTGCATGCAATGGTTGGAGTACTGCTTTTCATTTGGTCTATTTTAGTAATTTGTATTCGATTGTGCAAGTATAATTTTAAACATTTTAATGCATATTGACTATAAATACCTACCTATAGAGTTTAGCTTCGTTAATAATCAGGGATGATTTACAAATTGAAACGCAAGAAATAACTTATTTTAAAAGAATTTATTTTTTGCATTTTTGGAATGGATTTTTTGTTGTTTAAAACATTGTTAAAGTATTTTTTTTTTAATAATATTTTTATTTCACTTTTATACAAAAGTATACACTTATAAATATTCAAAAAAAAAACTTAACCAAAATTTAAGAAAATAAATCCCCAGGGAACGTCCTGTTCCTAACCTCGCGCTCGCATTTACGGGCTATACTTGTTACGGGTTGGAGTTTACGATGACGACGAGTAAACTCTCACCTCTGGCCAGTGGCGTGCCTAGGGTTTCAGGATAGGACAAACCGAGATATATGATTTTGTAGTTTTTAAAGTTATTGTGGATAAATGTCTCAATTCGCTTTTTACCAATATTACCTACTAAAATCGTTCGTGTCTTTTTGGAAATAAAATTCATATGCCTTTTAATCGTGCCAGCTAAGTTATTTGATTTTTCATAATGAGATAGGTACATTCCAAACTTTTTGTCGTTCGATAATAATATACCTACAACAGCAGCAATATTGTGTTTTTTACATTGATCTAGGTATTAAACATTAAACCGTCTTTTATTTATGCGAGAAATGAGAAATAGGTACTGAAAATCTGATGTTTTATCAGCAAAGTTTAAATAGTTTACCTTTCACTTGCCAAGCAAAATTTGTGCACACTTTAAATAATCACAATCACAAGATTCACAAGGGAACACTTCCTCCATTGCCAATCCAATTGAACAACACAACAAACAAAATACTTAGTGACCGCAGTTGAATCAAACAAAACAATTCACAACAAACAAAACAAAATAAGTAAAATTATTGAAGTAAGCAAGCAAATAAATAGAAGTGAAGTCGGCCGTCAACGCGGCTCAATACGCGCATTCGCGAATTTCGCATTTTACTCGACTCGTGAACAACTTCAGACGCAAGCAGGGCTTAAAATCTCGTACTATTTGCTATATGAACCTATGATAAGGCATTTCTAATTATAATTAATTTATTAATTAATTATAAGGCAGTTCTAATGCGTAAGAAAGAGATATACCGGTTAAAATAGAAGCCCGCCTGCAAGCCACCGCGTGCGAGCGGGATGACTAGCCGTGTCTCAAGCGAGTTCGGGTCGTCGCAGCGCGCAGCAGTGCTGCCCGCCGTGCGGCGGCAGAGCGCGATCAAATTCGGTACTACGCTGCTGTTGCATTATTTGAAAAATTTAATGAGAGCGCGAATTGAAATAGTTCGCGATCGTGACCTTTGATTATTGATTGTTGTTATATTTGTAAGGCAAGCCCGGCTTTTGGGCTTGTATCGCAGTACCGCCACTGCCTATGACTTGCCTTTAATGTCTGGTCAAAGTGGAGTTCTTCTTCTTCTTAAAGTGCCTCTCCAACTTAGTGAAGGTTGGCTATCAGCTGCTGGAATCTGTCCCTATCTTTTGCGAGGCGGAACAGCTCAGACGCGCTCAAAGTGGAGTTGCAAGAGCTATAAACTCGAAAGGAGGATTTGTTTTATAAGTGGCGAGAGGAGGACATCTTATGGTCATTTCCTCTCTACTGCTCTGTATATGCGGCTATTTCGGGAGGCCCAGTCTATTGAGTTGGTATTAGCATTGGTCAGGTAATAGCCTAGTTTCACCATCCATATCATTTCATCTATATAGCCTAGGGTCATGTGGGGTATCTGTGCGCAGCGGGTAAGTGTGCGCAACCCCTTTATTTAGGAATGGGGAGGGAGAAGTTTGTGATATGTGTAAGCAAATTAAAGATATTTTGGTGGAGAATTAGTTTATGCAAGAAAAACCCAGATGGTATCATTCATTTACTTGAAAAAGAAGAATTCAGAATCCGGTGCCGTAAAGGTAAAATTTGGTGTCATGGCGAAAATCGACTCGAGTCTATGAATTTTATTTCTGTTAGTAATGTATTTAAGCCTTCAATTTTGCATAACATTTGAAGCTATGTTGTCTCAATAAAGTGAGGTAAATTTGATCAAAATCAGTCTGCTTAGTATAATAAAAAATCCACAAACTTCGCTTAACTGCGCACACTTACCTGCAGTACGGGTACGAGTAAGTGTGCGTATTTTGAGCTGGTTGAATTAAGGCAATTTTTCTTCGAGGTGGCAAAGTTTTATTAATAATTTCTTGATTTAATTATTAGCTTAATAAATGCTTTTCCAGATACATATTTTCATTTTCCTTTCATGCTTATCGTTTAGTTTTAGTAAAATAAAGTGCGCACAGTTGCCCCACATGACTTATTAATATTTTCATCATTCTAAAATCTTGAAGCTCTAACACTAAATACTTCTATAGTATGAACTCAGGGAAAATCGCCGATTGGTTTCCCATCACGCAACCAAATTAAAGTGGTCTAAAGAGCTTCAGCTCCATGCACGTCTTCCAAAGCTCCGGGACTCCCATAGTCCTGTGATTGTTAAAGTAATACAAATAATAATTTAATTACAGTTTAGTGGTTAATTTAATTAAAGTCTAGGTTCTCAACAGCAATACCACAACAAGTTTTTTTTTTAATTAAAAACATTTCTACAAGCATTTCCTTATGTTAATGTTTAATAATATTATAAACACAGCGAGGTCTTACTGAAGTAATTATGTTTTGTCAGTGAACGGGAGTCCGCGTACGAGTTTACACTCCCGGGACTAGTAATGGAGACCCTTTCTACTTTGTCTTTACGTAGTTTTCAAATCGGCTGCCCTTACTGCAAAGTATGTAAATAAAAAAATATCAGGAGACTCTACAAATACCTAAGAATTATCATTGACGATACGATAACTTTACAAAAGCAATTAGCTTTAACCCGAGTAAGTAGAATAGAGGACGATAAAGGAACAGTCCGAAACGTAAATCCATACATCGTTAACGCGGGAGCAAAAACGATTTGACAGTAGTGAAAGATTATGACAAATAGGCAATAACAGAAGTGACACTCGTATCGAGAAACGTACCTATGAGTTCAAAATGTATACATTTCCTTTCAAATATCTTACCTCCGTACTTGACTTGATTAATATTACATCATTAAAAAGATTAGCTATGCAATCCTTACGTTAACCTCTTCAGTCACTTTACCTGCTACTTTAGACATTTGTCATTCTTTATTGATTTGATATGTACAAAAACATAAAATATATATCTTAATTAAATTTGAGTGCAAATGGAAAACCTATATTTAAAAAGTTAAAACTAGTTTTGGAGAAAAATACTGGATTTGACATAATGTTAATATTTTTATTTAAGTTGACACGTTGATTTATAAATGCGTTTGCTCAATTTAAGACGAGTTTGATTGACCGTTTCCAGCGAAAACTTCGTGCTAGATATGAAGAACTTCTTAGATGCTTAGAATGAATAGGCAGAATATTCCGTTTATACTAAACAGACACTCTGTTGTATGTGTTCTTTAATAGATTTGTTTTTGCTCCCGCGATAACGATGTATGGAATACGTAAGTAGTCACGATAGTTAAGATTGTATAATTACATTAATTAGATCATAAAATCTAAATTTGTGTTTAGTACATTTCTTCTATGGATGTCATAAAATTTTCAACCATTTGAGATGTATCTCCGAGTGTCTTCATCCCCTTCAGATCCGATGATTCTGGTTTTGGGGTGAAAGGGGTATGGATTCGAGAAGAAGATTTCTTGTGTTTACTAGATTGAACCTTCTTCGTCCGCTTGCCTTTTTTCTTAGTGAACAACTTCATTAGGTCGCCATCGGGTACATCGCAAGGGTAGTATTTCTTCACTTTATATACTCGGCACGCCATGTCGCTGTCCAGCTCTCCTCCATCGAGGTCCTCTTCTTTTATTTTAAGAGCGTACACTTGACCATGGCTGCTATATTTTGTAACGGTGACGGCTTTATTCTTTCTCCTTCTATTGATGGCACTCCTAGTATTAATAGGAGATTTATCTTGATATTTTAAGAATTCTCGTTTGTTTCTAAACGACTTGTACTGGTGGTAGCTCTCGAGAATGTCATTGGCATATGCTTCTTGCATGTCTGGATCGTAATAAGCGATATGTTTGTTTTCCCGTGGATGCAATGACATCGCCATTTCCATACAATCTAAGCAATATTTGCACTTGGGATCACTCCAAATATCATGCTCATTTTGTGTTAGCAGTATAGGAGAGTTCGGATTCAGTATGACTTTTGGACGGTTGACGAGAGGTGTCTTACCAATCAGTTTATGGTCATTCACTTTTATTTCATATGGTGGCAAAATACCTAGAAATATAAAAAAGAACATTAAATGAAAATCGCATCGCAGTGTCTGTGAACCATTAAAGCTATACATTCATACGACCTTTCGCTGAGTTACTACAATCTCATTATGCTAAATTTAATGATCATTGCAAAGCAGAAAACTTTGAGCTTACCGAAAAATATTAAGCGGAGCAAGTTTTTCAAAAGGCAGGCTACACTAGTAAAAAAGCATCCAAGCAAGTTGGTATTTGCAAAGAAAATCAACGTTAATGGATCTCACCTAAGGTTAGCGGGACGAGCGCAGCGAGCGCACACAACAAAAGAGAACTCATTAGTTCCATTTCCGCGGCCCTCGCTCAAGGTGTCTCCCTCCTGTTGCAGACAATCTTCTTATAAAAGTACGCTAACAAGCTTCGTTACAACGCGGAGTTTAACAAACCCCGTCTCAGCGTTGCCTGCGACCCGCCGTTAAACGTTCTCAAGTGCTGTTCAGTTTAGTGCATAGTTACTGTCGCTTTGCAAATACAAGTACACAAAGTATTTCTCTTCACTAAATACCTCCAAGATCAACTGCATCCAATTTACCGTTTGAATTCAAATATGAATACACTAATACAGGCTACCGATCCACCCTGTGTTCACTACTGATGTGACGTTGTGAGGTAAACCTCGCTTATATATAGTCAGTTTGCGTCGAACGAAATTTGATGTTTACTCTCTTCACCTTGTTTACACTACGCTGTACAACCCCGAACATTTGACAATTGATTGTTTACTTTACACCAGTCATGATTCTTGGCTATTGTATTCGTGTTTATAGTTTACGTAACATTTCGTTTACCGGACAGTTGCATCCGTGAAACACGCGGGTGACAAAACCTCCCGATTTAGAAGCAAACATCTGATACAATGACACTTCATAACGGCAGCGTACACGCACGAAAGAGGTAAGTCTCGCCTCGCTTAATATTCCAGATTTGAGAAAAACGTTTATGTTCATGTAAGCTCAAATAAAATTACCATAAAATATATGGAAAGTGTAGCCGAGCAAAAAAGCGGCGCAAACTTCTTTTTTGTAACTTATCTCGTTATTCACAAAGATGTGACTTTTATGACGTCGTCGGACTTTTTGGCTATTTGTTCCCTAAAATTGTTCAGATGTGTTTTTATGTGTGCACTTCGGCAGTAGACGCGGAGTGAGGGTGATTTAATTCTATTTAGTACGGGGAAATCTGACTTCTACACTTCTCTTTACTGCCAAAGTTTTTACGAATAATCAGCGTATTTTTGTTGTTGTGTAAGACAGCATTTTTAATATAAATATCATTTTGCCGATGCTATAGTTCAGTAAGATTCCGTAACTACCTTGTAAATTCACTTGAGCACATTTAAGTGCTTTACAAACATTCGAGTGTCTGGAATTGGAGCTAGGATTTAGTCTACAAGCTCTAAACGTGGACCTTTTGGGAATATCGCAGGTCATTGTGGTCGGACCCGACCGGCCGACCGCCGCCGCACTGCAGTGCTGGCTGAGGCGCTAGAGGTATTTCTGAAGCACTCAGATTGTAATTAAAAGATCCATTAAGTTAGGACGCGGTTGAATGAGCGGCGACACTCAAATGGTAATTTGATCTTGAGTTGTTGATCATGTAACGTTAACGAGAATTAGAGACAGTTTACTACCTAGGGGTGCCTGCTTGTTTTCTTTTAGTTAGGTAAATATTTTGCAGAATGGTTTGTGTGTCGTAATCGTGTAAGAGCGTAGGTAATATAATTGAAAACATATTTTGATTCATTCATAAAATATGTGTCATGTCCTAAAATTAAATTTGGAAATTTGTTCCCACGGTATTTTAGAAATAAATTTAAATAAATAAATATCGGGAGACGATCCCACACATAGACCTAGTCCCAACCTAAGCTCTGGGCTGGAACTATGGCTACTAGGTAACAATAAACATACTTAAATACATAGAAATACTTATATACATAGAAACCACCAAAGACTCATGAACTCACACTAATACTTGCTCTGACTGTGAATCGAACCCGAAACCGCTAGCTTCGTATGTAGCACTACTAACCAGGCTAACTGAGCCGAATGATCTCTATGTACTGTAATTAGGTTTTTTTTTTACTTAGGCCGCATTTATGATAATTGGTCTGTCTAAACCGGGAATCGAACTGGTCGAATCTAACAATAAAGTCGTGTATTATGATACAGATCGAAAGGGTCATTGATAGTGATCATTTATATCGACAACACATACACCGTTCCTAGATAAATGCATTATTTATTGTTGTCAAAAATAAAAGTAGGTAAGTCTACTTACTTTGCGTAGAATTTGCTATTTCCAATATTTAAGGTAGTAAGTAGTTCATGTAGCATTCGTTTTTTCCAGCCTTAATATTGTATTGTCCCTTTCTCGTCATGCAAGATTTTAATATTGCAAAAAATTTACTCACAGTGCTCTGCAATATTTTGTCTCGTTTATTCCGAAGCTGTCATTTCAGCTTTCACGTCCGCTAGTAACGTGCTTTGTGTCACGTAACTTTTTTATTAGTGACAGCACGAAACTATGGCATTACCAACAATGTTGGTATAGCTGAATACAATGAAGTTAAACAGCCCGGGGCAAACTACCGTTATTCCCCGAGGCTCAAAATCCCATTTCGCTTATCGGTTACAACCAAACCTACGTACAATAAGCGACGGGGTCGTACGATCGTAAAACTGGACTTTATTACAAGGGGATATTGCCGCAAATGATCTTTGCCTACACTGATAACCTGTTGCGTACAATGGGTAGTTATAGTTTGTAAACTGATGCATGAAGCGCGCAAAAATTGCGATTTTTTGATTAGCCTTTGCAGTACCTGGTGTTTCTGGCTAATTACTTTTTTGACAGAGTAAATTGCAATACTTATATCTCTACTGATGAATAAGTAGAAAAAGAAATACATTTATTCATCAACCATAAGACACACAAATATACAAAAGATTAAAGAAAACAGTGAAGGTAACAGGGAGGGGTGTTTTGCATTGGTACAATCCCTGTCAGTTGTCATATTCGCGTACTTTTGAAGGTTGAGCCTAGTCATATATTTTTTTTATACACTTTATCATTGTCTTTATGACAGAGTCTTGTCATAAAGATATTTTTTCGAACTATTTCTGAAATTGAAGATGTAGTGAGGTTTGATAGATTTGATTGATAAGTGCGGTTTTCGTCTCTGTCGCACCCAGCATAATAATTATTATTATCGTATTAATATGATGATGATGATGAATATATATTCAACCTTTTTAATAAACTAATTAGAGGTAACATTATTCTTATCACTATTTCATCCTCTATCTACAGACAATTACAGTCAGGTATACTTGTTTTTGTCATTGGCAGTCTAAATAGGAACAGACTTTAGTGATTTCTTATAAACGTAATAATTTCTTTAAACCGAAGAAGGGTTAAATTTTGTACAAATAATAAATAGCTTAATGACAACTGAATCCATCGTATGCTAGGCACAGTCTTAAGTTCAAAAATCGGACAACCGAAATAGCCATTCGAAAAGCTGAAGTGGCGAAAATTTTACAACTTTGCGTGCCAGTGAGTTGGCCACTACATATGGCTACGCAAAGGTCTGCTGCGTCCCTTGGTAGTTTCTAATCCGTCGCTACCAAATTTTGAAACAACTTACCACCTCCTTTTCGTAAACTCATATGGGTCAATTCTCTTAAGACAAAACTAAAAAAATACTTTCTGGAGCATCGAACTTTTTTCCATCTAAATTATTTGTGACCTCACACTACAGATCAACGTCCCTTAATTCGTCTATGTTCTATTCTTTTAAGTTTTCGTTTTTGTAAAATATATAATGTGAGTTAAGTTTGAGTTTAGCTATGATCTGGCTTAGGACTTAGATATAGCTAGTTAGGGGATAAATCAGGGGTCTTCATTGCCTTGTAAAAATACCTTTGCTTTATCGGCTGTTAGCGACCTTTAGTGGTTTATGTTAAAAGTGGAGAGTTTCAAGGGGCCTAGTGTGGTCGCACTTATCGTTATGGATAAAACATCCGTCACTTTCTAACAAATGAGCAAGTGCAAGTGAGATGAATGCTTTGTCTTGTTAGTTTTTCAAATAATCATTAATTTTCCATAAAACTTATCTCAGTGTATATGAATTGGTGGTTAATATCATCTAAGGGACAAAGCCAAGTAGATGACATGAAGTTAAATTATAATTAGTATTTAGTTTTTCGTGTCATTGATCTTGTCTGTCATAGTCCACTTTATCACGCTTCGAGAAGTATTCCGAATAGCAGCTTTCTGCATTTGCATGTTTTTTAACTGACCTTCGCAGTTAGTGCATGTCACTGCTTCACCCTGGTGTTGGTTGTCGTGCTCCAATAATAGTGGGGCGCTATGGTGATGGAAGATAATAAGTAAATCTTGTCACCTGTCACCACAGTAGATTTCTTAGGGTGGTATTCCACTTGTCCAAGATCTTTGTCCAATGTGTATTTGCGTCTCACAGTTTGCTTTAAAAAATGTGAGACGCAATGCACATTGGACGAAGATATTGGACAGATGGAATACCACCCTTAGGTTTGAGGTTATAATTTATTGTGGAATGTGGTGTCACGGCCCTAATATGGCTGCGTTTATCGCGTGAGAAAGTTTGGATAAGGCATCCGTCACTTTCTGACATGTAAATAAGTACGACAGTGACAGATGCTTTATCCACATTTGACGCGCGATTTAGACGCAGCCATACTAGGCCCGTTTTATTGACTTCTTATCTTCCATTTCCTAATTGGTGAACAGAAATATGTTTTACTTATTCTGTAGCTTTAGTTTAAACACTTTTACTTAACAATATGTAAAAATCTTTTTTTGTTACAATAAAATCAATAATTCGTTTTCATTTTACCTGATTTGGTGGTCACCCCACTTTAATAGCCTAAGTGGGTACTCCATCGATAAGATTAAGTAAAATCTACATGAATCATTAAAAGTACAGTTAGCTGCAGAGGAATGTGACCCACCAGCATACTAAGCTTCTTCTTCGTTAATGTCATTAAAATTCAATTGATTTTAGACCTAATGCACTGAACTTGCCTTGAAATGCTGCGTTAGAAACTATGATTTGTGTTCATCACTTAGGCGTCACCCTGTATATTCCGCCATAAAACAAGTCATTTTATAAAATAAAGGACCAAAAATTGAAATCATCTCGTAGGAAATCATTGAGTCGAGGCCATAATGAAACGGAATTTGGGCTCCGGCAATCTTAATTGCAGATCTCCCCTTACTGCGCAATAAATAACGTTTATTCGTTGTTTAAAACACTGCCTCATTCATTACCGTTTTTTAAAGAGCATTATAAAATCGATCAGATGTTTTTTATTGGTTAACTGATATATGATTATGCTTTATGAACTAACTAGAAGAGGTTATAAATCTAAAACGAGACTTAATCGCGCTAAATCATTTTTCACTTCTCATGCTCTTAAAATGTTACTTTAGTCTCTGCACATCGGGACTAAAGCTCCTTATTGGTCTCTAGGGATTGAAGTATTTTTTAATTTACTTTGGAAACCCCTAAACATCCAATCACGGTGTTTGTGAATGGAGGATTACCGCCATTTTCAGTGATTTATCATCATCATAATGTCAGCCGAAAGACGTCCACCGCTGGACATAGGCCTCCCCCAAGGCTCTCTACTCAGACCGGTCTTGTGCTTTTCGCATCCTCCACGTTCCCGCGATCTTTTCAGTGAATGTGTATAGAAAATTTTTAGGGCGTGGAAATAACCTCAAAATGACAACCGCGCAAAAATATATTTAAAAAAATCGTGAAACACGATTAATGATTACGAATATGAATCTATTTAATTATATTAAGGATGAATTCATTTTATTATGCATGGTCCAATTTGATTTAAAATAGTTTTCAAGTTTCAATGTGTTGGATAAATATGCAAGCATGTAAAGCGTCAATTTACAAAAAAAAACAACCCTGTAACAAATTTGTAAGAAACTTTGTTAAAATAAAATAAAATTTTTTTTATAGAACGTGTTATTTTTCCTCGCATTCAAAATGAAAAGTAGAGTGTTTAACGCGAGACTTTACAACCATAACGACACTTGAACTATAGCCAGCGGCTACACATCTCGTGTCATTATGCCCTTGTTGAACAATCTACTAATATATACCTCACCGTTTCGATCGTGGTACAACGGTCGTGGTCACGAGCAAACTGAAGAGGGCTGGTGCTTATTTATGTGCTCACACGCATGTGAGCTTTGCGAACTACCCGCACTTGGTTTCTTATTTGTTTTTTCAGTCTGCTCGTGACCACAATTGTAGCAACACGATCGAAACGTCTAGATACTTGGATTTATATATTTTTTACGCAATTAAGTCCCGTTTTAGATTTATAGCAGTATGTGTAAACACAGCGAATGTTTAAAACAAATAACTAAAGGATTCCAGCTATTACATAATACGCGTACAATTGATTTTCCGTTATTTTAACTTTTCTTCCCGCTAGGCTAATCCTCGAAAAGTCCTTTTTCAGTGCATTCAGTAGTGGGTAGCCAAGGAATATTCCTTCCAAATATCAAGTCCCTAGATCCAGCGATATGGCTGCGCGTTGTTTATCAGTCAGTCAGTATTTATTGTCTACCCATAGTACAAGCTTAGAGCTTAGTTTGAGACTTGGGCCATTTGTGTGAGATTGTCTCCGGTTTTTATTTATTTAAGTGCAAGTTACTCTTTATAAAATACTTCATTAAAAATGATAACTGTACTCTAAATATAGCAATAACAAGCCTCTAAAACAATTGAACGGTTTATTAAAACAAATTAGCAATATATAATTCTAAGCTATTTTCATGAGTGCCAGCCAAAAAGAAGAAGAGTCCGAACAAGCTCGTGCGCTGGCAATCCATTTTGGTCGCGCCACTGTCGCCGGAAACTTCATCTTAACCGGTGCTGGTGGTGCACACCAGGTGTTGCCAACAAAAATAACACGTTCAGCGTCCGTGCCAAAATATAATAACATTTATTCCATAAAATTAAAACGTTGCTAAAGTACTTAAAACTGAGGATAAACTTTTCACACAAACTTCTGACCTTTTCAATAAAAACCTCCAGCCTCTCAACCATTTAAACTTATAATACGACTGTAAACTGGAATTTCAACAGCCAATAACAATGAAACTGTTAGGGTAAAAATTTAATTTCTACTTTTAAATTCGACGTATTTATTGTAAGGGAGGCACTCCGAGCGTGTAATAGCTGGTTGATGCTAATCCAATTGCCCATCGAGAAAGTTTAACCGGATCTCATCGCCATTCAAATAGAAATATCGGGTTTTCGGCAACGAGCCCTGAGTGCTCTCACCAACGTTTGAAATGACCTTCAGCGATTTGTCTTTTAAACGGCGGTAAATGGTGATTAGAAATTCCTTTAACGCAGCAGTAATAAGAGGTAATTCACGTAATTTTCAACAAACAAACTCAAACACAATATTTATTCATTTTGACATCATTCGTTTTGAAAGTCAGATTATCGATTGTTGTCGTTGAACGTAGACATATTTTTAATAGACTCGCGTAATGTTTCTTTACCTGAAGTGGTAATGAAACAATATATGCGACTATGAGTACCTATTTAACTATTGTTAATAAAAATATATATTATAATCGCGTTTATCGAACTTTCTGGCAAGTAAAGTGTGAGAGTGGCAAAAAAGATTTTTCCACATTTATCCACCGCGACAAATGAAACCGTAATAGGCCCGCAGTATGATGAGTTTGTGTTTAACCTTCATGTGTCCTAAAAGCTAACTTATTTAGCACATTTAAAAACTACGGATCGGTCTAAATTACATTTAAACAAAGTAATAAAAATAAAATACCTACTTAAGTAAATTCCGTTTACGATAACGCAAGATGTTTAAATAAAACGCTTATTGTTACCGAATAATTATGACGAAAACTATCCACCAACGATCCATTATTTTCTTCAAATTAACTTCTAAGGGGTAGCTCAACTATCCAAAAATCAAACAACCAAAGTCCAATATCTTGTCCATATATGTATCGTCAAAAAATACTCGCAAATCTTCGGTTTCCCGGGCGATAATCTCGTGTAAGCCGGACTGTATCACGGTCAATATAGTTAATCTATCGAAAACTGAGCATATTGCTCGCTGCCCCTGTATTATGGTTGCCTTTATCGCGGTAGATAAATGTAGATAAATTACCCGTCACTCTCGCACCTAAAAACTGGTCAGAAAGTAACAGATGTTTTTTCCATGTTTATACAAAAAACACGACCATGATAGGCTCATAGTGTATATCTCGGTGTCACTTTTTTAAAACATTCTGGCCAGATTAAAAAATGCGAGCACCAAAGCATTGAACTCGTAGTAGTATTGTGAATGTGTGACATTTTGCATGAATGGGCTGTTGTACGTTTAGCCTAGTGGCACAGGCATAATATTGATTCGATCATTTCCTTGTATTGATGGGTTAGATATCGCCTATCACGAACTTTAATTGTTACGCCACTGTTGAACTCAGTGATATTGAAAGAATAACACAGGAAACAAACTAAGTTAACATTTTGCCTCCTGTTTTCTGTGGCAAGGTTTAATGATGGCTCCATTATCCTGAAACCATCCGTTACAAATGTATCCAAATCATTATAGTTCAGTAAATTATACATTTTAGCGCCATTTTTGATGTTCTACAGGTTTTTAATCGCATTTAGGGCATTTAGTCTTGTTAATTTATTTACATACAACCCAAAGCCATTGTATGCATATGGCAAGGCCCGCAGCAGCACTACTAGGTCGAAAGCTTGGATTTTTAGTAACAGCCTCTAACCTGTAGGTAGAATATTTCCAAAGGTGGGTAGCATTTTGCAAGGTAGGTACGTAGGTATTGAAATAATACCTCCCCGTTGTAAAAAAAAAATTAATTGCAAAAACCATATTTTTTCTTAGATCTCTTTGAACTCGTAGTTAACAGACTAACAAAAGATCAAAATAAGTACTTAGACATATTTTTTCAAGGAACACAAGGGATCTTATTTCACAAAGAGGTTTACCCAAGCATTTTTAGATAACCTTGGTAATAGAATTCTAAGCGTTACTCTCGAACTAAGCTGATCGTAAATACTCTGGCTTATTCTAGGAAGCGATTGCATACGTTCTGCTATAGCCACGTATTCTTTTCCATTTTATCGAACGACGTAAGGTCATTTATACCCTTTATATTGGAGAACGTGGCGGAGATGCCATTTATATGGAAGGACGTTTGCAGTTTGTGCGCGAATCACGGCAAGGCGATGCATTTTTAAACCTAAATGCTGCAAGACCTGCCTCGTTAAATAAACTAGGGGCACGCCAGCGCGCTTGGACGGTTTAATCCATCTCACCGACTCTGTGCCTTCTAAGCGCTTTGTTAATGTTGTTAAGCTACTCGTAATCAGAGTAGACAAATGACTTAGATAAATTCGTGAAGCAGGAATGGCGAGGGTTTTTACCTTTATCTCTCACTTGTTTTAGTGGCTTCTGTTTTTGTTTACCTTTCAACGACCTCACATATTTTTTCAAAGACAAAACAAAGAAAATGGTTGTATTCAGACGGCAAGTTTTCATATTCAACCATTGAATACCCGATGAAAGTTTAGCTGGTAAAACTTCCCAAGTTACAACTTCAGTAGTAAGGAAACCAAAAAACTTCTTGTACACAACAAACGAACATTGCACATTCCTGCTTTGATAACCCGGACATGATCCCTGAATTGGTAGGTTAGCTTACAACGGCTGAGTAACCATCAATCTGGCCTCTGACACGCTTGTGACAGACGAACCAGGTCAATTCGATTATACTTGTAACCTGGATGTGCACGAATCCGTATCACATACGTAATGTGCCAATATTAGTTAAATTGCAATAAAACTATCATGGCTTTATTTTGAACCCTATTACTGTGTAGTAATATTATGTTCTTACATTTGGGTCTCTATTCTACTTTGTTGAACCCCCTATTGCAATCATATTATTTACAACTCAGCCTCAGAAAATCGCGGCACCCTGCAATACAAGAGTTTCTCTTCTTATGTTATAGTAGAGGATCCGAATAGGAGACGACCTTCACGGGGCTGTTTATTCGATAAAAAGTATTTTATATCAAATTTAATATATTAAATTATATATGGCGAATAGGTAGGCTGAAAATTTTCAGTCCAGTTTATAATTACTTAATTAAAAATTAAAAAATTAACTTTTTTTAAATATTGCTACTGCTTGATTAATAGACAAATTACATACAAATCGAAAGTATAAAGCCTATAATAGAATATGCAAACGTTAGGTTGACTATTTGATCCCATCATATAACTTTTGGGTAGGCGGGTATAAAGCAGATAAGTCGGTACTAATAATTCGCACCTAACTTGGGATTCATACTTTCGATTGGTATGTAATTTGTCTATTAAACAAGCAAATGCAATTAAAAAAAAGTGTATTTTCTATTTTTTTATTTTTTTTATTATATACTGGACTGTTTTTTTTTCAGTCTACCTATTCGCCATATATAATTTAATGTATTAAATTTCATATAAAATTCTTTTTATCGAATAAACAGCTAGGTGAAGGTCGTCTCTTATTCGGATCTTAGACCATTAGCCACTTTAAATAACCACTTTTAGAACTTAAAGTATGTGTCATCCATTGTACATAAAACTATATTAAGACTGATTTAAGACTGAAATAACAGTTTTACTAGCGTACCATACTAGTTACTAACATGAATTTATACCCAAATAATGAGAGTTCTTTTAACGATGAGAAATTTCAGCCTCTCGTACGGAGGCTCAGATCAAGCCGTTAAGCGGAGGGCGCGTTTTGATGTATCGTTCCAGAATATTTATGGTGCTATTCCATACTACAATTGTGAATCTCAACATCGAATAACATAGACCCATTATATCGTGACTCCTGGCTTGTCAGCAATGGTTTACAATCGAAGATCATTTACAGATGGTTGTTAATTTGGTGAGCGAAGTAAGCGATGGGGAATAAGATACTTGTAGCTGCATCGATCATAGTGTCCGGATTAACTTGTATAATATCTCGCTTCGATACGTACGAGTAATTATACGGGTATTAACTTGAGTATGGAATGTAACTTAATGTTTCTTATAAATTGCGCCTTAAGACCAGTATCGTGAATGTGGGTGTCAGGACGGCTAAGCTCAAGTGGGACTGGGCTGGACATGTTTGTGGTACGCATCTGGAACGGCGGTCCAGAATAGTAACCAAATAGACCTCACAGGATGTCCACTGGAGCAGAGGCAGACAAAAAAGGAGGTGCCGGGATGATTGGGACGTGTTTCAAAGTGAATGGCGGGAGCATGCAATCAGTATGGTTAGATGGCGAAAAAGAGAGGAGCCATTTGCAGTGGGACACTAACACATAATAATAATAAAAAAATCCTTTTGAAAACTCAAGACAGAATGTGAGGAGTATTTACGACATTGTTAACCAACTTTGTAATGATCCTGATTACGAAGCTAGCGGTCCTGGATTTGATTACCGGTAATTGCATTTTTTTGATGTACGCACATATAAGGTAAGGTAAGGGTTCTCTATGTACCCATAATGTATGTATGTGAACTCTTTATTGCACACACATGTACCAATTTTGCACAAAAAGTAACAAAAAGATGAAAAATATATATGTAAAAAATAATAACTAGGCATAGGAGCTTTGCTTCACGACTCATTCAGCCACAACGATTTTTAATTTCTCTTTAGATAGACTACAGAAGGGGATTGTCTTATGGACAACGGAAGTTCATTCCGCAGTTGGACAGCACGAACTGTGAACGATTTGGCATAGAGACGTGTTTTATTAGACGGAACCGCAAGGGAAAGATAAGCCTATAAAATAAATCTAACAACCATTACTGCAATTTATGATATTGTCGTCTATATATCGCGCTACTAGATCAAAACAATATCAACTCAAAATACAACTGTATTTTAAAATCAACTTTAATACAACTTCTAGAAACAAAACTAGCAAGTTCCCTGAGTTCATATTTTTTCCAGTAACATAGGGGGGTGTCACTCATTGGCATGAGCCAAAAAGGAAAAAGTATCAACTCAGAGAACCAGACCACCAAAACAGAACCAGAACAGACCAGAGACTCAGAGAAGAGAGAGGGAATATTGTTCAAGTTCATGTACGTTTCTTATCAGTTTATATATTAGTGCTTAAGTTATCTTTGAACATACTAACATAATGTATAATAATGTCTGATAAAAATTATTATTACAAAAAGTTTGTCGTATTTTAGGCACCTGTAACCCCTGGACCGAACCATGAATTTGCTCTTAGCAAACATTTACCTACCTTCTTCGACTTTCGGGTACCAACAAACCAAATAAACGAGTTAAACATCTCATCTTAAATCATCCCTTGTTTGGCTCATTTACGCCACTTAGCTGGTTATTAGCGACCAATGTCGGCTTGATTCGAGAAGAAACGAATATTTATGGTCGTCGGATCCAGCTGCCGCTAATTCGGCGTGATGAATCGCCGCAATTTGCCTGTCCGACTCCCCTCGCCCGGAATTTGATATGTCATAGCAAACGGAGCAGTGCGTTAGATGCGAGTTACGTAGTAATACTATCGTTTTTGCTAACTAATACTTGTAACTACATGCATACATTAAATCACGCCTGGTTCCGAGAGGGGTAGGCAGAGACGACTTCTTTCCACCTGCTACTTTTAACTATCAAATACCTAGATAAAACCCTTGGAGTCACAAACCCCTTCTTTGTTTTTTTAAACAACCCAAAGGATTTCCATAAACCCTGACTAAGTTAAACTACCTAGGTCACTTAAAAATAACTAAATCATATAATAATGAAGGAGATTATGTCAAACTGGTAGACAAAGCCACATGAGCTCCGAGCGTTTTTCGCCTGACACCTTGAAAGCTTGTTCTATAAACAGACCGACCTCTATTCTAGCGGTAAACATTGTTGTCTTTTACGTGTTAAGATATTGTTTTTAACTCGGCTGCCATTACTGCCAAGTAAAAGAGCTGTCAAAATGTTTACAGTACAATAACATTACAGAGCAAGTTGTTTTTACCGCCTAGAAAAGATGTAAACGTTGTGGAATGACATTCTCGTGCGATACGATAAACCACGTTGTTAACTGCCATCCTATACATTTTGAGCGTTAAAAAGAGAAACGTTAATAGCGTTTGCATCTCAGCTAGGGCCCCGGGCTTTAATAGTTAGTAAAATTAATCCGTACTCCCATGTGTCAAGTTAAATTTACTTCGCTTTGATAGTTCATAACTCTCAACAAGTGAATTATTCACTTACAAGGTTGTTATATAAATTAGTACAAAGTCTTCAAAGCTCGAGGACGTTGTACTTATTTATACAAGTTCCTATTTTCATTTAACTTCTATTAAGACGCCTACGCACGGCCTGAAGCTTGTTAAGTCATACAATGTCAGATTAGTAATTAATTGCTGAATCAAATAAATTTTCCATATGTTCTACTTCAAGTTAGATAGATCAGTATCATTACTTTCAATTGGCTTTTCTTTATTTGCTCTTATCTAAATATATAAAACAGTACTGACTGACTGACAGAACGCACAGCCTAAACCGCTGGACCTAGGGACTTGAAAATTGGAGGGAGTATTCCTTGGGTAACCTAGGGGTGCACTAAGAAAGAATTTTCCGAAAATTGACCCCCAACGGGAAGAAATAGAGGAAGTAGCGGGAAACTAATTATACACGTACAAATTCGCGGCCGTCCGTTATTTACGATCAGTTACGTTAGTTACGATTGACGGATCAGTTTCATTGGTCGGTATCGCAAGTTTTTCGTGATACATTTCGTCGCTGCAATAGCTCCCGGCTCGATAACGTTAAAACAACTCGTTAATAGATTGCTACCAAGTATGCATTGACCGATGAAACCTGAACCTTTATGGATACATGATTTTATTTAACTTCACATTTTCGTTATCTTTGTTCTTTTCGCAAAGTCTGTCTCGTTGTGCAAAAAAGACAACAACAGAAGCTTGTGTTTCAAATGAAGTGTTTTATAACTTATTCTAAACTTCACAAAACACCGCTGATTACTACAGAATAGATTCTTGAAACACCGTAAACTAAATTTAAAGTTTAAACTTCATTCATGCGGCACTTTACCAAACTTGCGGCCGGTGGCCGGACTTAAATCGAATAAACGTCAAATGCGGTGCCGCGGCCGCTCGGAATGCCAGCTACGGCTATAGCCGGAAACACTAAATTGTAACCCCTGTTTGTTCTACAACTTGTATACCACAAGCATTTAGCCGGACAAATTAAATGGTGGCGGGTTTTTGATAAATTATCTTGAGTTATAAGGCTTTTTAACAAGGATGTTTTATTTTATTTTTGGTTGGTTGTGTTGTTAACGTTGCGTCCTATTCGCGTTTATAAATGTTTGGAGCAGAATTTCAACACTGATAGTAGCATAAAAAATATTCCATTCTAAATGCTGAAAATTATGAGTAATAGTAGGAGATCCGAATAGGAGACGATTTGCACCGGGCTGTTTATTCGATAAAAAGTATTTTATACCAAATTTAATATGCTAAGTAATATATGGCGAATAGGTAGGCCGAAAATTTTCAGTCCAGAACATCATTAATAAAAAAATTAAAAATTAACTTTGTTTAAAAAAAACAACAGCTTGTTTAATAGACAAATTACATACTAATCGAATGTATGAAGCCTTTAGAATATACAAACGTTAGGTTGACTATTTTTTTCCCGTCAAACTATTGGGTGTGCAGGTATAAACAGTAAGTCGGTACTAATAATTTGAACCAAACCTAACGTTTGCATATTCTATAGTCTTCATACTTCCGATTAGTATGTAATTTGTCTATTAAACAAGCATTTGCAATTTTAAAAAAAAGTTCCTTTTTAATATATTTTTTTATGATATAAGTACTGGACTGAAATTTTTCAGCCTACCTATTCGCCACATATTACTAAGAGTATTAAATTTGATATAAAATACTTTTCACCGAATAAACAGCCCGGTGCAAATCGTCTCCTATATTCGGATCTTAGATCATAAGTAGGTACCTAGATTTATTTCCCGAACTCGATTATTGCGCGTAACTAATTTTTCAGTCGCATTTCTTCCCATTCAAATCTGCATTACCACATCCTAAATTTTTCCTGATCGCATATTTTCCATTTTGTAAGGTAACCGTGGAAATAACGTAAGGTAACCGTGGAAATGAAACTGTTTTATCGGATGTAAGGTATCATGCACCTGTCCGTTTGTAGATACAGTCTACTATTTGTGTACTAGTATTTAGCTAGTCATTTTACCGAGAGTCTTATCCCGACACCGGGACACAATAATACCATTCCTACTGTTTGGCGACAGATTTAAGGTAGATACGAGTACTAAAAATAATGTGAAAAAAAACAGCCATTATAAACCTACTTATTCGAATTGAACACTGATGAGTCCTCATTGTTTTCTTCGTGTCCAATAATTACTTATAAACTACATTTTGTAGTTAAATAGCCGTAGGTAGCAACTGTAAATGACAACCCATTCCAGCGTGACGCTTGCAATTTGCAGTTTAATGAAAAATCATCGAAAATCTCATCAGCGTAATATCTTGATTCTACCAATCAGCGCCGGAGTATTCTGCCCTCATGAGAAAAAAAGGGCGTATGTCTGATAGAATCGTGAATGTATTAGTGACCTTATTTCTTACTACAGGCAGTTCAATTTGCCTTGACTATCAAATTACGCATGCGTCCTTTTTATTAAGAAAACTTTTTTGGCAGTATTATAGTCCAAGAGCTGTTAAGCATTTTTAACTCCCGACGTAGAAAGAGGGGTGCTATAAGTTTGACCGCTATGTGTGTGTGTATGTGTCTGTATGTTTGTGTGAGTGTGCGAGTCTGTCTGTGGCACCGAAGCTCTTAAACGGGTGAACCGATTTGGATTCGGTTTTTTTCATTTGAAGGCATGTTTTCTAGCAATGGTTCTTAACTAGGTTTTATGATAGAGAGAGATATCAGCTCTGAAAGAAGGGATCAGCATTATATCGGGCGGGGGTTTTTATTTATCTAAAAGTTATCGAGAAGGTGTTTGAGGCACCGTGGAAACTTATACAATACTTCTTCAATGATATTAAAATACAAAGAGGCCGACCTGGCTTAAGGCTATTGGGGCTACACCGAGTTATGTTTTCTTAAGTAACTAATGAATTTTTCTTTTGCAAAAAAGTCCTTAAGGCATTTAAAAACGTTAAATTGAATAATAAAAGAGTAAAAAAGTCAAAGTCGTAAAACTTAGCCAGGTGGTTGCAAAAGTATTATTAAAAAAAAATGTATTTTAGGCACGTTGAAATTTTAACAGAGCAAGTGTTGGTAATTAAAAATAAATATTTAATTTTAATTACCAACACCGTTCTGCTTTTAAAAATCATAAATTGGTTTAGCACCAAACATTATTAAATAAGTACGGTACAAATTTCCACGGTGCCTCAAACATCTACTCAAAAATGCTTATCAGCTCTCCTACTATTACAATATTAACTTTATTGAAGTTTGCCCGAACTGGCATCCTTTATGATTGCTGGAATAAATTGCTCGCGAAAATCGTTATCATTATAGCCGTGGCAATCTATAATAATTTAAATTATAATTACTTTTAATTTGAGTTTACCCGCCTTCTTACATCTAGCTTGCGAATTAAAATGACGTAGAGAAAGCAATTAGGTATACAGGCAACGTATAAATAGAAAATTTGTTCTTCTCCGGCACTTAACGCGTTTCTGTTACCTATTGCCGCGTATATCGAGCGACGCGCATCGATGCAACGCTAGCGCGCGATAGCGTTGCGTCGCTGCGCGTCGCTCGATACTTAATACGCACGCAACCAACTGAGGGCTCAGACAAGATGCACTACGCTAACTAACGTTTCTATTCGATTCGTTTTTAAACCAATCGCGTCACTGGAAGATGACGTGATACGAAAAGTCACGTGGTCTACCAGTGACGCGATTGGTTTAAAAACGAATCGAATAGAAACGTTAGTTAGCGTAGTGTATCTTGTCTGAGCCCTCTGATTCGACTAAACCGGTTTGTAGATTCCTGTTGAGATTGCTTGTAGTGGTTCGCGAAACGTACTGTCGAGGTACGCACGCATGCAAGCCGCACGTAATGCCGTTGAAGACGAACTACTGTTTGTACTGCGACACAGGTCACTATTCTTCTGAGTCCCATGGTATTGCAATATCAATATTGATAATCCGTTGTATTGCTACCAGAGAAGTAGGACCGGTTAAAACTGCGACCCCGTCAAAAATGAGCTGCTATCAGAAAAGTTAGGTTAGGTTAGGTTACAACCACCGGCGGCGCGAGACGAGACGAGGCGGGACGAGAATTGAAATTTTTATTAAAAAATCGCGTACGCTCAACGAGCGCGCGCGGTGGAAAATGGGTGTTTTAATACAAATAAAAATTCTCGCGCCACCTCGTCTCGTCTCGTGCCGCCGGTAGAAAAGCACCTTCAGAAACGACTTGCTACCAGGAAAGTAGGTTAGGTTAGGTTAGAACTGTGACCCCACCAGAAAACACGCACTTGCATCAAAATGTACTGTTCTTGGTAATAAGTTTTACATTAACTAATTAATATGAGGATCAACAATATTTGATTTGCTACATTGAATTTTATTTGTAACAAAAATGTATGATTAAAATATCTTCAAAGTAAGTATTCTGCGTATTGATTATTCTATGAACTAATAATATGATAAACAATCTCTTTGAACCGAAATTTTATACAAAAATTGTCTATAAAACAGTGTACAACCAAATTAAATCGAATTATGAAAATCTTGTATTACGCAAAATAAATGCTCGGAGTTGCGATCCAGGCATTACAATACAATATCATGCTTAGTAGGTACTTATCTTGATCAATATGGTGTCCAATATTTGAGACAAGCCACCTAAGCCGTATTAGTGTGCGTGAGGTGTGATAATCCCCTAATCCCACCCGCACAGACGTCCGCAGCTGTCGCCGTCTCCAGTCTGCGGTTCCATTAATTATGACCATGCACTGATCCCTGATGCCCATCTGTTATGCAGTATTATGGGTGCGGTTAACCCGATGACGGTTATGGGTAATACCTCTTCAAGTTTCGCAATTAATTTCAATCATTTATTATTATCCAAAAAAGGGTTTTTAAGGGTTCATGCTTGTTTCTGAGTAATCTAATTATATGAAACAGTGCCGTGACTGAGCGACTGACTCATAGACAACGCACAGCCTAAACCGCTGGGCCTAGGGGCTTGAAATTTGGAGTGAGTATTCCTTGGGACCCTAGGAAGCATTATGATAGAGTTTTCCGAAAATCGACCCCACACGGGAAGAAATATGGGGAGTATCGGGAAACTAATTCTACGCGTACAAGTGTGTCAGATTTTAAAATCTTGCATTTAAATAACAAAAACAACACGTTCATTTTATTTATACTTAGTATGAATTTATACAGAAAATTCATATGGCAGTTGCTGTGCTTCGTACCTTTAGTGGCGCTCTCCTTGATGTAATGGAGTGTTCCGAATACTTTAGAGGCGGGGTATCATAACTATGTATGTTGAAAGATATATAATCTCATGTGTAAATAAATATCCATACATACATAAACTCACGCCTTTATTCCCAGTTTGGGGTAGGCAGAGCTACAGAATTGCCAACAACTCTAAAAGTTTGTTGATAATTCTGTAACCACATTTTGCATAATCAGGCTAAGATGTTTACCAGTGTATTAGTGACAGGTTGCAAGCCCATCGCCTAACAGTACTACAAGCCTTTATGCCCTTAGTCGACTCTTACGACATCCACGGGAAGACATGGAGTAGTACTATTCTAAGCCGGCAACCACACAGCTAAAATAAATATAAAAATCATAAAAATCTAAAAAAAAACATAGCAGAATCAAATTAAAAATAGCATAATCTGAACGACACGCAGTAAAATCAGTCAAATCCCTTTTATTAACCAACAACCTGTTATTCCAGTCACGAAACTAGGCCTTTCCCTAAATGCTCTATGTACAGACCTAAACTCAGAATGAATGAAACCGATAAGCGATTGCTAAGAGCGGTCACAATGAGAACTCTCTCAAAGGCCTCACGTAGCTCGCTAAGTTTTTCCTTATCAGCATTTCGGTTCCCCACATTCAGTTCTCAGCTCCGAAAAACTTTAGTTTCGATAAAGACTTGCTAACGAGTTCTGACTTGGGCCGAACATGTTGGTGCTGGATACTTTTTCAGACGATACCTTAGGCTGAGGCCACGATGGTGGTGACACGCTTAAAGCCAGTTAAGCCCTTAGATGTAATTTTTATCTATCATTTGAGAAAGATAATTTTTAACTTAAAAAATGAATACTATAATTAATTAATTCTTTAATTCATAATTCGCAAAGAAAGGGGTATTTCCCGCAGCAGTAATTTATACATTTGTGGTGTAAAATGAAAATTAGTAAATATATACGTTTTCCCAACGTACTTTTGGATAAATCAACGGACCTCGAACCAACTTACGTTGATCTGTGGTGCCTACCAATCACATCTCGCAATTCGTCGCATAAAGCGAGGTGCCTCGATGTAGCGAGACTTGTAATTAGTTCGTCTAAAGTAGGGGATTTTTTGGTAACTTTATGAAATTAGCGGCATTAAAAAACAACATAGTATAGTCAACAACATAAATAAGTGATCATTTATGTACCTTGTCGCTTTCAATCGTTTCACAATTTTGTATGACATTTCAAACACGACGTTAAAGTGACAATGTACATAAATGATCACTTATTTATGCTGTTGACTGTACAAGGTTCTGGCTTGACTCTATCTCCTAAATATTTTATTAACTGTCCTCCAGTTCTCTACACAACTGTACTTCTATATGTATTATAAAGAGTGTAATCGTTTAGTGTAGCCAGGCGATTTTTCCGTTAATATAACAGATATCAGCGGCTCTATTCAACACGGTAAAAACAATATCGTATTTGATCTGTTATCGAATTGTCAACGTTTTGATAGCTCTTATTTTCTTGACAGTAATGGCGGCTGACGTCATAACAACACCATAACAGGCAAACTACGATATCGTTTTTACCGCCTAGAATAGAGGCGCAGAAGACTTTAAACTGATATCGAAAGTACATTACCAAATGAGTAAAATCTATAAAAAAATAGATACATAATGAACACTACGAAATAACTGTAAAAAGTAGTAAATAATCCGCTTAACAGTTTATTGTTGGTGTGGCATCCAAGCCCCGTCCTCCTCTGGTGTGGCGTGAGCCTTAGTAACGCGAGAAAGGGGAGATAGTTACAAAATTCGTTAACAGTAAGTGATTAAGTTTCAGCCATTTTTGGTGTCTATTGGAATATTAGTAATACTAGTGACATTGATTAAAGACAAAACAATATGCCTTATTTCAACAAGGTGTAAGCTTCGGTCTTTTGTTATCAACTTACGTAAAAGAGTCAAAGTTAATAGTTTGATAGACTCAAGTGAATAGTTTCACTACAGCACGGGACCTGGGCATTTATTAAAGTGGAGTAAAAAAATAAATGTATGTTGTATGTTAACACTTTATTCTACAAAAGAAAAACCAGAACAATACAATTAATTTAAAAATATGTACAAAGGCGAACTTATCCCTTTAAGAGATCTCTTCCAGCTAACCTTTGAGAGATTGAGAAAAGTGAAAAGTTGTACATCGAGTAAGCGGGTGTACAAATTTATTTAGAAGAACATAACACATTAACTAATCAATAAAGCCTATATAAATAAAATATAACATTCAAATACCTTTAATAATAGATACAGAGAAATATATTATTAATACTTAGTGTAGGTCTCCATAAAAAAAAGGGTACGGAACACTACACGGGATGGTTGCGATAAAACCACCAGCACGTTAATTTAGACCTGCAAAAGGAAAATAAAACCGAACGATCTTTTAACGAGGTTATATTATTAGTCTCCAAATAAAAATTAAATTAAAACAAATTACATTGCTATTAAAAAAACTAGATATGCAGGCTGACACAGATCTTAACTTTTTATGAAACCGGAACGAAAAATATAACAAAAATTGCAGATTGTCACACAATTTAAAGCTATCTTAATAGGCTAAATTAAAGTACAGCACATAATAAATGTGGACATCCACCTCAGGACACGGTCGGCTAAACTTGTATAAAATTCTATTAAGGTAAAACTGAACTACGTAGTATTTTATCAGAAATAATTCAAGAAGCGCTTCATGAGTACAACTGACAAGTTCGGAGTGAGAAGAAATACAGGTATCATTTTAGGTGTTACTTGGTAAAAAAGGTACTTTATCGTGTTTAAATTATGGCCGAAATAATAACCAAAAGTAACCTACATCGGTTGGGGTGGAGTTCGCGGACTCCGACTTTTGGATTTTGGGAATTAAAAGTTTGCGATATATAGGACTATCCTGTTAAATTCCGTAGTCACCGATTCGCCGCCGTACGTTGTCGCATCTGTAGAGCTGCGATTGCTGCAACCAGAATGTAACCGACGTTGCGTGTAAAATCTGCGGGTGCTACCGCAGTCGACAAGTCATCGCCCAGTGAACCCGTTGGCGAATCACACGGTGAATTACTAAGTCACCCGTCCAGATCTTCCGTTGAGTTGTGAAGTGATGTGTGTTATATGGGGTAAGCGGGGATGCTGAAAAGAACACCTTTACTCACAAAGTAGAACAGACAACATGGTAGATGGCTTCCTAAAGAAGGGGAGCAGTAAAGCAGAACCGCATCAAAAGCCAACTCACCCGCTATCCGGACAAACAAAGAGGACAACAGCATTCCATCGATCTGTCTATAATCGATTCCACGGCGTTGGTACTAGTTGACAACTACCGGACGCGGCACTTGAATAAGCCTTACTTATTTACTTTTTATGTAGAAAAGATTCCATTTAATAAGAAAAGATTCGATAAAATTGTTCAAAGTCTCAAGGCAAGAGCACGAGATCGAATGTCAGAATTATTACAGGGATCGGATTTAACAAAAACGAATTCAAAATTCAAAACTGGCAGTAGATATGTCTATCTCTAACCGGTCAATGAACAAGCCCATAATACCAAAAAGGCTGAGAAACGGAAAAGGCGAAATAATTTAGCGATAACTAACGCGAACCAACGCAATTTGTAGCGGTAATGCTACATTAGATATACATACATAAACTTAGATAAACTGTTTGTGATTGCCTAATGCCACTTGGTAGCCGAAAAATATAACCTTTATCATGTTATCGTATTGTCAACTTTGCGATACCTCTTATTTACGTGACTGTAATGGCATCTGAGTTAAAAATAATGCCATAACACGTCTAAAGCGATATGGTTTAACCGCCAGGGCCTTATCTGAGATGCATAACGCTAACGTAAACGATTTTCGAAAACTGTTACAATGTATGTAATTGACATAACGACCATCCTGCAGCTTACGTCAATTCTATACACTTTCAATTACGATAACGTTCTCGCAATGTATCTTGTCTAACCACACTGTTATCTGGCCACAGCATTAGAACTTGCAGACGGGGATTCAAACATATATGAAGACTAAGCTTTGCCCGTCACTCCGTCCACGCCAAAGAGTTTTATGGTTCTAATTTTTCGAAGAAAAATATTAAAAACGTGCAAACACTGCGTTTGTCTTCGGGTTATAAAATATCAAATTCATATAAGTCTATAGGCTTGTACTTTTGGTACTAGATATGTCCCGGGTTCAGATCCCGGTAAAGGCAGATATTTGTGTTTTCTATGTATTTAAGTATGTATTTCTCGGTGTCCTGCCTTTTGGCCGAAAATTGTTTGGCAAAATGTATCGTATCCCAACCGTTTTTTTTGCCAACCCGCTGTTTTTTCTGTCAGTGTAAATATTTCAAGATTTATTTCAGTACCATCGTGTATAGGTTAGTTTTTATAAAAATTCTGAGATATTTACAGTTCATAAAACGCTTGGGAAACGATACATTTGGCAAACATATTTCGCCGAAACAAAGATAACCCAAGTATGTATTTCTCTATATAGAGGTAAGTAATTTTATCGTTTTCGTGTACCTTCCATACAAATAAAACAAATGTATTTTTTTTATAGATTATGACATTGAGTGAGGTTTTTTTTAAATTAGTTTGTTGGACCGTTTAGAAAATGTTGAACTCGAAAAGTTTAATTTTCGCTAGAGTTGCGTCTCAAACACTCAAAACTACAAATAATAAAAATCTCAATCATGTTAAATTAAAGCACATAATAACGAACTTCGAAGGAAAACTCTGACTACTATGTAGACGATTGGTTTCAGAGATACAGGCGGCTGAAGTGTTTATACCTACTAAAAATCATTTAACACATGTCATCAAGTAACGTTTAATAGAAAATTGTTTTTTTGTGTTTCGGTACTTGACGGCTTCGGAACTCCACACTGAGCATGTTCTAACATGCTCTTGCCCGGTTTTATTTTTATTAAAGAGCCAACGTATTTCCTTGCTGTGGCTCAGCCCTAATTGGATCACGTACGTACGGTATTCTTTTGGCAGCAGTGTCGTGTTTAATTCAGGTTTGCTTTGATTTGGCCGAGATTCGTTAGTAGGTTATTTGGAGTATTGTATCAAATTGGGGTTCAGAAATATACAGGGTGTAATGAACGGTCAATTACAAAAATACTGACATAATGTAGGTGTTTTTTATTGTAATGTTTACCGAAAGAGTTTATTGACAGTAAGTTTTAGTCCGAGTTCTTTATCTGTCTCGTAGTTATAGGTAAGTATTTGTACTTTTTATTTATTTTCGGATCTTATTTTTTATATATACAAATACGTTCAGGCAAGCTACATTTTGAAGAGCTCATAATATCATAATTACACTTATTTGTTGGAAACAATGTTATGATTATCTGACACACTATTTTATTAAAATATAATTCCATAAAGTGACATACAAGACAATACAAAACACTTTATTGTACACCAAACAAAAACATTACAGAGAAACAGCAGAATTAAAAATAACACAGGTAAACAACAGGCGCTCTTATCGCTAATTATCGATCTCTTCCAGACAACCTTAGCAGGGACATGGCGTTAAATTAAATTATTGTACACAGTAGGTAGGTGGTGCAGACTTCTCGCGAGCAATAACAAGAAACTTATGTTAGTCGTCATAAAATGCCAGTACTAAAAAACTAGATATAGGTTATTTTTAAACGACATAATTCTTAAAATATATTTATAATCATCATACTAAATTGTATTACTCATCCCTCAATTAAATACAAATGTTTGGTGAATATCAATATTGGAGAAACGTTCCAAAACGTTACTGAGACTTACACTTACCTCATACAATCATCGAAACCGTGACACTTCCGTACAAATAGGGGGGGGGAGGAAATTGATGTACCAGAGACTGCCCCCCTCTGACCTTGACAGAATCTGTCGATTTATCCAAGTTTGTACCTATGAGCGGGAATCATAATTCTCGTATGAAAACATTTATCATATTCTTTCAAAAGATGCTTTGCAGTATTGAATGTATGGAGGAAATACGAGTAAATAACAAGATGGATGAACCGTGTGACCGGATGATAGGTAAAAAACTGTTTTACTTATTTATGCAATTGAAAATTTCATTTATGGGATTTCCTTGATTTCTTTGTCACACAACAATATTCTTAGATTAGAACAGGTGGGAGCACTTTCAATATGCAATTTAAAAACTAGATTCCGTGGCATGGATCAGACAAACGAGCCCTTAGGTACTCAGGTCGTTTGATGGTAAGTTACATTACAATGTGTTGCGAGATGATTACTAAGATTAAATTCGTCTATGCTTGTCATTTTACCGGCCATCTATTTTCGTTTAGATTTTAATAATACACACATACACACACATACACAAACTCACGCCTTTATTCCCAGTTTGGGGTAGGCAGAGCTACAGAATTGCCAACAACTCTAAAAGCTTGTTGATAATTCTGTAACCACATTTTGCATAATCAGGCTAAGATGTTTACCAGTTTATTTTAATAATAAAAAACCAATAAACTAATTTCACGATCACTTTTATTTGGTGTTACATACTATTTTTTTAGTGTTTCGTTTTTGACGCTGAGTCAAGCTGTATGGTAGGTCCTTTAAACGTCTCCACGTTACAGGCATTGCCTAGTATGAATGTATGTAAACACTTTATTGTACAAAACCCAAAAATCCACATACAAAACCCTAGTCTGTGAGCATTCGAAATAACCCTGTAATACTTGAACTAGTGAATAAACAATTTTTATTTATCTATTTGTATCTCTCACTAGGAAGGCGTCCCAGTCAATTTAAGTATCACCTTAAAACCCCTTTACACTTCTAAGTACCAGGCCCCTGTTCTCAAAGTTGTCGTTAAACCGGGCAACTTATGCGTAACATCAATTTGTTTGCATAAACAACAGACAATTAGCAAGGTAGGGCCGTGTAGGGGGACGCACCTGCGACATAGGGAGGCCATTCCACGTTAAAAGGGCCTACTCACGATACAATTTGGATCCTAATCCTGTTTTTTGTTGAAGAGCAAGTTAAACACATCGGCGTAGATAAAACGCATTAGCGTTAAGTTAAGGGTTGGTTTGAAAATGATTTCGATTATTAAGGGGGTAAGAAAAACCTTTACATTGGAACCTTTTGTTTATATTTAGCATCGCAGCACCTGATTGAACTATCTTATACTGTGACATATTATAAGTAAAAATCCACTTAGCTCATCATAAATTTCATTTCTTTCTTAAGGATTCTTTATAAAAGGATCTATGGATGTTATCCATTTTTGTACCCCACAAAATTTTTACTCGGCTCTCTGGATTTTCATTCGTTGGAGGTCAGGCGCAACAACAGCTTGCTTCTTAGCGTGTGTCGAGTCTTGCGGGGTGAGGGTGATTCTCCGGAACTGGTAGAACATGTTGTGAGGCTTAGTGTCCCTGAGATACACAGGATAACTCTGAGACCCCGCACCCGCTCCTTGCTGGCCTTGCCAGTTGCGCGCACTGTGGCGCACAAAAACTCACCTCTGCTTCGTGCCCTGGGGCTGCTGAACGCGCTCCTGGCATCGGCACCGGAGTGTGGCCTGGTTGCGTGGCGATGGACGGCTGTGTGCTCGGAGTGCCTGAGGTTTTGCGAGGCGATGGATGACAGGCAGTCGAGTACTCTTTTGTAATGTTTTATTTTTATTTTTATTTTAGATTATTATTAACTTAGTTTCACAGTGTATTCGTTTTATGACTGTAATGCTGTGTAAATATGTTTTGAAATAAATAAATAAATAAAATGGCCTATTTTTAACTTAAACCTCAGAACACTTTTACTTAAGGGCCACAGTTTGCCGTAGGTAAATATTTTGTTTAAGAGCTGATTTTGACGAGGAATTCTTAGCCAGGTATTAAGGTAATAGATCGTTTAAAAGTTATATCGTATGGCAATATTTACAAATTGACTGTTGATTGTTTAGTTGTCCCAAGTCAGAATCAATTCGGGTACTGGATTTAGTTTCATCTGGTTCCTTACAAGGATTCCGTGTACTATGGTTTTAGACAAAGACATTTTACAAATATCTGCTCGTGACACGAAAAATTTCCTTCCGTATTTTTTTCCCGTATCTACAATCCTGTCACCCCCCCCCTCACCCTGAAAAAAACGAATACAAAAAATAGTCAAAATGAGTTGAGCTCGCGCTGATTCGATTCGAATTCAAATTCAAAACGGAATATAACCTACCCACTGTGCGGTACGGATCCCTCGGTGCGCGAGTCCAACTCGCACTTGACCGGTTTTAACTTCAATTCTGTCAGTGAGAAGGCGCCTTAAGTCTTATTATTGTTACGTCACCCTAAAACAAGGGCAGTAAATTCCCCATCATATTAAAGGCCCAATATATCCGCCGCAAAGTTGTACTTGGGGGTTATTATGACCTAGCTAGAGTACAGTTCAGTTTACGGTGAGAGAAAAGGACAGAGCTATATAACTACTTTAGCTCTGTCCTTTACGCTCGCCGTAAACAGAACTGCATAGCTATGTAATAACCCCCGAACTTTGTCCCGAAGTTCGGTAATTATTAAAGGTACCTAACTTAGTACCGGGTTCAGACGGATGTTTCAAGTGAAAAACAGATTAATATGTTTTTCACTTGATTAATTAAGCTGTACGTAGAAAATTATTATATGTATTTAATATACATAATAGAGGGCCTGCCAACAAACCTAGCGATCTTGGGCTCGATTCCCGGTCAGGGAAAATATCGCACCTTCAGAACAATAGTGACCTAATTCAAAATTTCAGCTTTCAAACTTCAAGTCATAAATTTATTGTTATAGAGACCTAATTCGAAATTTAAAATTTCTGAATTACGTCACTATTGTTTTGAAGGTGCGATATTTAGGTAAAAAATACTTTGTTATAAAGACTTAAAAACCAAACAGTCTCAACTATAATGTTTATTTCTAAAATGATATTACCTAAGACTAGAATTAGATATTAGTAACATTACTTATTAGCGACAAAAATAGATAGTAATAATTTTAGTAATTAATATGACTTTGGTATTGCATAAATATCTTTATCTTTCCAACCATACATCATAGCCCTCTTTATAACACTTTTAATTAATTTTGGCTTATCCATAATTTTCTCTATGACGGGTCTATAGGGAAATCATTTACAATACAATACAATACAAATACTCTTTATCAAACACCAAAAAAACAAAACACGGAACAGTACATTTTAACTACAGTTATACAACAGACGGTCTTACCGCTTAATAGCGATCTCTTCCAGACAACCTTTAGTATAAAAGGTAAGTAGTTAGACCACACTACAGCCGTTTTGGTTGTTGCATAAGAATAAATAATAACTACACGTAGAAGCGAATCTCCTTTGACTAAGCCCCAAATGCCGCGCTTTAAATACCTACTTCCCCCTCCGCCCCGCTACGCCCCTCTGTCTTCCGCGGCCAAAGTTAGGGCTGTCACTTGCGAAATATTTTAATCGGTTTATGGATGTGGTATACAAGTTCGGTCACGAATTATTATTAATGTTTTACTTTAACATGGAAACATTGTTGCAAAACGAGTTTTTTACATTGCGTTAAATCAGGTAATAATACTTTTTGATGATATTTAGATTATCTCATAAAACTCCTTTATTCAATCAATTATTTCTAATTATTTTGCCGTAAATAGTCGTTCACTTTTTAAAACACTATCTTAGTTCAACCATGAACACTAAAATCAACACAAATACGAAAACCAATTCAAGACACAATATCAATATCTTGGTTAATATATATTCCGTGTGTGACGCCCCTGACTGACTAGACATCAGGTGTCGCCAGGCGGTAGGTATCTAACTCTCCGAGCGCGCGTCGTTAGCCGGGAGTTTCGCTTCTACGTGTAGTTATTGTTTATTCTTATGATTGTAGCTTCGCGGGACGGTAATAGAGTTTGAGTCTTTTTATGGTGATGTGTTTCAGAGAAAAATGTCCTAACCGACAAGACGACGCATACTAGTAACTAAGTGATCGGACATATAAGTGGTTATTTTTCCGGTTAAATAATTTATTTGTATCTCAAAAGAAATTACATTTCACTTAATGAGATGTATCGGCATGCCTTATGATTGCGTTGCGCCCGTGAGCGTCGGCGCTTAATTAAATACACTACGTACTTAGAAACTAATAAAAGTATATAATAAATAAATAAAAGTATAAAGGACACCGCACAGAAAGTATGGAAAGAAAAACTTCGATGAATTTTGAAAAAAATACTATATGTTACGTGTCTTGTTCAATATATAAAAATACTTGGTAGGCAATAAAATCCTATGACTAGTTTTTGAGATAGAATATTTAGTAAAAATATTAGTAATATTAGTAAAAATATTAGTAATATTAGTAAAAATATTAGTAAAAAGATTAGTAATATTAGTAAAAATATTAGTAAAAATATTTAGTATTTAGTAAAAATTTTGTATGTAGTAATTTTTTTATAAAATAAATATTTAGTAAAAAATCATGGATATTGGTCCCATAGAAAAATGTATAAAAAACTAGGCATAGGATTTAATTGCGCACCCAGTATTTTTATATATTGACCATGACACGTAACATTTTTTTTTAAATCAAAATTCACCGATTTTTATTTTCCATACTTTCCGTGCGGTGTCCTTTCCAAAGTAAATCTATTTTTTATTGAGTATTGGTTACGAAACACTAATATAAGCTTGCTTGTGACGTTACACGGTAGGTAATTTTTGTCCTCTATCTTATAACAATCTTGCTTGCTTGTAATAAATATCAATTTGGGAAAAGGTCAATCCATAGCTAGCCTACCGCTACGCAGGGTGTGCTACGCACGTAGAGGTCTACGCCTCTGTACTCGTAGCACCTCTTTGTATCAAACATCCCTAAAAAGCAAAGCCGGTACCAAAACAAAAAATCAGTGATACTGCAGTACCGCGTAAGTAACAAATTCTGTTAGTTGCAAAATGTACCTTGTTTACTTGGATTCTAAGGCGTATTTTGCATCTTGTTTAATTTGTTAGTGCCACGTGCGTGGCCTAAAGTATACCAGGAGTTGAACAATGCATGTACGTTCTGGGCACTATTTAACTTAAAAAACCGTATTGTTTTTAACTTGGCCGCCATTACTAAAGGGCGGCTGACGGATGAAATATGATGACGAAAGCTTAAGATGGACAAGACTTTTATTTAACCTCGAGTTTTAACCTATTTATGTATGAAAATATATGAAGTTTTTGTTATAATGGTGAAGTACCTATCACTATACGAATACGCCCCTCTTACGTCTGTAGATATAGACAGGACATTTTCCATAAAGTTCCAATAAGTGGATAGTGAACTATTAAAGGAATTGATTGAAAATACCTAATCAAGAAAATAATATGATTATTTACTTCAACAATAAAGTTCTTTATCTTTTTTGCACAGATGTGTTCTTTTTTTTATCAATTTTTGTCATATCCATATTACGGATATCGTTCGACATTATTTTGACCTGATTTGCATCCGTCAGCCGCCTTTTAGCCATTACTGTCAAGTAAGTTACTGTTTTTTTTTTCTTCACTTGGTTTTTCATTTATTTTTGATTCTTTTATATTTACTAGTTTTAAGGTTGTGGCAATAAAGATTATTCTTATTCTTATTCTTATTTTTATTCTTAAATAAGAGCTATCAAAATGTTGACCATACGATAGTCGATAACAGATCAAACATGATATGAAACCTCGGCCAAGTGTGATCGTTTACCACACAAAATGCCAAAAAAAAACATTGTTTTAAACCCATACCAGTAAATTTAAAAAAAAATCGTCTTGTTTCATGTGCAGAACTGCGTGTGTTATAGAAGTGGTTAATATGGATTCAAACTGTGGTTTTCTTACTATTTATAATATTTATTTGCATGAATACACATTATACAATGCGGCGTGCGTTGACGGAATAAGCCAAGGTGCCAGCATTAAACCTAACATCAAAACATAAATCAATGTTACCATAACACGGGTCAACTCACAAGAAATCTGTTTTATATTAGCCATTACGATCATAACTGTGATCTTACCGGTTTCGCCAAGTAGACTTTACAAAAGAACTACACGGATCTCTCGCGAAATGTGAATGCAGCGGTAAAATTTCGAAGTACAAAAGGCTTGGAAGAAACTCCTAAGGGACGAAAATTCCTACTAAAAGAAATGCGACGCGTTTTTGAGGATAGCCTAGTTTTAGTTCGAAATACCCAGTTGCGAATAATTGGCCTACTTATTGTTCCGTGCCGCCGCACAGTAGGTATAGGTATATTCCGATTTGGAATCGAATCAGCGCGAGCCCAACTCACACTTGACTATTTTAGCATTTGTTGTTTGTCTTCAGGTTTTGTACTATAATCATCAAAAGGTACAGCTCTTTAACGAATTTACTGCCAGTACTGTTTTTGGAACTTTCGCCAGGTGCCACATCTTTTGTTTTATACGGAGCTTACCTACTGTAAGAACGCACATATGCGTTGAGGGCACTGGGTGGAAGTCACGGTGACGCATATATGCGTCGGTGGCAGTGAATGCGTTAAAGTTAGGACGGACGGACGGATATAATAATAGGGTCCTGTAAGGCTGCCTTGGGGTACGGATAGTAAAATAAATCTTGTCTAACAAAACTTCGCCCCCTACGTGAAATGAATCACTACATAGTATAAAACAAAGTCGCTTCCCGCTGTCTGTCTGTCCCTATGTATGCTTAGATCTTTAAAACTACGCAACGGATTTTGATGCAGTTTTTTTAATAGATAGAGTGATTCAAGAGGAAGGTTTATATGTATAATAACCGTTCCTGTACCCAACAAAATTACTTCTGGGGACCTTAGGATTATTTTCGCTTGAAGTGAGGCGAAACTATGGGCTTATGTCGTTGGCTTGTGGCATCCTGCGAGGGGACTCAGACTGTCCGGGTTTAGTATCGCAACTGGAGTGTCTGTTGGTTCCCTCTGTGCCGAAATATACTTTTCGGGAACGAAAGTACTCGCTGCTGGCGGTCCGGGCCGCGCGGACCGTCTCCCGCTGCAGGTCACCGCTGGTTCGAGCTCTGGAACTGCTTCTAGATACGGCTCCTAAAACTGACGTGCTTGCCTCCAGATGGGTGTCGATACGTGAGGAATGTTTGAAATTTTGTGTGATGATGAATGAACGGCCTTCATCTATTCTTTAATGCTTTATTGTTTACTGTTTGTGTTGCTTTTGTCTTATGTTTATAAAATCTAAAATTCACAGTGCTTTAGTTTTACTGTTATGCTGTTCAATTCCAACAAATAAATAAATTAAAAAAAATGGATTATGTACGGGTATTACATAAAACGGGCATAAACCTAAGCGAAGCGAGGGTGGGTCACTAGTAGAGAAGAAACCGCTCTATATTTATAATTATAAATTTAATGATACATACCTAAACTTAGAAATAATGTTTAACTATTAGTCCCAAGTAATTTCCAAGACCTGTTTTATTACATTCTACACGAGAGTGAATTCCCAACCAAAAGAAAACCTCGAACGAAATCCAATAGAAAAATCTAGCCAGCGTCGATAACCAGCGGTCATCCTAGCGTTTACAACAAAAACATGAAATTCCGTTGTGGCTATACAATTTCCACTTATCGTCCATCGATAGTGAGACGGTGTGGGAACGAGCTCTAGCGAAGATTGAACGTGGCCTGGCCAACAGTTTAGATTAGAAAAGTTCGCGGCCAGCGGACCCACGACAAATTGCTTTACTAATACAACAGATTTCGGACTTTTGCTACCAAAATACCAGCGTGTAATTTTGATTTTTCAACTTTTTCAATCGGTTTTTATTCGATGGCGGTTTTCACCCGAACAAAGGCTTATTGTGAACGTTTGTGTGTAAAGAATAGAAACTAGCTCGTCGTTTGTTTTTTGTTTTGATACGAAATAACAATGAATCCATACGAATGAGGATAGGAAGTACGGCGTATCTGCTGGTTCCTGTTTCTCGAAACTAGAAGTCTATAAGACAGTAACTAGATTACTGGTGCAAGCGTGTAAAAAATATTAGTGTATTGCCTGTTTGCACTTAATATCCATGCTCAACAGGTTATAAAAAAATCTAAAAAGAAGGTCTATAGCCGATCAGGCTCGCATTATTGGGGTTCCGTATACGTATGTACCTTTTTGATGAAAAAAACTGATTACGATGAAAAAGAAGCAATACGGGTTAAAATAATGTGAAATAGAGCCCATATTATGTATGAAATTGAATAACGAAACTTACTTTTAATTTCTGTACCTTGCTAGTGACCCTGTGTACGTAGCTACCGGTCCCAGGGTCGATTTCCGGTCAGAGCAAATATTTTGTGTGTTGAGTGCGAGTATTTATTTCTGAGTTTTGGTTGTTTGCAATGTACTATCGCGATCGTTAATTTGTGACCCATTTCAAGACTGCGGCTTGAAGGCGTCAATGTCATTAGAGATGCCAAATCATTTGTAACTTATAGGAGACTCAACCTTATTGTTGTAGAATGTCCGAATGACTTTGGACCTAAGGTGGGTCCCAAATTTAAGTTCGTGACTGTATATCAGTACCTATTTATTTCTCTTTATAAGTGTGTTTATCGTTGCCTAGTAACCATAGTGCAAGCCTAGAGCTTGGATTGGGACTACGTCGATTTGTGTGAGCTTGTCCCACGATATTTATTGATTTTTTTATTTATACAATAGTACTACGAAAGGCAGAAATCGCAAAGGTTTCACAATTGGTAATTTAAAAAGAGAAAGTATGTTAACTCAGTACGGCTCAGGGCACTTTCTCACGTCGAAAATCCACCAGCCATCCTCGCAACCACGTGCATAAAAACTAGAAAATGAAATTTTAAAATTCTAAACATGTATCTTCTAAGTTTTAAATCACTCCTGTTTCGGAAACTGTTGTCGGTCTGTCTGGAATGCTGCCAGCCACTATCGATTAAAGGCGCCGATGGCAACTCGATTTGTCTTTAAATTCAACTGTACATTCTGATTTATTATTCTACGTTTTCATTTGTTACCGAAAGATAATAGGATATCTGTTATTTATGACATCTAGGTACTATAATAATGATTTAGGGTTGTGCCTTTTCAATTTAAAACTCTATGTGTGGTTCTGAGGCAGTTTTTGTTAATGTCCGTGTAGATACACGTTTGGAATATAGTAATATTCGATATTCTATTACTTTGACTGTGACAATGTTCAGTCAGCCATGTATCTGAGGCCCTGCCAAGATGCACTACGCTAACTAACGTTTCTATTCGATTCGTTTTTAAACCAATCGCGTCACTGGTTCATGACGTGATACGAAAAGTCACGTGATCTACCAGTGACGCGATTGGTTTAAAAACGAAACGAATAGAAACGCTAGTTAGCGCAATGCATCTTGGCAGGGCCCTCAGGTCTACCAGCTTTAGTGAAATTCCGTTGTGCGTCTTTCAACTGAAAGGGTCGACTCCAGCGACTTTTTATTGTAGGCATAGGAAACTGTATCAAAATTTAAAAAAGTACTTGCCGGCAGTTGGCCTAAATTGGTTGATTAAAAGTAGGTCAAAATATTATCTTCTTAAAGTGCTTCTAAATCACTAAGGGTTGGACGTCACACTCCCGACTTTTTCCCCGTCTATAGCCTATGTGAATTTCGTTATAAATATTTTAATAACAAGGATCTTAGACACCCTGTGTAGACACCCATCTTGTCAAAACCCAGGGCCTACTTATTTCAATAAAAAAACGTGTCATTTAAAAACATTCCTTCAACATTAGCATTTCTTATTGTGCAATTAAGGTTGAAAATCAATTAACAACACAAAACACTATCGGTACAATAAGAAGCAAAACTTCTTTCAAAGAAACTTTTGGATAGGCTGGCATCTATCGCATTTTCAATTAAGAGCGAAGGGAAATTTAATCAAGGCTTGAAAAACTAGTTCGAGGGATAACGTGACCTCTTAGCGGGGCCGAGGATCAGTTGGCAGGAAGAGGTCACGTAGGATAGTTTTGATTAGCGAGTCTGGCAAGATGACGCCATTTTTATGGCATTAAGGCGAACGACCACGCAGGCAATCTGGGCCTCTATTCTGGGCTGTAAAATCCATGTTGTCTTGACCTGGTTCTCTATTCTAGGCGATAAAACCATATTGTCTTTGACCTGTTATGACATTGTTTTTAACTCGGCCGTCATTACTTTCAAGTAAATATGAGCTATCAAAACGTTGACAATTCGATAACCTGGTCAAAGATATGGCTTACCGCCTAGAATCTTGGCCCTGTTATCGTACTGTCAACGTATGTATGTATGTATGTAAACACTTTATTGCACAAAACAAAAACAATACAATGAAGATTTATATATAAAAAATGTACAAAGGCGTACTTATCCCTTTAAGGGATGTCTTCCAGCTAACCCCTGAGAGATTGAGAAAAGTGAAAAGTTGGGCATTGAGTAGGCAAGTGTACAACTTTAAATTATATGACGAGAGCATAAAAATTAAACTAACAAATAAAACCTAACTATAAAAAATAAATACATTTAAATATCTACATAAGTAGATATAGAAATATACTATATTTATACATCTATGTACATACTTAAACTTACATAAACTAAATATAAACTACACTTATGTAGAGGACAGTCGATACAATATTTAGGAGCTAGAACGTTTTGATAGCTCTTATTTATTTGACAGTAATAGTGGCAACCATAACAAGTCAAAGACAATTATAATTTTTACCGCCTAGATTAGAGGCGCTGGGAGGGAGCGCCAAAGTTCATATAAAATTGCAACTCCGATTATTGGAACTCCGAAAATGTAATTTTTATACCGCTGGAACCGTAAACTTTTCAGGAGTTCTGAAATATTCAATGTGTAAATAAGACTAGGTTAGGTTAGATTTGATTTATAAAAAAACTGAAAAAGTAACAGTTGCTGAAAAAAATACGTTATGAGTTGCGATGCTTATGACTTACAATACGTTATGAGTAAAAATAATTATATGAGCCAATATGGACCCGCGCTGGGACCGTAGACTAGATATAGTTACAGTAAAGTTAATAAATATGAGTACACTTTAGTACCTTGTCACTTTAATCGCTTTGACAATTCATATATGGCAGTTAAAACATGACATTAAATAGACAAGGTACTAAAGTGTACACGTATTTATGAGCTCGACTGTACATAACGTTAACGTTCGCGATTTTCGAAAACAGACGATGGAGTTGAAATATGATAACGCGTTAGCCTGGTTGCTAGTGAACCTGCCTATGAAGTTAGCGGTCTCGGGTTCGATTTTGATGTGCAAATAATTGTGTGTTGAGCGCGAGTATTTTTTCCTGAGTCTTGGATGTTTTCTATGTATTTAAGTACGTTTTTTTTTGTATATATATATATATATAAAAGTGTGTTTATCTACACACATATCATAAGTCCTGTATTATGCGTTAACAACCCGTAGGCAATAAGCAGCATTACCTGTGGTAGTAGGTGACAGCGATGACAGCTGTTAATTTTGGAAGATGTTCCAAATTTGGATCTCATTACCTTACAATATTCGATAACGTAATTTCAAAATTACGTTACCGTAATATTATCGTTGTTTAGTACCCATAGTATAAGCTTAGAGCTAAGTTTGGTACAAGGTCAATTTGTGGGAGATTGTCCCCTAACATTTGTCCCTCGTGATACTATTAGCTACTTTTTTACTACTAGATTTTTCCTTGATATTTATTTGATAAAAAATATAGATCTACATATTTCCGAGTATGAAAGAAAGAAAGAAAGACAAAAACATTTATTCGTGACAAACAGACAAACAAAACTCAACAAAATACTGACATAGACAAAAAAACCTGTTGTCACGAAATGTGTTGAATGGAATAAAGTATGAATTACTCAGTTTGTTAAATGTTCATATAACGTCATTGCCTATCATATTGAAAATCCATTTTGTATGCTAACAAGAACCACATTTATCATTTGCACATGAACATAAATGCATGTTAATTAGAAGTTATTCCGAATTCTCATTTAGCTATAATGCATACGGATTAACCGCATTAGTTCCATTACGATAAATTCGCAATTATCACACAAAATAAACATGTGCTTGTTAGTTAGTTAAACTAAAAACTATATTTTTCCGTTATTAATGGGTAAAAGGGAGAAAGCAAAATTTATTAAATGTAAAAAAAAGAAACCAGTTACATTTTTAGAAGAAAAATTGGTTGCTACAATAAATATCTATCTGCTTGATAATGTACCTTTTTGATTGTGCTTTGTTGGTAACGCTGAATCTGGTTGACATTCTTCAACTTTTTCTTAACTAAATCAGAGATAATTTTCCTTTTTAACCGACTTCAAAAAAAGGAGGAGGTTCTCAATTCGTCGGGATTTTTATTTTTTTATTTTTTATGTATGTTCCCCGATTACTCGAAGACCACTGGACCGATTTGAAAATTTTTTTCGTTGTTCGAATGGGTATACTTTCTAGTTGGTTCCATTGTCACCACGTCAGGATCTGATGATGGGATCATGGAGAAATCAAGAGAACTCCTCAAATATTATAGGCACACCTATAGCGATTTTGGTATTTTTCACTGTAACTGATGCATTTGCTTTTGAAAAGTACTATATGGTGAAGTGGAACTGATGATGAAGACCACAGATGGCCACCGGAACTCCTTAACGGTACCTATTTCAAGGGTGGCGATAAGATATTTCGATAAAGGAAGTTGAGCGACTATGACGAAGCACATTTAGGTTTAAATATGACTATGACATTCCCGCGGCGTAGTCTGCGGCGAGCTTGAAATGTTCTATAGTTTCTTATTAATATTTAGAAGTGGAGCTACGTAACAGCATAAATAGGATCACTAAAAAGTATAAAATAAAATAAATGTTTAAAAAAACAAAAAACCGCCTTCAAAAAGCAAAAAATAACTTCTTTAAAATGGTAGGTAAATAGGTCAGTCCAACTGAAGTCGGCGTCCAACAATATTTTAACCAAAAGCAGACTTCAGTTGGACTGACCTATTTACCTACCATTTTAAAGAAGTTATTTTTTGCTTTTTGAGGGCGGTTTTTTGTTTTTTTAAACATTTATCTAAAGTCAATAAATACTTAAGGATTATTATAAGGACTGAACCTAACAGAAAAGTTGCAGCGATAGAAGCATCTTCTATTTCTTTGCCTAAGGCTTGATTTCCTCCTACGCTGACATCGGTCGCTGACGTCAGTCTAGCGTACGTCGGTCGCGTATGCGAAAGAAAAGTCCCGCAGTGCGAAAACGATCGCTGTACGGAACAGTTTCGCACGTGCGTACGGCCAACCGGTCAGCTTTGCACTGAGCGCGCGCATAGTGGTGTATAGCGCGTCACCGCACCGACGTACGCGGCGCTGACGAGTTAGACCCACGCTCGCCATCAGCGGCGCGTAGCAATAAATCTGCCGCGGACGTCAGCCGAGCGTCTCGCTGTGCGGTGTCTCATAGAACATGGTGTACTATCGCGATCGTTAATTTGTGACCCATTTCAAGAAAAATAGGCTTGAAGTCGTCAATGTCATTAGAGATGCCAAATCATTTGTAACTTATAGGAGACTCAACCTTATTGTTGTAGAATGTCAGAATGACTTTGGACCTAAGGTGGGTCCCAAATTTAAGTTCGTGACTGTATATGCGTACGCTCGACCGACGTCAGTGCCCGACATCAGCGTATGGGGAAATCAAGCCTAAATCATCTTAATGAAGTACCGGTTATCAAGATATCAGGGCCTCTATTCTACCGAGTAAAAACCGTTTCTTGTTTTTAACCCGGCCGCCATTACTGTCAAGTAAACAAGAGCTATCGTGACGTTGACAATACGATAACATGTCAAAAGCAATATGGTTTTACTGAGAAAAATAGAGGCTCTGTAATATGGCTGAATGCTGTCGAAATACACCTCGTTGGGCCTTACGAGGTGTATTTCGACAGCATTCAGCATTCCTAAATTTAGGACATTTGTCAAAGTGACTGTTGACCAACACAGGATTTTTTTTCGAACTAACAAAATTTGACGTGACCCTTACTAGATTTAGAAAGCTAGCGTAACTTTAAGTCCAGAGTAGCTCGTCGTCCAACACCTTGATCTTAATAGGCTGATGATAATGCTTTCCATGCCTGTTTGGCAGTTGCGCAAAATCGTATGTGGACTTGAGCCAAATCATCATATCATATATGTAAGTATGTATGTAAACTATATTGTATTAAAACAATTACATCACAATCATCAATTATTATGTATTGGGACAAATGTGTAAACCAAACAGTTTAAAGAGTCAGTTTAGTTCACAAACCGCCGTCAGATGGCGCTACTATGTTTACTCTCTCTTCTTGGTCGTGTATTCACAATGTCAAGTTTGCAAATCTGTTTCTGTATAAATAATAAATCTTTATTAATAATTACAATCCTGGTTTATTTTGCTCATAATCCTTCATTATGTCGTATCATATTTTTTTCAAACAATAAATTCGCTAACATACTTAGATCGTCAGATGAAATTTTCTATAAATACAATAATTATTCAACAGTAAAATAATGATTATAATTGATCTCGATGATTTTTTTCACGGTGTTACTACTTATATTCCAATATTAATTTCCAAGGTACTCATTGACGCTGTTCGGTGTCTTTCTAAGGAGTAGTTCTCTAACTTTCTGACGAAATGCATCTATAGCTTTTACAGTTTGCGGCAGTTTTTTACATACTTTAAAGTAAGACAAACCTTGGTTGATGCCTGCTGCTATCTCATCTTATTCCTAATGCTCCTTACGAAGAAGAAACATTCGCATTTTGAATTTCTACAGACTATTAACTTTCTTATTAGTTAAGCGCTTTAATATAATTTAGACAAAATTGACATATTTTTAAAAATTGTGGCACGCTCGTGCGACCCAACTGCAAATGTATGAACTTCAAACTTGCACTTAACAAAAAGTAAACAGGGCGTAAGACAATATAGTTGGGTAATATTTTTTTACAATATCGTAAGCTTTAAATATACCTCAATATTATAAAGCAGACCCAAAACGGACCATAATTCAAATTTTTTGATAAAATAAGGATATAGCTGCATAAACTAGGCATAAAGATGCGGCGTAGATTCGATAGCGGCCGCCATGCATCAGTAATAGGCCCAATCGATGCAGCCAGGACGTTGCAGTTTGCGTTTACCGCCTCGTCTTACGCCGCAATATAATGCACCAACTGCCGCTGAATTTTACTGCACTTTATTATTTAAATAAGGTAGATGGTTTGGAAGACCTTAAAATGACTTACCGGATTGCTGTCAAAAGTCGTTCACGTGACGGAATTGCGAGCGGCCATTTTTTTATCCTAATTATATAATAAATGCGGAAGTTTGTGTGACACTTTGTTAATCTTTCACACTGCAAGACTGGAAATGAATTAAATGGTGATTGGGGATTTAGTATGGACCCGTCCCCACCCTCCCTCACTCAAGGGATTCATGTCAATATGTTCATTAGGACCCAGAAAATGACAAAATACCTATTTTCGTTGCAAAATGTATGGGGTTTTTTAATGAAAAAATAACACATCAAGAACTAGCAAGGCAAGAATGTGATTATTTTTAAACTATTTCCATACGGTACAATTGGACGGAAATAGGGCGAGCGTCGTCATAGTAGAAAAATACAAAATGTTGCCAAGATCTGTAAACTGAGACGTGTTTCATTTCTGTCGCTGGGTGGGGACATTTTTCCCCATCGTCCTTTGGAATGGACATAGCTTATACCCTGGATTAACACATAGACTACTTTTACCCCAGAAAATTTAAAAGTTCCCGAGAAAATTACGATAATCGAAATAAGACAAAAAAGCTAGTTTAACTATAAAATTGTCTAGCTGATAACTAGGGTTAGGAATTGGTGGCATATCGTGGTTCTAAAATCCATGGAGTCACTATTTCCTAATTATTATAACACCACTTTAATTTTGACCTTCAGTATCAAACCCATTTTTAGTTAGGTTATTCCATACCTACTAATATTTGCTTGTTTGTAACGCTTTCACAGCAGAGATATCCTCCATACCAAAAATAATTTAAATTGGTTTAGCGGTTTAATAAATAAATGAATTTTGAAAGATTAAAATACACTGAAAAAAATAATTGGTCGCTTGTAACAAGATTGTGATTGTTGTGCATAAGCGTCTTGATCCCATACGAGCCTAACAAGACGATAGATACATCAACTAAGACGTAAGATACATCAACTAAGACGTAAGATACATCAACTAAGATGTTAGTTGAATCACTAAAGAAATTGCTGTCGTTAACTATCAGCTTTGGTTGATATAATTAATATCTTAACTATTGTAATAATGTTTTGTCAACTAAGTGAAAATCTCTCTTTGTTGGCTCTCATTTTTTTGAGTGTACTGAAAGTCAAAATCAAAGTACTATGTATTTATTATAATAATTAGGAAATAGCGACTCCATGGATTCTAGAACCACGATTTGCCACCAAAAGTCCTAACTCTACTGATAACTAAATAGGTACAGTCGACGTCATAGATTATGTTTACACTTTAGTGCCTTGTCACTTTATCCGCTATGACAATTTCATATGGCAGTTAAAACATGACGTTAAATAGACAAGGTACAAGTGTAAACATATTTATGACGTCGACTGTACAACTGCCAAATTTCAAGAAGATCGTCCACATAGTCCCTTAGCTAAATGGCTGTGACATACGGAGAGACAGATGGACATGACGACATTATAAACGAATTCTCCATTTGGTTTTGGATTTGGCTGTTTGTTTTGACAACAGATTTCTTTTTACCAAATAGTTCGCAAATAAATTGAGATTGACGTGCGTGAGACAAAGAATTTCTGCAGACAAAAATAAGTAACAAAAACATGTGAATAGGGATCCAGGAGGTTCTTTTAGGGTTCAACAACATTGGTAAATAGACAACAAACTTAATAGTTCTTTTGACGTGACGTTTACGATGTATTTTCAAATCTTTTTCTTTTTTTATAAATTCTAGAAAGTAATAAAATAGCTACATTTATAAAACATATTGATTCTCCGTGACTCCGTCTGCGTAGATATTATTTATTCAAGTGAAAAACTGTCTAATTTTCTGGTAAAATACTCGTAAGTACTAAGAAAGAAGGTTAATCAGAAGGTGAAACAGCTGGCAGAAAACAGAGAAAAGTGGCAATTAATCAACTAGCTCCTAAGTTAAATAACGAATAAGTACTCTATGTTAGAACATAGTAGTAGTTAGAGTTAGGCAGACTGTGTAAAATGTTTTAATTTGACATCTTATCCCTACTAACGTTGTCTGGAAGAGATCGCTAATCAGCGATAAGACCGCCGCGCCTGTTGTTTACCTGTGTATATTTTTCATTGTACTGTTTCTCTGTAATGTTTTTGATCACTGTACAATAAAGTGTTTTGTATTGTATTGTATTGTATCACTGTATTATATTTCAAATCGATCGGTAGAGACGTTGTCAACAAATCACACACTAGCGCATTTCATAATTTTGTTAAACGATATTATAAGGATTTAGTGTAAAGCACTGTAGTATATTGTCATAATAAACGTCAAACTCTGCATGGATTGGAAAGTACGGTTTAATCAATTTTAATTTATAAAGACCAGGTTCTAAGCATGCTCAACATTATTATTCGCTGACTACATAGACGGATATAGTTAGGTATATTCTACTATATGTTATTAGAGATTTCTTCAATTCAAAAGGCTAGCTGGATAAAGCCCTTTGAATCCTAGCTTTGTGATTATAGGATTTCAATTTTACCTGAGGCTGCGTGCTTTACCGAGATCTTACTCGTATTTAAGATTATCAAATATGAAAAATGGAAATCTTACCAGCAACTACTAAACTATACCTTGAGCATCCATTTTTCCTCCTATCGAGAAATTTCATTTCCGTATTTAATACTATAATTTGCTAGCTCGTTGATGTTCGTCGAGTAGGTAGATGTAAAATAATGTATGGAAACATGGGACTGTTGAGAGGTTCTTGCAACGAATAAATTCTATTAAAAAAAAACAGGGATAATGTCACACCAATTGACCTAGTCCCAAACTAAGCTCTAGGCTTATACTATGGGTACTAGACGACGATATAAATGCTTATATACAGAGTGCCTCTGACCTTGGGGCTTTAAATGCATGGATCGTATCTACTCCTGAAACTGAACTGCTTTTGTTCTGTAAGTTGTTAAAAATATGTCCAACTTAAATTTTATTTTTTTCATACAAGTTAAATGTAATGTACATGTATGTGTGTAATGTACATGTATGTACGCGATCCAATTCTTCATTTTCCTTTAGACCTCGTACCAAGGAAATGTCGCCCCCGTACCATGAGATCGTGATTTTATGGCCATGATGTAATACACTGATTTTACAACTAGACTTTAACATCAATTAGTTATCTAAATTTAAGTTATTTTTAATGTTGCAGAACAAAAGTAGTTCAGTTCAGCGAGTAGAATCGTTGGTTGCATTTAAAGCCCCAAGGTCAGAGGCACCCTGTAGAGA